>OU612019.1:6000000-7200000 GCA_914767945.1 Eilema depressum
TCGATTCCTGTCGAATTTCCAATGGGTCGTATGGTGCACGACAAACTAGATCGAGGCACAGAACAGATAATAGATCGAGGTAAGCTTTTATCCACCGGCTTCCATCTCGTAAAATTTCACCCCTCGCCACTGCTAGCGAGTGAAGCCGTCTGAAATAATACCTACTAAATAAAGTAGTACCATTTCGCTCATACTCTTTGTGTGCAAGCACAAATGCGAGCGAAATGGTACTACATTAGTATTACACTAGCTTTTGCACGCGGCTCCGCCCGCGTGGATGTCGGTTATAGCGACCAAGCATAGCCTATGTCCTTTCTCAAGGTCTAATCTGCCCCTATACCAAATTTCATTAAAATCGGTTCAGTGGGTTAGGCGTGAAAGCGTAACAGACAGACAGACATACAGAGTTACATTCACATTTATAATATTAGATAGGTATAGTTAGTATGGATTATGCAGCTACACACATTGTCACACACTCACACACATATCACACATTTCATGAGAAATACCCTTACTTGGAAATTTTCCTCCTTAATCTTTCTTCTGCCGTGTGACTCCCCTAGCTTGTTCATCATAGCGGCTACCAGCTCCGGTTGATGCAGCGTGGTGACTCCCAGGTTTAGCGCAGTCATCAGGTTGATGACGTGCGCCTTGAACTGCGGGTTCTGGCTGTATTCCGCTTCAGTCTTCCCTCTAATCATCCTAAAGAATTCTTTGGTTTCTGGATACGAGTTGAAATATCTGTAATGGAGATATTGTTGTGTGAGATTTAGAGAAATCAATATTATGGTTTTCTAGGGTGGGCTCACAGCTTTCTAGAGTGCCCCTCTAGCTACGCCTATAGTTAGTTCCTATAAATTGTGCCTCCATTTATAGGTACTAACAAATAGATAACATTTTAACCGACTTCATTAGTTGCTACAATTAGATTTTAATTAGGAAGGTAGGTAATCAAAGACATTTCATAACATAGACATGTCATATGCTTACAAATCAACGTAGAAAAATGTGCCGAACTCACACACACACATTTTTAATTCATCTACACTTCCCTACATAACCAATGGATTGAAAAGAGAGGACATGAAAAATACAATATAAAAGAAGAAGACAGCTATTGTTTGTCACTTGGACTTTAATGATAACAATGTACCAATCACAGTGCGGTTGCTAGTCGGTGACATAGGCTAACAAAATTATTGAAAAAGAAGGTACAGAGCTCTCTGAATTGAGGTTATAGCCTAATTTTGTTTAGACAAAGATGTTTGTTTAACTTTGTTAATGTATTATGAAAAAGCTAGGTATCATTTTGTTGCTGTCAGTAGTACTGGAAGTACAATTTTAACAAGTACCTAAGTAGGTACTTGCCAGTAAAGTAGGGTTGCCATAAGTGTGGGGACCCAGACCGGGACATTTAAAGAAAAATTAGTAAAGGTAGAAAAATAGGAACTTTTATTACAACAACTTATAACACTGCCATTAAACAAGCGTTAAACAAGCGGGCAGCGACCCAGGCTTCCTATGTTTTCTGAAAGGCAAAAAATTATCAGAATTAACTTCTGATAATTATACAAAATATTTTGACGAAATCAACATTAACTTAAACATCATCTTCACGTAAACGCTTTTTCCCGATTGCATCCGTGGCCAAGATGACCCCGGAGCTCAGGGCCCGCCTTCTGGCTCTTCCTCCTCCACTTGACACGATCTTGGGCGTCCATGGTAGTGAGACCATTTGCACGCATATCACTCTCCACGACGTCAAGCCAGGACTTCTTGGGCCTATCCCTTCTACCTGGACCCGGCGGGGGCGCCATTGTCAGGCATTTGCTACCCACGTATCCTGGCGGTTGCCGCAAGACGTGGCCGCACCAGCGAAGGCGGCTCTCTTGTATTTTATCTGCGATGTCATGGACATGAAGGCTGCCGCGGCTGCAAGAGTTCCTCACGCAGCATTTTTATCTCCGTGACATGCAGCTCTTACGTGCTTACGCTCTTGCTCTCACAACCATGTAAGAGGACAGGCTTAATGATCGTCTTATAGACCTGCCCCTTCCACCTGACTGGCATTTTGGGATCACCCGTGACGCCAGTCACTTCTCACGACCTGGCCCACGCGGAAGCAATGCGTGCCCTGTAGTCGTAGTCGATTTCACTGGTCACATGAAGTACAGATCCCAGGTACTTAAACCGAATCATCGCCTATGCGGACCGGTGTGAAATCTGTCGAGTTTAACGCTAAACTTTCTGTCATCTCTACATTTAGCTTCATACCACCGTTCTCAAGCGCTTCCTTCCACACTTTCACGTATTGCACCAATCTGCTCCTGTCCGCGTCCTTCAGCGCAATATCATCAGCATACATGATCAACCACGGAGGCTGCTTACGGCAGTTTTCTGATACTGTCCAACAAGACTAGACGTCCGACTACCGAGCTGAACAAGTAAGGACTAAGGACGGATCCTTGGTGTACTCCGATGATGTGATGGGGAAGACTTTTGAGTTTTGAGTCACCAAAAGCACTCCGAACCACGGAACCAGAATCATGATACATATCTTGGATGGTGTCAATGTAGGTCTCTGGAACTCCCTTAACCCACAGTACCCACCAGATTCTGCATGTCTAAGAATAGGCAGTGCAGGGGCGTGTTCTTCGCCCTGTATTTCCCCACCACAATTCTTAGGGCGAACACCGGATCCATGATCCCGTGCCCGGGACGATACCCATACTGACACTCCGAGAGTGTACTCTCCTGTCGGATCCGGGAGTCGATTATCTGCTCATAGAGCTTCATGGTGTGGGACATTATCTTTATACAGCGGTTACTACAGTTACTACACTCCTGCACCGATCCCTTGCCTTTGAATACTGGCGTAATGAAGCTCAGTCTCCACTGGCTCAGGATCTCACGGTGAGAAGTACGCGGTTATACAGATTTGTTAGAATGCTCACACCACGAGCAACCAATGCACCCATTGCCTTCCAAGCCTCGATGGGGACTTCGTCGAGGCCGAGTCTGTACTTCTGCAGGCGTTATCGGTGGCACTAGTCCTTGTTTCGGAAAGAGGTCTGGTGGATGCACGGGATGCACCTCTTGCTGCTTATTCAGCATGTCGTTGGAAGTATGAGCGCCATCTGTTCTTCATCGCGTTTTTCTCGTAAAATCATTGGCCCCGGGGTCTTTATTACTCATTAACATATTCATGTATGGAAAAATATCAGCGCTTTCGTCGTTCTATCTACGTATTAATAGCCTAGCTACTTAGTCGCGTTCATTGTAGGTATATTACTGTTTACCAACCAAGTCCAGCTCTCTAATATAATACTAAAAATGTTTAACCGGGACAATTTGCTTATTGGCCGGGACGCCGGGACACCAGGCCTGAAACGGGGACATGTCCCGGCGTACGGGGACGTATGGCAACCCTACAGTAAAGTGAAGTTTGGGATAATTGCGTAATTTTGTTTAGACAAAGATGTTTGCTTGTCATTGTTATTGTATCTTCTAATATATAAAATTCTTCTGTCACGGGGTGCGTAATCGAACTCCTCCGAAACGGCTCGACCGATTTTGATGAATTTTTTTGTGCTTATCCGGTATCTATGAGAATCGGCCAACATCTATTTTTCATCCCCCTAAGTGATAAGGGTGCAGCGGGAACGGGATTTGAATACCAGGCGGGCCGAAAATATGGCGGTACGAAGTTCGCCGGGGCAGCTAGTTAAGTATAAAAAAGCTAGGTATGTTTATTCTATTTCATTATTTTGTTGCTGCCAATAGTACCTACAAATTTTAACAAGTAGGTACTTACCTAAGTAGATACTTGCCAGTGAAGTGAAGTTCGCACTTATTAACTTACTTGAACCACATAGTATTAGTAGGCAATTATAAAAAACAACAAATTAAAATTGAGAGGTAGTATGTAGTGAGTTTAATGCCTACGATATTCTCATCTGTACTTTAATCTATGTTCGGATCACACACGTCCTTGTCGCTCACGCACCAAATTATATCATACTGTCTCTTTTTAACAATTTTAACTTGAATATTATGAAAGTCAGAAATTTGGTGTTTATCAGTCGAAATATGTATTATTTCCATGTGATATGAAATCCCTTTTGATGTATTAACTTTAGAGTAATAGTTCGTGCAGTGTCTATAAACATACGATGGCATTTTCGTTATTTTTATAAGTCACTGATGCTTCCGCTCAACGTCCGGCCGGCGCCGCTCGGCACGCGGTACTAGAGGCAAACGTTCCAATTGACTCGTTTTCGAATCTTCACGATTTTCGCGCAATAACGAATCTACTTCTTTTTATATATAATATCTTTGTAGGTAATCAATTATGTTTTCAAAGCTTGATTTATATTGTTTACTCGAGTATTTTGTTTCGCTTTTATCTTTCAATAGAACCATTGTTAGAACGGTAACATCTTGAAAATGTATTAGGTACCTACCTAAATCTCAGTTTAACCTAACTAAATCCAATTTGTGGGTCGATTTACGTAGACTGATAAAATAACAATTACTGTGGACCTGAGAGTAAAGCCAGGCTTATCCGTAATTTGGTCTTAAACTAGTTTTCATCGGTAAACGGAATGATACATGCTGAACATGTTATTAAACTGCAATATCACTTGCAATAAGCCTTTCCATTTTTCAATCGTATCCCTCGGATCGATTAAGGTACCGAGTAAAGCGGGGTGAATAGGAATCAAATTTTATGACACTTGGCCCAACATACCCGGTACTCTCACCCAATAGAGATAAAATGGTCGTTAATTTTTTTTGTAATTTTTTTACCAGATAGCGAAGATTTTTCAGTGGCTAAGGGTCCCTATAACACGAATCCAGTCGGCTTGTCTTTGCAGAGATAAGACCAAGGAATGACATGATGCGTGACAAATAAAAGAAAAATCCGCCCGCTTCCTTTTTGAAAATTTTCACCCTTTTGCTTGTTAGATAATAGGGGAAGGTGAGGTAATACGATCCCTGAGAGTCAAATGATCCCCCTCAATAATTCAGAAACAACTAGTGCCATCTATCCAAATGCGCATGAAATATGTTCTCCGCACCCCTGCCAGTTGCTTCTCCAAATGGCATGACGGTGCGAGCACTTGGCGTGATTTTATTAAAAAATAATCAAAAAGTTAGGCTCAGATCTAAGGTAAGCCTGTTTTTGGACTCTCATTGCTTTTTACGTGTTCATATTAATTAAAATGTTGTTTTACTTGCGGGTATTAATAGCAGTTAACTAATATTTAAGCAGTGTTCGATCACAAACGCGGTATTTGAAGGTTATGTTTTGATCGATATCTTGGAATTTGGTGTTTGGGGTGAAATGATCCCTTCCTTGTGTTCAAAATGACCCCTGGAATCATTTTACCTCATTAGTATTTGTTATGTTTACAGATCATGCCAAGAATATTTATACGCAAAACTAAATACCAAAATTGGCTTGAAGAACAAATGCAAAAGGTATTAGATGCCGTCTACTCACTACACTACGCTTAAAGAAAAACTTAGGGAGGCATCACGGCTTCTGGCCGATATTCTGCCGAGGTCGAAACGACCTGAGAGAAGGAAAACTCGAGAAAACATTTCACCAAGTTATTTTTACAGATCATGCCGAGAATATTTATACGCAAAACTAATCGCCAAAATTGCCTTGAATAATAAATGAAAAAGGCATTAAATGCCGTCTAAACATTACACTACGCTTAAAGAAAAACTTAGCGAGGAGTCGCGACTTCTGGCCGATATTCTGCCGAGGTCAAAACGGCCTAAGAGAGGAAAACTCGAGAAAAACACTTCGCCAACCCTTCTGGCAATAGTAGGCTAAATAACCTCACAATGCACAGACGCCAAAATAAAAGGTCCCCAGTTCTCGATGGTCCCGGTAATCCTAATCCCCGGTTTGGGTGACGGAAGGCTACCGAAACCAACTACTGCTGGCAGCTTGAAACTGTGGTACACTACGGCTGGACGAGCACCTCACTGAACTCGAGGTGGAACTAGGTGGCATAAAATGGCAGATATTGGGTCTGTCAGTGATCCGAAGAAAAGAGGAGGACACGATAACCCTTGAGTCAGGCATCCTGTTCTACTTTTTTAGTTTATTTGTTTACTAGTTATTTGTCAATTACTTGAATAGGTATCTTGTTAATTTTACAAACCTTTTAAAAGTTTGTTGCAATGTTTAATGCTTAGTTTTGATGATTAAGTATTAGATAAATTACAAAAAAAAAGATCTCTAATAAAACTAGAAGACAGCAAAGTTTTGTGTAACTTGCTTACATACTTAAATTGTTATGAACAATACATACTCACATGATTAAAATAAACAGCTGAATGTTTTATTTCACTGATATTTATAACTTATGGTATAAAATATCCCTGGGATTATTTTACCCCTACCCCAGGGATCATTTTAGCCATAGGTGTGTATAAAATGATCCTTTTCTAAACTTTTACAAAAACCTCTAATACAAAAAAACTGCATACATATAATAGAAAATAAGTGTGCAGTTAGAAAGTTCAGTAAATTCACTACCTCCAACAATAGAAATCTTTTGATTTTGCCTCTAACTTTAGCCACAGTTAAGTTTTTCCCTTAAGGGGATCATTATACCTCACCTTCCCCTATTATTACATTGAACTAGTCCATAGTTTCACTTGAAAGAAAATAACTACAGAATTTAATTGACCATTTTATTTCTGTTCACCCCGTTTTGCGCTATACCAACAAGTAAATGTAATACAAGTTTTACTTCAAATCGAACTTGTCAAAACATTCACTTGTGTAAACATCGTCAGCATCATGCTTGCGTCAATCTGGTTGCATTTAAAGTTTGCACCTTGGAACTTCATCTGTGGTTCTACCATTTCACCTTCTTTTCATCACTTATTTGGCTTATTTTCGACTTATATGGGCGCAGCTACTATCTGACCCCCCGCAAGGGAATACAATCTCGCGATTAACCATCACGCGAGGCCATGGCCCCGAACATCTTGCTGTGGCCACATACACCCTATTAGGTATGTTTACATTGTATTTGTATAAAACATTACTTGCACAGTAAGCATCAGATCGATCTTGACGATCAAAGTACTCAAAATTATCTTAATTCCTTGGTAAATATTCCCCCCTTCCTGTTAGTCAACAGGATCCAGTCGGATATTGGAGTACGGGGTATGTTGGGCAAAATGTCATAATGTCCAATGTATTCTGATATTTGTTACCCCGCGTTTACATACTGCCGCTCGCATTGCTCATCGCCTTGCCGGCAATATTCACGCGAATAATGCCCTAGCATTCAAACACTCGCATCATCGCGATGTTCATCGCGTTGCCCAACACTCGCATCATCGCGATGTTCATCGCGTTGCCCCGCATACAGTATTCGCCTTGCGATGGAGATGGACGACTTTAGTTAAGTGGACACCTAACCGAATGCAGTATAGGCATTTTATTAGGCTAGGCTATCTACTTAGATACTTAGCTAGTAGGTAATCAGGCTAATTTGGTAGGTAGGTAGGTACCTACCTACCTACCTATTTTAATTTGGTAGGTAGGTACCTACCTACCTACCTATTCTAATTTGGTAGGTAGGTACCTACCTACCTACCTATTCTAATTTGGTAGGTACCCTAGCTACCTGTTTGGTAGGTATACTTAGGCTAATTTGGTAGGTAGGTACCTACCTACCTACCTATTCTAATTTAGTAGGTAGAGGTACCTACCTACCTACCAAATTAAAATAGGTAGGTAGGTAAATTAGGCTAATTTGGTAAGTAGGTTACCTACCAAATTAGAATAGGTAGGTAGGTAGGTACCTACCTACCAAATTAGCCTAATTACCTACCAAATTAAAATAGGTAGGTAGGTAGGTAGTACCTACCAAATTAGCCTGATTACCTACCAAATAGGTAGGTAGGTAGGTACCTACCTATTCTAGTTTGGTAGGTAGGTACCTACCTACCTACCTATTCTAATTTGGTAGGTACCCTACCTACCTATTTGGTAGGTATAATTAGGCTAATTTGGTAGGTACCTACCTACCTACCTATTTGGTAGGTAATCAGGCTAATTTGGTAGGTACTACCTACCTACCTACCTATGTTAATTTGGTAGGTAGGTAGGTACCTACCTACCTACCTATTCTAGTTTGGTAGGTAGGTACCTACCTACCTACCTTTTATATACATAATTATGTATTACCTATATTATTTAATTAGATCCGTAGCAAGCATTTCAATAAATTCTATTGATTTTTCGTTGGACCATTCGATTGGTTGCGTCATTGTCATGATAATAAATTCGAAGTAATCCTGTGACTGTGACACGCGCGTACACAACGAGCGCTCGATGCGAAGTGTGATCGACGCGAGTATGTGAATGCTTCATCGCGCTAGTATTGCCGCTCCTTCTCGCGCCGCCAAGCCGACACTCGCAGCAACATACGCGGCACTACTCGCGGCATGACGAATATACCATTCACACCACGTCCCTGCCCACTTCTCTCGCCACTTCCCTCGCTCTGCCGCGAGTATGTAAACGAAGCATTACACACATATAGTTCGTTAAATCAAGACAATAGTTTGACTTACTCTTAATACCTTGGTATCAAAATCATTTTGAGACTGTAGTCAAGATAGATATCTGATGAGGATTCCGGCGACTGCGACCGCAATGATGACTGACTTTGTATACCTACTTTTTCTGTATAAAAGTTAACTTTTATACCTAAAATCTTGATGTGAACGAGGAGTTAGTTACCTTCTGCCCTACATAAACTACATCAATAATTGAGTGCTTTACTTTAACTAATTATAGGATTTTAATAGACACAAATTGCTTCGAGCGTAGGTACTCCATTTAAGTATAGGTACGTCAGTAGATATTGATCGATACCGCGCCTCGTATTTTAAAATGGTATGAGTTTTCGTGGTACGAAGGCGGAACAACCCATACCATAACATACCATAACCACTTCTATTACTCAATGAAGAAGTCAAAAAGAGTTTATATTTTTGACCGGCATGTAAGTACACTTGAAAATATTTAAGAGATACGATTTGACAGATGTCTGGATTCATGGTAGGTAACTAGGCACTATTGAAAGGATACATGAAACTGTTATAAATTAAGTTAAACCATTTCTAAATACGTAATAACTTATAATAGTAAGTATAAAAAATATGGTGTGACATATTTCACTTTAAATTACTACAAATATTTTAAGAATTGCTACAAATAATTTAAAATAAAACGTGATTCTTCATTTTTCGAAATCTCGTGTGACAGCTACGTCATATCGTTCTTATTTTTTCATTTGAGTGTTGCGGCTGTGTTCTCTATGGATGTTACATTTTAATCGTATGGAGTTTATGTCAACTCGTTACGTTTATGGTCGGCGTTGCCAGAATGTAACTTTTGTAATATTATGTATTTCTTTTTACCCTCTTATGTTTCTTCTAAGTAATACAAATGAAAATATTGCTTAGATTTTTCTTTTATCGTATCGCATACTAGAGACAACGAATTTTTTTTATTTTTTTTCTGATACTGAAATCGAAAGTAGCTCAGACAGTGAATATATAAAAATTATAAATACCCATTTCGTATTTTCATTTACCCTGCTTTATTAACATTATATAGAATAGAATAGAATAGAATCCTGAACCTAATATCAATACTAGATAAATATTAAATTGATTGTAAAAATGCACCTCTTAGATTATTTTGCCTACCAGCATCATCATGCGCATGGAGACGTATTTTCCTAACTGCATCTGAGGCCAAGCCAAAGCTTGCCAAAGCTATAATTTTTAGGTTTTTAGGTTTCCCGTAGGAGCCGCGTGGTTCCCGGCAGAGTAGAACTTGGGCCTCCCCATCTCTTCCTATGCGGTGTCGTACCAGGCGACTAAGGGATAGGGCTGTTTATCACCAGACAGTTATATAGGTACAGCCACAACTTAGCCTCAGATGCATACCTCGAGTCAACAATAGTGCCAGGAATATGGCAATAGGCTCACCCCCTATTACGTGGGACCGAATAACTACAAATACCTATTTATCTATTATTTTTAACCTATTTATCTATTTTTTTTGTATGTTTGTTATGCGATTGTGAAGCCAATTCTAGACAGATTTTGAAAATTCTTTTTTTGTTCGTAAGTAGATTATTTCGAAATGGTCCCATTTAAATTTTGTAAAGATCTGATGATGGGTTTCCGAGATTAGACCAAGGAACTCTTCAAAAAGTACCAGGAAATCAGCCGCGATTGCTGCAATCGCATATTATTGCAACGTTTTCATTAAGCCTAACACATATAGGTACTAATCCAAATATCAATACTAGATATATTACATGATTAATCAGTGTTGCCAGGGCCAGATAGTCTAGTGTAAATGTAAACAAGATAGCTTAAAAAGTTACTTAACAGGGAAAAAGTAACGTTGTTTTATGGTATGGAAATCTTGTCGGATAATTATTATATTGCGCGGTTATGATGAATAGTTTTATTTATTTACAATGTTACAAAAGTTACATTTTGGCAGCTATGCGATTAATCTTTTGTTACTTGAATCGATTATTCTGACAATTGATTTAAGAAGCTCCATCCCTCGACTATAAACGTCAAATCGTATCTTTTAAATATTTTCAACTGTAGTGCATGTGTGAATAATATGTGTATATGATATGCTCATCTCAATCTATGTTACGAAACGGCTGTACCAATTTTGAATAATGATACGACCGTCCGTCGTTCGACTCATTTTTATTGCGCAAATAGAGCCCAGGATGTCCGAGACCGAAATGTTTTGAAATGAAAGATTTTCATTTCCGCAATGCATTTGAATTTGGATCAAAATTACCTAAACTTCAAAAAGGCGTTACACACGAAGGAGAGAAATGAACACATGGCGTATAATAAAAACATAAGATTTTAATTACCTAAGTAATAAGTTTGTTACAGAATTAATTTTACAGTTTCAAATATCAGAACTCACTAAATAACATTAATAGTTACAGCAGTTATTTTAATGGCCTGCATTGTTGTCGTTTATAAGCTAAGTATAGGCGAATACTTTGGCCGTATCCCAAACCGACGACGACGCTTATTCTACTTTTGAGAGTGCAACAAAGTCAACAGCACTTTGTTGGTTTTCGTTGACCACATGATGTTTCAGATGAAAGTGGACTGTGGTATTTAATTTAATGAATGTTTATGTTCCATCTTTTTTTATTTGAGACTTTAAATTCTTTGCCAGCATACGTGTTTCCTTCTTACTATATGCCCGGTTTCTTTAAACGGGAATTTTGGAAGAAGGCCGTATGACGTGGACTATGAACGTGTGCAACACCAGGGGCTTCACCCTCGTGCACGCAACGCGGCCCTGTAGGAACTTACTACTTGAACTTACTTCTTGAGTACTAATACAATATGGGGTTCCCATATTGTAGTCGCTTAGAAAAACCACAGCGGTGAGTTCATTCCAAAGCTTAAGCGTGCGTGGGATGAAGTGTTTGCATCTTCCTATACCTACTTTCTTAACCCAGACATGACCAAAAAATACATTTTGGAAATTCCACACGAAACTAAAGATACTGTTCAGTATTTTCCCCCAAAACTTTATCAAGTGACACATTTCTTAATTTACTGACGTGCCGAGCTATTGCACCAGCACTGACACCTGACACACAGTTTGGTGGCTGACAGTCGAAATCCCGGCGTGATGTAGCGCGACAGCAGGAACATTTAAAACTGAGTCCGGACACAGTGACAGTTGATAAGCTTGAGTGACATGTTTATTAAGCCGACTGAATGGCTCCTACATATGTATACTCATGCCTGTAAATCCGCGAAGGTGTAGCCCGAGATATAGGTACCTATTCCTCTGCCTACCCCTTAGTGGGTAGGTGCTTACGTAAATTACCCGTTTTCATTTCCATTTCCGATCACTCTATTTTCCTATTATTTTTAATGACAGCTCATAAATTGCACAAAGAAACTGCTTTTTGTAGGAAAAGTAGTACCTAGGTATACATAATTATACCAAGGACTCTAGTGTCAAATCTAATTTTCCTTATTACTGAGAATTTTTATGTCAACACTGTGTATCCGTATCCGTAAAGAGTAAAGACTAATTAATTAATCATTTATAAGAATTTAAGTATTCTCAACTATTATTATAACATAAAGTTAAAAAATCCATTACTGTAAAATATACACGGTAGGTACCTAATACAATAGCCAGAACTGAGTAAATTCGGACAAGTTTTTATTATCCAACCAGATTTCGACTAGCATAATGTTAGCTATGGACGTCATTGTTTTTAAGATGAAAAAATGAATATCTAATAATCGGATAAGAATGAAATATAGTACCTATAATTCTTATTCATTTATCAAAATGAAAACTTATCAATTGATGCATTTAAAAGCTGTGAATCTTGAAGTCCCGAGTGATTAGGTTATAGGTAAACGTATTTCATCTTAGGCCAAATTATCACTACCAGGTTATATAGTGGTCTAACTTGACCATATCAATGATGAAAAAGAAAAGTTACGAGAGCAGAATTTCCTTCACAATAAAACAGTTAAAAACTATGGACAAAGCAAATATCGTAGGAATATGATGGTCACGCCTCTGGTATAACGCGTGAAGTGTCAATGTCACGAGTAACTGGTAGAGATAGATGCCTGTAATTATGTAACTGTAACTATTACGTGCGGATAGGGTTTCCAGCACTGCACAGGCTTAACAGGTTAGAGATGACCTCACGGGAATGAGCAAACGAATATGTTTAGCTACTATAAATTATTGTCATAATGGTAGGTAGCTATTAAGATTTAATATTTCTGAAGGAATATTTTTGGTTTATTGTGTGTGCTTAGTAGAAGTAACTATTATTTAATCTGTGGTAGTAGTTTCGGTTGCTTTTAAGACTGAACAAAAGGCTACTACTACAGAAGTTCAGTGGGTAAGTGAAATAATAATTGTAGTGTTCGTGTACTTGCCTACTATCTACTGCTATATACGACGGCGGCGGTTAGTAGATTAATACTGCACGACAGTCGTTCAATTTATTTAATGCACTTTGCTACAAATCCAAAACATCGCAATTCTATTTTTTTCTCTCTATTTATTAAAGGTGCCTACTTCATAGAGGATACTTCTTATCTAGTCTGTGAATAGAAATACCTCTTATTTCTATTCAAAAGTCCAAACCAGTTTTCACAATAAATCAAGATGAGCTTGTTCACATAAATTAGAGCCAGTTCCTGGATGCAGAAGAACTCACGTCACATAGCAGTAAAAAATGTAAAACAACGATAGAGACAACACTCTACGAGACTAAAGCAAGCCGATTTTAGCTGGCCTCTCAACTTTTAACTTCTCTAAGTCTTCTTCTTCATCATGTCAGGCAACAATTTAAAATAGTTATACTTATGCGCCAGCCCAAAACTAGGCGTCGTTTCATTTAGGTCAGTACCTAATTATGCAGGTTTAGGTAGACAGGAGGCACGACTAGAGCGGGTCTATCGACTCCAGAAGTGCACCGCAGTCGCAGTCACCATACCCATGTAGGTAACCTCATTTTACTCGGTTCGCCTTACAGCTAAGCTATTTATGTTTTCAGTAATAATCAGCTACGGCAAATAGGTTATCAGCTATGTAAAACCCTCAAGAACCTTCTGTAACTTCTACTATTAGAGGGAAAAAGACCGAGATTTCTTGAGGCAGAATGGTCAAAGGTGATTCACCTAATATACTCGTTTAGAATTAGAGTTGTGTGAATGAAGTGGAATTGTACCTAATACCTAAAAATTCATGGTCTCTAAGGTTTTATAAGAACCCCAAGTCGTTTGGGGTGAAGACAAGAACTAGGTGCTAGGAGTAGCTAACTATTAAAGTTTATATTTCAAGTAAGCAGTAATTGATAAAAATACGCACGTAACATAAACGTAGACTGTCATTGCGATGTGTACCCAACAGAGTGCAATGACAGTTTGCGTTTCTGAACAAATACAATATGGCTACTTCTAAAAAGTGATAAAAATGTCGCCAGGTACACCCAGACTGTTGTAAAACACACTTTTTACGTTATCATGCCAGTTACTACATTGTGAATGTGCTGCAAAATAAATAACAGGCTTTTTATCAGATGTGAGTTTTGTATGCACAGTATTGTAAACTTTGTGCCTATAGGTGTTTGTAAATGTCTATATAATCGCTGTTTCTAAGTACTTATTCGTGATTAAGTTACAACTATTTGTACTCGATAAAGTTTAGGTATTTTGCAATAATGTCCATTCATGTATTAAGTAGGTACTCATACGTATAATATTTTTAGGAGACATTGCCGCTCGGGCTAACGATCCACCCTTTGAGTATTTCACAAAGATCAACACTCAAAAGTTCTACTAAAGAGTAGTTCATTCAGTTCCTCACGTTGCCGTCGAGCAGTTTGTAGTTTCAGAATTTTACAGATCGGGATTTTAGACCTTTACCTAAAGAATGTATTCGGGTTATATTTTTACGAATTAGCTGCCGCATTAACGCGAAAAGACTCCGGAACGAGAGTTTCATTTTCATCACTGAATGAATGAAGTCATTTTAAGATTAAGAGACAAACAGAAACTTTTACAAGGGAAATTGCACAGAAAATTGGCGGCATTTTTTTTTCTTCATTTCAAATTTTAAACTGAGCCGTATTCCATACAGCCAGATATTACGTTTTAGTGCTTTTTAGTACGTTTTTATAGCGAGAGTGTACAACCTTTTTGCACGTTTTCGTTTTTTCTTGCTTTAATCCGTATATTCCCGCATGTTCCAAATTCATTTTTTTTATTCACCCAATGAAACAAAGAGCGTTTTATTTACTGTTTTTAAGGATCGCGGGCCCTTTGTCGAGTGTCAATGGTAAAAACATCAGGCGACTCATATTCTCGTTTGCTGAAACTTAACATTTAAGAAGAGCCTACGCTGATAAAGCGACACTTAAGTGGCTCTAGCTAGAGAACCTAAACAGGCTAAAACCGCAATGAATATAGTGGGTATTAGACATTTACCTTTAATCAATTCAGTGGTTGGCATTACTTAGGCACTAATAGCAGTGACCTGCATTGTCTGCGGTTTCACCCGCGCTAATTTTGAATTAGTTAAGTTTTATTCGCACTATAAAGGATAGAGTCTCTTGATCTCATTGAATACAATCTGCCTCATTAATATTTATGGTTATTTTATTACTGGCGCCTATTGGTTACAAAGAACATAATAATATTGTGGAGTCAGTATCATATTCTATTTTAATAATTCGGGTCGTGATATCCATCATCATTGCGGCGTTAGTCCCACTACAATTTAGAGCCTGAGGCATCTCTACTCTGGATTTGATATATCTTGGCTTTTGTGGGAGCGATTGCCATTTACCCCCAACCCTGAGAGGAAAGCTTGCGCCATCTTGGTAGGTCCCCAAGCCCCCATTTATTAATTCGGGCGCCCCTTACAATAGAGTCCTTGCACTGTTTAGGCACCTATATTTATTAATGTTCTGCTAATTCCTACATCTACCTTTATAAACTCATTTCCGTTAAAATCAATTACGTTTATATAAAAATTTAAATTCAGGAATTTATCTTAAGGCGCTTATAAAAGCGGGCAGTAAAACGGCAGTTTTGAGCGCGCATTATGAGTGGCTTCGTGCCTAAATGCTCGCTCCGGGGATAATACCTGACTTTATATTTTAAACTGTGCTTTGAACAAAATATTTATCTTTCCGACTAGTCTCAAAAAACTTTTGCTACGTCCTATTGCGTAATCACCGTAGTCAATGTTCTATGGATGAGTGAATGCTGTTTAAGTTTCAAGAGCAATTAAGTTTGAAATGAGTAAACGTAGCGTACAGTTAATTCTTATACCTTTTTATACTATTAAGATATCTAACAAATACAAGCAAGCATCAGATCGATCGCTTTGAAGTTTGAAGTCAAGATCGTTTTGACGCTGACTATCATCAGGCCTACCAAATCCTAAACGACTGCAAGACCAGAAGACTCACGTTACAAAAATGGAGAGAATGTGAGAGGATATAATCCCAAGAAGCACGGTCCAATAGAATATTAAAAAACATTTACAACAGGAACGTTGTACCAAAATTCCAAGCCTTTTTACGTGATCTACAAACTTGCCACTTTGAAGGAGTTTTAAAACAACAATTTATTATATAGCTCCTAATAATATCTAATGTGGAAAACAGGCTATCAAATTAAATGTTCCATTACACGAAACCCTGAATATTTGCCAAAGCACGCCCTTATGCCTATCAGCGGAATACTAAGTATTAGTACGAAAGGGGACAAAAAATTCCATCGTTACGCGCTGGGCATAAGCGCACTTGGCATGTCAACAATGTTGGGAGCTTGAGTGGAGAGCCAAGTAATGACATGGGTAATATTTCAGAGAACAGTTGAAGTAGAAAATCAATTTTCATCGTTTCCAAAGTGCCCGGTTAACAGCAATAGGTGTCCATTACGTGGATTAAGAAAAAGGAACTGACGAAATGTGAATGTATTTAGTACGCTTCTCTAAAATGTCCGGATTTGAATACCTATTCAATAAATAAATGGTGATGAAGTCTGGATTTCCCAAATTGTCAAATTAAAACTGGAAATCCCCTTTAAAAAAATACGAAATAGATTTCAACAATAGGATTTATAATTTATGGGTCAGTTAGGTCAGGCCAACAAAAAATGAATTTATTCCTATTTGACTGGTATCAATGCATTTTTTTCCATTTGTGAAGTCCAAACCAGCTTTATTAAATTTTTTTAGATGTTGGAAGTAGGTCGTGGAATAAAAATGAACTAATTGGGCTAGTTTTGAAATGTATTTCTAGCAGTATGCTAGCTCTATGAGAGAACTCTGTTTTTAGTTTTATCTTTAATAATGATGACAGATTATAGCGAATATTTTTAAGAAAAATCCATATCTATATCCATTCCATACTAATATTATAACGACACCTCTGGGTTCAATTGGCGTATAAACCATTTTGGCCAAAATGAGTTATATACACCGTTTAGTTCAGAATTTTTTTCTCTATCGATCTGTATATTTAAAATATTCAAATTCGCAAAAAAAATGCTTTTACGACCCAAAAAATTTAGATCATCCTACCACAAAAAAGGTAAAATGTTAATGTAACAGCCAAATTTTTCTTTTTTAAATTTTTAGTAAGACGTTATGACCAAGATTTTTACCAACCCGGGGCGTAAGATCTGCGTTGACTGTAAATGGATTTTACGCCATGACGAGTAAATGTATTTCTTAAACGTAATTTAAAATTGAGGTCGTTAATCCAAACATTCAAATAACATACGGACGTATAAACCATATCCATTGCAAACAATGGTATTCAATTTTAGACTTTATTGACATAGTATTAAAGTTCAAAATTAAATGACAATATTTTTACTGCACGCTTTCGTTCACTCTACAAAAATTCAATTAAAATTTAGATTTTACACACATTGCTTTAAAGTCTAAAATTAAATGGTAAATTTTTTAAAAATTATTACAGTGTCCGTGTTATGACGGTGGTTTTGCTTTAGCAGAATCGAGGCCCTGGCCCTCGATTCTGCTAAAGTATAACCACTGCACGAACGGTCATGTGGGTAACAGGTGCGGGGAGTTTGGACATGTCCACGGCGGTTTTGGATACGGTAGCCGTAACCCAGAGGGTGAGCACATCCTCAGAACATGTACGGCCACCGAACTTGCCGTCGTGAACAGGTTCTTCAAAAAAAAAAAGCCGAACTTCTTGTCACTTCCAAGAGCGGAGAGCACGCTACCCAGATTGATTGCCTACTCACTAGGAGGCACAGCATTAGCAGGATGGCCAACTGCAAGGTAATACCCGGAGAGAGTCTCACTAGCCAACACCGTCTCCTTGTCATAGACCACCGCGTGAAACCCAAAGACAAACGCGCCGAGCGTGGCCAACGCAGAATAAGGTGGTGGTTGCTCGATGAAGACAAGTCCCAAAGTCTCGTCTCAGCCATCGGCGACAAGTGCGCTGATGCTGTAGACGAACCAGTACAGGTTTGCTGAGACAGGATTCAGACAGCTATCCTTGAGGTGGGGAGAGTGGTGCTTGGTACGTCTAAGGCGCAGGCCAGACAGAAGAGACCTGAGACGCGGACGGGACGCAGACCTTTGTTTTACTGCGTCCCTTCTATACAAAATGTATAGAAGCGACGCGACACACGTCTTACGTCTTTTCTGCCTGGCCTGCCCCTAAGGGTAGACGCAAGTATGACAGGGATACCTTGGTGGTGGAACGACATAGTCCAGAGAGAGATCAGGGTGAAGAAAGCTCTCCTTAAAAAGTGGCAAGCGTCCAAATCTTCTGAGACCGTGACGTGTACAAAGATGCAAAACGCACCACCAGGAGAGCGGCAGCCAGGGCCAAACGAGACCACTTGCAACCGCTATATAACAAGTTGGAATCGTCTGAGGGGCAAAAGCTTATCTATAAGTTGGCGCGTTCCAGGGCCAAAACGGCGCAGGCTCTGTCCAAGTGCCGCTAAATTAAAGACCCAGAGGACAGTCTGTTGTACGAAGAAGTTGCGGTGAAGGAAAGATGGCTGTGTGTTGAGCTACAAAAGATTTAAATAATTGAACTTGTTTTATTTGATAAAGCTAAGTTAATTTCGTTTCTGGTAGTTTAATTTCGTGTATATCGACCATAATTCTGTAGTAAGACTAATATTAATGTAATTCTGACACATTCTAACAGTGTAGAGATTGTTTTTATTAATTATAATTCTATTGATGTGCAAAGTAAATAGTTTTTACAGCAAAAAAATCTACAGCTACGTGCTTTTACATCAGTAAATGTGATTTCTTTTGACCAAATTTGGATATAAGCTGTAAGCTGTTAACTTTTATCCAATTTTCATGGGGTGTATAAACCATAAATTGGTTTTTTCTAAGACGTATATCCATGCTAACTTCCAAACCAAAGGAGATAGATATGATTGAATGATTTAGCCTTTTTCATCCCCAAATTCTAAGAATCTTTCTCCTTGGAATTTTTTATGTAGCTTCTAAAATAAAAAAGTTATGATTTTTTTTCTGAAAATAAAATCGTTTTTTTGCTCTCCTGAAAAGTCGTATTTTGGTTTATACGCCAATTGAACCCAGAGGTGTCGATAAATGCGAAAGTAACTCTGTCTGTCTGTCTGCCTGTCTGTTACGCTTTCACGCCTAAACCACTGAACCGATTTTGATGAAATTTGGTATGGGGGTGGATTAGACCTTGAGAAAGGACCAAGTTTGGTCGCGATAACCGACATCCACGTGGGCGGAGCCGCGGGCAAAAGCTAGTATTACTACGAGTATATATTTGAAACCAATTTACAAAATGTGTCGTTTTGATAGCATAGCACATTAGACTCTAGCTAGAGACATAGTCATAGAGACATGAGTCGAGAAGTAGTCTCAATTGTATATCACTTCGATCAACGAAATGAATCGTTTTCTGTATTATTAGGTACATATTTCTTTAGACCAAGAGACTCGAGAAAAGTGTCTACAGATAGACTCATATGTTTTTCGACTTAATGGTAGTACCTATCGAGTAAAGAATTTTCTGTGATTTCTTTAGTCTCGAGAGACACGAGTCTTTAGTGCCATGCTACGAGCCCTAGCATCTAAATTCCTGATAGCTGACGTACCTAATGTCCTATGCTACGCGTCGTAAATCAAAATAAAATTGGTAGTAAAACTGACACGGCAGTATAGTTAGTCGATTTAATGGCGACAGTTACACGTTTTACGAGCATCCACTTAGCGTTGATTGATTTATCGATGACTTGTATATACTCGTATACCAATGCATTACATTATTATTAGGCTCGAAGGCTGAATTTCAAAGAAGGCAACCGACAAGGCCTTCAGTACAGCAGGGTGTGCGTGTATCACGTAATGATCACGTATGGCGTTCTCATCACTTATGCCGGTAGAATTTTTGTAATAGGAACCCTTTACTGTGTTGTTGGGTTACAACTTATAAGACATGGATTTCTAAATCCACCCTAAAACTGAAAGAAGAGTTATGTTTTGTTCACTGCTGGTTCGGGTGCCATACGAACAAATTGCAGTCGTTATGGGTTGTTGGAGCCCTAAAAAGTGCAACAACTGGTCCAGCTCCAATGTTTCGATATTGCCATTGGGTTGTGGAGGTCAGATGGCACACAAAATATCGAAGTTCAGCCAAAACCGCAGTTATACTGGTAAAAGAAGACCCGAGGTGAAAGCTTCGGATGCGACTGGGATTACCGCTGCAGATGTTTGCACAGGCGCAAAAACAATGCTGGCAAGTAAATAACATTTTGAAAATAAACTCATTAGTTGATGCTTCCAGAATTCGGTTTGACTTTCAATTAGTTGACAGACGACCAAATTTAAATTGTGCGCGACGATTTAGCGCCAATAGCATCGATTGCATTTAGGTATTTCATCAGGTCAAAATGGTTCACAGATATAAAGAAGACCTATTAAAATTATATAAAACTGATGCAAGCCAATAGTATGCGAGAATTATGGATAAACGGAGATACTTAAATCATGAAAATTATTTGATTTTTGAACACCTTTTTCCAAGATGGTGTTTGTGGGACAAGAGTTGTAATCCTACAAACTTGAATTCATGATTAAAAATAGCATCCTCTAACAAATGCAGGTTAAGCTAAAAAAAGTAACATTTCGACAAGGCACGGACGGCCTTCGTCTAGATTTCAGTAAGTCGCTAAAGAAAACGGCAGAATATAAGTGAGATGGTAACTAAAGCAACAAGTAAGGAAGCTAAACTTGTACACAAAGGATGGTTGTGTTCTTACTCGTAGTGTTCTGTGGTCGTGTCTTGTGATAAGAACAATAATATTATTAATCTTAGTTAGAATGCTCAGCTTATATTATATCATAGTACCTATTACATTAACTCGCCAAACTAGAATAACCGCATATAAAAATAAACTAGCATGTTCTGGGTTTTTAATTTATGGTTTTCTACATTAGGTAATCAGTGGTTAAAACCTAAGTATGTAATCATTAATTTGTGTATTTAATGAAATTTTTAGGCTAATAGTGCCTACTTATCCTATAGATCGGAAAAGCTAAACATCCAAGATAGTACTTGAACCCGCTACTAATCCCTTACAGGGGGATGCTTTGACCAACCGAGTTTAGACTTGGGTCCTGTATTTTTATCCATACATTCGATTTCTGTATAATTTTAGGTACATGATATGGCAGTACAACGCCTGCCAGATCAGCTAGTAAACATCAAGAAACCCTTTCGACTACTTTCAAGAGCAAAATTTTGATTTATGAATTTAAAAAAAATCTGGTATCACTTACCGTCTGAGAATTTCATTGCCAGTCCCAGTTAGGTCTGCGTTGACTGGTTGCCAAGACTTCTGCACTGCGTAGACCTCGCGCCTGGAGAGTCCAGATATAGGTGACACCTCATCGGGGTCGCCGCCCCACCAGTAGTAGCTTAACCAACCGCCCATGGCTCCCTAATGAAACAAAAGAAAAAGCTCTCGTAAATAAAAAGTTGCTCTATGTCCCGTAAAATACTGGCGATATTTAAGTGAGAGATCATTTTGAAATGTGTATTTAAAAAGGTATTCATGATCATCTTGTCGTTAGTCCTGTAGGCACATGCTGTAACTTGCATCTCGAATGATCGAAGTGAGCTCGATAGCTGAATCCGCGGTGATTTGTCAATTTCGCGAAATTGACCAATCACCGCGGATTCAGCTATCGAGCTCACTTCGATCATTCGAAATGTTTGTTACAGCATGTGCCTGCTGATCGCCTCCGAGGCTCTCACCTCGGAGTCCGGGGGCATTACCTAAATCTGGGGTCCGTCTTCTGGGGTTTACTCCTCCGCTTCGCATATACTTGGGTATATTATATCTATTATCCATTGTAGCAAGATCTAATCGCAAACATTGAGAACGGCTTGACCATTTTGGATGATTTCTTTTTTGCTGTATTCGTACTGTGAGGCCAAAGTTAAATGAACGATGGGAAATACATATACGGAAGTAGTCCTGCCCCTTCAGACAAGTGGCAGTTCGTTGGCCGGCGTATTGTTGAATAGAATGATAAATGTATGGGATTTGACATATTATGACAGTCGTCAACGTAAGTATGTCAGAGACGTCAAATCCCATACATTCGTCATTTTATTCTACAACTGTAGCTCTACCATGAGTTGGACACGACACGTGCCAACGTCTACGTAACACGTAAATTGCAGGGCCGCATTAGGGATCTTGCAAATTCCGATGAATCAAGACCAGTAAAAAAGTTTCACTTTGATAATTTTTTCGCTGTTTTGCCTATAACTACAGTTTTTTTGTACAAAATGGTATTATATTATACATAGCTGCTGCCCGCGGCTCCACCCACGTCGAATTCTGATCCCGGTCCAACTTTTTTTCGGCGGTCCCCTCACTCCCCTCAGATACCACTCCGTTCGGCCATCGCACTTACTCAAAGCCGCACGGCGCATATCTCGCACTCCCCGACTGATCCTGGGCCATAATTTAAGAAGAACCCTCGGTCTGCACTCGGCGACCAGTCCGCCAATAATGTCAAATGTGTTATGCCTAATGAATTTCGGAGTATCAAGTTTCTGCCAGATGGAGGGAACCTCTCCACAGGGCCGCATACGCCGCTGTATCTTCTTTTCTCTTTATAATATTGTAATATTGTAGATCATTATGTATATAAAACGAATAGAATCCTTGGAAAACCAAATGAAGTTTTGGTGATGATCTTCACACACAGACTACAAAAAACAGTGCAAGCTACTTTCGACCTCAATGACATTTTTAACATGTTGTTAAATTTTTTTTCGCATTAATAGATGACGTTGGTCACGAATATGAGAAAAAAATAGCACCTAGTTTTTTTATATTAAGTAGTAAGCGTAGATCATTGTAAGAAATAGGTGCAAGCTATTTTAAACCTTATTGACCCTATACATAAGAAATATAGACGATTATGTACACAAAATGAATAAAAATATCATATTGAAAACAAAGTAAGTACATAGTTTTCTGTAACCACGTTAGTGACGTGAGTAAATAGAAAGGCCCTGACGGGGCAGCTCTGCTCAGTCGGTTCTGGCATGGCACGGACCAGTAAGGACAGACCATAATTATAATAAATTGGAAAAAGCGAAATCAATTCTCGGGCGGGACTCGAACCCGCGATCTTTCCCTTACAGGGGGAACGCTCTGACCACTGAGCCACCGAGCTTCGCCCGAGAGTGATCCAATTTTTCCAATTGTTTATTACTTATTTTGTTTACTATCTATTTTTAATTATCTACCCAACCTTTATTAGTAAATTACTTGACAATAAAAATGATAATGTCACAATGGTATATTGCATACAAACCTTATTTATAACTTACTGTTTTGACGTTTAGTAAAAAATAATTATTTTGACTTGACAGCGAAATACCCAATACGGCCCTGGATTTTGACAGGATACGATTCGAAATCTACACACGGTGGCGAAGGATCGCGCATGCGAAATCACGTTGACATTTTAAACAGAGCAATCAGAAGTCAGGGAATTCGCGCATGCGTTCTACACAGACCAATCAGATTCGCGTACGCAGTTCGATAGGGTAACGAAGTTGTCAAATTTTGGTGTCAACTCATGGTAAGGCTAGGCCTGGTGACGCCGAAGATGAACAGCCCGTCACTGCAGTCGAATCGATTTTGTTTGATATCAAATATAATGAATTGCGGCTAATGGAGACATATAATATTTAAAAGCTAAACATGAATTCAAATATTTGCAACTTTCTTATTTTATTATTGCTTTAACCGACTTTGTATATGTCAAACATAGATGCAGATACAATAAAGTATAATATATAGTAGTAAAGTAGTAAAATGATATGGTACTACTTTCAAAAACTCTAATGAGCTACACTTTGTTTAGTATATGCTCGTAGAGACAGCAAAAGGTTGCAAACGACATCAATTAAACAAAGAGAAGAGATTTCAAAAGACATTATAAACGCTCTACTGGAAAGCGATTTTCTCGTAAACTATCATTTATGTTTACAACCTTTAGATTTTCAAAGGTTTATTGTATGTAGTGGAGAGAGAGATCAAGCCGTACCTATTTACACTTTAACTCAGTAGTCTGGAATAGAGTATAAGTAAATAATTAAATCAACAATTGTTTGGTATATTGAAATCCGTACAAACACTTCCTTGTGATCAGTTAGGCATGGGCACCTACACGGTATGAATTCTAAGTAGACAATTCGTATTGCCTTTATCTAGAATTCTTGATGTTGGTAATTTGTGTAATAAGAAACACAAACTTTTTTTTCGAGGGTAGGTTACTTATTGAGCATTGAAATGTTTCATTCTGTCTGTTATTCAGATATAAAAATATAAATCTACTATTTGTACTCTTTCTCTCATAGTTTTCATGCATCATGTCCTTTTTTTTTAATTATATGTGCTGACTGTTGCAAGTTAGGTCTAAGATAAATGGACTATTTCGATATTTGATTAATGATACAATGATGGCCTGACCTGAATCCACTAGTTTTCACATTGTGTATAATGGGTGATTTTATAGTCGTTTCGGATAATAAGATTTTGGATACAGTTTCATTAGCAAAATCTTCTGAAAGTATTAAGTTGGCGGCATAAAAAACTTTTTTAAAATATAATGTATGGGAATAATGTACAGGTGAAAGGCATGCTGTATGAGGGTTGAAAAAAAATAAAAAGATTCGCCAAAATAATACTTCCAGACGATTTTGCCAACGAAACTGTGCCCAAAATCTTTTTATCCAAAACTATTAAATCACCCAGTATATTTTATCTTAATTTTATTATAAATAAATGCTTAATGTTTCATTACGTTAAAGTAAATGTAAAATTCATTTCTTTTCACATTCATGAATTTTAACGATGTAGAATTAGGTAAGTAGGTACATTCACTTGACATTGATTGAAAGTGAAAACATGATTCAATCATCTACATATATTGAAATCATTTTTAGAAATATATTCTTATTAACTGCTCAAAATGTTAAAGGCAGTGCATTCTGAATATACCTATGTGCTTCGTAGCACAACTTTGAAGCTTTTACTAAAGCTATCCAATTAATTTTAATTTAGAAAACAGCGACATGTGAGGAGTACTTTCCTGTACTTATTTAAGATACTGAGATATGTTCCACTACGAGAATAGAAGGTATTGACTCCTATAATACACACAAATAGTTTATATTTCAATAGCTCAGGAGTCAGGGCTTTCACATAAATAAAGAATAAAGATTATTAGCAAAAAGAAAAAAGACTCGAAAATTAAACACATTTTGTGAGTTGATGTAAAAATTAAAAACCTGCTAAAATAATAAGGCATTATAGAACACTGAAGCATTTACTCACTACACATTATGTTCACACAGATATCGAATCGTAAATGTATCGTATTCATGTCATGTTAATCAATTAAAATTTAAGAGTAAATTGTATGCAGTGGAAATAAGTAGAAGTATGGTGACATTGATGAATCAAGAAGATCACAATAGAGAAAGATATGTTTAGATAAAGAGATGAAGATTGACGAAACAGATTAATGAGGACGAACGGGCAATCATAAAGGTCGACCTAGGCGTATGTATGTCAAATAGATTGAGGACATTTTAAGAAAGGATAGGTCAGGAGTACCCGCAACTGGCGCGCATTTATGAAAACAATTATGATAGACTAGCTGACCCGGCGAACTTCGTACCGCCATATTTTCTGATCCCGTTCCCGCTGCATATCTCTAAATTTATCAGTGTTTCTCTATAATATTATGCCTGTATTATACATATAAACCTTCTTCTTGAATCACTCTATCTATTGAAAAAAAAACCGCTTCAAAATCCGTTGCGTAGTTTTGAAGATTTAAGCATACATAGGGACGGACAGACAGCGACAGCGACAGCGACTTTGTTTTAATGTAGTGATAGTGAAGAGAACACAATTAAGGTGGCAGTACATTGGGTAAATAAAATTTGATGAACGACATGTTATCGATAAGAAAGAAGACGAAGGAAGTAGAAGAAGTGAAAGGTATAATCCAGGATCGTAGCAAGTTGAAATTATGTTGTCTCTACTTACACCAAGAGAGAGGTATAATTATATGGGAATACGCTTAAAAGAAATCATTAGAACACAATACCTTATCAAATTTTTTAACACAATTATAATAATAGAAAATGACACCAGACACACCCACGAAGTTCATACTAACACGCGTGAACAAACACGTTATGTCTGGCACGATAATAAGAATAATAAAAAAGTGCGTAAATGCCGCTTCGATAATTCAACAGAAAAGACGAAGCGAATTTATCAATAGGTAGACCCATTAGTTTGAATAGAATGAAAATCGTTTACCTTATTGGATTTATCTTTTTTGAACACAGCTATAGCAATTAAAACTACAAGAACAGTAGACGCGTATACGACAAGAAACATATTTCACGATATTCTTACACGATTTACATCCGCGCACCACCAATACCGTATAAGGACTAAAGGCTACTAAAGCTTATATTACGTGGTAACCGTATATCTATTATTTGTGTAAAAACTTGTTTGCAAATGGTTTATCTCAGACATAAGATTCAACACTCAGATATATGCAAATATTTAGTGTGTCTTCTGTGACTCATAGAATATAAATAAGCATTAATACAGAAGATATAAGACATTTCAAATATCACTAAATAGAGCAAAAATTTTGATTTCATTTTCCGCTTTTAATTATCTCTATATAAATATAGGAATGAATAACTTGAGAATGACTTCACCAATTTTCTGCATCTTTGTTTTTAGTTAAGAGACGTAAATTAAGAACACTGCAGAAAATTGGATAATGGATTTCAGAATACATTTAACAATTATTTCAGTATTATACGTAGGTTAACGAGCAACACCTAGTAGAATATAACTATATAATTAACACAAGATCTAGGATAGGTATGTCGAATGCTAATGTGTGCAAATATTTTGACTTGAGTACTTCCTCTCGTGACTATTCTATGGTGAAATAACTGTAGCGCAATATCATCATCATAGCCATCGTCTTAACACTTAACACTAACTAACTTAACACTTTGGAGACCGAGGTCAACTTTTCATTATATGTTTGGATTAATTTGATTATTATGGTCACTTTGACCATCGTCTTAACTCCCCATGCCGGGAGAATCCGTAACTTCATCCAAAACTGTTGTTCTTTCAACCGCTGCGCCACATTGGCAATCAGTTCTAATAATTGCGTAAAGAGCACAAACAGTTTGAAAAAGTTTATCTTTATTTGCCTTTACCGTTCCTTCTATATACATAAAGTGGGGCTTAGCAATTGTACCATTAAGTACACATATATAGTAAACAGCAAGGCAAAGAGCTAATATTTGTGGAACGAAATCATATGGCTGGCGCTAACATGCTCAGCTAACAATGTTGCGAGTCTCGTGCCTTTATATGAGTTAAACCACTTGCTCTATGAAAATGAACTCCCCTATAAGATACTTAAGAAGGTTAGAAATTTAAAATTTTTTATACCCTTGCATAAAACAATGAACATAACGATAAATATAGATAAAATTACTTATATTTTGTAAATGTTTCAGTGTTAATCAACTTATGTCATAGACTGTACATAGTAAATCCAATATAGTACACCAATATTAGTTGTAATAGACTTAGAGCCCGTGAACGTCAGACCTTCGGCATTTTATAAAAGCTTGCAAAATGACGAAGGTCTGCCGTTCACGGGCTCTTAATCCATAAAGACAGAGTATTCCAGTTATAGCTAAGCGGCCTTTTCGCAAAATGCAATCTCTTCCAGGCAATCTTAGGCTGGAAAGAAATTCAAGAATATGTTCGTTCTTCTTAATATAGATAGGTAGGTACCTCATCACTTCATCAGAATACCAGAGATCCACACCTTCAAGAGTAAATTCGGAAACAGGTGTTAAGTATTGTAACAATAGTGACATAAAAGTGTTAACAAGTTTTTCTGTTTGTTTAAAAATGACCGTTATGAAATTTATAATTTAGGTACCCACCTATACTGGTGAAATTTAGGTATTAATACACCTCTGCTTATCTCTTCAAGGTTTACATGTTAATCACTTGCCATTAGGTACCTAAGTTTTTCTGATTTTTCCATTTAATTGGACGGTCAATAATTTTGAAATTATGACGTCACCATAAGAAACATTGACTGCTCCCCGCCATGTTTGCAAAAGTTTGTCAAGAATGTCAACCCGTAAATGACAGTGAACCCTTACAAGAGGACACTTTGTTGACAAAGATAATATAAAAAAATATATCTAGTCCTTAGTGGTATACAAACACGAGTAATGAAATGTAAACAAGTTTGGAAAATAATGTTATCTAGCGATTGGTGATAATTATAATCTTTCTATTTATTTACACGACAATACGGTGATATTGAAAGGTAGGTACAAGCCGAAGCTACTGAATATACACCTCTGTACTACAGAGAGTAACCTCTATACTACAGATGGCAACCTCTATATTACGAAGGGTAACCTCTATACTGTAGTATAGAGGTTACCCTTCGTAATCTCCTAAGGCCTCTGTAGTACAGAGGCCTTAGCATGATGGGAAGACTCACATCTCTCAATAGTAGAAAACTGTATCACATGATGACAATGACGCATATTTTTTGTTGAAACTCGAGAAACGTCCGAGTCTACCGTGCTTATATGATTAAAGTGGTGCAACGGGGGTTTGAAGTATGTCCCGAGGGAAGCCGGGGAGGGTCAGCTGAACAGAAGGTGCAACGGAAACGGGATCAAAATTCCACGTGGTGGAGCAGCAGGCAACTGCTAAGTTATTTAAGAAATCAACGACGTAGATAGTTTTGCATACCTGCTGATTAATATCCGCTTGCATATTTCGCAATATAAGAATAAATTTCACTATACAATCAGATTATTGCATCTCCAGCTATGGGTAAAAACTACATACTTGCGCATTAACGAACAGCTATCAGAGAATTGAATATCGTGATGTCATACTTAATTGTGAAATTAATGATGTCGTGTTATTATTTTCTCAGATGTTTTAAATCAAGTTGATGGCATTTAAACTAAGGTGCCCGTTACACTAAGTGATTCAGATGTTTAGTGTAAAATAAGAAAAACTTTCTACACACCAAGTTTTTCCCACAACCTATTTTTTCCTTCCGAGTATGAACTTATATTAAGTCAATGGATTCCCCGAATCTTTTACCACCAAATTTCAAAAATTAGGAGGTTTCCTCTTTGTTAAAATCTTTGGGAATATTTTTACACTCTTAAAAATTTTCCAAACATTCGTTAACTTTCAAGAATAACACTAAAAAAAGTCTGTTTATTGATTCGATTATGTATTATACTAAGAAAAACAAAACAAATCATCAACAAATACTTTGAGATCATTAAAATCCATTGTTAGATTTGTGAAAAGATTTTCATAAGATATTTTATTTTGTCAGAGACCTGTAGCTCACAAAATCGGATAGCTTTTTTATACTACTTAGGTCGCAGACAAGCACACGGCCCACCCGATGGAAAGTGGTTACCGTGATCTATGGAAGAGTGCATCACCAGGGGAGTCATACTCGTGCTGCCGACCCTGTAAGAATAGCGAGATTTTGTGCCGTCAGCTGAGGAAATGGTCAGCGTCTGTGGCGTAGCGGTAGTGAATAGTGAACGCGGCCGCTACGCCGGAGGCGCGGGTTCGATCCCCACTCAGTGCAAGTATTTGTATGTGCATGAATACGGGTATTTGCATTGTTCTGGACGTGCCTCGAAGAGCATGTTAAGCCGTCGGTCCCGGTTGCCAAACGAACATCTATGGCAGTCGTTACGGGTAGTTGGAGCCCTGAAGAGTCCAACAAAAACGATCTAGCTGTGATGCTTCGATATCGCCTAATGTTACCATTGGGTTGTGGAGGTTTTTTACCATTGGGTTGAGACTCCGCGGTGAAAGCTTCGGATGCGACTGGAATTAACGCCAGGATGAAGAAGAAGTTGAGAAATGTCTACGAGTAAAACTTTCACTTAACTGTAGAGATTTTCCTTGCAATGTTACAGAAAACATTCTATTAATACGTACCTACAGCAACGCCTTCGATTAAATTACATTGCATGAATATGTATATCTAATATAATTAATTGGTTACAGTGCCATAAAATTACATCACCGTATCAACTTTATCAGGTAATGTAAGTAATTTAATTTTACAATGTTCGTGCATGATAAATGCATGTATTTCCCACCGTATTAATCCTTTATATCTTTGAATCCATTGATAATGAGATAGTAGAGTATTCTGTTTCTATTCGAAAGGGGATTGGGTAATCTAGTATGGACAGTGGCGTCCTTAATTTTTTCAGCAGCCATTAATAATTTTGATACCACTTCATTGTACTGTGTTAAACACACGTACAAATGTCATTATTTTCATTGTAAGTAATATCGGAGCCGCGATATACAGGGTGCAACATTTCGACTTTACCTTGAAGAAAAGTACCCTCATACTAAAGATAGCGAATTTTGCTTAAAGGAAACATTACCTTATTTTTAAAAAGAAACAAAACTGCATTCGAAGACTTTTGAAAATGCCACACCCGGTAGTCGAACCGACTAATATCTTACAAAACCTTCTCTTTCGTGGATTTCCTTTTATTTAATTTACCATGTTTTTAGAGAGATTTGATCCTTATGATCGACCCTATCGATTGATGCAATAAAAATACAGGGTGTTATTTTTTCGAATTGTAGTCGGTTCGATTATAAGGCGTGGCAATCGATTTTTCAGCATTCCTTAAATGCAGTGCTGTTTCTTTTTGAAAACACACTAAACTGTATTCAAAGTTTTCTGAAAATGCCACACCCGGTAGTCGAACCGACTAAAATCTTTCTAAATCTTTTATTTCATGGATTTCCTTTTATTTCATTTACCAAGTTTGTTAAAGAATTTTGATCGTTGTGATCGACTCTATCGATTGATGCAATAAAAATATAGGATGTTATTTTTTCGAATTTTAGTCGGTTCGATTACAGGGTGTGGCAAGCGATTTTTCGGCATTCCTTGAATGCAGTTCTGTTTCTTTTTTTAAATAAGAAAACATTTCCTTTGAATGAAATATTTTTATCGCATCAATCGATAGGGTCAATCATAAGGATCAAATCTCTTTAACAAACTTGGTATATTAAATAAAAGGAAATCCATGAAATAGAAGATTTAGAAAGATTTTAGTCGGTTCGACTACCGGGTGTGGCATTTTCAGATAACTTTGAATACAGTTTAGTACGTTTTTAAAACAGAAACAGAATTGCATTTAAGGAATGCCGAAAAATCGTTTGCCCCGCCCTATAATCGAACAATTCGAAAAAATAACACCCTATATTTTTATTGCATCAATTGATAGGGTCGATCATTAGGATCAAATCTCTCTAATAAACTTGGTAAATTAAATAAAAGGAAATTCATGAAATAGAAGATTTAGAAAGATTTCAATCGGTTCGACTACCGGGTGTGGCATTTTCAGAAAACTTTGAATACAGTTTAGTATGTTTATAAAAAAGAAACAGAACTGCATTTAAGGAATGCTGAAAAATCGTTTGCCACGTCTTATATTCGAACCGACTACATTTCGAAAAAATAACACCCTGTATTTTTATTGCATCAATCGATAGGGTCGATCATAAGGATCAAATCTCTCTAACAAACTTGGTAAATTTAATATAAGGAAATCCATGAAATAGCAGGTTTAGGGAGATTTTAGTCGGTTCGACTACCGGGTGTGGCATTTTCAGAAAACTTTGAATGCAGTTTTGTTTCTTTTAAAAAATAAGGGGATGTTTCCTTTCAGTGGAATTCGCTATCTCCAGTATTTAGAGTACTTCCATCTAAGTAAAGTTGAAAAATACCACCCTGTATAGCTAAGTCCCGATATAGTTTAGAGAAGTTTGTCCATAGTAACTTTTGATCACTTTATACTGTACTTTCATATTATACAAATTTCATTGATGGCCGCTCAATTCCAACTCGACGCCAACATTACCCAACCCCCTTTGAGATAGTAGTAGATTCAGTTGAATTAATGAAGAACGAGAAGTGCTACGGTCGCTACGGAAAGCCCCTCTAGACAGCTGGCAATTGGCCGCCGGCGTTTTGTAGGATAGAATGCCAAATGTATGGGATTTGACGTTTATGACAGGCGTCAACGAATGTCAAAAACGTCAAATCCTATACATTCGTCATTCTATTCCATGATACACCGAGCTACGAATTGCCACTTGTCTAGGGGGACTATTCCTGTCTCAACCGTCTAAAGCGGTGGTAACTTAGTGGTTTTTTATCGAGAGATTCCGGGTTCGAATCCGACATGAATCGACTTCTATGCTGTCTCTGTCAGGAAAAATGAGATTGAAATCGACATTAAAATCCTTTCTTAATAATGGCTAGTATTTTTAGTCTCTACTAACCTCATCAAACACACACACCCACCTCGTTGTGTCCTCGACAACTTAGTCCCCACTGATAATGACTTTTGACACGTGTATGACAGACTAATGTAATTATTATAACATTAGAGGGTACATTCTATATGTTCTCAACTCTAATCAACTCTAACAAATTTAATTTATTTACTACCTACCCTTCAATTAGCTAATTGTGAGATGTACTATAACTTAATTAAAGTCAATCGATAAAGGTGAAATTGCGTGAAATATGGCGGTCTGCAACTGAGTAATTTCGGATGTGTTAATTAAAAGCCATACTTTTGAGTAATGGTGTCGAGCCGCTTGGGATGTGTGCCCAATATTAAGGCCACCATACGTATATACATGTATCTAGGACATTGTTTTTACTAATAAAATATTAATCCCTTTAGAGCTATATTTCGTGTGTCCTTAACCAGACAAATTATGTTTATTTTATTGGGTGACAATGAGGCTTTGTATTATTTAAACTGACAAGTTTAAATTTTTTGGATATTTCTATTCAAAGTTTGTAATTTGCAGTCCGAGATCCATTCGTTTTGATTGCTACGGGCAATGAATAGTTACAACATCAGGAAAGGCAGAGTGGGAAGACTATGAAGTTTTCTTTATATCACTTAAGTGGCAGACAGGCACACGACCCACCAGATGAAAAGTGGTAACCGTGGTTAATGGACGTGAACAAACTAGGGAAGTCACACTCGTGCTGCCGACCCTGTAAGAACGAAGAGTTTCTGTGCCATCAGTGCAGAAGACAAAACAGGACAAGCCTTTGATTTTCCCTCTGACAGCATATAATTCTCCAGTGAGCTCTGGCTACTTTTCTCACCGCCGCCGGGAGCTCTACACGAGGTTATTATGGCTGCGGTATTCTGTAGGGCCGAGGTGCTTCCCCAGTCAGACCCCCAGTAGTATTGGGACGGAAAGGAATTGCAATACAATTAGAGGCAAAGTTTCCAAGGTCTATATGATCAGGCTGTAGATAAATGTAATGCCATTGGATGTCATTTAGTAGAATTGATTTGAATTACGAGCACATAATTGATAAGGTCATAATGGCAAAAGAATTAGCGGAGAATGAACATCAATTCCTTAGATTTATAACTCAAAAAAAAAAACAATAGCAAGAGGAGTTTAGTAAACGAATTGAACATTTAATAGCCGCAATAAAACTTTCAATGATTGCTAATTGAATTTATCAGCTGGCACTTAATGAATGCAAATAAAACATTTTATTTGCATTCACTGCTGGCACTTTATGTACAAAACATAATTATTTAAAACATAAAAATATATTTTAGTAAACTTATTATAAACTCTGCTATGAGTTAAACTCGCCTTTGTGCATATAATTTCACTATATCTACGTGTCTGACCTATGTATAATTATGTATGTATTTCCAAAAAAAAATGTATCTAAGAATGTTTATTCGCATTCTAGAACCTATAACACAAGCTAGTTAAGCCATACTTACTTTGGGTCTAGATAGCGTTGTGTAGAATGTCCTACAATATTTATTTATTATTATTAGATATTTATTATTATCTACCTATTGTCTAAGGTATTGTATAATTACACATACATAACATTTATGTGTGCAATACACATAGCATAAATAATTATGTTTTGACTATGCATGTTCGTAAGTTTATTAAATGCCTCGATATTTGTCAAAATTCAGATCAAAGCTATAGCAGCTTGCACTAAGAATTTCCAATTTTCCGAAGATCGGGGGAAATGGAGGATCTAGGTAATGCAAACGGTAGTGGCAGAAGTCAACGCCTTATAGATGATGATAAGAATTCCAGATTTTATTAACAAAAGCAAATTACATAGTTACGTCAGTAGTATTATCTATTCTGTGACATAGTCCGTGTTTGGTAGATATCTATATACAAACAAGTACGTATTAGAGTATTCGGAAGTCAAATTATCATGACACTGATGGCATAACTAATTCAACAAAACATAATTTGAACAAATTACGTGTAAAATTATTCTCCGCAGCTAATTTTTATTCAAACCACGAAACATGTCCTGTATCTAAGTAATGATAGGACGCGGTATTTTGACGAGTTTCTCGTATATAGGTATGTAGGCACATGTTGCACAGACCTATGTAATTTCTGTCTTTAAAATAGTTTTTTTTATTACAAAGGCGATTCCTCCATCCATCTATCCCTGCGTTTGCTTTGCTTTTCGTTTCATTTTGCCAATATTTTATCATAAATGCCTTCAATTAAATGAGTAGAGAAGACTTAGACAGATTAAATAGAAAACGTACTTATAGTAAAACCAATGATTCAAAAATAGGAGCCATGATTGTCATTATCATAATTATGCTTACTGTTTTAAACACAATTGTTTATTTCCAGAAATCTGAAGGTAATAGTAGTACATTTTTTATCGCGCTTTTATATTTCAATTTTGAGAGTAACTACTCCTTTTATAAAGCCCAAGTATATGTAATCAAGTAAACAATCTTAATTTCATTAGGTACGCTACCTACCTGTATCACAAAGCAAGGAATGTATGCGCCTGAGGTACGCGCGTAGCACGTGTACGATAACACAACGTTCCGTGCTATGTGATTTACCTACATTGATATCGACTCCAAGCAAGCCTATGTTTCTCAGTTTTAATTGTGTTGTTACCATGTATTCCTTCACCTTCACCATTTCACCGTCAAACTCTGCCTACATCAAAGCCATCACCTTGAGGCCCACGGTCCGCTTTACTCCTCAGCCCCCCCAGACAAGTGACAATTCGTTGCTCGGCGTATGATGGAATAGAATGCCAAATGTATGGGATTTGACATATATGACAGGCGTCAACGAATGTCAAAAACGTCAAATCCTATACATTTGTCTTTCTATTCCATCATACGCCGAGCAACGAATTGCCACTTGTCTAGAGGGGCTGGTCTTTACAATATTAAGCTTCAGACCTCCGTTCTCAAGTGTCAAAGTCTTCACAATATGTTGAATTAATCTACCGCTGTCCACGTCCAAAAGCGCGATATCATCAGCATAACAACCATAAAGTATGGGATCCCTTTTGTACCTCGACAGTGAGGTTTCAAGTTTTGTAACTTAAACTAGACCCTGGAAGGATATGTTAGAGGCAACTTCATCTTCGGTAATTGATGACCCAAGACCGCTGCCAATATAATCGCCCCCACTGGTTCCCACGGGGGTATCTGAGGGGATTTCTGCACATACATAACATACATAAACTCACGCCTATATCCCCGAAGGGGTAGGCAGAGGTGCTAGCACCCACATTTCGCCGTTTATGTTTAGGTCACAATGTAATAGGTGGCGAGCCTATTGCCATTAACCGCTCTTCTTCTATCTAAATCTAAAAGATTATCCCAAAAAAAAATCTAAAAGATTATCCCAATAAAATCAATAGACGTGGTGAATCTACGGGTAATTAATTGGAAGGTGACGGGTGGTTCCACTCACGCCGCGTCAAACCAATTGAACTTCAATAATTGCATTAACCGCCATCGGGCGAGCCTTTTGTTCCAATTGAAACATTATAATAATAATAATAATAATAAATATTTTAGGACATTCTACACAACGCTATCTAGACCCAATGACATCATTGAGACTTAATGCCAGCCCGACAATTAACGACCGCTGAATATTTAAATTAGATTTCGGTACAGATGGAAGGTTTTAATCAAGCTCTATTGATTTACAGGTCATTTTTATACAGGAAATTAGTAAAACTGAAATGAAATTCGTTTATCGGAATCAGGATGTTCGAGGGGAAGGCGCGGTTGGTTCCATTAAAATTGACTTAATAATTCGATATTTTGATAAATAATTTATTTTGTTGTGAAAGATTATTGTATTAATATATTTACTTAAAGAACAAAGGGGCAGGTTGGAAGCTCATGAAACAGGTGAGCTTTATGTATATTGATGATGAAGGTTTGTGCGATTTCTAAAGACGAAAGCAAATGGTGACTAATCATTCCTATCTAAACGAGTGAAAATGGCGTTATTCTGCTCTAGACGCATAGGACGTTTATCGGAGTTTTTCTTTCCTTTTACAAAAAGCGATGAAAACTGACCGAAATGAGTGAAATGTAGGTAATCAAAATATGAATTACTTGAGGATTATTCACAAATGTTCTCAACCAATAATATTATAGGTGTTGTACGTGTCTACAGAAAAAACAATCTTGTCAATAAATAAAAACTGACTGCTGCAAATATGTTTATTACTGACAGGATTTTAAGACATTCGCTCTTCGCAGCTCCGATTCGCTTTGATTCAATTGTATCCTTTGGCCTCTTCAGTAGATTGCGACAGTAACCGATCAAGACAGGATATTGCCATTTATCGTAGAACATCGCAGTTCGCCTTATGCCATAGTGAAGTTAAAGTCAGATACGAGTAACTAGTGCTCATCCATCGCACATAGGCAATGCAAGTTACAGCATGACATAATATTTTTCTTTTGACTTTGGAATCCGTGTCACTTTAGCCTTACAGCTAAACAGCTCTTAGTGCTGGTGAGTGGGGGTTAGACTTTTTATGGGTGGCACACACACTACGAGAAATTACGGTACTGTGCGAAAAGTAGACTACTGTGCTTTAAAGAATCAAAAAACTGTACAGTTTTTATTACAGCCTCTCTAGGCAATTCGTCGGCCGGCGTTTAGTATACGAAATGAAAAAATAGAATGCGAAATGTATGGGATTTGACGTACATGACAGGCGTTAACGAATGTCAACTGTCAACGAATTGCCACTTGTCTAGGGGGGCAGTTTGGTTTAAACGGTTCAAACTTCAATGCGATCGTATACTTCTTCTAAATTTCTCGTGCGTCCCGTGTGGGATCTATTAAGGCCGTGTTGGTTCCCGGTTCACCCCATCCCTTCCCTTGGGTGTCGTAGAAGGCGACTAGGGCTGTTCTCCATCTGACAGTAAAGATACAGCCCTAAACAAGGTGCCCGTTTGACGATAATGGCTCGCCTCCTATTAGGAGGGAGGGACCATGGGACCGAAAGTCATAGTGGGCAAAACATTGGTCTACCACTTCGGGGATTTACAAACGTGAATATTTGTACGTAAACAATTAGCTTAACGCGAGGATGTACTATTAAAACCTTAGAACCGAAATTATGTATTCGATGTTGCAGTCAGTAATCGTTGCTTCACCGAGGCACTATTAGAATCACGATTAGCTACTTCAATTTTTTACACCTGCTAGGAGTATTAAATACATAATTGTAAAGTGGTCATGTCTGTATATTGGAGATATTTGAAAAAATACTTGTTTTATGGTTCTATTAACGAACACAAAACAATTTTTTTTTGGGATTCTTGTCTGTTTGTGTGCATGTTGTTCGCGATGGATGTTAAAACGGCTGAACGGATTTACATGCGGTTTTTTTTGTTAGAAAAGTTTTGGTTAGACTTAAAATCTCGCATGTTTGATCGCAATCGTTTCAATAGGACCGGACAATTAGGTGCGGTCGGAAGGCCAGTAATGAATAAGTTACTAACTAAGTATCTCGTGTAAGCAAGTAAATATACTTAGGTATGTGATAATTATAGAATAAATACCTAATACTACTGCATAAGTACTTAAACCAATATTATAATAGTCTGTCACATGAACGTCCCGAGTGCAAAAGATTATGTTATCAAAAGTTATCTATATTTACAACAAACCTACAGACAGTTTACTTAAATTATGAACAGTTTCTAGGTATAGGTCCGTGAGATAACTTATTAGTATTGCGTATCTTTTGATACATGGGTATTACAATAGATAGGTACCTATGGCATGACTACAAACTACTCCACATATGTAATCTTCTCTTATATTTGATTGCTATATGAAAAAATTGCTGTTGCCTAGAGTAAATTGCATCTTGTCAAAAATCGTCTAAATACAACATGCATCGATACATCTAAAGAAACATCGAGCAGGGGTATCGAGTTCCCGCTCAGTGCAAATATTTATAAGCTTGAATATTTTTATCTGCATTGATCTGGATATTTCCGTGCCTCGGGGAGCCCGTTAAGCCATCGGTCCCGGTTGCCATACGAAGATCTATGGCAGAGTTACTGGTAATTAGAGCAGTAAGAAGTCCGCCAATCGCTTGTGGAGGTCAGATGGCAGTCGCTTCCCAGAAAATATAGAAGTTCAGCCGCATCACAGTTGAAAAGCCGACACCAAATGAGTTGGGAAAGGCTCAGAGAATGATGATCACTATGATCAGCTAGTTTCCCAAAAAAATTTAAATCAACATCCCGAAATTATGATATTGTTTCGAGTACCAAAATAGGCTTCATGTAAATAACGACTTTACATTTAAAGACTTTTAGTAGTTTAATGATTTGCTTGTTCATTAACACAATCATTTGGAGACCAATTTACATGTCTGTCTATTTGCTTTTGTGATAAGTAAAAATGTAATATACCTACATACATGAATATAATTCGGTTTGAAAATAGATGAAGCCCATCTCGCTTGGGTTCTGTACCATCGTATGTACATGATATATTTATGCTTATGTAACTATGTAAATCAATGTATATTTGTCGCAGCCAAATAGCTTAATCAGTCGTTCAATTAATTACCTAGCTTCTTTACTAAACGACGCTGTTCAATTAACGGCCTGATCATTTAGCAATTTGTACGTAATAAATAAAACAATATTGGGAGAAGCCTATGTCCAGCAGTGGACTGCAATAGGCTAATTGATTAATTGATTGAAATAAAACAATGTCTTATACCTACCATTGCATTGCATTGTTATTTGTGTAGTGTTTAAATAAATGATTAAAAATAAAGACATAAATAAAGGTAAATAAAATTGTTTCCGCTTCCATCTTTCTAGAAATAACATTCAGTTTATCTATGCGTCAAATTCTATGTAAATATTTAGTCTTTAACAGGTCGACTATCTTCTGACCTCCTCCACCGGAGCGATAAACTCAGACTCCAAACTACAATCTTAGGTTACACAATATTGTTGTACCTATTACTAAAAATAGGCGTGCCCCTTAGTGGTCATACATTATCTGTGCACACTGCATCGTCTCTACTTATCCTTAATTTAATTACATAAACGATAACATTGTTTCAAGTTTTCCAGAAGGAATATTCCACTTTACTTGATAATATAGATATAATATTTATTTTTGGCCAGAGCGGTTATCTTCTGACTTTTAGGTACCCAGAGTGAATAATAAACATACAGTAATCGTCTTTTGAGGGTAATCGCGACCCCCCAGCAACCATAGATAGCTTTTGTTTTCATACCATACTTGTACGGATATTATTGGTAAGTTTCCACCACATTATGTGGTACATATCGTAGTTATACCTCGGGACACGTATCTTGGACCTAAATCGTGACACAAGCGAGGCCCTGGCGCGTGCGTATTGTTTTATTATTTTATTCTTTATTGTACACACAAAGGAGATGGATATGCTTTCATACATACTTGGGCCAAGATGTAAAAAGAGGAGAGTGGTCTCAATGAAGAGCTTACATGTTATTAAACCATCCCTGAAAATTCTGCAGATTTTGGTGATCTGAGAGCAGAGTTATAAGAGATTAAATAAGTGAGGTTATGCAAGACATGAACGTTTTTGAACTGTGATTTCATTTAAACCAATAAACTCATACAGCACACTGATATGGTACACTTTGTACATTATTTTATAAACAAATGTATATATTTTATCTCGATAATTAATTGATTTTGAAGATTGAATAAATAAACGGATTGACTGAAAGTCAGGGAGCTGTCCTTTGAGTATATAGTATACAGAGACGAAACTACTACGATTTCATTCATAAAATCGACTGAAGTTTGACGCCAAATCGCCATCTTTTGTTCCAAGCAACAAGTACATAGTTACGTCATTCGAGGCTTGTTTACCTTTGTTTACTACGATTATCTAGCAAATAAACGTGTAATCCAGTGATTTTGGTGTGTTAATCGTGTTAAATGTGAAAAAATACGTGTGACGAAGATGCCTACCTGCTCAATTGTTGGATGTGGATCATATAAGCAAGGAATAAGCCAGAAATAACATTACATAAGTACGTATTCTTCTCATCGAGATATCATTGTTATTTGTTGACCTACGACATCAATAGTTCGTTTTGTCTGTCTGTAAAGCAAACGAGCTTGTAAAACTCACAATTTAAATCAATAATTACGTCGTATTTTTCTAAAATTCAATAAAACATATTTGTATGGAAAACGCTAGTGTTGCGGTGATACGATTTTGATTATCGATATTTTTTTTGTAATTTATATATTCATAAATTAATATCTACTCCGTATTGTTATTCGACTGGCCCACGAGGCAAATTTTCTACACGCGTATATTATATGTATGTACTTTTTTTTTGTATGTATTAATTTATTTATTAATAGATACATAATATTCACAAAATTTTCTTCACCAAACTGCTACAGCAGTTTGTAGGCATTCGCTCATACAGTTATTATACATAGTTATATCTACACTAAATCTACCCATCTTTCCAGCAGCAGTCGGGTAATTTATTTTATTACCTGTATAACTCGGTGGTACAAAATGTATTAATATTTTTAGATTGCCGGCGGCTGTTAAAATAAGAAATACTTGGTTAGAAAGTATATGGGTGGAAAATTTAAAGTCACACAAAACTATCTATGTTTGTTCTCTGCATTTTGAAGATTCGTGTTTCAATCGCACTTTGAATTATGTGAAGCTGCATGATAATGTTCTACCTTCACGACGATTAACCGTAAGTCATATAATAGTACATTATGGTATAAGTGAGTAAAGTTGGTCTCACGCGTGGCATACGACGTTTTACAACACACTTGCGAATAAAATAATACTACACATACTAAATAAACAATACTAAAAGTTAATTAGTTTTCCTATGCGCGCGCATCTAACAATGGCGATCGGTCATATTTAAAAGAGTGAGGTTTGAATTTAACTTTTTTTACTCTGTTTTTTTTTCTGTACTTAGAGACAAAAAAGTTGAATTTGAGTGAAAATTTTGTTTATTATACAAGTCTTATTACAAGTTCAAAATAATTTATTTAAATACGAAAATGCATCAAATGACCATACAATAGGCATATTAATTTATTCGTACTATTAAACACGTTATTTTTTGTATCGAAACTTTTTGAAGAACATAGAAACTTAAACCATAAAATTTAAAAAAGAATCTGTAACTCACTTGCGAATAATAGCCATGAAAAAGTCTCAGTTTGATAATAGGTGTCATTACGTGCCTAATTGCGGTGAAATAATATCAATTTTATGAGCAGGTGTGTTGTAAAAGTATATTATACAATTACAAAGATGTTGTCGTTTACATAGGACAAGCAATATTATTGTAATCTGATACAATTAACAATGTATCAACGTGATGCATATGTTATAATATGATAAATATCAAGATAGATAACTCTTTATTGTACTCAAATATCATGTTAGTGTTTAAGAAAGTAACATCCATCGATCACAATACTTTAAGTCACATGTACAATGTTCTTTTTTTGCAGAGATGTGCCGGTATTATAAATACCCAAAATGTACTAAGTGAGAGAAATGCAGGTCCTTGTATGGCACTGTCTCAAGCTGATGCTCATAGTATGGTAAATATCAGTAGTCAATAATTCTATTAGTATTATAAACCGTTTCCCCCCCGTTTCACCGAAATTTTTATGTCATAATTTTGTTTCGCATAACAACGCATAGCATAAACTTCATTTCGCAGAAAAAGGTTTGGCATACAGTCATTCGTCATACTTTCATAACGCATGATTTTGTAAGTCAGAATCATCTTTTGGCATAACTTTTAAAGCATAATAATCAAAAAGTAGAACCGTCATGTCGCAGAAAATTTACACGCAGAATCGTCACTTGGCATACATTTATCATGCACAATCTTCAAACAAATTGGCATACAAATCCTATATAAAAAAGCTAACATAATCCATGCATGCAAACAAGCAAGCATAAACCCTGCATGTAGTAGGCATGCAGCAAGCATCAGGCATACAGCATACAGCAAGCATCAGGCATTTAGCATGCATCAGGTATGCAGCATGCAGCAAGCATCAGGCATTTATCATGCAGCAAGCATCAGGCATGCAGCATGCAGCAAGCATCAACAAGCACCCTAATGAAATTAACAATCTATCTACCTCAGTGCTGTGCAAGGTATTCAAGCACATAATCGTTAACACATAGCTCATGCGTCACCTAGAGTACTACTCTTTAATTAACGACCCGCAATATGGTTTCAGGCCGAAACAGTCAACTGGTGATCTTCTGGCGTACGTTACCCATCTTTAGGGTGAGGCTATGGACAAGTAAGGCGAGTTACTGGCAATAAGTCTTGACATTGCCAAAGGTTTCGATAGAGTCTGGCACATCGCTCCTTTATATATTTGACGCGAGACAAATGTACATACGTTCATATTTAGTCTTAAGAAACCACATTTTGTAAACTGACGTCTTAAAAATGCCGCAGTGGAGTTTGTTGCACCATTTCTTCTCCACTAGCGCCTAGGAAGCGGTGGTAAACTTAGTTTTAAGCAGAATTTGACGTCAAAAAGCTGTAACAGTGTTGCACTATGCACTATTGCATTGGTCTGGGTGTTTCCATGTATAATATGTATGTATTTACAAAAAAAATGTATCTAAGTATGTTTATCCGCATTCTAGAACCCATAACACAAGCTAGTTAAGCTATGCTTACTTTGGGTCTAGATAGCGTTGTGTAGAATGTCCTACAATATTTATTTCTTTATTTATTATTATAACAGTAATAATTATTTTCAGACAGTATTAATAACTATGCACTGAAAAATATGTATTTAAACATACAATAATTATCATTTTAACGAAACAATAAAATTGTGATTTAAGTAAAGAGTTTTACAATATTATGTAACGAACTGCTCGTTCTTCTTTGTAATATAAAGGATATATTGAATTAAAGCACTTGTACTCTTCCACAATTATTTAATTTTTTGTTGCCTAACCGGTTTCGCCTTACGGCATTCTCATAGGTTTACAATGGTTCAAACTATTATATTTAGCAAATATATGCTAAATACTATCCTTTCGCCCGCGTGGATCTCTTATCTTCGGTTTTACTCAACCGATTGCAGTAAAACAGACGTAAAATTTTAAATCCAAACAAAAGCTTTCTAACAAAAAAAACTGCATCAAAATCCAAGACAAACATTTTCCATTTACAATTATATAATAGTATAGAGTATAGATAGATAGATAATAGTTTAAACCCTTGCTTACATTTTTAGTCTGTGCTTCTTTTATATCGATAAGTAGTTATCGACAGTTTACTGGGCTTCTCTATTATAGACGCCATTTAATGTTCCAATCCAAGTTTAGGTATACAGTTTTTTTTCGTAGGTATGCCACCTCTTTAATACTCTAAGGAGCTGTCAGCTATCATAGCACAGATAAAAAATACAGTTGATACACATGAGAAATAATTAATCGATTTACGAAAATCGATTCATAATTTATTTTTATTACCTACATTATTATTATGATTTTAAATGGTTATTATTATTATTATTATTCTATTTGTTCAATCTGATTGAAATAATACTGCGATGCAAGTGTTTTTATAGACATCATCATCATCATCATCTGCATATAGACGCATTCTCCCGATTGCATCCGTGGCCAAGATGACCCCGGAGCTCAGGGTCCGCCTTCCGGCTCCTCCTTCTCCACTTCGCACGATCTTGGGCGTCCATGGTAGTGAGACCATTTGCACGCATATCACCCTCCACGACGTCAAGCCAGGACTTCTTTGGCCTACCCCTTTTACCTGGACCCGGCGGGGGTACCATTGCCAGGCATTTGTTCCCCACGTAGCCTGGCGGTTGCCGCAAGACGTGGCCGCACCAGCGAAGGCGGCTCTCTTGCATTTTATCCGCGATGTCACGGACATGGAGGCTGCCGCGGATGCGAGAGTTCCGTACGCGATCTTTACGCGTAACGCCGCACATCCACCGCAACATTTTCATCTCCGTGACACGCAGCTCTTGCTTGTGTCGCTCGAGCAGCGGCCACGCCTCACAACCATACAAGAGAACAGGCCTAATGATCGTCTTATAGACCTGCCCCTTCAACCTGACTGGCATTTTAGGATCACAGGTCACGCCAGTCATTTCTCGCCACTTGGCCCACGCGGCAGCAATGCGTGCCTTGACGTCGTGGTCGATCTCACCGGTCACATGAAGTACAGATCCTAGGTACTTAACCTGGTCCGTGCGCTCGACCAAATCATCGCCTATGCGGACGGGTGTGGGATCTGTGGAGTTTAACGCTAAGTATTCTGTCTTCGCTACATTTAGCTTCAGACCGCCGTTCTCAAGCGCTTCTTTCCATCCTTTCACGCGTCGCACCAATCTGCTCCTGTCCGCGTCCATGAGCGCAATATCATCAGCATACATGAGCAACCACGGAGGCTGCTCATGTGAGTTTCTAATGCTGTCCGACAAAACATCTAATACCACGCTGAACAGGTAAGGACTAAGGACGGATCCTTGGTGTACCCCGACGGTGATGGGGAAGGCTTTCGAGTCGAAGTGTTTTTATAGACAATAATGTTTAAATAATTCATAGTAATCGATACCTATTTTATTTTAATAGTGGAATAAACTTAGTTTTAAGAGTTCTCGTCTTCCAGATTATCAATTGAGCGGGTTTTTATATATTTTGAAATAGAAAAATATACCGCTTTTTTGAGCCATACCTCAACTCATTACATTTTGGCCCAGAAATCCCCGTCTCCTTTACGTTATAGAATACAGAGATATTTCATGTACAAAGGCGAGTTTAACTCAAAGTTGAGTTTTCTTCCAGCAAACCCGGAGTGCACAGAGGAATTGCAAAAGATTGAAAGGCAAAGTCAAGTGTACAACGCGGAGATTATATTTACATACATACATATATACACACATACATACATAATATACACACCTACATACATACAAAATATACAAACATAAATATGTTTTGTAATAAGTAATCTATGCTTGATGAATTTGAGCTTGTCCAACCCAGTAGCACCCCGTGCTATCCTCAAAAACACCCAAGAAACGTGCACTGCGCTTATAGAGCACATTTTGAGGACATTTTAAGTCCATCCAAGATATGTCCCGCCCGAGCAGTAGGTACCTACTCATGATTATATCTTAACGCCAGACACATCACAAAATGTACTCTATATGAACAGTAACGTGTTTTTTGGGTGTCTTCAACATAGCAAGGGTGCTACGACGGCATAGGAGGTCAAATCCACTAATCATAGATTATATCAAAGAAATACGCGCACGCCAGGGCCTCATTTATCTCGCGACTCAGGGTCAATATATGTACCGGGTACTATATACGTAAAAGGGTGCACCTGAGTCCCTGGCAACGCAGGAAAACATGAAGAAAAACGGTGGATTGAAAAAGGACAAGGATATACCTAGACTCCGTAGCAGTCGAACGGCACACCACGCCAACCAGTCGGTTGAATTCCTGCCCCTCTAGACAAGTGGCAATTCGTCGGCCAGCGTTTCTTAGAATAGAATGCCAAATATATGGGATTTGACGTATATGACAGGCGTCAACGAATGTCAAAAACGTCAAATCCTATACATTCGTCATTCTATTCCATGATACGCTGAGCAACGAATTGCCACTTGTCTAGGGGGCTGCTCACTGTAAATATTTGTACCTATGCCTAATTATATTTATTTGCATTGGTCATGGTTGGTACGTTGGTATTCACGAAATTAAAAAAAAAAGTGTCCTGCTTACCGATCATTGCAATAAATGCGTATATGTACCTAAGTAATTGTTATCACATTGACATCTGTTAAGATACTTAAAACTTGCAGAACTAACAATGAAAAAACCGTAGCTTCTTCGTTGGCAGCTCAGCATTTCCTTATTTTTTTATAAATTTAATTCTGCGTAATATCGCAATTCCAGTTCTTGAGAAATACTCAATCGACGATGCTTCGTCATTTTTAAGATATGTAAAGAGTGAATAACCATACAATAAATTAAACTATTACATAAAAACTAGCATTAAAAACCATGGATTGAGTGTTTTTTGCTTCTTTTAATAGACATGTATAATTCAATTGTTGTTGAGAGGTACTTCTAAGTCTAACATAGTAATATTTGAACAAAAACTTACAGCTCAGTAGATTTCAAACAAATATGGTTTTTTGTCCACTTTTTTTGGAAATTATTTGTTTGTACCTACATTTTAAAATTATTTATAGCATGTTTTGAGCTGACCGCCAATTCTCGTAATAGAAATTTGTCCCGATCTGCCCCTCCCTAGACTAGACATGTGGCAATGTAGAATAGTGGTATTGTAGAACAGAATGACAAATGTGGGAAGGAATAGAATGGGATTTGTCGTATATGACAGTTGTCAACGTATGTCATAAAGCCCCATACCCGTTGTCCTAGGTTGTCATTCTATTCTATAATCTCGCACATGATGTCAATGTTCTGTCTTGAAAATTGTTACGAGAATACCGTTTTTGACATTCGGGAGGTTGAAATTAGAGCGTGGCTGAATTTTGAATAGATTTTTAATACGAGAATTGGCCTTCTGGGAAATGTAAAATGTTATTTTTCATATAAAATGTTAGAGGAATTGTATATCTATCTATATTTATCTTTATATATAAAAATCAATGTTGTTCGTTAGTCCGCTAAAACTCGAGAACGGCTGGACTGGTTTGGCTAATTTTAGTCTTGAAATATTCGTGGATGTCCAGGGAAGGTTTAAACGGGCTAAAAAAAATATGGCGGTACAAAGTTCGCCGGGTCAGTTAGCTATATTTTATACCACTTACGTGGTAGACCATACGGCCCACCTGATGAAATATGGTTACCGTGGCCTATGGACGTATGTCCAGAAGGGACTTTATTCCAAAGTTTAAGCGTGCGAGGGATGAAGTTACTTTCATACTTGACTATGCCTACTGTTTCCAGTCGCAAAGTGTGAGGACTGAGGAAGGATTCTCTGTCTGTGGCGAGAGGTGCGATCATAGAATGTAACCGTGGGCATCATGTCCAACAATTTTTCTGAACACATTCTGATCCCATCTGAAGAAATATTCTGATAGTTTTAAAGTATTCTCGCTTAGCGCCGATATAACCGCAGCTTTATTGAAATATATACCATCAAACCACAGAAAACATATTATTATAAGTTGGTAGGTACTTACTACTTATAAATATATATAAAATATGAAGTAAACTATTCATTAGTTTATTGGTTATTTAACTTTCCTTAAGAAGGATGAGTTATACCTAATGCCACTGGCAGATAACCTGTTCTAAAAGAAGGTAGATTAGTTAGAAAGATAACTGACAAACGAGGGACATGTCAAGAGAATCTATTATGAGTCAGCTACGAATAAGAGTTCTCTAGATTTTTTTAGTCTCTTTCCAAGTTCCCTATAGGTGGCATCCAGAATTTTTTACCGTTACTAAAGCAGGAAATATAACAATTTTACGAGTTATCCGCGGGTGAAGCCGCCGTTAAAAAGGTTAGTTGTGGGAAACTTTATATTTTTTCGGCTGGATTTCTCCAGTAAAAACTTTTTCATTGGTGTATTGAGAAAAATCTGGTAACGCAGTTAAGATCGCCTTGCATTGGTGAACTCACGCTTAAGTACTTTTGTGCGAGTTAAAAATGGAGAAATTATTCAACAAACGTTAACATTGCCATTGTGTCAAATGCACTGAGTCTCGTAGTGGAAATAATAGAGAAGATGGATGGAGCGTACCACCAGCCTGGGACAACACTGGGTTTACTGGGTTTGATTAAGTGGATGACATAATCAAACCCAGTAAACAGCAAAATACAGCAAGACTTAACGACACAGTGAGCTTATTCTGCGTAAATAGTAACACCAACAATTCATCATGATTCGGATACTTTGAAGAAACTTATACTTCAAACTATGTGGCAACTACTGCTCTGTATCTAGGCACTCCGCAACCATGGCTGCTGAAAAGTTCAAAAAACTTCTGGCTATGAATAACAATAGAATCAATCGCAATAGAATCCTTTAAAAAGTGTTTTTTTTTTAATGAGTAATATTTGCGTAAAGTTCAGAAAGTATCATGTAGAACAGTCTTTGTTTTAGAATCAATATTCGGGTGAAGCTACTACCTAATACATACAAACGTAAATAAGTAATGCTATGGTAGTTTGAATGTCTCATTGAATCAATAAACAAACGTCGTATCAATTGCCCACAATTGTTTGAATTATCAGCAATTGTTTCAGGCGCGGATCCAGGCGCGGAATTAGGTTGTGGGCACAGGTACCCGAAAATGTGTGAAAAGTGCGAACTCATGTCAAGCATGTTAAATACGCCCGGGAGGGGGGGGGGGGGGGGGAAGGGTTCTTTGGCGGAGTTGGTCTCACATTGACCTGTTGAATTGAACACGGCGAGACGAAAATCAAACCTTATGGAGTAGGGTGCAGAAATCGCAGGGGCAAATGCTAGTCAGCTTCCTCGAGTCAAGGGCACAGAGCCTCTTTTTCATTAATAGTTCCTTTAAGAAAAACCCCAACAGGAAGTGGACTTGGCAACGCCGGGACTCTGCGATAAAGAACAAGATAAATTATTTAGAGATGTCTTTGTGATCAACAAGTTTCAAACTGAAAGCGATCACTGACTTATCCGATGCTCTCTAAATATCAACATCAAGGCTGAAAGATTCCGAATGATAAGGTCAACCGACCTACGCCGCTCCAAGTAGCTCTAGGGTCCGAAAAGTTCCAATTGGAACATCAAAATCGTTTCGCAATGCTGGAAACCTAGCGGCATTGACGAGAAGGCCGACATAGTGGTCAAAATATTGCAGGAAGTGTCTCGAAAGTTGTTTCCCGGAAAACGCATACAGCAAAAGTCCAAGCTCTCTCCTGAGACTCTCGAACTTATGAGGAAGAAGCGTGAACACTGAACAACCATACACACAGTCGTCTTCGTCAGATGGGAGAGCCTTAAACCAATAAATCAAAAAGCCGATACGACGCGACCTTAAACGCTCCAACACTCACTCCATCCAGGAGGCAATCGAGCGATATAGGGGGTCAAAAGTGTTCGCTCAGCAGTTGGGAAGGCCCCATCTGACGAAACTTACAACTGAGCTATATGCAGCACGGATGAGTAAACCGACGGGACACAGCGACGAAGACCACAGATCCCCACTCACGCGCCATTACACCGAGGAGATACCAAATTTCGAGTAGTGCGAGGTAGAGGCGGCTCTCAGGCAACTGAAGAACAACAGATGCCCTGGTGATGATGGAAATTACTACTGAGGTGCTGAAAACAGGTGGCGCTCCAATCCTGAAAGAGCTAGCGAGTCTCTTTAATTCCATCATCCGGCAAGAGCTAACACCTAGGGCACAGAGCGGGAGTGCGGTGGTACTGTTCTTCAAAAAAGGTGATAAGACTCTCTCACTCCTGAGCCATGTCTACAAGTTGTTCTCAAGAGTCGTCACAAATCACCTCGCGGATAAGCTCGACGAGTTCCAGCCACCTGAGCAAGCCGGGTTTCGAAAAGGCTATAGTACCGTGGCGTGGACCACATCTATACTGTTCGGCAGATTGTAGAAAAGTCGCAGGAGTACAATCAGCCGCTGTGTATGGCGTTTGTGGACAACGAAAAAGCCTTCGACTCTATCGAAACTTGGGCAGTGCTGGATGCCCTGCAGCAGTGTCGTGTAGATTGGCGATACGTCAAGATGCTGAGATGTTTGTATGACACTGCCACAATGTCCATCCTGCTTCAAGACCAGAAGACGAAACCCATTAGCCTCCAGCGTGGAGTGAGATAGGGAGATGTTATATCTCCCAAACTATTCACCAACGCATTGGAGGACGTTTTCAAGACTCTGGATTGGACTTTGGCGGGGTACCAACATCCACGGTGAGTACATCTCGCATCTCGCATCTTCGGTTCGACGACGACTTCGTCATAGTTGCTTAGTAGTGACTAAGCAACTATGACGAAGTCGTCGTCGAACCTTATGAGACCTTATGGAGTAGGGTGCAGAAATCGCAGGGGCAAATGCTAGTCAGCTTCCTCGAGTCAGGGGCACAGGGCCTCTCAAGCTGTGCAGCATTTCGCCCAGTTGTTCCAGTGGGAACAACTGTGCGAAATGCTGCACAGCTTGAATGGAGCTTCTCGACAAGTTGGCCTGGGTGTAAACTTGGACAACACCATGATTATGTTCAACAAACATGTTGTATCGAGTCGATTTCCATCGAAGGGGTGACACTCAGAGTTGTTCAAAAATATATCTCCTGGGGCAGGTTATCCAGCTCGGTAAAAACAACTTCGAGAAAGAAATAGCCAGATCCAACTGGGGTGGGCAGCATTTGGCAAACTACGTCGGGCTTTCTCCTCCCTCCTACCACAATGCCTCAAAGGTTTTCAACCAGTGCGTCCTGCCTGCTATTACCTAGGGTGCTGGATGGACTGGATGCGGAAGACGGAGGATCGGCAGACGTGGCGCATTTTCGGAGAAGCAGTGGACTGCAATATACTAACTGATTGATTGATTGACTGTACACCTCAGACCTGTGTGTGCTCCTTAAAAAGGTGTACATAAAAGCCGCAATAATAGTGTGTAATTTCTGATATTGTAACAGTGTGAACAAATGCTGGTATATCGTCTATTGCACTATACACTGTGTTCCAAATCACGCGTGATTCATTATTAATTTTGTTTTATTTTCAATAAACCATAAAAAAGTGACGTCACAGGTCTATTAAGGTGGTGGGCATGCCCATATTGCCCACCCTAAATGTGACGAATAATGTAACCCGAGAATCGATAAACTTCACAACTATTAACTGTTTGTTTATCAAGTACCTATGTACCTAGTGATTACTTACATAAAACAAGACCTAAATCAACAATGGCATAACAGTTCAGGGTAATAAGTTCGCCTGGATGGGTTCAGTACAAGTTATTTCATTATGCGGCTATGTTTGTTTGTTTGGTCAAACACGCTAATCGCAAGAACTATTGGCCCGAATTGAAAAAATATTTTTGTTTTGAATAGCCCGTTTATCGAGACAGGTTGGCTATATATTATCATTTAGGTATCACGCTACTCCTCAAGGGAGCGGAGCAGTAATCATAAATGTCAACAAATCCGGCAGATTCCCATATATTATATGAAAATTATCAATATAATGCCAGGGCGGGTCGTCTAGTGATTTACATGCAGACCGTCTTACAGAATCAAAATGGGAGAAGTGTTCAAAACATAAGTGATTCGACACATCATAATAATGGTCGAGCTAACAATATTATTCTTCAAGCATTGCTGCACAATCTGAATAGCATTAAATTTTATGGCTTCAAGTTCTGTAATTTATATAACTGCGTTATTTTAGTACTATTGTATCTACTACTTTAGTACTATTGTAATATAGTTAGTATTTTATTTTTTTAGTGATCAGCTTAATATGACTATATTATGCGAATAAATGAATAAATAAATAATAATAAATAAATAATCAGTACGTCACTGCAGGCTGCCAGTTTTAGCCCTTGCATTTTAAGCCAACTTAAAATACATAAAAGGGTGTATAGGGGTCTATCAACATCTTCGGAACCCAAATCAACCTTATCTGATAGTCGGTGCACCTGCTACGGTTTCCTTTTCGGGGCTGGGAGCTCAGACAGCAGTCGCATTCGTAAAAGTCAACAATCTATAACAAACTATTATTATTATGTACGTAGGGCACGAAATCTTATTAAATGGAGCTCTATAGATAATATGTCTCTGTCCAAGCCTTCTAGGGTATTATGTTATACCTGTATGATATAACTTATATCATTATTGTTAATTATATAACGTGTTAAGATAACCTACACTACAAACTACTGTACGCAATTAATATTGATATCACATTATCATTATTATAATAATCAAGTTCAATATCTGATAACTAATATAACATTTTCGATAACCGAAAACATCATTATCTGGTACTCGAGTTTACATTTAAAATTGTCCGAATCTTTATCACTTTATCGGAATTCTTAAGAATCATCGAACATTAGTAATACTGCAATCATTTTCAAACATTGTTGATTGACGACTGCAGTCAAAATACCTACCTATATGAATTGCTTGCGTTTCCAAACGTATGAAATACTGTATTTCATACGTTTCCCTAGACTAGTCCAATTCATTGGTCGGCGTATTGTAGAATACAATGAAGAATACTGGGTGATTATATAGTCGTTTCGGAGCGAAAGATTTTGGGCACAGTTTCGATAGCGAAATCGTCTGGAAGTAGATATTATTTTGGCGAAAAAAAAAAAAAATTTTTTCTTTACAACTCCCATACAGTATATGCCTTTCACCTGTACATTTTTCCCATACATTATAAAAAAGTTTTTTTTTTCGCCAAATTAATACTTCCAGACTTCCAGACGCTTTCGCTATCGAAACTGTGCCCAAAAATCCTTCGCTCCGAAACGATATAATGGGTTTTGACGTTTATGACATACGTTGACGACTGTCATATACGTACAAGCTGTACAGACATTAAAAAAAAGCCTCATCCGTCAAATCCCATACATTTGTCATTCTATTCTACAATACACCGTCCACTTTTTTAAGGTCCCAGATCCCATTTATGCGTTCCATATTGACTCACGAATTATCACTTGTATAAGGGGGCTGATTCTGTATGCGTTCCATATTAACCTATAGATAGGAAAAAAGTACATACCTAGCTTTTGTGCTATTTCAGAATATAATCTACCACTGCGCTAAGTTTCATATAAATTCCATCAGCCGTTTTTACGTGAAAGCATAACAAAAATAATCCATTTTTTGCGGTAAAGCCAAACATAACAAGCCGAATTTTTGAAGAATTAACTTATTTGTAAATTGAAATTGGGAAATATCGCAGTTATGTACATAGATACACTACGTATTTGTGTAAGCTATAGTAATGTAGCTACATTGCTTTCTTATAGCTCTTCCTCGCCCAAAATACGGACGATTTAACCTAGGGCCAGTTACTCATAAGGTCCCCATAGGAATCGAGTCCGATCTGCAAGTTTACTGTTTATATTGTATAAATTGACTGAAAACTTACTTATTACAATATTCAAATGCGACAAAATTCGTTCATAAGATTTTATTTTCAGGAAAAGTTACTTTCCCTAGACTTTGAATTAGGTAGGGTCTTACGACACAATAAAAGAAAACTTTGACTTTTTATGGTGATATAGCAAACGAGCACACGAACTACCTAATTGTAAGGGGTCAGCGTGGCCTATCACCAGATTAGTCACATCTTTAGCTTGACATTATTATAACCGTTTCAAACGGGTATTTTGTATGCGATTATAATTTGTAAACTTCCGCACGTAAGAACATTGTCGCAGCAGACAGTATACATTTATTAATTAAGTAGGTATGTACAGTCAGATTAATCACATGCAAGATGATTAATCTGACTTTACTTGTAACTTATTTAATCCGGAAATAAGATGGTGGAATCGCACCTCTCGAGTCTCTTGGACCAATAAAATGACTCGTTTTGGTCGAACCCCAAAAAGTGATAGAAAATAAGTTTTTTGGACTATAGCAAGCCCAAATCACGCTAGTACTATTATCTATTCTGTGCCCAAATGCTGACGGCTTACTATGGTACAGAGTAGGTACGGCAAAGTCGATTTTGTAATGTATGAACAATTGAACATGTACACAGGAGCAGCTGTACAAACCGGCTCTGTGCCGATTTGCATCGTCCATATTTGTACACATAGATACATATTGCATACGCTAAGCATTTTAATAGACAAAATAGACGCAGAAAACTATCACTGAATCACACAATAGATGTTAGAACATCTATGGTGTGTGGTGATAGAGTTTTTGATGCATTTGACGACCTTTAAACTGCCAATATTAGCCGCACCGCCAAGTATGTTCTATATAGGGTGTCTGCTTGAGCACTTGAGCAGTCCTCAAGACGAGCAAAAAATGTCGAGAAAAGAGAATTCGAGAAATTTTCGAAGAATTTTTTTTTAACTTGTACGTTGGAGGCGCTTCCCCGCTCTAAAGTGTTCTCCTCGGAATATGCCTTGCCTTGACTTGGTTTATGTTCTAAGTGTTTTTAGAAACAAACATAAACTGTAGTTGCACAATGGAAAATTTATTATCCGGGAAATAGTTTTGCACTGGATGCATCAGGTGGGCCGTGTGCTTGTCTGCCACCTAAGTGGTATAAAAAAAAATGTTCCATTGGATTAAAATTGAATATTATTAGCTATGAGTTTATACACATATTACATAGTGTACAATGAAGTCACTGCCGTTGTCTGTTGCTTAGATCTTTTAAATTAGTCAACGGATTTTGATGTAGCTTGAGTTTTCAGCTGTAGGGAGAGTGATTCAAGAGAAAGGTTTATATGTATAGTACATGCGGAAATAGGAACAATATTTCACGCGAGCGGAGCCGAAGGCAACAGCTATCTAGTAGATAATAAACATTATATAAGTAGTGGTGTGTACAATGTAGTAAACATCTACAAGATCTAAGGAAATGAGAATAATCGAGACCACGTGTAAACTAAAGTAGATAATGATTGAAATTGACGTGGTAATTGAACGTCATTTGCGATGATTGTGTCAAGGAGAAAACAGCATTGTTAACTGATTGAACTTCAATTTCAATTCAATTCAATTTATATATTTTGTGAACATAGATGTTCGTAAGATATTCTTTACAGAATAGGTATAGAGTGGACATTGCTATAAGTATTCCACCGCATACAAAAATTTGGGTAATAAAAGTGCAGTATTGTAAATTAAACTTGTAATCATAGTTTACCAACTAACTTCTAAATTGCGTCAACCATCTAGAAAACGAGTGCTAACACCACTGATATTACAAGACCAAGTCAAGTCGAACTTTTTAGAGATCCAATTAGGTAATTGGAGTCCTGAACAGCGGCAATCTTTTCAGGTAGGTACCCGTAAAGATTGCCACTGATGTTTGTATGGCAATTAGCCCCCCTAGACAAGTGGCAATTCTCTGGCCGGCGGCGTATTGTAGAATAGAATGACAAATGTATGGGATTTGACGTATATGACAGTCGTCAACGTTGTTTGTCATATACTTACGTCAAATCCCATACAATTGTCTATTCATAATTTCTATTCCACAATAAGCCGGTCAACGAATTACCACTTGTCTAGGGGGGCAGAACGAACCTTGTTTACCTTTTTGTTATTAGTATAGCAAATTCACTCATATTAATTTATTAAAAAACCGGTTTTATATTTTTCAAACAGTGATGCAGTTTTATTTAGTTGTATAGATAATGAAATGATAGAACACGATGATAATATAAGTCTGTTTAGCTTCTATAAGTTCATTGTGTTCATAGTAAAACAGTGTATGTTTAGAGCAATTTCCAATTATTACATAACATTTAATTCATATATTCATTGTGAATAACACGCCATATAATTATATTTTTTGCCAAGTGTTTTTCATTATAAAACATACTTAACGAATACCCATGTCTAATGCCTTTGTCCACATAACAAATAATAAATATCTACTGCGTAGGTTGTTGTCATTGGGACGTTATTTTATGACTTTTCAAACAGCACTTAAGAGCTGAATTAATTCAATTCCATTGTTGTTTTGAGATATCGAGCAGATCACCTCGATCTTTTTTATGAGGTTAGCCAAAAACACTAGAGAGATATATTTTCATCAATAGATTCACTCCGTTAGTTGTGAATGTTATGATACTGTCGGAAGTTAAGCGAATACCAATATCACACATTGAAATAAAACTATTTTTCAACGGATTCTATCGTGATTTATTTGGTGTTGATTTTTTTTCATGTTTTTATTTTATTTAGATTTTTTTGCGATATTCACGGGTTGTGTTTTCAACCACCTAAATAAAATTGCAACTGTATGGAACTAATGAAATGAAAAACGAACATAGAACAAAAACATTAGAGTAGATGTTTTTGTTTTGTTTTAAGTCTAAAGCATTACAGTTCAATTGCAACATTTTTGAAACACTCATTACTATAATCGTTAACACCTCCATGCGAGCTAATTTTCTTGTTCGGTAGTGTACCTACTAATAAGGTTCAAACGTAGTTCGAACCTATTATAAATTAGTTCAAGTCATCTTAGCATTAAGTTCCGATTGCACAAGAGGTTTTCACCTCGAGGTCTATTTACTTACTTCCTTTTTTTTTATACCACTTAGTTGGCAGACAAGCACACGGCCCACCTGATGGGAAGCGGTCACTGTGGCCTATGGACTTTGTGTTGACCTATTAACCCTTAGAAGAAAACCTGTGCCAAAACCTCGTCCGTGAATTAGCAGGCGATCGACTTGAAGGTAAGGTTAACTTGAGTCTGAAACGTATCTCCGACAGTCAATTCGCCGTTTGACACTTCGTCGACAGAACTTTTCATCCTCGGGCAGTTCTCCGACAGAACGTTTCGCCGACGGGCATTTCACCGACGTAATGCTTCACCCTCGGGTAGTTCACCGATATTACCTTTCACCTAATAACGTTTCGCCGACAGAACGTTTCACCCTCGGCCAATTCGTCGACAGAATCTTTCACCTACTATACTATACTATATTAAATACACCGAAATAACTTTGTCTTTTTTATTTACTAATTTCAAAAATCACAATAAGTAAGTACATAACATAACATAATTACATTTAAGAATGAATATTATAGATGAATATATAGTGTTATTACATAAACATACATATATACATATTATTGAATATACTAACATAATTATACTATTATATTACAAAAGGAGAAAGCGTAAGAAACAAGTATATATGTATGTTTATGTAATAACTAACACTATATATTCATCTATAATATTCATTCTTAAATGTAATTGTTATAATTTCAATGAAACCACCAGGCGCTGGACAACAACTCACGTTTATTCATAGACAACACAAAATATCGTTATAACAATCACAACATCTTCCCCTTATAAATAAAAATAAAGAAATACATTTATCCATACTAATATTAAGTATAAAAGCGAAAGTAACTTTGTCTGTATTTGGTGCAGAGACCGATTAGACCTTAGGAAAGGACATCGGCCACGTTTAATCGCGATGACCGAGATCCACACAGGCGGACCCGCGTGTAGCAGCTAATTTATTATAAATTGTAGCTTGATCGGCAATTCGTCGCCGAACAAGTTCTTTGGCCTTGCGGACAAGTGGTGCGGGCAAGGGTGCATAACTTGTCGAGGCCTCTGGAGGATCTAGATTTGGTGGCAACGACAAGCCCTGGTCATCCTTGAAATCCGCTTCCTCACACGCGTCACTGAACAAATCATCACGATCCTCCTCACAAATCTCTGGCGCATTTTCATCAGGCAAACATTTTATTAAATGACGCCGATTGCGCCTATATCTAACCCCAAATTTAGATTTAACAATATATGAACGAGGAGTGATTGCATGACCGACCACTGTGGCCCTACTTCTTTTCCTGCCATCTACAAATATAACAGAATCACCCTTCTCTAGATCAGGTAATGCCTTACTATTTCGATCATATTGACACTTAGCTTTCATTTGTTTTTCAATCATAATTTTATGTTCCAGTGGGTCTATTGGTCGAGGCTTTAAAAGCGCAGAATTAACTGGTAATTGGCAGCGCAGTCTGCGACCCATAAGTAATTGAGCAGGAGAACTCAAACCATCCCTCGGGGTGTTGCGAAAATTAAGAAGTGCCAGATTAAAATCCCCATTCCCTCTAATTGCCTTCATTAATAATGATTTGACAGTCTGTACTGCTCTCTCACTCTTTCCGTTTGCTTGAGCATAATTAGGTGACGATGTCACATGATCAAACCCCCATTTCTCGGCAAAATGTTTGAAATCACGACTACTGTATTGTGTCCCATTGTCGCTTATCAGGACATTTGGAATTCCGTGGCGAGAGAACACCTCTTTCATGCTTTCAATAACCATGTTAGAAGAAATAGAATTTAACTTACAGACTTCAATATAATTGGAATAATAATCTACAATGATCAAGAAGTATTTCTTTTTGTACTCAAAAATATCTGAACCCACTTTACTCCATGGTAACTTAGGAATTTCAATAGGTATCATTGGTTCCTTAGCAGGGACGTTTGAAAACTCCTGACAGATTTTACATCGTTTGACATAAAGCTCTATATCACGAGACATGTGTGGCCAAAACATCACTTGTCTTGCTCGGCGCTTGCACCGATCTATACCTAGGTGACCCTCATGAACAATACCTAACATTTGAGAACGCAAACTTTTGGGTATAACAACCAAATCATTTCTAAATATAACATTGTCTACAATAAATAATTCATCTTTGAACGACCAGAAATTCCTGCACTCATTAATTACATCATACTTATTAATGGGCCATCCTGAGTTTATATAATCTAAAAGTGGGCTTAACTCTAAATCTTTTTTAGTTTCCCTTTTTATCAAGGTTAATTTATCATTTGACATAGGCACATTATTGACTACCATTTGTACCTGATAAAGGACATTCGTGCTTACTTCTTCACTGTATAAATCAGGCAGAGGTGCACGGCTCAACATGTCTGGGATTTTTAGGTACTTGCCTGGTACATAATTTACTATTAAGTCATATGCCTGAATTCTCAACATCATGCGCTGTAACCGTGCTGGAACTGACATAAGTGGTTTTTTAAAAATAGACTCTAAGGGCTTATGATCCGAATCTACAACGACACCCTTTTGGCCATATATATATTGGTGGAACCGCTCACACCCAAACACTATAGCAAGAAGCTCTTTTTCAATTTGTGCGTACCTCTTCTGCGCATCAGTGAGGGTACGCGAAGCAAATTCTATCGGACGGCCGTCCTGCAGCAAAACGGCACCCACCGCGAAAGCAGACGCGTCTACCGCGAGACGCACAGGCCGCAACGGATTGTATAGCGCCAGCACGCCTGCACTAGTTACGCATTCTTTTAACATAGCAAACGCCGCGCGCTCGCTCTCTTCCCATCGCCATTCATTGTCGTTCTTTAATAATCTCGTTAAAGGAATAGCAATTTCTGAATAATTCGGAATAAATTTACATAAATAATTGACAGCTCCTAAGAACCTCTCCAAGTCTTTTTTGTCCGATGGAGTAGACATTTCTTTGATTGCTTTAATTTTCTCAACATCGGGTCTCATTCCATTCTTATCAAACACATGTCCTAAATATTTAACTTCCTCGACAAAAAACCTACATTTTTCTTTATTGAATTTTAAGTTGATTTCCCTCGATCTTTCAAGTAAACGTTTTAACCTCTGATCATGAATTTCCTTCGTAGGACCCCAAACTATTATGTCGTCAATATAATTCTCTACCCCTTCCAGGTCTTCCAGAAGTTCTCGTATTTTAGCATGGAAAACCTCAGACGCGCAAGATACTCCAAATGGAAGCCTTAAAAATTGGAATCTACCAAATGGAGTAGCGAAAGTGCACAGGTCTGCACTCTCTTCATCCAGCTGAATAGTCCAAAACCCCGCATTGGCATCCAGTACCGAGAAGTATCGCGCGCCGTGCAGGCGAGTGGCTAGCTCAACTACAGTGGGCAGTTGGAAGTGAGCACGCTGTACCGCACGATTTAACTCCCGTGGGTCTAAACAAATGCGAATACCGTTATTCTTCTTTGCTACTAATACCAACGGATGTACCCAACGAGTGGGGTGACTGACCTTTCTGATGACCCCAGCCTGTTCCATGGCACTCAATTCACTCTGTAACCGATCGCGTAACCCGTGTGGAACTTTTCTCGGGGCACAAATGACAGGTGGAACAGATTTGTCGATTACTATATGATATTTCCCCGGCAGACAACCTAAACCTTTAAATAGATCACTGTAGTCCGAAATCTGAATAGATCTAAGACGTTTGACGAGCCCCATAGTCTCACACGATTCGCGTCCCAATACACTGCTACAGCGCATGTCGGCTATGACAAATTTTAAATCATATGATTTATCTTTATAAACCCACGGCAAGACGCAGACTCCCTTAGTGGGTATCGCGTCATGAGTATACGACAATAACGGAATGTTTTTCTTTATTATCATATCCTCAGAAAACCCCAACTCTACAAATCTCTTAAAGGCTAACACATTACAATCTGCTCCGGTATCCAGTTTAAATTTTTCTTGCCCACCTTTACACAATAACACTTGAAACCAGTCCTCCGACTTATTCACCTTAGAATCGATGACAGACACATAGAACGGACCTTCTGAATCCGAGCCACTAACATATCTCTCGTTATCATCACATTCGACTTCATAGACACGACGAACTCTTCCCCGAGCCCCACTTTTAAAAGATTGAATAGACTTACACATGCGGGCGAAGTGTCCTTTATAGCCACAAACAAAACAGCTGACCAACTGCGCCGGGCACTGATCCAAACATAACGCGCGGCCGCAGCCGCCGCAGGGCTCCGCACTCGGCGCGGCACCGCCCGGCGGCGCCTCCCGGAGCGCACCTCGGGCGCCCGCGCTCCCTCGCGTAGCCGCCACGTTGACTCGGGCACCTCCGCGAGTCGCTCGCGGGCGCCAGCCCTCTCTCACGCGGTGACTCACTCCAACACTGTCGACACTCGATACACCCATAGTAGTACTAGCACCTTGACAACCTATTTGTCGCCTACTTTCCTGTGAAACTTCCTCAGCTTGACAGATTTTTACCGCCTTATCGAGTGTTAGTTGCTCAGTCCGTAGCAGCCGGTCCCTGACCGTAGACTGTCGGACACCACAGACAATTCGATCCCTGATCAAACTGTCCTCTAAGGATGAAAACTCGCAATTCTTGCTGAGAAGACGCAACGCAATCACGTACTGTTGAATAGACTCTCCTTCCTCTTGATTACGGGTGAAAAACTTGTATCTAGTCACTGTTACGTTTGTTTCCGTTCCGAAATACTCATCAAACTTTTTCAACAAAACGTTCACGTCATCACGCTTCTTCTCGTCTTCGAACGTAAAGGTTTGATAAATATCGAAACCATCAGACCCAATCAGGTTAACCAACAAACTAGCCTGCACACTCGCCGCTTCCTTGTCTACACCCGAAGCCTTTACGAACAATTGAAATTGCTGTTTCCATTTTTTCCATACCTCGGCGCGGTCGGCCGGCCCACCGGCACCGTCCATACCTAATTCCGCTGGTGGTCGGGCGTGCTCCATTTCTATCACAAATATTATGCACAAAAACCCTAATTATTACAATAATAATTGGTACACCGCTGTCACCATGTTATAATTTCAATGAAACCACCAGGCGCTGGACAACAACTCACGTTTATTCATAGACAACACAAAATATCGTTATAACAATCACAACAGTAATTATGTTATGTTATGTACTTATTGTGATTTTTGAAATTAGTAAATAAAAAAGACAAAGTTATTTCGGTGTATTTAATATAGTATAGTATAGTAGGTGAAAGATTCTGTCGACGAATTGGCCGAGGGTGAAACGTTCTGTCGGCGAAACGTTATAAGGTGAAAGGTAATATCGGTGAACTGCCCGAGGGTGAAGCATTACGTCGGTGAAATGCCCGTCGGCGAAACGTTCTGTCGGAGAACTGCCCGAGGAAGAAAAGTTCTGTCGACGAAGTGTCAAACGGCGAATTGACTGTCGGAGATACGTTTCAGACTCGGTTAACTTCGGCCCTGGAGACTTTAGCGGGCTCCAAAAACACGTTGGTAGGTGCGTTCAATTGCCACTAAGGATTAAGCAAGTAATCACTTCACTTGATAATTTGATCAAGTCAAGTGACAAATTAAGATTCAACCAGATGTTAGACATGACTACAATAAAACAGGCGTGGGAATCAGTACAGGATCTTTTTACGATTAGGTAGGTACTTACAATACGAGAGCAAAAGACATCATGGCATATTGTCATGTGGGTTTTATTGTTATGATTCAAATAACATTCAGTGTGACAATGACAATGCTTTGCGGTTGGAATGTTTAGGAAATAAATTGAAAATATAGTAGCGTATGTTTAGACTAAATATAATTTCCCTACCACATTAAGTACCTATACTGTCTCGCAAGTATATGGAGTTTCCTGATATGTGCGTTAATTTTTAGACATAACACTTTGATGAGTGCAACGGGACTTCCAGCCGGGACGGGAGGGATAAGACGGCTTGCGGTTTTAGTGGGTTCGGCTACGGCATAACCACCTCTGCCGGCTCCGTGGGGATTTTTACACTATACTAGCTGCCCCGGCGAACTTCGTACCGCCATATTTTCGGCCCGCGTGGTATTCAAATCCCGTTCCCGCTGCACCCTTATCACTTATGGGGATGAAAAATAGATGTTGGCCGATTCTCATAGATACCGGATAAGCACAAAAAATTTCATCAAAATCGGTCAAGCCGTTTCGGAAGAGTTCGATTACGCACCCCGTGACAGAAGAATTTTATATATTAGAAAAAGGTACTTAGAACGGGTTTCGTTACGGGTAGTTGGAGCCTTGGAGCTAAAAAGTTCAACAACAATGGTCTAGCTGCAATGCTTCGATATCGCCTAATGTCACCATTTGGTTGTGGAGGTCAGATGGCAGTCGCTTCACGGAAAATATCCAGGTCCAGCCAAATCCGCAGTTAAGACTGGTAAAGCGGACCTGCAGAACTTGCTGAACAAGTAGGTAAGTAATTTGGAAACATAGTAACGTAACATAAACTCACGCCTATATATCCCCGAAGGGGTAGGTAGAGGTGCTAGCACCCACATTTTGCCGTTTATGTTTAGGTCCCAATGTAATAGGTGGCGAGCCTATTGCCATTAACCGGGCCATTATATTCATAAATGTAAAAGTCATAAATGTAAATGTCAAAGTCCTTCCATTATCCATCGCAAATTGCGTTTTAAGAGCTGTTTTTGCTAATAATGAAAATTTTCTGATGATAAGTTAGGTTTTAGTTGAAGTACAAGGACTATACCATTTCTCGTGAATAAGGCGAGGAAGGGACAGGGTTGTTCTCAATTTGACAGTAAATATAAAGTACCTACACACGACCAAGGAAATAAGTACAGGTATAACTTAATATGGGTGTCTAATCCTGGTAAGAATATTAGGTAGTATCTAACTCGTTCCTTCGCTCACCATGAACGATGCAAGTGGTGTACGATGCAATAGAATGCCAAATGTATGGAATTTGACGTAAGTATATAACAGGCGTCAACGAATGTCAAAAACGTCAAATCCTATACATTTGTCATTCTATTCCATCATACGCCGAGTAACGAATTGCCACTTGTCTAGAGGGGCAGATTTATAATTGAAAGCTTATAGGTAAAAACAACACCCCGTATTGGCCCGTATATATTTGCGCGATGACCTACTCTTATTTTTTCTCTCTCTTCGCAGTATTATCATTTAAACAGTATAGAGGTGAATTGACTACCCGGGAGGACACTTTTCACCTTACCCGTCGCATCTTCTCTCAAAAATTCTTAAAAAAGTATTATCAAATATCGGTCAAGTTCACAAATCAAGAGTAATATACCTTTTAATTACTTAAATCGCGGTCACTTTTGCAATTTTATTACAATCTTAAAGGTCAATGTTGTATGGTCATATGACGGCATAGGTGGACATTGTAAGTTTATTAAAAAGAGTTCTTACTTTTAACTCCTAATTCCAAAGATATTATATAAAAAGAAGTAGATATGTTATGGCGCGAAAATCGTGAAGATCCGAAAACGAGTCAAATGGAACGTTTGCCTCTAGTACCGCGTGCCGAGCGGCGCTGGTCGGACGTTGAGCGGAAGCATCAGTGACTTAAAAAAATAACGAAAATGCCATCGTATGTTTATAGACACTGCACGAACTATTACTCTAAAGTTAATACACCAAAAGTGTAGATGAATTAGAAATGTGTGTGTGTGAGTTCGGCACAATTTTCTACGTTGACTTGTAAGCACATGACATGTCTATGTATGAAATGTCATTGCCTAATTCCAAGTAATATTGAAGTTTGATTACTGAACTTCGTGAGTATTGGACAAATGAAAATAAGACAGTACATAGGCTTTTATATATATATTTGTCTGAAATAAATAAATGGTAAGTAAACTCAATGCTCAAGGTAAGTATATGTTTATAGATGAAAAAAAAAACCAATGTATGTAATGTACCTATACCTCGGTCGGGACACGTATCTTGGACCTAAATCGCGAAACAAACGGGACCCAGACGCGCGCAGATTGTTTTGAAATAATCTATGCTTGGTGAATTTGAGCTCGTCCACCGCAGTAGCACCCCGTGCTATCCTCAAAAGACACCCAAGAATCGTGTACCGCGCGTATAGAGCACATATTGGGCACATTTTATATCCAAGATCAGATAAATTATGTCCCGTACTTAGGGTTGCCAACTCTTTTTTCGAGAAAAAAGTATATTTAGGTCTGAGAAGAAAATTGAACAGTATTTTAGAAAATAGAACAGTATTTTACAATTATATAAATTAATTTTAATAAAAAAGTTTACCCGACTTAAAGGAACGAAAGAGGCACAAAAAAGCGAAAAATAACTGCGGTGCCTAGCCCGAGAGTCTTTTAATTTTTTTTTTTAATGAGTTATAATCGATCCATCGTCCATCCTTTGCTTAGGTTCCTATCATCAGCAACTTAAAATCACGAGCAGATCATTTTTAAATGCAAATACTGAAATTAAAACACTGAAATTAGATTTCCCTAGATCCTGTTATCCAATCCTGACTCCCTTGATCCTGTCATCCGATTCTGGCTCCCTGAACCAACTTTCTCTCTCCAACAAAACAAAGATCATAAAAATCCGTTTCACAAAATACGGTTTTACATACAACGGTTCGTCACCAATTTTGCCCCCTTAGGTCTGTCTGTCTTAAAAGAAAGCATGGTTTCGTAAACATCTAAAATGGTAATTGGTTCCCATCAAACTTTTTATGGATAAATTAAAAGATTTAATATATGGCTGGCAAATAGAAAATAGCTGTGAACTGTATTATTTTCTATATGATTTATCATTAATTAATTTTGGATTATCATAAGGACAATCAACACCTAAACTTACAAAATAATTGCAAATTGGTGCCCAATTAATTAAAATTGTATCAATTGCTGCACATTTTTGTACTGTTATGCATTTTGATGCTGAAAACAGTATTTTGGATACTGTTTTTTTGTTGAACAGTAAACAGTATAATTGGGTGTAATACAGTATTATACTGTTTTTAACAGTATGGTTGGCAACCCCACCCGTACTATACCTACCTATATCATAATTTGTGGGAATGTGTATAAAACTGAATTGTTCGTTAATAATGAAATTACAAAATTATGTTTTTACTACGTCGTGACTTGTTACTTCGAGATTCGCACAAAAAACCGTTCAATTATATTTATTCTGAGGTGTTAAGCGCGACTCTCTACTAGTATTTGTATGTGAAGAATTTTTGTAGCGGAATATAAAATCAAGGGGAAGCGCCTTTTAGCTCAGGTGTACCTAGCGACATGCAGAAAGTAATGTCAATGAGGAGCATGGCATGCATAGTGCTACTTACTTATCGTTAGTGCATTGGTGTTGGCTTATTCGTGATAGGAAGGAATGGTAAAGTACCAAGTTTAATGTTAGTAACCTGTCTAGTTTTCTGGAGTGTCTGTTTATAACGCATGCATATGAATACAAGATATTTAAGTACTTAAAGTAAACAATTTTAATTTTGTCTGCCTGTCTGTCTTTTTGTCTGTTTGTACTGGTAATCTACGAAACGGTTGTATGCACCTATGTAATGTAAAAGTTTACATATTTAGATCTATTTGCTGTATAACATCAGACAGATAATACAGGCCAGACTCAGCCTCAGGTGCATGACTCGAGTCAACAATAGTGCGCGGAATACGGTAATAGGCTCACCCCCTATTACGTAGGACCGAACACAATGATTGGTGAAATATGGGTATTATTTCACCTATGATAACCCGCCGGGGATAAAGGCGTGATTCATGACCTATGTATGTATTTAGATCTATTCCAATCCAGTACAACATTTTTAATAGGCACCAGTGGTAGCTATTTCTTTGTATTCATGTTTTTTTTGTATTCCGAACGAAAACCATTTTTGAAGCTATTCAATTAATAGCAGGGTAAAGTATGTTATCATTGGCACCTGGCACCGGTCCAGGTGTTGACACTTTTTAGATGAAAGTCAAAAACAAATTGTCCATTTACTATTATGTAGGGTTGTCAACTTGTCAAAAAAAAACAACATCTTGGTTTTTTTAAACTTGAAACTCAAAAGTGCCAACACCTGGGTTAGTGCCAATATACCTACTAACATATCTTACCTGCTCTAGTTAGTATGTAGGTATTTTCCCGTTTCCGAGATTTTATTCTCTGATGTCTCAATGGAAAAAGCTAGCTTTTTTTTTCTGTATTCTGCTCAACGCAGCGATCTGTCTGGGGAGGACATTTAGCTGCTTCTTTGTCTTTTTCAGTGAGTGTCTGTGGTTCTTTCAGCCGTGAGGAATTGTCTATAGACCATTCTCACTGTTCTCTAGCGAGCGACTAAATCCTAGCCTATAATACAAAAATAAATCGCTGAATTGTTGCTGACTGCAAATCTCGAGAACAGCTGAACCGATTTCGCTAATTCTTTTCTGAGAATATTACTTGAAGTACGAGGTAGGTTCTTAAGCAGAGAAAAATTAAGCTACTACTTAAAGGAACAAAGCAGTAATTATAAATGTCAACAAATTCGGCAGATTTCTATACTTTGTGGGCCTATAGAAGACTGAAAGGGGTGATACGAGACTTCTAAATGCGCCGCAGGTGAAGCCGGGGCGGGTCGGCTAGCAATATCTATATCTTCTGCTAATATATAAAAATCAATGCCACTTTTCGTTGTTATTTTATAACTCAAGAACGGCTGAGCCGATTTGGCTAATTTTAGTCTTCAAATATTCGTGGGTGTCCAGGGAAGGTTTTAAGGTTGAGAAAATAGGTGCAGCGGGAACGGGAAAAATATGGCGGTACGAAGTTCGCCGGGACAGCTAGTTATTTTATAAATGTGAAAGTTTGTGAACATGTTTGAATCAAACGGCTGAACGGATCTGGATGAAATTTAGTACAGGGACAGATTATAGTCTGGAATAACACATAGGCTAGTTTTTATCTTTGAAATAGGTTCCCTAGGGTTACGGGAACGGAGACAAAATTTGACGGGAGCGTAGTCGCTGGTAAAATTTAAAGTAGAAGCAACTTGTGACTGCTCGTGTGGTCAGTTTTGGATCTTGGTCTATAAGTCAGCCTGAGAGCTGAATATACCTATAACCCCGACAGCCAGAGGGGTTCATGAGAACACAAGTAATTTCAAGGAAATTAGAAAATATTAGTAGTTTATATTACTAGTAGGTTATTAAAAAAGAAGAACAGAGAAACCTAACACTACAGTTTGCACAGTTCAGGCACCTTTGAACTATCACAAGGCTATCAACAGGTCTCTTTTATAAACATGTTATTATCATGAATAATGCTGTGTTTATTCAGATTTGATATAATTATTATATAACGTCGCTTAAAATTAAAACGACGAAGAATTTGTTTAATCCACTTTCATACAAAAATCCTACAAATTCAAAACCTAATATGTAACAATAAAAAAAAACAATTAAAAGGTTACTTACGAGTCACTATCTCAATCGGTGTGTTTCAACTTTTACGCGCGCGTTTCTCGTAGAAAATGTAGAGTGATGTCTAATTCACGTTACGTTTTGTTGGACACGTGCGTTGCGTCCGATGCTCCGTTCGGCACTGCCGGTTTGTTTACTATGCCCGCCGCCCGCCCACCCTCATATCTTCGAAGCCCTATCAAAATAATAGTATATACCAGCTATACTCTAAGTGTGTTCCGCGGAACCCTAGGGTTCCGTGATACCTCTGTCGGGGTTCCGCAAGAATTTAGAAATAAAAAAATCAAAACACCTCTCTCTGGTCGCTCCGCGGCTGTGCGGACTCCGCGGCCGCGCGGAGACAAAACGCTATGAATGTTATTTATTTATTTATTTGTATTTGTATAAGCTTGTGTTACATTAGCTGGTACAATATCTCATAAGTTTGGTCTCAACAATTTTATACTTGTACAACGCGTTCGCTCTAAGTTTGCCGGTCTGTGGAATGCGCGTACCCTCCCCCACGTGACAACAAAACTTATAATGTGTCATAGTTTTACCCAAATATCTAACGTACACAATTTTTATTGTTACAATTAAATAAAAAATTTCGAACGTCATACACTCATACCTATCGCCAGCGGCAAACTTAAAACGAGCGGGTAGTATACTTGTAAGCGCTCAGTCTCTTTGATAAAAGCCGCCTCTGAATTAGACGCTATAGTTGTCAACAAGCGACTTTCGTCTCTAACTTCAAAGGATAAAGTCGATATTGTTTACAACGCTATTTTTAAATTTCTGTTTTTATTTTTGCTTTTTGTTTATCAAAGGTGCCGACTCGAGTATTTTCGAGAATATTTGAGATCGAGTCTAGGACTAAGTATAAAAGCGGCGATCGCGCGTTGGCGTCGTCCGTTGATGATTAGCGTTCGGAGCGATAAGTTACTACCTACTTACAAGCTCGCTAGCGAGAAACTAGTGTTCATTGTTTTACTGCCTGCTGTATTCTGTTGTCTCAGTTTTATACATTTCTTCCCTGTAGGTTCTGAATTTAGTCTCTTATACGCAGTAACGATTGTGCATTATTTAAACCCCACTATCCTGACTTGTAACATTATAAATAAAGAAGAATGGAAAATTGGCTTAAAGGTGTTAAACGTGTTCCAACAACATCTTCTAATGACGCTGAATGTTCAAAAGCAATGCGCGCGGAGAATTTAGCAATCACCGATCCAGAAGATGATGCCACGAGTGCCACGACGTCAAGCTCGACGGTTTCAAAGACGAAAAAAAGGAAGTATGATGAATCTTATATCAGTTTCGGATTTGTTGATTCCAACGGCTCACCTCTCTGCATGCTCTGTAGTAAACTGCTTCCTAATAGTTCCATGGCACCTGCCAAATTGCGTCGACATTTAGAAACCGTACACCCCGAGACTAAAGACAAGAATAAAGAATTTTTTGTTCGCAAAAAAGATCAGTTATTAGAAAGTCAAAAAAATATGATGCATGTAACACAAACTACCAACGAAAAGGCCACGGAGGCATCATATTTAGTTAGCTATCGTATTGCACAAGCAGGTGAAGCGCACACTATCGCTGAGAAATTAATAAAACCATGTGTATTAGACATAACAAAATGTATGCTTGATGAAAAATCTGCAAAGCATCTTTCTACTGTTCCGCTATCAAACGATACTGTTTCACGACGAATTCATGATCTGGCAAGCTACGTCAAACAAGAACTAGTTACACGTCTACAAAATACACGATTCGCTTTGCAAATGGACGAGTCGACTGATGTCGCTGGTTTGGCTATCCTGCTGGTTATTGTGAGATATCCATATAAAAGTTCTTTTGAAGAAGACATGCTTATGTGTTCATCGCTGCTTACAAACACTACCGGGGAAGAAATTTTTAATAAAATAAATATATTTTTTGAAGAACATAATCTCAGTTGGAACAATTGCATTGACATTTGTACAGATGGGGCCAAGGCGATGACAGGTAAAACAGCAGGAGCAGTGTCACGAATGAAAAATAAAGCGCCTAATTGTAGTTCCAGTCATTGTATTCTGCATAGACAAGCACTTGCGATGAAGCAAATGCCGTCTAATCTAAAATTAGTTATGGATGAAGCGGTAAAAATAATTAATTTTATCAAATCACGACCACTACAATCCCGATTGTTCTCATTATTGTGTGAAGATTATGGCAGCAAACATAAAACACTGCTGCTCCATACAGAAGTGCGATGGCTGTCTCGGGGAAAAACTTTAACAAGGCTATTTGAACTTAGAGCCGAGTTACAAATGTTTCTTTCAGCAGATACTTCTTTTAATTTGAAGGACCGTTTGTATGATAAAACTTGGTTGTTCCGATTGTCTTTTATGGCGGATATCTTTCAAAAACTTAACGAATTAAATTTATCGTTGCAAGGTAAACAGACAACAGTGTTTCAGGCCTATAATAAAATAACTGCTTTTAAAAGAAAATTTGATTTTTGGATCATTTGCATTGGTAAGAAAGAAATAGAAAGTTTTACACTACTCAGTGAGTTTGTTAGCGAAAACGACTCAGAAATGTTTGAAGATAATGTGTTTGAAGAATTGGTCCAATATCTCAGTTCGATGCGCGCATCTTTTGAAAAGTATTTTCCCGAAGAACACAATACAAAAATTAAAGTGAACTCCTGGATTCATAATCCTTTTTTACCCAACTTGGAAAAGCCTGAAAACATGTCAAATGAGATATATGAATCTCTTTTAGAAATGTCATCAGACACAAGTATGGAGTCATTGTTCAAAACGACGCCTCTTAATGATTTTTGGTGCAGAATCCAAGATGAATATGCAATGCTTGGCCAAATGGCTCTGGATATTCTTCTCCCGTTCCCAACTACATATTTGTGCGAAACAGGATTCTCTACCTACGCAGCCACGAAAACAAAATATCGCAATAGACTGGACGCCGAAGCTGATATGAGACTCCAACTTTCTTCCATCAAACCTGATATCAAGCAATTGATGAAAAATAAAAAACAGTTTCATACCTCCCACTAGTTAGATTTTTTCTTTTTTAATGTTTTCTATTATTGTCCTTACCAAGTGGTGAAGTAAATAATAATTAGTAACTGATACATTGTACTTTTATTATGCTGATTAATAAAGAATACACTTATAAAAATAATTGTTTTATTGTAGGGTTCCATCAAGTATTTTGCTTCCCAAAAGGGTTCCGTCATTTAAAAAGTTTGAGAACCACTGGTATATACTGTAATGGTTAGTGGGTTATTGAATTCATTATATTCATACTTTATTCATGAAATGTTTTTATTCATGAAATGAATTTATAATACAGGATTTTCACCTTATTCAAATAAGTTCATTTCAGATAGATTTTGTATCCCATTAAACTAGGTTTTAATGGGATACAAAATCTATCTGAAATATATACTTTATGTACTGTTATGCATGAGTTTCCTGGGTACGATTCCTGAGTCGGTTCAAATGTTTTACTAGGAATGTTCCATTTAAACTTTTGATGGCATGTTTCGTAAGTGGTCGAAAAGTGCCTGTTTGATGCCAATATAGGCACACAAACGGTAGTTGATGAAAAATGTCGCTGCCATCGGGAGTAAATAAAAATATGTGTTATGGAAACGTTTACGTACTTAATAACGTTACGGGTTGAGAATCGAATTGGGTCACAGCGAGTGTGGAGATAGGCAAATTTGTTCCATGACATCCACTTGAATGCTTCAAGTGCTTCAAAACCCTTTATATCAATCATACATACATAAACCTTTCATTAAAATCAGTGAGGTGATTTCTGCCATTGTCAGTATTTGTTTGTGAATCACGATATCTGCAGTTGCGTAGAGACGTTGCCTCTCTGGCCGTATTCTACTGCCTCTACCTCGGCGAGAGTTCTGAGGAGCAATTTCAACTGGTCCCATCCTTTCCCTTCCTGTCCGTTTGGTTAGTGGGTTGGGTTTTGGGGTCAATAGCATTAGAAATGGTGGTCCGTATCTTCTAGACTGCGCCTCAGCTTTTTACCATTTTTTTAGCATTAACCAATTATAAAAAACAGTAATTTGAAGCTATAGCCCCACTATCATTACCATCCAAAGTTAATAACAGAGCGGACTTACAGCATTAAGCCCGGGGTTCACGCTTCTAGTACTCCAAAATTTGGCTTACGTGGTTTTTACCAAACCGCCTAAACCTGAGAGTGAAGGCTGCGCTAGACCCTCGCCCGTCATTCAGTAGGCGAGCTGCTTGGCTTGGGTATAAAGATCTTGGTGATTATGACGGTTATATCGAACTCAAATATAAGCTGTAGCCTGCCGTAGGAGTCTTGTTCAAGACTCTTATGAAATTTTGGCTACGAAGTTCTCGCCTTGCGCACGCTACGGGCTCCGTAGATCCGTAGTGCTTCTCAAGGTCAATTGTAGCAAGTTTTCCTCTATAACTTAGAGGGTTAGACCCAGACGATGCACACAACTACAGAATTCAAGTTAATATTAGAATAATATAGAGAGTAGAGAATACTTAAAATAATTACATTAGTTATTAATGTTTAGCCTTTTCTGCTCTAAGAATCTCAACTAATTGTCTGTTTTCAATGAAGAAAATCACACTAATATTGTCACACAATAATATTATCACACTATAATTGGTAAACTAAAATATGGAATAAGCACACCTAGTACTTATTCCATATTTTAGTTTACCAAAGTCGACAAGACTTTGGTTCACATTTCATTCGGTCTGTGGTTAACTCGCCTATTTTTAAATAGGCACGTTTTGTTTCTATAGTTTGTCACATTTCATGTGTTTGTTTTAGCTCAGTTTGTGTTGCGTTAAAAGCAACTAAATATAAAAAGCAGGTGGAGTGACATGTGACATCTCGAGTTTCCTCATTTATTTTGAATATACCTTTACTACCTACAGCCTGTGATTGAGTGGGATCTATCAAGTGCCTATGTTGTGGCGTTACCGTGCATAATTTTTTTTTAGGAATTTTGTAATTACTTTTTCTGACTGACTCATTCATTAACATAACTAGAACTGCGAACGTGAAGCGGTTTATACCTTTAACGTAGCAAACATAAACCTACTTAACTTTAACAGCAATGGTCATGGGGCGACTTTACCGCGTTAATCATCAAGTCAGAATCTAAATTTAAACTTTGGTTTCTGGTACCTTTTATGTTATAAGCACAGGGAATCACACATCATAGCAGCATTTTTTGCTCCGCGCACAGCAAATTGCCAAGAATAATGCTCCGTGACAAGACATGTCAAGAAGCATTTGCTGCCTAAATGTAGGTTACTAAAGCAACATTTGCCGTGTGCGGAGCAAATGTTGCTTTGCTGTGTGGTCCAGGATAAAAATCAATATAGGGTTCTTCAAGGCCATTAAAGGGTTTCTTCAGGGTCGACAGCATGGGTGTAGCACCCCTTCTGTTGCATACCTCCATAGGCCACGCCTCCATCATAACCACTTTCCATCAGGTGGGCCATGGCCCATGTGGTTTCCACCTAAGTGGTATAAAAAAAAATTAAAACTTCACTACCAAGGGATGGGATGATCCGTGTTACCTATATAACGTTTACAAATATTGTGGATGAGAAATAAATATTACAATAATTATTATCATAATTTTTTTTATTTTTTTATAGTTATTAGCAACCGAAATTACTAATATTTCCTTTAACCCCTCTAAGGGTTCACGTTGGTAGTGTAATGGCCAGGGTTCGAACCCGGGACCTCTCCATCGTAAGGCCTTATTATCACAAAAAGGTATGGCATTATTATTACAAATATGTAATGAAATGCTAATTACTCCAGCACCTTTACTATATTCTATATTACAAAAGTTTGTGAATCAAATCGATATCACATTCAGTTTGAAAGCTCAACACGGTTACGATTTACTGTCTGCTAGTTTTATTAGACACAATATCGACTGGAGTTCAAGAAGCTATCATAAGACGGTCATTCTCAGGGAGTGAGATTTTCGAACGTCCATTCAATTATCTACTTCATTTTTAAAATTTTGGGATTAATTCTTTTTCTGGGGGCTAGTTTTGGCAATTATCTAATAAGGAATGATATTATATACATCTACTTTGGTACAAAAATACCTCAGAATAATTGTTTTTGATTCATTCTCCTAATTTCCGTTCACTGTCCAGAACCCAGAATAATACTTTCTGAGCCTAAAAAGTGCAAGACAAGCTTTGATTTATACATTTATTGCCCTTTATTTATAAATAAGATAGATTAATTGAGCTATACTAAAAATATAATAACGTTAACATGGCTACTTATTTAGTTACAACGTAAAATATGTTTGTCCTTTCATTATACCTAATTTCTGTCACCCACTACAAATTCGTGAAATCAACCCTAGATATGTAAATTGTACCTATCCCTATCGCATGTATGGCAAGCGTTAGTAGTGCCACAGACATCCAGCGAACTGCACGCGTACTACATGTTCTCCGGGCGTCCCAGTGAGGTAAGTACCTAATTTCCGTTCGCATGGTTTACAAGTCTTCTAATTTCTGTTCGCTCATTTAATTAATTACTTCTTGCTCGAAATAACTATCAATCGAACAATTCTTACGTAATTATATATTTTTTATGTATGAAAAGAATTAGTTGTTAAAATTATGTTCTAATTACTTTTTAAATTAAAAAAAATCCCATTTTACCTAATTTCAGTCACACATTTCCGTCACGCTAAAAGTGACCGAAATTATAAAACTCCCTGTAATTGTTGTTTCTACCCACCGAACAAAGTTATAATTCTAAATGTATGTTTTTGAACAATAAACTCGATTATTTTCAGATATTATGGGTAAACCGAAGAAGAGCCGAGAGGATATTTTGGAGCAACTAAAACTTAGACAGCAACGGGGAAGACAAAGGTCAGGAATGATCCTGCTTTATACGCGGCATGCAAAGAAAAAGATCGTCTAAGATATTACAAGAGAAAGGATTTACTCATTTTTATCACCGCAAACCTAATTTCCGTCACCCTCAAAAATATATCACTCCATAAATAAAAAACTAAGTGTTTAAATGCAGTGCCAAATATACCAATTCGTAAAGAATGACGTGTTCTTTCAATTAAATTACTAATTTATAGAATTTAATCAAAATTAAAAATCGTGACGGAAATTATACGAAGAACACCATTTCGTGAGAATGACCGAAGAACGATACGAGAGTGATGAATAAAATTTATGTATTCTATCAACATTCCTTATCTGTTCGCTCCTTTGCTCCAGTCAGTCTAAATACAGAGCGCGATTATTGCTTTGAATTTCTATTCGTCTACATACCTACACCATAAATATCATTTGTTTATTTTTGTTTTTTTTTTAGGTTGTTCTAAGCCCCAACAATATTTTTGTTGCTAAGGCGAACCTCGCGTGTGTCGCGTGTGTAGAGTCGACAAAGAAAATACGGTTGCACTTTTACATACCTTTTTTTATCGTGCGAAAAAATCCCCACGGATACCTCCCCCGCCGAAGCCGGAGAAGGAGGTTATGTCGGACTCGAACCGACTAAAATGCACGCCGTCTGTGGGCCGTCGGTTGCCGGAGGTGAGGTTGTCGTAGCCATATCCCTCGCACCCCGGCCGGCACTTTTACATACCTACAACCTACAACTTATAATAAAGTCCAACCGTATCTCATTTGCCGACTGTACATCAGCTGATAGACAGACGTGACGGAAGTGTCCAAATATATGTGGTTTCTGTATGTATATCTAGTATATCTACCTAGTTCGAATATTTATATTTGCCTAAATAAGTAGTAGGTATTTTATGTTCTTAACATATTTTATAATTTATGATCAATCATAAAATAAAATATCATTAAGTATAAGGTTGATATCATCACAAACATTTTGATATTAACCACCTCATAAATAACAATGTTCTTTTTAGGGTCCCGCACCTCAAGAGGAAAAAAGTCCGTAGGTTCGTATTATGTAGACCTTTTTCGGGATTGTATGGAGGCACAAATATTTATACCAAATTAGTACCCAGGGTCTGCAATGGTTTTGTTAAAATCGAAGTAGAGATTGAAGGATTCTAGAACCCATAACACAAGCTAGTTAAGCTATGCTTACTTTGGGTCTAGATAGCGTTGTGTAGAATGTCCAAAAAAACCTCTAACCCTCCTTTGGCTTTGCTGTAGTCGGGTAAAAATTTAATATGTACTTAGGTACTCAAATTTGAAGCCAGATCACGAAGATACGTTAACAACACAGAAATCTTCCATACAACTTTTTTGAATAGAATCTTTGGAAATGCTACGGAACTTTGGAATGCTATGGCTACGGAACCCCACATACCCGATCAGGTACGGTCTTGTTTAACCTTATCTAGGAATAGCAATAAAATTGTAAGTATTGTCTGTGGTATTGTGGTATTTGAACCAGATTGGTAATACCACAAACCACAGAACAGAAATAACTGATTTTCAGAAGAAATGTAAATATCTATTCATAAAATTCGGGACATTAATATTGTAGGTATCTATTTTTTCTCTTAATTCGAAGCGAAAGATTTCGGGCACAGTTTCGGTAGCAAAATCGTTTAGACGTATTTTTTAACGATTTTTTTTAATAACTCAAACGTATTATTCCTTGCTCATTTATATTATTCATCTGTTTTTGTCATATTATCGATTTATCGGTTCAGTTTGGCAGGTAGGTACAGTGCGGTTACAATATTGTAGCAGGGTAGGAACCGACTGATCCCTTAAAATTCATACCCTGCGGCCACTTGTCTCCAGTGTGCGCCAGATGAGCCACACATTAGGAATTTCTCATAATTTTCAGTTAATTTATGAGTAAGACACGTTTCAATCAATCAGCCTATTGCATTCCGTCTTCTGCATCCAGTCTGTCCCAGCCACCTTTTGCAGATCGCCAGTCCACCTGGTTAGGGGGCGTCCCACCTTCCGTTTTCCTTCTTGCGCTCTCCACTCTAGGACTCGACTGTCCTTCGACAGATGTGGCCAGCCCACTGCCACTTCGGCTTGCTTATTTTGCGGGCTATGTCGGTAACTTTGGTTCTGTGTCGGATGACCTCGTTGCGAATTCTATCCTTTAAAGATCCAAGCATAGCTCTCCCATGGCCTGCTGCGCGAATCTTAGGTCATGAATACTCTTGAACTAACCCCACCTTCAGTGGCCAGTGGCCACGTTTCGGCACTGGTCGAAAACCTTTGTTTTGAGGCATTGTGGCAGGAGTAGGGAGGAGACGACGTAGTTTGCCAATTTCAAGACACGTGTAGCAGAAAAAAATATAATGTATTTTATGTTAATTTTTTATTATAACTGCGTATAATAAAACATGGCGAATTTGGAAGCTTGTTTGTCTTTGTATGTAAGTAAGTAGGTATGTTGTTGACCTGTCGGGTGCGATATTAACAAGATCATTCAAGGTCACGCCAAAATATAAATAATAATACTTATGACCTATTAGTATTTTTAGAATACAGTTTTTAACACGGTTCTTCATCTTTCAAGTGCCAGTGCCAATGTTGGTTGTATCTAAAGCCTGCATTTTGGAGCCTGGATTTCGCTATCGAACTCCTTATAATTTCAGTTAAGTATATTCCATTTCCATATCTATACCTATAATAATTTTGGCAGGCCTAGATCTCATGCCTTGACCGTGCATTTTCAATCGGTTCTGCGTCAGCTCTAATGAGTTGATACCTGAAGGGCCTTCCGCGCGTAAAAAGGGGTACTTACGTCAATTTAACTTCACCTCTTTCCGCGCGTAAAAAAAGTATGTGAATATGGTGAGCTAAAGGTGAAGCCTATATGAGAGCCATTAAATGTAAATACCAATGATATAACAATGGTGGCCTTTAGGTTGGCAAACAATAAAGATGCCTTCGTGCATTCGAAAAGTGCAACACACAATGCAATATAAATTATATTTCTTTCAGATGCACAACGACACTTAGCACTAAGCTAATCGATGATAAGTATCTGTTAATGAAGCATTGTGTTTTCCTTTTGCTTGACGGATATGTGCATGTGTGTCTACGGCATGAGTGATGTGTGGAATACTAATGTGTATGGGTAGAAGTCAACAGCCAGACTACGGTTACTCAAAGCTACGGTTGCAAGTTACTAATAGGCACTTTTCTTTTAAGAAACCTTTCTACATTCTATGTATTGATGTAGAAAGAGAAAACATATTTCCTTTTGCTACGGTCCTGGCATTGCTTTAGCGATTTTCATATATGCAAGCCAGTTGTAGGTATACCCCGAGACAGTGTTATCTAGGACCTAAATCGCGACACGAACGAGGTCCTGGCGCGCGCGGATTGTTTTGTGATAGAATAGTCAATGCTTTGCTAGGTGATTTTTTTAACTCGCAGTAGGTAGCTATGCTCAAAAGACGCTCAAGAAACGTGTACTGTGCATATAGAGCACATTTTGAGCACATTTTAGGTCCAAGATACATATCCTCCTGAGCAATACTCAACCTGGCTTTTCCTTAAAATGTTCTTGATCTAATTAAACTACGTACGCGTACGCTGACCTTTGCCCTTGCCTCGTAAACGTTCCCTTATCACATTGTTCCTTACTTGTACCGTTAACATACTCAGTCGTACCTCCTTAGATACTTTCTGACTGATTGCTCATAAAATTGTGCAGTAAGTTATTATTTTTAGCTATTATTTTCGGCACTTATCGACACCAGAAGTATGAAGTAAGGGTCAAAACACGATTTTTCAAGAGAGCCAAAGAACGTTTTTGTTTCAAAATTCATCTGTTACTTTTTGTCGCCTATTCTGATCTCAATGGTATCTATGACAAAGTTTCGATAAAGCAAAAGATTTACGTACCTACTCTTATTGGTTTCAAAAATAGCACGTCCCTCACATTAAATTAGAAAAATAATTGTCCTTAACGGTACAGAATTATTAAATAGAAAAAAAAAATTGTAGGTACTTTACGGTATCTACTGGATTTTTCTATTCAGTGTTAAAGTAAGCACCTACTACTAAGAATAAAGAGATTATGGTATTAAGCCTGTTAAATATTTTTTTTAATATACTTAATATCTGTCAGTAGGAGGTACCTACTGGGACAGATATTAAATATGACCAAAAATATAGTTAGTTAGGCAGTTTAACGAGAGAAATCTCAAGTATGCCAAACGATAGAGCGCGAAATTCCGAATCCGATGTTCAAACCTAACTCTTTTTCGACAAAATGTCCCTCACATTAACTCATACTTCTGGTGTCGTTACTCGTTATTGGTATAGTTTCCTGTGGATTGCAGGGCCGGGATCAATATTTAACGCGGGAGGAACCACGGGCAGTAGCTAGTTAGGTATACCTATTTATAAAGATTTTCCAATGAACAACGAGCAGTTCAACAGCCTTCTTGATGTTATTTGACCCTAATAAATTGTCATTCCTTATTTTCGGCACAAATGGCCACAGCCAAATTTATTTATTATCGAACACTGAAAAAGGGTTCCTCATTTTTTAAGACACTTGTAAATATGATATCTATCCTATTATTGGATCAGAATTGTATCCCTTTTCCATTAGATACATCTACATAGGTAACTAAAGATATTGGAAACCTATCATATATTATTTTCTACGATAAGTTTTGTCATGATAGGGGACATGGGTAGGTATATACATGTTATTGTAAAGTAGTCCAATCTTTACATTGGAGATATTAAAAAAGAAGTACCTACCTACTCAATACAGATTTATGTACATACCTACTTACATCTTAGGTGCCTAGAATTTTGACAAAATGTATTTTCTATAAATCCTACCGGGGGAGCTGTACCGTCCCCATGGTGCGCGCGGTGTGGCGGGGGTCGAGGAAAAACAAAGAAAAGAAAGAACAAGAATCGATGAGATCTACTATGTCGGACACATCTTACGATATCATTTAACACTTTGAAGGCCGGATATTAATAAAATTCCCTATTTAATAATTTTCTGCTCTTTACGCTAGTCGTAAATATGTATTGAATAATAAGAGATATAATTAATTCAATCAAAGGACCTAAATAATCTATTTATTCAATGAACTATCTATATTATACTAAAGTATAGTAGGTTAAATGAATGCAAACAAAAAATATTTATCCTATCATATCCTACTATCCTACTTTCTACCGATACTTTAATGCGAAAGTTTCTGAAGATGTTTGTATATTTGGATCGTTTGCTCGTTGCTCAATCACGCTCTAAAGGCTGAACGGATCTTTGAAGTTTGGTGCAGGGATAGATTATTCTTGAAAAACATATTTATATGCTACTTTATTTTCTGGGAATAGCTTTCCATAATTTGTGGTAAAAGAATCAAAATCCCACCTAAGTAAAGCCGCGGGCAACAGTTATATTTAATAAAAACAGGCAAATGATGAGTAGAAACTAAGTAAACTGATAATTAAAATCAGAACTTTTCAACTGCAGTGATTCTCTTCTTTAGTTCATCTATCGTTTTGCCATCGGAACTTGAATCAGAGACGTTCTTTAAATATATTTATTTTTTAAAAATATCGTTCTTCACATCACGATACATCGTACGACCTATCTTTGAATTGTAATCTCATGTGTGTCTGACGTAGACTGTCCGGTACAAACTACACGAGATGCCGACCAACGACGACTGACCAAATCTGACGTTCGGTATTCCCCCCCGTCTCGCCGCGCACATACCTAAGGCACAGAACAGATAATAGTACTAGCGTACCCAAGGCGCGGTACAGCAGTAGCAGTCGGACTTATAACAGAATTTTAATGGACCGTACTGTAATTTTGCTACAAAGCGATGGAGAATTGGATCGGACCGGTTCGCATTGGTTGGATGAAATGGCGGCAGGTTACGGCAACTACGTGCGACTCGCGCAAGCCCCTTAGACTAAAGGGAAAAATCTACAAGAGCATGATTCGGCCTGCCGCCGACCTGTATGGATCGGAGAGCTGGCCTGCAAAAGTGACGGATGGAAAACGGTTGCATGTAGCCGAGATGCGAATGTTGTTGAGATGGATGTGTGGTATGACAGGAATGGATAAGGTTAGGAATTGAAGCGTCGCGTCGGTAGCTTACTGGTTAAGGAGTCGGCCTTTCGATCGAGAGGTCCCGGGTTCGAATCCTGGCCATTACACTACACTTCCGACGTGAACCCACTCCTGGCACAAGCAATTTAGCTTAGTAGGAGGGGTTAACGGGAATATTAGTAATTTCGATTGATAATATCCCTACTAATATTATAAATGCGAAAGTAACTCTGTCTGTCTGTCTGTCTGTCTGTCTGTCTGTCTGTCTGTCTATCTGTCTGTCTGTCTGTCTCACTTTTACGACTAAACCGCTGAACCGATTTTGATGAAATTTGGTATAGAGGTAGATTAGACCTTGAGAAAGGACATAGGCTATGTTTGGCCGCGATAACCGACATCCACGCGGGCGGAGCCGCGGGCAAAAGCTAGTTCTTTATAATAAAACATAGAGGAAGTTTGAAAGTAGCACCAATTACGGAAAAGCTACGAGGAAATCGTTTGTTGTCCTGGTTCGGAATGAATGGAAAAAACACATTATGTTGCGCTGACTCCAAATAGACTTGGGATAAGGGCAGGAGGGGTTAGTAGCTTTATGCCTATAATATATCTCGATAAGGCTAGGTATCAATATTGACTAGATCGCTTTATGACTAAATCTCAATATGACTAGTTCGCGTATAGACTAGATCTCATTCAGACTAGATAGCCATTGGTCCAGGTAGCGTAAAGACCATAGATGATGATGATGAGGTACTCGTAACTAAAGTACCTACCTAACATCCATTTTTGGCATTCACATGCACATTAGGTAAATCGGACGGTGTCAACGCGCAGGTGCTCGCGAATTCCACCCTCGCCAGTAGAAGAACCCCATTGGACTTATGCCCAGCTATAGTTACCGGCATATATCTTGACCCCGATCACGTCACAAAATGAATTCTGTGTCACACGAGTATATGTGTGATACACGTTTTTTGGTTTTATTTCGAGGACAGCATGGGGTGCTACGGCGGCAGAGGACCTCAAATCCACCAAACATAGATTATATGGAACCAAGGGCCTGAGGGATATGACAGAGCCTACTTCACCCCCAGCAACTGATGACCCAACACGACGACCGTTCGTTTTTGGTCGGTTCGAGTCCTACATGACAACCCCCATTGGGTCCTCGAGAAGCCTGGGGGGCATTTGAGGGGATTTCTGCACGTGAAAAAGAGGCCAAGGGTATCGTTGTTTTTCACGTTTTCTTTCATACTTTTGATTTTAACTACACAGCAGTGGCAAGGGGTCCCTATAACCCGATTTCTACCGGCTTGCTACATAGGTTATCGAGTGCTGTTAAAAAATATAATAAAATTGGAAACACGATGACAAAATCCGCTCAAAATGCAAATGCTTAAGCAGGTAAAAACTTTTTTTATTGCAACTTACCCAAAAGTTTGTCACTTGTATAACGATATTTTTCATCAGAGATCCAAGTTTAAGCTTGTGAATGGGTTCCACGTAGTCATATTTCAAGTTCTCCATGGTGAAAAGGTATTTGAGGTACCTAAGTCCTGCTGTTTACAATCTCCTCGTAGGTAGGTACAATCGTTTGTGTAGCGTAGGTAGGTAGGTACCTACGTTGTACTTGGATTAATCTGTGGCAAAAGAAATTCATATTTTGTTACTTAAGTAGGTATAGATACCTACCTATATTTTAATTTACCTATACAGGGTGGAAGATTTTAAAATTACGTGGAGGGAAAGTATTTAAATACTGGAGATAACGAATTACACATAAAGGAAACATTCCTTTAGTTATAAAAAGAGACAAAATAGCATTCATAGATTTTGGAAAACTCGTTTGCCACACCCGGTAATCGAACCGACTAAAATAAAAAAAAATAATATCCTGTATTTTTTTGGCATCAATCGATGGTGTAATAAATCATAAGGATCAAATCTGTATAACAAACATTACTGTTTAATAAACATTTGGCATTTTAACAACTGACAGCCTCCGTGACATAGCGGTAGTGAACGCGGCCACTACGCAGGAGGCGCGGTTTCGATCCCCGTTCATTGCAAATATTTGTGTGCATGAAATATGGGTATTTGCAGTGGTCTACGTTAAGCCGTCGGTCCCGGTTGCCATAAGAACATCTATGGTAGTCGTTACGTTACGGGTAGGTGAATTCCTGAAAAGTCCAAAAACAACGGTCTAGCTGCAAAGCTTCGTTAACGCCTTAATGTTACCAATGGGTTGTGGAGGTCAGATGGCAATCGCTTCACGGAGCATTCTTCTTGCTAACCGGAAGATTTTTCTAAAATCTGCAAATGCAGTTCAGAATATCTTAAAAAATCTCGAATACGGGTTGTGTCAGTGCTGCCAACGTTATTTCTTCTGTATTCTGAGGTTATTTCATAAGGCAGATGCGAGAGGCACCGTTCAGTTTAAGCTGGAGCTGGAGCCATGGGCGTACCTAGTTTTGTCTCTCTCTTCAGCTCTCTCTCGCTCGCCAGCTGTGAGGCAAAAGTTAATCCGATCGAGGGGGCGAGGGGAGAGGGTGTTGTCATTTGTTTTAAAATTCTTGACTTCGGGCAGAGCCGAGCAAGGTACGGCAAGGGCCCCACTTGCAAGTCATAGGGGGTATGACTGAAACCCGATATACCCACCTCACCGCATCGCATCAATGCTCTGGATATCATCCTTAACTTTTAATGCTGACTGTAACCATGAGATCATTTGCTAATAATTCAGCAACGGACACGACCCTGTGGTGATACGATCAAGCAGTTCTCCTGCCTACCTTTTTCGTTTTGGAAGATTACGCAACACTTTTGAGTTTTGAGCACCAGGTACCACCACGCAGTATTGTTGACACAATTTTTGTAGAACTATGAAATAAGTGGGTAGGATGGTATAATTCTTAGCTGTCAAATTTTTTTCCTATTTTGAATTTTATTGAAAGTTAATAAAACACATTATAGATAATATTATTTAATTATATTATTTAAACTGTATATTGGGAGTGCTGTTGTCTCTACTTACACCGGGGAGAAACATACGTGAGCGTAATATATATAAAGCCCGACCAGTAAAATAAAATACCTCGCCATATTGCGGTAAACTATTGGAACTAATTTCTTCATATGGTAACAATCTATACGATGTCATTATGGTCATCTGTCAGTGTGGTGTCAATTGTGCGTGTTGTTGAGTTTGAGAGCGCTACAAAACTACAAAACTATAGTAATATGCCGAAAACTATTAAAAGCCAGTTAAGAAAAGTAATTTATAATATAACAAAGTATTTGTCGGATAAAAAGTCGGAAGGATTGGACTCTGTTCCTCTAAATAACATCACGGACCTTGTTGTCAACATGATGGGTAGGTACATCATAGAGTACGTGCAATTGAAATTGGCCTAATCTACTGATTTTACTGTGACTAATTATTATTCACATTTTTAGGTATATCCCGATCTTCTGTAATAAAAATACGAAGAGAAGGTCAAACGTCAAATGTATTTTCTACGCCTAAGAAAAATAAGCCTAACGCAAAAAAGAAAATCATGCTCGATTATTTTGATCTCTGTGCTGTTAGGCATAAAATACAAGAATTTTATGCAGTCTGAAAAACAATGTCGCGTGGTCCCTGTTCATACATAGTGTAATGTAACTGTATGTCTAACTTGTATTTATCATTCCAAGCAGTAAACTATTATACGGATACTACTGTGTTGTGATTTGTACCCAGTCCTTGTAACCAGTATAACACGCCGCGTCTATTTTTCTATTTTAACCAGAAAACTTTAAAACATAATATCCATACTAATATTATAAACTAGCCTTCCGCCCGTGTGCATCTCGGTTAACGCGACCTTTGCTCATATCTTCGGTTCTACTCAACCGATTGCGATCAAACAAACGTAAGATTTTAAGTCTGAGTAAGCCCTTTCTAACAAAAAAAACCGCATCAAAATCCGTCCAGTAGTTTTTGCGTCCATCGCGGACAAACAGACAAACAGACAGGAAATTAAAAAAAATATATTTTCGTGTTCAGTATCGTTAACATAACATAACCCAAGTTTTTTTTTTAATATCTCCAATGTACAGACACGACCACTTTACAATTATATCCCTACTAATATTATAAATGCGAAAGTAACTCTGTCTGTCTGTCTATCTGTCTGTCTGTCTGTCTGTCTGTCTGTCTCGCTTTTACGACTAAACCGCTGAACCGATTTTGATGAAATTTGGTATAGGGGTAGATTAGACCTTGAGAAAGGACATAGGCTATGTTTGGTCGCGATAACCGACATCCACGCGGGCGGAGCCGCGGGCAAAACCTAGTAATAGTATAGATGCGAATGTGACTCTCGTCTGTCTGGCTGTCTGTATGTCTGTATTTTACGCTTTCACGCCTAAACCACTGAACCGATCTTGATGACATTTGATATAGAATCGCGAAAAAGGGGGTTAAGGGATGGAAAATGAGGATGACAGTTTGTATGAAATTTCGTCGTTTTTATCTATAACCGACATCCACGCGGGTGGAGCCGCGGGCACCAGCTAGTATTATATAAATGCCATGCTCTTGTGAATGACACTTTATTTCTGCAACAGTTTCCAATTAAACTATAGTACATGCCACTCGCGTGTATGGCTCTCTTAAGACCCTCGCCTTACGGCTCGGGTCTCAATGTCGCCTCAGCGGTAATCACCAACTTTACACGCTTGTACCATACGATTATTTTCAACACACTTGCGAATAAAATAATACTAAAAATACTACATAACACAATCAAAACACAATTGTAAAAATCTATTTGTTGTCATACTTGTCATAAATATGCGCGCGCATCTAATATTTTTTTTATTTGTTCCTTTCGGAACAGCCTGCCTTGTCATCTACTTACTTATTTGAATTATGATTTTTTTTTCTCTGTAAATACTCACAGAGAAAAAGGAATACATTTTAGTGAAAGTTTTGTATATTAAACACGTACTACAAGTTGAAATTATCTTTTAAAATACGAAGTTGCATTAAATGAGCAAGCAATAGGCATATTAATTCGTTTGTAATATTGGACACGATCTTTTTTGTATCAAATTTTTTTTAAGAACAAAGCAACTTAAGGTAACTGTACCAATGCTCGACACTGTACCAATGCTAGACACTTTCGAACAAAACCCAGTATTTTGAGAAAATTATCCATTTGTTTTATAAGACTATTGACTTAAAAGATGCCTAATGGTATCTATAAGATATGTTCAAATATTCGCAACACCATCCGAAGTAAATTTAGAAAGACTGTTGACAGCAAATAATGTGACTCCGTGAACACGGTCGTGTTATTTCTTAAGATTTTTGCCAAGGGTACTGATTTTTATAGGTGTGATTTTTTTGTTTATAAGTTATGATTATTACTAATTTTAGTATAAACGTTATAAATATTGAAGTTATTGACATACTTGGACCATTGGGACAATGATGTCTAGCATTGGTGTTTTCGACCAAGTGCATAATAATTTAATTTAAAGTAAAAGTATGATAGATTTTAAAGATTTTATGGGCAAAAGTTAATGTCTAATTGTTGCTGTAGCAGTTAAAAAAGAATGTAACGACCATGCTGTAATTAATTTGTTAAATTTTTTAGATTGAAATTTTATTTTTCCTTAAAGTGTCGAGCATTGGTACAGTTACCTTAATCAATGAAATTTAAAAAAAGAAGTCTATAACTCACTTTTGTGAATAATAGCAATGAAAAAGTCACAGTTTTATAATAGGTGTCATTCCGTGCTTAATTGCGGGGAAATAAAAGCCTGTTCATAAGCAAGTGTGTTGAAAAAATATTTGTACACTTGGCATTTTACATGTGTATCACTATACTTGGTGTTGTCATAATCATAGATGTTTGTGGCGCCCCCAGTACGGGTTTTTTATTTTATTGGTCGGACTTTACCTACGCTCACGCCGACCATCATCATACAGTATCAATTAATTATTGTATTGTACGAATGTCATTGATGACGGCTAAAAAGAGCCAGAACCAATCATGTATTCTACTGTCAAAATATGCCACAAATGTCATTTGTTTTTCTTGACTGTCATTTGTCAGTGTCATTACCGCATGTTGTCATAAACTTGATAGTCGCCTGTTTTCTGAACATAAGTTTCTAGTTTATTTATCACGAAAAGAATGGCTAACACTACTGAAGCGGCTGTGAAAAACATTGGCAAAGTTCTTAACGATCCGTCGAGGCCTATGAAAGAGCGCTTCCGAGCCCTTTTCACCCTAAGAAACTTAGGCGGTGACACTGCAATCGAGTGCATTAGCCAGTGTTTCGTTGATGAATCTGTGCTACTAAAGCATGAATTAGCATACTGTTTAGGTCAGATGCAAGATGCACGTGCGATTCCCGTGCTAAGGACTGTTTTAGAAGATAAGGATCAAGACCCCATTGTGCGTCATGAAGCTGGTAAGTTGCCTATTAAATTCCATAATATGAACTTCACTATAAAAATGTAACATAAATAGAGAACGCAATGAGTAAGGCAGCTATCATGTGTAATTCAGTAAATATTGGCATTCTAATGTGTACTCTGCTCTATCCTGTAAGATACAATTTTCTTGCACTAACTCTCATTCTTATAGTTCTCTGTGTATAGTGCACCCGCAATGAGATATTCTAGCCACATACTAGTCTCTCTCTCCACACAGTATTGTAGTACTCTATACAGTTGGGAATTGTCTTTGGCATGAGCATTTGCCATCAGCTTTAAACCTTATATACAAGCTCATTGTATTTCATATTTGTTGTTACTTACTCATTGCTACTTTCAACTTGTTTGGGCATGTAGAAGTAATTCATACTGATGAACTAACCGTCAAAACATCAGCACAATTTAAAAAAAAATTCACTTATTTAAGTTTCAACTAATTAAATAAGTCATGTGAGTTAAAGAAAGTATTTTTTGTAGATGCCAAGATTCCATTGAATAAAATTTTGAAGCATTTACTATGCTAACTGTTCAAATCGATTAAGATAGGGATGTTTGGGCGAAGTCATCAAAAATCAATGTTTAAAAATGATTGTAACATCATTCATTGATTCCGATAAGTTCGTATGAATGTCGGTAGATGGCTTCACCGTCGCCCTTAAGACGGTTGTATATGGGAATTTGGATTGATTTCGTACGTGTCTCGGTGGCTTAGTGGTCAGAGCGTTCCCCCTGTAAGGGAAAGATCGCGGGTTCGAGTCCCGTCCGAGGTCAATTATTTTTCCCTATCTTAATCGATTCCATTGAATAGTTTTAAAAATACACTGAAATACTACCTGAATTTAATTAAAGAATATAAACAGCTTTAATTCAATTTAAACACTTTAAATAATTACTATTTTTTAAAACTATTTTTTATTTGGTTTCACCAGTGATAATTCATTTCACTGAGATAACTTTTTACATTAATGCAGATTAAATTGGTTTAAACTCTCTTTTTATTTTGTGAAATTCAGGCTATATGAGATCATCAATGAATATTTGAATTTAAAACAGTCAATAGAAATTATGTGTAATCCTTCTGCTTCCGCTTACAAAATTATGATAGTAGACAAAATACAATAATAATTATCCATTGCAGGTACTCTTAGCCTAATATTAATCGAAAATAATCTATTTTCATGCTTATTTCAGGAGAGGCCTTAGGTGCTATTGGAGATCCAAACCTCCGGGAGTTACTAGAAAAGTACCAGCATGATTCTGCTGTAGAAGTTGCAGAGACCTGTCAAATTGCCCTGCAGAGACTCAACTGGATCGCCAACGACAGTACTAAAGAGAAAAATCTATCAAAAAGTTTATATTCATCTGTAGACCCTGCTCCTCCAAGCAGTGAGAGTGATGTAGAGAAACTGAAGCATATTTTGATGGACGATTCAGAGACACTGTTTGATAGATATAGAGCAATGTTCAGTTTAAGAAATCTTAGTACCACTGAAAGTATCAATGCTTTGGGTGAAGGTGGGTGTTATGAAGTTATGAACCATAATATTTGATACTTCTTTTCACTTCTTTCTCTGCTATTATTAAAACATCTTTCATCCAAATCAGATTGGATTCGAAATCTATAGCTCCAAATAATTGTTTATAGACGCTAAAAGAACAAAGGATGATTTATTTTAGTATATAAAAATTATTTGCATGAAGGTCTGCACCTGCATGAAAACCCAGTACCTAGTCTTACTTGCTACTAATATTATAAAATTAATGTGAAAGTTTGTGAAGATGTTTAGATGTTTATATTACGAGCGGAGGTGATTCGGGTGTCGGAGGTCCGCCACGGAGATCCGTGCTATGCGCGGCGGGGGTCTAGATGGGGACTCCGCGGTAACCACACCCAAAGAGGTTCAACTCAAAAGAGATGGCCCTGGGTCGGCCGTTGTGCAAGAGATATCTCCGACAATCTCGCCTCTGGCAACCTACGATCCACAGACTACGCGCGTTTTAGTATCCGTGAGGATATTGCAACTATAAAATAATAGATGTTTGTTATTATATCACTCTTAAACAACAGGTAAAGGTGAAATGTGGGTGTTAATTCACCTCTGCCTAGCCCTCCAGGGATATAGGCGTGATTGTATGTATGTATGTGTTAAACAACAGAATGACTTTAACTGAAATTTGGTGTAGTGATAGAAATATCACAGAGGCTACTCTTTATCCTATGAAATGAGTTCCTATTTATGTAGCAGTGATGTGATCAGAATTCCACGCAAGCAGAGCCGCAGGCAAGAGCTACACTATGTATAACTGTGGACACGAGTGATGGACCTAAATCGGCAAGTTCGCGCAATGGTGCACTACCGGACAAAAAAATGGCTACTCTATTTTGCGTTTTAGCGTTTCTGACATTTATCGCCCGAACTATTAAAAATCTTCATTTTAAATTACCTATTTAAATTATTTAGGTATTATGTGGAAATTGTTACGTAATAATATTTAACAGTTAATCGAGTTAATCCCCGTCACACGTACAATCATGTTATTGTAGGCGTATTATATCATGAAACGCTATAATTTAATGGTTAGAAATTAGAATTATATTTAATTATCAACAGTATAAAAAATGTATCTTATTCTATCAATTTATTTATTTATTAACTATACCAATAGATAGGTACTAACCTACAGAAGACCGCGGCTTATAACCTCGTGTTGTGTTTCCGACGGTGAGTAGCCGAGTAGAGTAGCCAGAGCTCACAAGAGAGGTTTTGTGCTGTCAGTGGGAAAACCAAAGGCTTTGTCTTACTATCTTTTCGGTTAATGGCACACAATCTCTCTGTTCTTACAGGGTCGGCAGAACGAGTGTGGCTCCCCTGGTGTTGCACTCGCCTATAGGCCACGGTAACCACTTACCACCAGGAGGGCCGTGTGCTTGTCTGCGACTTAAGTAGTATAAAAAAATAGTAACCAAAATTGCTAATATTCTCATTAACCCCTCACCCCTACAGCTAAGCCAAATTGCGTGTGTTAGGAGTTCACGTTGGTAGTCCCGTAGGATTTGAACCCGTCCCGAGTTTGATTCAAACACGGGACCTCTCGCTCGTAAGGCCGACTCCTTAACCACTAAGCTCCCGATGATAAAAGTAGTTTAAAAATCACAAAGAGTATGTTGTGCCTACGCTCGCGTTAAAAAAGCTAGTTGGTTTCCTAGGGTAAACAAAAACCGTATAAATCAAGATCAACATATAAATCGCAAAATAAAAAACTTATATGATATCTTAAAAATTATATTGTATAATTATATACTAATTCGAAATAATTATTGTGATGATAAATTCAAATTTATTTTTGCACGCAAGTGTACGGAGAAGGACGCGGGAGTTTAGCGCCCGCTGATTGGTTTAAAACTTTGGCACGCAGCTCTATGATTGGTGGATGCGTCGTATTTCCTCCGCCGTCGCACCCCCGTTCTTTCCTCAAAGGGGACCTAAAAATCGTCTACTGCGCAGGGTCCAAGACATATGTCTTCAGTTATAGTACGATAAATATTTAGGGTATATACAATGTCAAGTATCAATCAGATTATTAATGTGTCTTTGTCTACTTGACCTCCTATTTACAGTAAACATGGGTAGAAGCGTTATGAGTATGACTTCACAGAAAAATGAAGTTGGCAGCTTGTGTTTTGAAAGGCATTCTTCTAATATTCATAGTGTACTCCATTTTATTAAGATTGTTATGTATCAAGTACATTTCCCTTTTTTTTACGGTGTACCTTCTTTACGTCCTATGTTCGTTTGGCAAAGAAGGACCGACGGCTTAACGTGCTCTCCGAGGCACGACCAGACCAATGCAAATACCCATATTCATGCATACAAATTTTTGCACTGAGTGGAGATCGAACCCGCGCCTCCTGCGTAGCCGCGTTCACTACCGCCACGCTACTGACGTTGTGTTAGAAGTTAGTGGAGTTATAAAGAAATAGTCAAACCTATAAAAACGACTATTTAATATTTTGTAACTATCCATTTTCTTTTTCAATTTCAGGTTTTAAGGCATCCAGCGCTCTGTTCCGCCATGAAGTAGCGTTTGTCTTCGGTCAGATGCAAGACGAGAGGAGCGTGCCTTTCCTAAAGTCAACGCTAGAGGACATCAGTGAGCATGAGATGGTCAGACATGAGGCCGCTGAAGCCCTAGGATCTATTGCAACCAAGGAATGCACTGAAGTTTTACAAAGGTAATACTCATTAGGTATATATAACCCGCGCCACGTATCTTGGACCTAAATCGTAAGACATATGAGGCTCTGGCGCCCGCAGATTGCTTTGTAATAGTCTATGCTTGGTGAATTTGAGTTCGTCCACCGCAGTAGCACCCCGTGCTATCCTCAAAAGACACCCAAGAAATGTGAACTGCGCATATAGAGCACATTTTGAGCACATTTTAGGTCCAAGATATGTGGCGCGGGTTATACCTACGAGTACTCTTTCTTTTCCCAATACAGGTTCGGCTTTTTCAGTGTAATAATGGAATTGCCGAGCTTGGATATTTTTCGTTAAGCGACTGCCATGCCATCTTCACAACCCGCATTTTTTATCGTGTTTAAAATCGCCACGGGTACCCCCCGGAACCGGCAGGGGAGGTTATTTCGGACATGAACCGACTAAAACGTATGCCGTCTGTGGGTCGTTGGTTGCCGGAGGTGAGATTGTTTGAGACATATATCTCAAACCCAGGGCCACCATTATCGAGCTGGCCCTCTTAGGGTGTGGGGACAACGGAGTGTCCACCTAGCTCCCGGGAATGGGGAGGCGCGCCCGAAGCTACCGATTTTGCTTGTATTTAAAAAACATATTTTATATCAAAAAAGTTTATACTTGGTACTCAAAATCGTTGATCTGCCGCCAATTATATAGATTATTGTCCGCAGAATACGATACCGCGCGCCCTGACTCTCAATTGACATTCTTAAGTAACTTGAATCTTGGCTGTTCCAGGTATTTGCAAGATCCTCGTCCAGTGGTGCGCGAGAGCTGCGAGGTGGCCCTGGACATGTCCGAGTATGAGAATAGCCCAGAATTTCAATATGCTAACACCCTGCTCACCGTTCAAGCCTGATTACTTCTTAATTTTTATTTTTTATTGCTAGAAGAATTGACCATTATGCTAGACGCAATAGAATACGAATCGTTTTCGGCCTGCATTTTGTGAAATTGTACTTAATTGGTAAGTGATACCATTCAGTAATTCTTTGAAAAATTGCACGCGGTTTTTGATGATTTTTTTTCTTTTTTCTTTGAGAAATAATTTTCATTGCGCGATGATATCAAAAAGTATTTATGTAAACGGGACAGCTACATTGCATAACTTTGAAAATCTAATTAAAGAAAACATGAATATTCAACAAATGACAAATATTGGATACATTTTTGACTGTGTTGTCTAAGTGGCATTCAAATGGTTGTAACGAGTTTTATTATTTAATATACCGTATATTATATTAGTCTAAAAACACATGATTCCAAACTGTCGTGTTGTATTTTTTATATTAACTATAAAAAAAATGTACTTTATGCAAAGTTCCAGTATTTTGTAAATAAATTTTTGTTAATTCTTCACTGTTTCAATGTTTTCCTCTTATTTTCAATACAATTTCAATTTGTGGCAAACAGATATCTAATTTCATTCATGCCAATATGTTCTAAGCCACAGTGTCATACGCTCGATTTCGTAAAACCGGTAAAACGTTTTACACAATTTTCAATGCGCGCTTGACATTATTCCACAGATTCGCGCATTTCACTTTAAAGAAGTGGCAATGAGAATATAGCGAACAGTTAATTTTGACTTATTTATACCTTGATAACTGGCGAATGTTAAAACTTTTCATTATTTTTTCTTAGAAATGCATAATAGTTGGATACTTATATCTTGTTACTAATATTGTGGTATTTTAAATTTGCCGGTTTTACTTTTGTTCTTGCAGATATTTACTGCATAAATCGAAATCTTAATAAAAAAGGCATGTGTCACTTTAGACATTATATGGCCTGCTCACGCGATGTGGACACATTTCAACTCTATAGTTATTTGCTCTGTGGCGGCAACCATTTACGCAATATAATAATATATCGAGTAATAAAAGTTATAGTCGATTTTACAGTTATACCTTATACGTTTACATTGCAATATCAGATGTTGATACTGTAAGAAAATTATAGTGTTACATTTATTGAAAATATAATGTGAATTTATATGATCTCAGTGCAATGTTTAGAGTTAGTGTTATATTAGTCACGCTAACTATTAAAATGGCTGTGAGTATACTTTTTTTCTTACCCCCTAGGGGTTCTCTCACCGGAGCTAACGGTAATGTGCATGTGTCGGGTTAAAGCCAATTTAAGTAACATTTATCAATGGTTAAAGCTGAATAAAATGCACAATTTCATTCGCCCAAGGGGTAGATTTTTTAATTTTTTAAATCGAATTCCTTACAATATACATAATTAATATGACTCTTTGTTACCTACTCGATTTAATATGTCTCAGTAATATTGAAATAAGGTACCTACGACGTTGCGCCAATCAAGTGATTAAGCGCCTGCAAACATATTGTTAGCAATTTTATTCTCAGACATAATCCCCAACCTGATGAACCAACGACCTTTAAAAGGAGTTTTTTATAAGGTGCATTTGACGAGGCTTGTCTTGTCTCCAGCAAAGGACTGCAGTAGGCTTAAATTAAATGAAATAAGTTCCTAAAATAATTTCTTAACACGACCTTCTCCCCTTAGACAGTTAGCAATTCGTTGGCCGACGTATTGTAGAATAGAATGACGAATGTATGGGATTTGACGTATATGACACGTATTTTGACGTTTATGACATACGTTGACGATTGTCATATACGTCAAATCCCATACATTCATCATTCTATTCTACAATACGTCGGTCAACGAATTGCTAGGTACTTGTCTAGGGGGCTTATAATGCCCTCGAATCGAATCCAGGAAGCGAAAACAGTCGCCATCTTTACTCCTTTATTCCCACTGGTTCAGTTGTCTAGTTCAGTTGACTGAACTAATGGGATTATTTTTCTCACTTGTTCAGTTAATTAATCTAGTGATATTTTCTTTGTCACTTGTTCCGTCAACTGAACAAGTGAGAATAGTTTTTCTTATTAGTTCAGTCAACTGAACTAGTGGGAATAGAGGTCTTTACCGAGGTGATTTATGTAATGCTTTTGTGGTAAGCCGTAAGGTCAGGTACCAGTTCCTCATCCGAAGATACAATAACAACCCGATATACCTACTTCAATAAGACCGGTTGGAAGCGGCTCGCATCCAGCGCGTTCCCACGGCCTTAATGAGGTCGTCTGTCCACCTTGTGGGTGGACGTCCTTGGAGATTTATAGGGGAGGCCTATGTCCAGCAGTGGACTTCCTATGGCTGAAATGATGACACCTACTTACTTCATCTGTTTTTATAGGCATCAGATTTCCTGGAGTCCGAACGCACCTCATTTTTTAGCTTCGTCCGAGAGATCCCGTTGAGCGGGAACACTGTCGAATTGGTAGAACAACTCCAAGCTGCCGTCTTCCAAACTGCTGTGGTTGGCGATCGACGTGTGCGCAGGTACTTCGAACAGTTTGACACGCCGTTCTTCGGAGAAACTAGTACGACTTAGGGATCTATAGTAATAAACAACGGTTTTAGTCCTAGATATTTATTTGTTTTACTTTTTGGTCCTTCGTATATCTTTCTAAATTATGATTACTTACCTTCTGAAAAGTTTAGCTTATTGTAGAACTAGTGTTTTAAATTGACAGCCTAAGTGGCGTGGTGTAGTGAACGCGGCCGCTACGCAAGAGGCGCGCGCGCGGGTTCGATCGCTCAGTGTAAATATTTGTATGCATGAATATTGGTGTTTGCATTGGTCTGGTCGTGACTCGTAGAGCACATTAAGCCATCGGTCCCGGTTACCTTATGTCGTTACGGGGGTAACGCATTTTTGCATTGGAGCCCTAAAAAGCCCAACAACTGGTCTAGCTGTAATACTTGTACCTAATGCTTCACGGAAAATATCGAAGTTCAGCCAAATCCGCAGTTACACTGGTAAAACGGTCCCAAAACAAAAAATCCATGAATAATATAAATAAAATGAACATTTTATACAAATGTTTAATACCTTGTTAGTAATAGATAAGTAGTAGTTGATCAAATCAGGAATAATAAAAAAGATACAAAAATTAATCAGCGGTTAAACTTTATGCAGGCCGTGTCTTTTACCGATTCTTATGGTGATCAAATATTTTAAGGTACTCCAGCCTTTATGGTCATTCCGTTATCACAAAAGTACGCGGACCCAGTGATCGCTTTAGCTTTATCACTAGCCAGAAACAGAACCACATCAGCCACTTCTTCTGGTTCTGAAACTCTGTCGAGGGCAGTCATTTTTTTCAAAGCTTCGAATTCTACTTCTGCTTCAGCTTTAGACAAACCTAAATTCTCAATTATGTCTGTCTTAACAGGACCAGGATTCACCGTGTTTACTCGAATACCTTTTGACGCCAATTCTAAAGCAATAGACCGCGTAAAGTGATCTAAGGCAGCTTTTGAGGTGTTATATGCGAAACTATTATTCGAAAAAACACGTACTGAAACAATGCTTGAGATGTTGACAATGTTACCCTTAGTTTTCTCCAAATGTGGCACTGCAATGTTTGTTATTAAGACAGGAGCGCGAAGATTTGTTGCCATCACTTTATCAAAGACTGCTATAGCTTGCTCTTGGGCAATGCTTGCCGGGAGGACAATACCGGCATTGTTAACTAAAATATCCAGTTGACCAAAGTGTCTGACAGTCTCATTCACTATTCTTCTTGCGTCATCGTCTTTGGTGACGTCAGCTATCAAAACTAAAGGATTTCGACATTTTTTGGCGACGTTGTTGAGTTTTTCTTGGTTTCGTCCAACTAAGCAAACTTGAGCTCCTTCTTCTGCAAATTGTATAGCCGTGGCCGCTCCTATCCCGGAACTAGCACCAGTCACAAGAACAACTTTGCCTTCGAAATTCATGTTGTAGACTTTAGTCAGGCCTCCGTCACTCGCCCGTAGCTGCGGAGATAAGCACCTACGACGCGCCAAACCCCTGAGTTGTTATAGCAGTGGGGGCCGGCGCGCGACGGCGAGCACACGCGTGACGTAATTTGCGTATTGTGATCGCATCATATTGGGATCGCAATACAAATATGTCGAAATTTACAAATAAAGAACTCTAAATTCTCTTTTTTTAAATTAGAAGAGCGTAAAATGTAAGTTTTTACTATTTTTATGCACAGATTACTTTTTGATGAATTAGTACCAAAGCCATTACGTTCTAGTTGACACCTTCGTATTATTTATGTAGGTAGATAAATAACTAAATCGTCGTGAACCTACGACATTGGTACTTAACAATTATAGGCCTACCTATAATAATGTGTTCGTAAGAACTAAAAATTGTTCTGTAGGTACTTATTTGGAAATAAGTATGTATTTATGTCGTGCTGGTATTTTAATGACTACCTAGTTTATTTAATTTGTATTAGTACCGCACCTACTACATGATGAATGATGATCATCGAAAGATTTATATCGGTGAACGCCGTAGAAAAATTACTTTTTTTTTCTTTTTTTATATAGGACTCGTCAATTTGACTTCGCCTTTCCTGATGGTAAGCTGAGGGCAAAGTCTTGGAAAGAGGATCACCATTATAGACACGCACCATGCTACAATGGTGGCACTCAGCTTGACGGCCTCATCAGATGCTTTTTCACACCCCGCTTAAAGGACCCGGGACTATAGGAGGAGGGAACATGATACTATTGCAAAAAGCTATTAACTTGCATAAAATGTACTTATTTCATCGTTTCATTCAAAGTTTCGTTTCAACCAAGGTCAAGGCACAGCGAACGTGGCCGCCGGCGCCTCCTTCTGCGAGCAAGTAATGCTCGTGAAGGAGGCGGCGGAGCGGGAGCGAAGGAGAATAGCAGTCCTTGCGGCCCGCGAAGAGCGGAGGAGAATCGCAAACCGCGCGGCCCGCGACGAGCGGCGACAACTCGGGTGTCGGAGGTCGCGGAATGAGCGCGGGCCTGGGGGTGATGGGTGGAGCCGCCTGTCACCCTAGCAGAAGCAGGCCGCGGCGGCGGCACGCATTGTGTGCCTCCCCGTACCCGGGGGCTAGTTGGGGACTCTGTGGTCCCCACACCGGAAGAGGGCCAGATCGAGAGATATGGTCCTAGGTCGGCCGGGGTACGAGGGATATGGCTATGACAATCTCACCTCCGGCAACTAACGGCCCACAGACGGCGTGCGTTATAGTTGGTTCGCGTCCGACATAATCTCTTCCTCCGGCTCCGGCGGCGGGGGAGTATCCGTGGGGATTTTTCGCACGATAAAAAAAAAGGCACAGCGAACGTGTGTTCGGCTGTGTTCGACTAGGTTCGGCTGTACTCGTACCTCAGTCGCCCACACTCATCATTATTTTAATATTATAACACCCAGCCATTTTTGCGTCGGGGGTTACAAAATGAATAGTGATTGTAAACATTTTATCGGATTGTTTTATTTTATTTTCTGACAAGGTGACAACCCTAACACTCAAGTTGGCGGCGTTGGATATTCGGAACAATGGGCGATTCCAAGAAAATATCGTAGGTTAATATAACGGCGGCTTTCGTCAATAATAAAGGAGTGCAACTTCTGTACGTAGTACTATTACTTATTCTGTGCTTTAGTTAATGATGAAGTCAAACTTTACTAACATAAACACTACAAACGCACAACTGATTAAAACGCACACTATTATTCAGAGAATATTTGTACCTTGTTTTATTCAATAATGATAACCTAAACCAAGTTAATAAATAGAAAAATATCACAAATTTATTTGTACTTCATCGAGTTATTCACAATTTATCTACAGATTAGTGATAATGACTACAACAAACACACGAATACAAACTATAACCTGCGTTAAATAAATTAGTCAACATCAATGAAATGAGTTGGAATGACGTAACCTTAAAATTCACAAACTTGATTTATCTTCAAATGTTTACCTGCGGCAAAAACGATTGTGCGAGCTACACAATGTTATTGAATCGTCCTTGAGTCTTTATAGTCACAGATTTGTAGAATGAAGAATTCAGATGAGGGCTTTAGTGTTCCATCTATCAGTCTGCTAAGGAATTTCGTGGAGACTATGATCCATTACTCGTTACAGGCAGGCTAGAGCCTCGAAACAGGCTTGGCACAAAGTGTAAAGAACAAAAAACAGTCAAATGCGAGTCGGGTTCCATACAAAACTTGGTCGAGGCATAAATTAATTGAACATCGATAGAGGAAAACTTTGATATTCATATATCGACCATATAGGTCGCGATCATTACCTATAGCCAACGCTGGAAAATAGTTTGTACGATCAGTGCATATATTCCTCTGCAAATACCTGATTGAAGCTGTTGAGACTTCATCTGATCACGGTTGCCTAAGACCTTTCATCAGTTTAAGAAATTCAAATGCAAGAATGGGTCTGTGTGCGTTGTTTTGTATGTTTCTGTTTATAAAATGCATAAAGCATTTATTGACAAAATAAGGAAGCTGTTTATTTATTTTGCATATTAATAATAATTAGCTGGGGTCAGATAACGGTCGTGTTATGTACATCCCGGAATATTATTATTTATCTACTAAAGCTATAATAGCGATAGTCACATATACCTAGGTAATTAAAGAAATACTGTTTTATGCTTCGTTTACATACTCGCGGCAGAGCGAGGGAAGTGGCGAGAGAAGTGGGCAGGGACGTGGTGTGAATGGTATATTCGTCATGCCGCGAGTATTGCCGCGTATGTTGCTGCGAGTGTCGGCTTGGCGGCGCGAGAAGGAGCGGCAATACTAGCGCGATGAAGCATTCACATACTCGCGTCGCGCACACTTCGCATCGAGCGCTCGTTGTGTACGCGCGTGTCACAGTCACAGGATTACTTCGAATTTATTATCATGACAATGACGCAACCAATCGAATGGTCCAACGAAAAATCAATAGAATTTATTGAAATGCTTGCTACGGATCTAATTAAATAATATAGGTAATACATATGTATATAAAAGGTAGGTAGGTAGGTACCTACCTACCAAACTAGAATAGGTAGGAAGGTAGGTACCTACCTACCTACCAAATTAAAATAGGTATGTAGGTAGGTAGTACCTATCAAATTAGCCTGATTACCTACCAAATTAGCCTAATTATACCTACCAAATAGGTAGGTAGGGACCTATTTGGTAGGTAATCAGGCTAATTTGGTAGGTACTACCTACCTACCTATTTTAATTTGGTAGGTAGGTAGGTACCTCTACCTACTAAATTAGAATAGGTAGGTAGGTAGGTATTTACCTACCAAATTAGCCTAAGTATACCGACCAAACAGGTAGCTAGGGTACCTACCAAATTAGAATAGGTAGGTAGGTAGGTACCTACCTACCAAATTAGAATAGGTAGGTAGGTAGGTACCTACCTACCAAACTAGAATACCTACCTACCTATTTGGTAGGTAATCAGGCCAATTTAGTAGGTACTACCTACCTACCTACCTATTTTAATTTGGTAGGTAATTAAGCTAATTTGGTAGGTAGGTACCTACCTACCTACCTATTCTAATTTGGTAGGTAACCTACTTACCAAATTAGCCTAATTTACCTACCTACCTATTTTAATTTGGTAGGTAGGTAGGTACCTCTACCTACTAAATTAGAATAGGTAGGTAGGTAGGTACCTACCTACCAAATTAGCCTAAGTATACCTACCAAACAGGTAGCTAGGGTACCTACCAAATTAGAATAGGTAGGTAGGTAGGTACCTACCTACCAAACTAGAATAGGTAGGTAGGTAGGTACCTACCTACCAAATTAGCCTAATTACCTACCAAATTAAAATAGGTAGGTAGGTAGGTACCTACCTACCTACCAAATTAGCCTGATTACCTACTAGCTAAGTATCTAAGTAAACCTAGATTTATAACAATAATTTTAAGTGTATTCATGTTAAACAAGATAATTAAGAATTAACTTATATGATGGCTTTGTGAAAATTCGAAAAACCATGTAGCTGTAAGTGTAACACTGTGAACTAGACAATAAGTTAACTAAGACTAATGTATAAGATGTTATGGTATTTTGATAATAAATAAATAAAAAGTAAAGAATAAATAAAAGCTAGGTACACATAACCCCATATGCCCCCATATCCCAACAGAGTATGAAAGGAAGTATGAAAGTGCGAGAAGAATTAATGCGAGAATGGTATGACAAAGAGAATTAGAATGAAAGAGGAAGATTTTAGTTAGGAAGTTTGTTTATTATTACTCAGTAAATAAAGGCTCTGCATTTCACCGAAAGCAGAGGAGTAGGTACAAAAAAAAAAAAAAAAAAAAAAAAAAAAAGTATCTAAGTAGATAGCCTAGCCTAATAAAATGCCTATACTGCATTCGGTTAGGTGTCCACTTAACTAAAGTCGTCCATCTCCATCGCAAGGCGAATACTGTATGCGGGGCAACGCGATGAACATCGCGATGATGCGAGTGTTGGGCAACGCGATGAACATCGCGATGATGCGAGTGTTTGAATGCTAGGGCATTATTCGCGTGAATATTGCCGGCAAGGCGATGAGCAATGCGAGCGGCAGTATGTAAACGCGGGGTTAAACATTATCAGAGGACGTTTGAAGAACTTTTTGTGAGTTCTTTCAGATATGATGTGTTGCTTGTTTAATGTAGGTATAATATAATATTCTTAATGATATCGGTAAAAGATAATGATTCTTATATTATATCACTTTAATTAGGCACGGCACCTACGTTGAACCTTACTTCCTTTATTTCTTTATACTTACGAGTAGGTATAGTTTGCAGGGTTACGCCTTTTGGTATTCTTCAGCTGATTGCGCTCTCTGTGTGTGGCCACTGTGTGCAATTTGTGTGTGTGCAAAACGGTGCTTTGAAAACAATAATTACTTTTGACGTTCTGTGGTATCACCTACTTTTTACACTTAGGAAATGATTATTAACTTTTGACACTGACTGTACATACAGGTCGACATACTAGGATATAAGTATATAGCTTTTCATACAACTCACATACATACTTATATTCTTTGTCGAATATTCATACATCAACGCAATGACCCGTTGGTCTTGTAGGGCATTTACTATTGTCCTTTAGCATATAGTTACCTACCTAGAGTACGCGCCAAGAAATAAGTCCCTTGGAGGCGGCGTATCAATCGCAATTGCTGTCGCCATACTGTGTGTTGATTGGTTCAGGCCATGACAGTAACATGGTCTGAGCCAATCAACACACAGTATGGCGGCGATGTCATTTTAGTTCCCAGTTTTGCCGCGGGACTTATTAGCTGGCGCGGACTCTACATACTAACTCGGTAACATTATTTAGGTAATATTTTTTCTAACTACCTTCTCCTTACCATCTGGCGGGGTGCAGTCACTTTACGGTTTTCGAAATCTTCCATTTATTTTTGTTATAAGACCTTGCTTCTTACAAAATTCATGATATGATTCTAGCTCAATTGGAAGTACCCTAAAATCTAATCAAAGTATATTGCCATTCATATACGAGTAGCTCGCGCTTCAAGCGCTGACTTGCACTTGACCGGATTTTAATAGAGAATTGCAGAATTTTTTACTTTGTCTCATGCGTTTTTACGATAAAACTTACTATTTGCTGAAAATCGTGATAAACCAGTTTTTGTGGCCTTTGGCCACGAGCAAAAAAACCTGGTATCGGATCGAAGAGGACTTTTTAGATTAGGTACATTTATAATGGGAACAATCCTACCAACTTTCAGCTGGGTGCGAATTATTGTAACCTCGGATTTGTAAATTGACCGGACTTAAACAATACAAAAAAAAAATTAAAATAAAACAACAAAATTATAGAAATTAACGCTAAAATTAAAATGCGTCGTGGAAAATAACTAAGCTGTTTCGCAACTGAACTTTTCTATCAAATAAATATTTCAAATAGAAGATCCATTCATTCGAAATACAAGCTGGTCCCATTCCTTATAAAAATACAACATAATCTTAATCTAAAGTTCTAAATAGGAACGTCACAATGTGTTGTTATTGTGATTTAATGGGTAGTAAAAAAATATTAATATGACATTTAAAGCGATTTGTATTCTTTCCTTTTACCATGGCCATTTATTATTTTAACAAACCCCCATTATCAGTGACGAACGCAGAACCTGTTATGGCTTTAGCTTTATCACTCGCCAGAAACAGGACTAAGTCTGCTACTTCTTCTGCCTCAGAAATCCTGTTGAGAATAGTCGTACTTTTCATCGTTTCATAAAATGCTTCTGCTTCAATATTGGTTACACCCATGTTCTCAATTATATCTGTCTTTACTGGGCCAGGATTCACGGTATTTACACGAACACCTTGTGGCGCCAACTCCAATGCAATAGATCTGGTGAAATGGTCTACTCCAGCCTTCGATGTGTTATACGTAAAACTTGACATAGGAAATGTACGGAGAGCAGCAATGCTAGAAATGTTGATGATGTTACCTTTGGTTTTAATAAGATGTGGTACTGCAACGTTTGTTATAAGCACAGGTGCACGGAGATTCGTAGCCATTACTCGATCAAAGACTTCTACAGCGTCTTCTTGCTGAATACTTGCTAAACCAGCTATTCCGGCGTTGTTTACTAAAACATCTAGCTGACCAAAGCGTTTGACTGTATCATTCACGAGTCTTTTAGCGTCTTCGTCTTTACTGACGTCAGCTGTTATGACTAAAGGATTTTTGCATTTCTTGGCAACCTTGTTCAGTTTCTCTTGATTTCTTCCAACTAAGGCAACGTGAGCACCTTCCTCCGCAAACTTAATAGCAACCGCGGCTCCAATCCCAGAGCTAGCGCCAGTCACGAGAACCACTTTTCCTTGGAAACTCATGTTGCTCTCAGTCACTTAATTATTCCTGACTGATAGAAAATATTCAAAACTATTTATATAATATGCTCTCTTATCAACATGCGCTACCTAACTGATAAATGTAAAACAACTTGTTGCTATTACACGTATCGTTAGATCGGTCCCGTTGTTGTTTTGTTTTGAATTAACTTGTATTCATAATTGTTGTTCCATTGTATTCTATATTGTTCTGTCCAATATATTATTATAATAAAACAAAAATGATATCAGCAACATGTTTGTTTGAAAGGACATATGGCGAGCTCTCTAAATCTTGAATTTATGAATAAGAATATTATGAATGTGTATGAATTTACTTTAGTTGAGATACAACAGATAGTTGAAGTCTATTAGATAAGGAATGAAAGTACTTACATTGAAACAAAAATGACATTTATTTAAAAACATTTAATATTGTTAACGTACTGTGCATCCGTTATCAGTAACATACGTAGAACCAGTAACAGCTATAGCTTTATCACTCGCCAAAAACAGAACTAAATCAGCTACTTCTTCTGGCTCCGAAATCCTATTGAGAGCGGTTATTTTCTTCAACATTTCAATAGTGGCTTCTAGATCATTGTCAGTTGCGCCACTATTCTCAAATATATCTGTCTTTACTGGGCCAGGATTCACGGTATTTACACGAACACCTTGTGGCGCCAACTCCAATGCAATAGATCTGGTGAAATGGTCTACTCCAGCCTTCGATGTGTTATACGTAAAACTTGACATAGGAAATGTACGGAGAGCAGCAATGCTAGAAATGTTGATGATGTTACCTTTGGTTTTAATAAGATGTGGTACTGCAACGTTTGTTATAAGCACAGGTGCACGGAGATTCGTAGCCATTACTCGATCAAAGACTTCTACAGCGTCTTCTTGCTGAATACTTGCTAAACCAGCTATTCCGGCGTTGTTTACTAAAACATCTAGCTGACCAAAGCGTTTGACTGTATCATTCACGAGTCTTTTAGCGTCTTCGTCTTTACTGACGTCAGCTGTTATGACTAAAGGATTTTTGCATTTCTTGGCAACCTTGTTCAGTTTCTCTTGATTTCTTCCAACTAAGGCAACGTGAGCACCTTCCTCCGCAAACTTAATAGCAACCGCGGCTCCAATCCCAGAGCTAGCGCCAGTCACGAGAACCACTTTTCCTTGGAAACTCATGTTGCTCTCAGTCACTTAATTATTCCTGACTGATAGAAAATATTCAAAACTATTTATATAATATGCTCTCTTATCAACATGCGCTACCTAACTGATAAATGTAAAACAACTTGTCGCTATTACATGCAGATTTTTTTAATTTGACCTTTAAAATATTGCGTCATATTTAATAAGGCAATGACTCGGATTTATAGGTTCTAAGTGGAATTCACTACCGGTAAATATTTCAGCAAATGTTACCAAGGACATGAAAATGAAGTGTTGTGTTTGTTGGAAGCGGTAATTTAACTTCCAGCTAGGGATTTATAGGCCTATTTGACAAACGACAACCATGCGATGATGATGATGATGGCGTCGACTGTGTAAGAAGCGATGTTATTTTCATAATACATATTATATCTCTTATACATAGCATTTTAATTAAATACTGGCAGCAATAAAGGCATTCAATAACGCAATAATATTGCTAGAACATGATTATTCTTGCGAAGACGTATTGGAAGCTCTTGCATCTGTTGCAGACTTAAAATACCTAAACTTTAAACAAATAATTAAAAATAAAGATCTATAAATTTTACATTGTTGTTCAGCTATGGAGGCTTGTTGTTATTCAGTTCATGACTGGTTTCTTTTCTTAAAGTGAAATACCCTAGGGAAAGATGACGAAGTAGATAACCAGCCCCCCTAGACAAGTGGCTTGTAGAATAGAATGATGAATGTATGAGATTGACAAGTATGTTGCGATTTATGACGTTTATGACAGTTGTCAACATATGTCATAAATATCAAAATACGTGTCAATCCCATACATTTATCATTCATTAATGCAAAACGGCAGCCAGCGAATTGCCGCTTGTCTAGGTGGTCTGGTTGTGACACTACACGTATCGTTAGTGTAGTTTAGACACAGTGTAGTTTAGACACACTTTTTGAGCTCCATACATTTCGGGAAATTTAGTCACACTTATTTGTTTGGAATTACCTTGAATTCATAATTGTTGTTCCATTGTATTCTATATTGGTCTGTCCAATATACCTATTATTATAATAAAACAAACATGATATATCAGCAACATGTTTGTTTGAAAGGACATATGGCGAGCTCTTTAAATCTTGAATTTATGAATAAGAATATTATGAATGTGTATGAATTTACTTTAGTTGAGATACAACAGATAGTTGAAGTCTATTAGATAAGGAAAGAAAGTACTTAAATTGAAACAAAAATTACATTTATTTAAAAACATTTAATATTATTAACGTACTGTGCATCCGTTATCAGTAACATACGTAGAACCAGTAATAGCTATAGCTTTATCACTCGCCAAAAACAGAACTAAATCAGCTACTTCTTCTGGCTCCGAAATCCTATTGAGAGCGGTTATTTTCTTCAACATTTCAATAGTGGCTTCTAGATCATTGTCAGTTGCGCCACTATTCTCAAATATATCTGTTTTTACAGGACCAGGACTTACCGTATTTACACGAACCCCTTTTTGTGCCAATTCCAAAGCAATAGATCTGGTGAAATGGTCTAACCCAGCTTTCGATGTGTTATAAGAAAAACCTGTCAGAGAATAAATACGGACAGCAGCGACACTAGAAATGTTGATGATGTTACCTTTAGTCTTAATAAGATGGGGTACGGCAAGATTGGTTATAAGTACAGGTGCACGAAGATTCGTAGCCATTACTCGATCAAAGACTTCTACAGCGTCTTCTTGCTGAATACTTGCTAAACCAGCTATTCCGGCGTTGTTTACTAAAACATCTAGCTGACCAAAGCGTTTGACTGTATCGTTCACGAGTCTTTTGGCATCTTCGTCTTTAGTGATATCAGCTCTTATGACTAAAGGATTTCCACATTTCTTGGCAACATTGTCTAGTTTCTCTTGATTTCTTCCAACTAAGGCAACGTGAGCGCCTTCCTCTGCAAATTTAATAGCAATAGCAGCACCAATTCCAGAGCTTGCGCCAGTCACAAGAACCACTTTTCCTTGAAAACTCATGTTGTTCTCAGTCATACATTTATTTATTGACTGATAGAGCTTATGAAAAACAATTCTATTATACAATAGGTATATTCTATTATCTAATCTTATGTACGGCAATGGATACAGTTACGACTGATAAAATTTGATTATAAAATAATGCTACTAAATAGATGTTATTTATTTTTGATAATCTACTATGTACTTCTATCTATCTAGGTATATGCAATGCCTATAGGTACATATGTTAGTTTTTGATGGTAGACAAGAAAAAGAAACACACATAACTATTGTTTCGCATTCTCTTTCCTATTTGTCTTTTGTTTTTAATATAAGAATCTTAAAGACAGTTATTACAAAAATGTCGTCCGTTTAACAGTGGTGACAGCTAGAGTACATAATAGAGTGACATACCGTCTGCGGAAACTATTAAACTGCCCTTTTTTTCAGAGTTTTCCGCTACATTTTTATAGCAGGTAACCTATCCTGAATACCTAATTATGGAAACGAATTGGAAAGCCAACAAGGCCTCTATCAAGACAGATCTGACGTATCTACAAGTGGAGAGTGGGGTAATTGGGAACACCTAGCTTATAATGCTCTAAAGCTGAAAGAAAGTCACAATTATAATTAACTTTTATTGCAACATTAATTTTAATTATCCATCTACAACAAAAAAAAAAACAAATTTCTTGAAAATAAACTTTAAAATAAAAAAAATATGGAAATAAAAAACATTGACGTTCCATGGGGTAATTGAGATCAGTCTATACCACCTACAAAAAAAAAAATCTTGAAAATAAACTTTAAAATAAAAAAAAATAATGGAAATCAAAAACATTGACGTTCCATGGGGTAATTGAGATCAGTCTATAGGGAAAAATTTTGGTATAGATAAGAGCATAGATACGTACTATTAAGTTATCACTAGCTACTTAAAAGAAAAAAGTATTTGTTGAACTATTGCGACATTTGGCTATATTTTATATCGTAGAGATGAAAAGACAGATACCTACCGTGGCGTGGGTGTAATGATTCAATCTGCGCAAATATTTGTATTCATTAATATGGGTACTTACATTGGTCTGGTCGTGCCTCGGAGAGCACGGTATGCCGTCGGTTCGGGTTGAATACAGTTACGATGAATAGAATGATAATCTCGCCATTAGGTTGTGGGTGTCAGATGGCAGTCGCTTTACGGAAAACATCAATGTTCACCACGATTCGCAGTTAGAATGATAAGCGGACCCCAGGCTCAGAGGTGAAAGCTTCGAAAGCGACTAGGATTAACGCTACATGGAAAAAAAGAAGTCGAAAAGACCATTATTTCATCAATAGATACCTACAAACATTTAGGTTAACAAGTGCAGGAGCGTTCTTTGAGATCTACAAACTAAGTTGCGACTTTTTACCTTTACTTATATCAGAGCATTGCGCATCGTTGAATAAACGTGAGGGTTACATACATACGAGTACCTATAAGGAAAATTGCACGCGGCATCGTTAGTCTCGTGTCTAATAAACATGTTTGCAGACTTCGTCGGTTCGTTACGTCACGATGATTTAACCTGAAAACATAACGCGGTCACGAGCGTTGAGGTCTTATATGAAATGAACTGCGCAGAGGTTTTTTGATATTATGTCAAGTCTCCAAAGTCATATTAGTGGTGTACCTACTGCAGTTTTAACCGGGTTTATTTTTCGGTTTAAATTCGTATGGATGTATTGTGGAAACATCAAGTCAGCCTTTCTGTTACCTTTACCCCTGGATAACTGAACGGATTCTGTTGAAAACGGGCATACAAGTAAAATATAGTATTTAGTCTTAGTTCGGGGAATAGGATTTTTTTCACGATAAGTATAAGAATTCCAGGTGGAGCTGCAAGCAGCAGCGAATAAAGGTAATTTCTATTGTTCCGCCATAATATGGATCTAAATCAAAAACTGGGTGCCCATCAGCTTAAATGGATTAATATAAACGGAGATAGCAGTATTGCGTAAATACATATAACCAAGTTCTATGTAGGGGTAAAAGTTTATCCGCAATCGGGATAAGTACAAAATAACGCCACATTTATTGTCTTAACTCCTAAAACTTCAGGAGTTTAGTAAACATGCCATATATCTTACTCAGAAAACGCACTAACACAGATCTGCTCTGCTGGTTCATAACATCCATCTTGTTATTAATAAAACCTACAATTGCACTTCGAACATTTCACGAGATTTGAAGACATCTTAAAATCAGTGTTGCTATTCGACTGAATAATAATAAGAATTTGTTACATTTTCATTTCACATATACTCACGCCTGTAAATCCCTGAAGCGGTAGGCAGAGGTGTATTAACACCCACATTTCACCAACAATGATTGCCGGTCTCACGTAATAGATGATTTCATTAGAAAATTATTGTCCGCTTGTCCCACCGTCAGTCAGCTAGCAGGGTGATCCTCGGCGGCAGTGTTCAGTACTTCTTTTGTACACACCTCACAAGTCACAAGACATCGATGAATTGGCATAACCAACACAATCGACTTCAAACCCTGAGATGTAGTTTCCGTATACTTACGGTGAATGCACTTTCCTGTTTATAGGTTGAACAAATTGGTGTATTGATCCTGCATCAACGGGGTAGTGATTATGGATGAAAAATCTGTCTTTGTTGTAAAAAAACTACAAGTTCGTTAGCTCAGTTATAATTTATAATAATTTATACAATATAATCTAAGTTCTACACAGTATTTTTATCTTCAAAAGTCAACATGACATTTGAAGTGTTGCGATGCACGATGTGCCTATTATTATTTTAACATAGCTCCGTTATCAGTGACAAATGCGGATCCAGTTATGGCAAGGGCTTTATCACTCGCTAAAAATAAAACTAAATCTGCTACTTCTTCTGACTCGGAAATCCTGTCGAGAGTAGTCAATTTTTTTATCGATTCAAAAAATGCTGCTGCTTCAATATCGGTTACACCCGTGTTCTCAATTATATCTGTCTTTACTGGCCCAGGATTCACGGTATTTACACGAACACCTTGTGGCGCCAACTCCAATGCAATAGATCTGGTGAAATGATCTAATCCAGCCTTTGATGTGTTATACGTAAAACTTGTCATAGGAAATGCACGAAGAGCAGCAATGCTAGAAATGTTGATGATGTTACCTTTGGTTTTAATAAGATGGGGTACTGCAACGTTTGTTATGAGCACAGGTGCGCGGAGATTCGTAGCCATTATTTGATCAAACACTTCTAAAGCGTCTTCTTGCTGAATACCTGCAAAACGAACGATTCCGGCGTTGTTTATTAGAATATCTAGCTGACCAAAGTGTTTGACTGTATCATTCACGAGTTTTCTAGCATCTTCGTCTTTACTGACGTCAGCTGTTATGACTAAGGGATTTCTGCATTTTTTGGCAACGTTGTTCAGTTTTTCTTGGTTTCTTCCAACTAAGGCAACGTGTGCACCTTCCTCCGCAAACTTGATAGCAATGGCAGCTCCAATCCCAGAGCTAGCGCCAGTCACAAGAACCACTTTTCCTTGAAAACTCATATTGTTCTCAGACACTTAATTATTCCTGACCGACAAAAAGCACAACTACTCAATATAAAACGCAATTAGGTACTAAATACATTGTTATCTTGCCTCAATACGTCAATCGATAAAGTTAATACTAACGAAGGATGATTTGCTCTTTAGTTGAACTTTGAAACATTATCACATATTAGTTCTAATAGATTTCTTTAGTTCAAGGTTGTAATAACTGGTTATCAGTGAGTATTACAACATAATAAATGCTACCAAAGACGGAAACAGTCAATGTTGTGTTAGAAAGAGCCGGCACAAGAACTCCGCTTTCAGATAGGGAGATACGATTGTTTATTTTTAATCCTGCTAAAATCACCTGGTGATCAAAATTTCACCAGTGTTACCATCTCATACTATTTACTCACATCAGCGTTTCACTGGACGTATTGCAATGAAACCTACATTCCATGAATCTGCACTGTGATACGTAAAGAACCTTATATTATATGTATTATCACGACAAATGGAGTGAATTTTAAAATTAAAAGAAGTAAGTAGGTTGTCACATTCACAGTTTATTTCAACACGTTTGACTTTAGAACATGCCATTTATTATGCATTATTCAATGATTATTACTTTTTTTACAGTCTGTTGTTATTACTTTGAATAGTTATTTACTATTTATTTATTTTTCTATTTATATATAACTATCACATACTTGATCATTGCACTACGCCTTAGACCCATTGTCAATCAATAGGGTGATCCATCGGAGATGTGTTATGCAACGTTGCTTTGGATGCGTTGGATAACCACTAATCATATAGATTAGTCCATATAGCATAGCAGTGTACTATGAATGTGTGCTGTGGATACGTATTGAAGATGCGTGAGCTGTGGATAGTGCAGAATATGCAATACAGTAGAACACTAACACACTCTACTGCATATTTATTGTACTGCATAGAAAGATGGTGATAGCACCATCTTTCTATATAACAAGTTAATAAAAAGCTTGTAAAAACATAGCTTTGCTGAATCAATTTCCACCATCGTTACACTATGTGGACCAATAAATATGATTGGTGGATATCAAACGCTTAGCACACCTCTGCTGGAAAGGCCACCAAGTGGTGACCTTTTCATATCATCAGGTGGGCCGTGTGCTTGTCTACGACCTAAGTAGCATGAAAAAGGCAGCCTTAAATTTTGTATGTTCCGCCCATTATACCGATAAGTGGCATAATCAACGTAATCGACTTCGGGCGTTATAATCTAGTGTTGCATTTTTGAACGTTACTCTTGATTATTAAAATTGTACTTAGTCTGAATAATTCCGAATAATTGATTCTGCATGCGTCAGGTAGTAGACATGACCAGAAACAGGCCGTGGCGGTGGTGCGACTCCCCATACTCGGGGGCGAGTTGGGGACTCTGTAGTCCCCACACCGGAAGAGGGCCAGATCGAGAGATATGGCCCTGGGGCGGCCGGGGTGCGAGGGATATGGCTACGACAATGTCACCTCCGGCAACCGACGGCCTACAGACGGCGTGCGTTTTAGTTGGTTCGAGTCCGACATGACCTCTTCCTCCTGACCTTTTTCGCACGATAAAAAAAATAACAAAAAGGTAGAAGACATGACTGGAGAATAGGTATTCTCATAAAAATAAAATAGTAGTTTGATGCACACACAGGTCGTTTATTAATTAAAGGGATAATGAGTTAAAAACAAAGTTATAAATAGAAGTGTTATTAGCTTATTAGTATAATGACTTTTATTATCATAGATGATATTGATTAGATGGATCATGAAAAGTCAACTATCTACTTAAATGAAAACAACTGTTCATATTCAACTATTTATTTAATACGATGTGCACGATACTTTCCCTTTGAAACATTGTTTAAGATACACCTTTTAATGTGGCTCCATTATCAGTGACAAACGTAGAACCAGTTATGGCTACCGCTTTATCGCTCGCCAAAAACAATACTAAGTCTGCTACTTCCTCTGATTCTGAAATTCTGTCGAGAATAGTCATATTTTTCATCATTTCAAAAGTGGCTTCCACTTGTAAATCGGTTGCACCCATATTTTCTATTATATCTGTCTTCACAGGACCAGGATTAACAGAATTTACACGAACACCTTTTGGCGCCAACTCCAGAGCAACAGATCTGGTGAAATGGTCTAATCCAGCTTTCGATGTATTATAAGCAAAACTTGACTTAGACAGTACACGAAGAGCAGCGATGCTGGAGATGTTGATGATGTTACCTTTGGTCTTGATAAGGTGGGGTACTGCAAGGTTTGTTATGAGCACAGGTGCACGTAGATTCGTCGCCATTACTTGATCGAAGACTCTAATAGCATGCTCTTGCCCAATACTTGCCGTACCAGCAATTCCGGCGTTGTTTATAAGAACATCTATCTGACCAAAGTGTTTAACTGTATCGTTCACGAGTCTTTTAGCATCTTCGTCTTTACTGACATCAGCTGTTATGATTAAGGGATTTCCGCATTTCTTGGCAACGTTGTTCAGTTTTTCTTGGTTTCTTCCAACTAAGGCAACTTGAGCGCCTTCCTCTGCAAACTTGATAGCAATGGCGGCTCCAATTCCAGAGCTAGCGCCAGTCACAAGAACCACTTTTCCTTTAAAACTCATGTTGTTCACAGTCAAGTAATTATTCCACACTATAGTACTCATGAAACACAATAACCCAGTATATATTACTATTATCTAATCATTATCTTCGAAAGTAGATACGTTTATTTGATTGAGTTGACTGATAAAATATAAACACAACCAATATAACTTGATTCTAGTACTGTACTAAAAATGGCAATATTGATTTGACATTGAAATTAATGTTATATCATATTTTGATGACTTGCCGAAATATCAAAGTCCAAGGTAGTAGGACGGGTAAAAAAAACTGTGGCAGTAGATAGAAGCGGTTTGTATGAGAAACGATAAACTTTTGATATTCATTATTGCTGAAAGATTTTTCAATTGCGTGTGTATGAATTATGACCATGTAAAGACAAATGCATAAAGGTCATTTTCTAAAGAAAATGCAAATTGTAATTTTTTTCTAGTACGTAACACCCACACTGATATTAATATCGATTAAGATAAGAATTCCTTTGAATATTTTTTTCAATAATGATTTATTTTATTGTCGCTTTTTTAGTATTCACTAATTTGTTGAATTTTTTCAGTATTATAATAATATTATGTTGTAGCTTAATTCTTTATTCATTATTTGCAAAAAGTGTTAGATGGAAGGCTTTTTAATAAAGTTTTTAAACACGCGAACATGCCAGCCTTCATTACTATACTTTTAACAGCGTCGAAATATCGGCTACTCAAAATAATAGATGGTAAATATCCCGATAGTTCTAATATTATCGTGAACGACCATGAAAGTATATCCATATAAATAATAAATCCAGCTTTCAACGAGATTAACAGTGCTATGTTTTTTTTGTACCAACTTATGAGTATCGATTTGTTAGACAAGCATTGAGTTTTACAATATTTTTTTTTATTTTTTGTACTGTTTATTCCGTCGGGTGCATTTCAGAAATTGCCCTTAGTCTTTCTTCAATACTAGTCTGTGTAAGATAATGTAGCTCAAGGCATATAAACAATTGACATCTAGAATACTGCTTAGATTTCAGATTGGTCTCTTTTTAACCGACTTCAAAAAAGGAGGTTCTCAATTCGTACCCAATTTTTTTTTTTTTTTTTTGTATGTTTGTTACGCGATTGTGAAGCCAATTCTAGACGGATTTTGAAAATTCTTCTTGTGTTCGTAAGTAGATTATTCCGAAGTGGTCCCATTTAAATTTCGTAAAGATCTGATAATGGGTTTCCGAGATTAGACCAAGGAACTCTTCAAAAAGTACCAGGAAATCAGCCGCGATTGCTGCAATGGCATATTATTGCAATGTTTCTGCCATTACACATCATAACATCACGCCTGAGTCCTTTGAAGGGTTACGCAGAAGGGTTCAGAATATTCAGCTATATTTCCGGTGTATATGTATTGATTTTAAAAATTCTTTTTGAATAATGATTTAATATTTATATTTGTACCGTGACCGGTTCGATCTGTATTGCAGCGTCAGCAGCGCATGTACAGTCAGGTCACTATACATGCGATGTACAGTCGTGAGACTGTACAAACTCACTAAAAAGAGAAAAATAAATTCATTTTTAACAAAAAAGTTTAACCGACTTCAAGAAACGAAAAAGAGGCACTGAAAAGCGAAAAATAACTTAATTTACAGACTTACTGATTTATTAGAAGTCGGTGCCAGCCAACTTTGTTTGTTGTGTCTGAACTACTATGATGCAATCAATTGAAATATGGCCTCTCTTGGGCTAGGTACCGACTTCTAATAAATCAGTAAGTCTGTAAATGAAGTTATTTTTCGCTTTTCAGTGCCTCTTTTTCGTTTCTTGAAGTCGGTTAAACTTTTTTGTTAAAAATGAATTTATTCATAATTGCTTTTAATTTAAATTTGTGGTCAGCTAGATCGGCAGCGGGGTAGCGGTATTCTCGTTGAGCTTAACGTCAAATGGAAGTGGATTTCTGTTGCCAAAAAGGACAAAACCGTAAAATGTAAATAGTACGAGTGTAAACGATTAGAGGACGTTCGGCCACAAACGAATCCTACTAATATTATAAATGTAAAACTTTTAAGAAGATTAAATCACTATCTAACGGATGAACGGATCTAGCTGAAATTTGGAATGGGTACGTTTTATCTCTGAAATAAGTTCCCATGGGTTGCAGGAGCGGGACTAAAATAAATAGAGTGCGGCAAAACATGACTATCACTTTTGGTAATATGACATTTTTTTCTGCTGTTCATTAGCCGTTGGTCAAAGAAACTAGAGAGACATTAAATTTCCCCACCATCCTATGGCTACAAGCATCAATAAAGAGTAAAAGCAGTCACAACAGCAGTTCCTAGCTAAAAATTAGGTCTTATTTAATTTCTATTACTAAACAACCGTGAAACAGAAGATAATGTAAACGTATCTGACACTAAGCTAATTAACTGTAACCTTAATGATGTAAAGATCAGATAATTACAGAGATAATATTGTTGGAAACATAATCCACCATCATTTAGTACAGTGTCAATCAAACAGGCACACAATATGGTACAATGATTAGTAGACTTCCACATGCGGTTGTACCATTTGCTAGTGAGTTGTAACCCAATTTATTGTCACGTCAAATAGTTGTTCGACGTAATGTTATGTAAATGGTTAGTTAACTGTTACCTTGCCTGCTAATAAATTTTACTGGCACTTGACAACCGTAGTAATTACTACGTCGTTGGACTTGAAATTCAGAGGTTTAAGTATCTCCTTTGTAACGTAGGCATTGAGTTTTATTGTTATTTATTATGTTTCCTATATTTATAACTGGTTAATGAAAATACTGGTAAAATTGTACGGATTATTATCGTTTAAGTAACTATCACTCAAGTTACTTTTAGATTTGTTTAAAACCCGCTCTCTTACTTCTCCATAGCTTTGTTTTTTTTAGTTAAAAGAAAGAAAGAAACAAGAACTAACTTAGATTTGTCTTATATTAGCGGGGGCTCCAATGGTAGTTTTTTCTTACGGTAAGGTCTTCTCTCTCACAAATCTTCGCCTCTCATAGTATTGCAATTCCTGTGTGCATTCCAGGGTTTGCTAGAAGAGAACTCAACTTTGGGTTAAGCTCGCCTTCGTATATTACATCTCATTATATAGTATGAATGTCATTTATGTGTACATTAAAGAACAAAATATAAAAGGGCAATACTACTCACTGATTAATCTGAGAAATTTCAGAAACTATACATCTACAAACTTGGAATTGGGCAGGTAGGTTCCTTATAGGGTGTAGACATCCGCTATAAATGGATTTTACGAAACTCCATCCCTAAGGGCCCCTAGTAAATAAATAAGCACTACATCATCGACATACACATGTGCCGCTAATCCTCGGTTATGAGTAGAAGCTCTGATTCCTCATTTCTATAATGTTGCGTACATAATCGTCTAATGCGGTCTAGGTTAATATTAATAAGCCTGCTCCATCTGGGTAGGCGCAGTTTCGTGCGGTCGCCGGAAACGAGTGAGACGCATATTATAAGCAATCTTATTATGTTTGTAGGTTGTCAAAGCGAGCGGGAAAGGAAGCTTGAATACTGAGTAGCCTCGTTGGGAGTTTGGAGGAAGTTACAAATGTTGGGAAATTACTTGTTTGCCAAACATTTGTTTTTGACTGGATAAGTTGTTTAAATAGAACTTTCTGTTCTAAGAAATGCTGTGTGTTTGTTCTGATTATATAACAATAGGTGTAATATTCTTTACATAAGGCAGTTTGGACTGTCGTCCTTGCTGGTCTATAAAGATTGACTTTATAATACACTGGTTCTCACGGGCGTAGAATTCAGATCTCGTTTCCTTCCCTAAAATAATGAAATTTGTCTAAGTGATGATAACCAACTAACTTAACACAAAACAAAACAGTGACATGATTGGTGATAACTTTCAACAGGTCCGTATTCCAGAACAAAACTCAGTTGTGAATCGACTCTTACAATGACTTAAGAACCGTCATGTAGAATACAATCTGCCCTCAGATCTAGTTATGAATTGAGATTCAGGACTGAGTAACGTTCTGGAATACAAGCCTAAAGTAAATGTCAGCTAGCAACCAATCACGTCTTGAATTATGTTCCACATACTCGTAATATATCTACACAGTATTATGGCTCACAACAGTCACAACTCGGAAGCGGTGCTGCGGAGCAGTATCGTGCCTGCCGTATTGTAAAGTGTCATTACCAATATATCATGCGGATGCCTCAACAGTTTCAGAAACACGCGCGTTCCAATTAATGTTATAATGTCAGGTCGATACGCGTATTGTTAAAGATAGCCGCGGGTGCTTGCAATTATATAAATTTTAATAAGTCATCACAAGCAGAAACGCCTCGTCTCCCCTAAGGGAGATTCAGGGCGAAACATGGCTAAGGATGGCTCCAATTACTTTATCGAAAACTTCACCTATTATATAATTGTAAAGTGGAGTTCGTGTCTGCACATTGGAGTTTAAAAAAAATAATGAATAAATTTTGGAATTCTTGTCTGTTTGTTCACAATGGACATGCAACTACTAAATTGGATTTTGATGCGATTCTTTTGTTGGAAAGGTCTTGGTACGACTTAAAATTTTACGTTTGTTTGATCACAATAGGTTAAGTAGAACCGGAGACATGACTAGACCATACTCCTTCTTTTGCCGCACTATTAAGGCCTGAAATACCACACCAGTACACCTGTTTCCCTCTTCCTATAATCAAAGTCCGGCGTGAAAAAGCATCTGATGAGGCCGTCAAGCTGAGTGCCACCTAACATGATACGGGCCTATAATGGAGACCATCTTTTCGGAGACTTTGCATTTAGCAGGTGCATTCATATCAGGCGAAGTGAAGTCAAATTGACCTGTCCTATATATAAAAATAAGTAAAAACCACTGGATTTCAAATATCTTCTCGAGTTTAGTCGTTGAAATTTGTTGCACATTATAAAATCACTTTATGTTTATGTTACTCGTCACGAGCTTCCGTAGTTACGTTGTTATAGCTTCACTTTCATGAAACTTTCATCCATGGCTAGTAAACTAGCAACATAATTTGACGCGAAGGGTTAGACACTTCCGGTCATTAGAGACCCATAAGGATAAGGTATTTTAGTTATACTCTCGTAGGAATAAAGATGACCTTAGTTTAATTAAATGCATAGTTCGAGCAAGAAAGGTCGTTAAGTCTCTTTATTGTCTTTGGATGTCAAACGAAAGTCATTAACTGCAGGTTATCTACTTTTTTTAACATTAAAAAATTATGTAATTCATGTTGCGGTAGGTCCTATATCAAAATTATCTGCAAATATTATTTTGATATGGGAAAATTTAAAATTAAGTGTAAATATCACCCAGTTGCACATGGTCCAAGATTTCAGTAACTTTAGACTTCGTGATTTTAGGAAAGATGAAATTTTTAGGATCGGCATAAACTTAGAAAGAAATTAATATTCGCTCAGTTAAAAGCGAGGCCATTTTACTGCCCCCCTAGACAAGTGGTAATTCGTTTGCCGGCATTTTGTAGAAAAGAATGTCGAATGTATGGCATTTGACGTTTATGACATACGTTGGTGACTGTCATATACCTACGTCAAATCCCATACATTCGACATTCTATCCTACAATACGTCAGCCAACGAATTGTCTCTTGTCTAAGGGTGCAGGTGAAGTTACTGGCATAATATCTTGTGTATTTCAAAATGTCTCGATGTTCTGTTCTATTCGGTTCAGCTCAAGTTCATAATCGTTCTATAATTTAAAATCTACCACATCCACATTTATTTTAATCAATTTTAAAACTTCAAGGTATTTATTGGCTGTGAAGTTGGAAGTGACTTCCAGGACCGTAACTATGTAGAAAATAACGTCCAACTACCTTCTAGAAAGTTCGATGTGTTGAATGGAGTGAACCGAACTTACTTCCATTTCTAGTTGTATTTTACTGTTGGTCTTATTGTTGTTTCTAAAAGTTTGTGCTCTGAGAAATTTGTAGGTCACTGTTTACTTCTGACTGTAATAGTAGAATGATTACGATGAAAATGAGACTATTGTGTTGTTTGCTTGTATCTTACTTTGTTTCTCTGTTTTGTCATCTTTTAATTTCTTAATCGATTCGGTCTCAGGTATCCACCTATAGATAGGGCTAAGAGTATAACATTTTAAAGAAATATAGTCCTTCATTTTGGTCTCAAATTATATTAGGAGTTAAACGTACATTTACACTATGAATCGAAACATTTCTTGTACTGCAAGAATTTATTCATAGTACAAAAAGAAGTGAAAAAGAAGTGCCTGGAATAATATTCGTTAAAAGTGCGAATTGTTTTATGACTGTAGAAATTTGCCAGCTCAAAAATACCATTCGTTTTCCTGAAGCCAGCATTTATTTGAATAAAAATCCTTCACAGAACTCATTACCAGTTGTTTGGATTGCTGAAATCTTGAATATTGTTGAACTTCTTTTGTATTTTATGAGAATAAAAGATTTTGCATAGGTAACTCCTTTTCCTTGTCGATTTTGGGAGAGTCTGTTATTAACTTTAGGAAAGTTTATGAAAGTTACTGTTTGTTCAGTTGGTAATTTATTAATTCACCGATTAAAACTAACAGACTGATTGGTAAACTTGTGTTGTACGTGGAAGAGTTATGCTTTTGCCACTAAGAATGGGTCGCTTGTTGGAAGAAATGTCTCTTTCTAATTTACTATCGACGTTGAATTTTGAATACTACCTTTCTTACCATTTTTCTTTCTACCTATAGATGGGAATTGAGCAAGCCATTTGTGTTAGTTATCATTATGGCTTTTTTTATTTTGAATACCATTGGGATTAGGATTGCTAATCCAACAATTTTCGAAGCCCTTTATATTTGTAATTGTATTAGTAAGTAGTAACATGATCCAACATTCATAATCTCGTTCAAACCCTAAAACTTCACCAAAGTATCTATGAAATTTTAAGTCCATCAACACAAGTGCACTAAAATATAATAAGGAAAGTTTTAGTACAAACTTCGCTATGGAAAGGATTTTCATGAGCGGTTGCCAGATTAGAATATATTCGCTCTTAAACTAAATAAATAAGTAGCTGTGGCGATTATATGAAAAAGCTCTACGTATTCCTTAGATACCATTTATGAATTGAGACAACCAAAGCAAAAAAAAAAACAAAAATGTTAGCAAAACTCGTACACATGACCAAACAGTTAAAGAGAACAGTTTGAAAAGAGAGGTCCAGTTGATAGCCTAACGTTTGATTCACAAAGGGTTTCCTGAAGCTTTGTGCACCAAACTTCAAAGTTTGCTTTTTTGTCCAACACTCGTATGTGAGACCAGTAACTATGCCATGAATGGCCATTGGCCAGCTTTGTCTCGAGTGTGACAATGAACATAGCTGCATAAGTCACACACAGATATGAAATTCTTTTGTAGACTTCCTTTTAAAACTTTGTGCCGACTATAATTTCCTTTTTGGGAGTTAGGTTTAGAAAAGCTGACTAAAAATGTACATTACTGATCATTTTATTGAGAGTAGTGTTATTAATTAGTGTAGCACTGCAGTCTGACAGTAAAGGCTGACCTTCCTCCATAGCCTGTATAAAAAGCTTGATTAATATCACAAGTATGAACTGTACTACGTCCTATCTATACCTATACTACAATTATTTATTTTTATTTTCTACTAGTTACATAATAATATAGAGAAGTAAACTAAGTACAGCTTGTAAATTATATTTAGTTTGCTATTTGGTGAACACTCTACGAAGAAAAACGCTTGCTTAAAAGTAACAAAATATATATTTTATTCATTCGGGATTTGAAAATTCCCGTTTTTCCAGAAACACAGACTTAGGCAGAGAATTTTACTCAGTAGCTGTACGAACAATGATCGTGTTGGAAAAAAGTAACGTGTCCCTGCAAGACGTGTAAAAAAGTCAAATGCTAGTGGCGCAATTAATGTTATATCCGTTGTATACCTACTTATTTCCTTCAACGTTTCATTTTAAGAACTTGAGAACAAATTGTGCTGTAAAAAATAAACAATGTTCTACTACCTAATTACGAAGAATCCAAACTGTTAGTAAAAGAAAATTAAATGCGGATCCGCAGTATTTCCTTGCACTTCTTTTAATAATGAAAGCTTTATGTAATTTTATTTAATCCCGTAGTAAACCTTGTCTCGGAAGGTTACAGATTGCGGCGTCAGTTGCAAGTTTGTCATAAGTTTTACTTTGTGAGTCCTTGTATCTTACCTTTGTAATAAATGTTTTTTTTTTATACAGGACACGTTAAGTTGACGACTTTGTCTAATTTTTGGGGATTAGATGAATCTTACAGGGTCGGCAGCACGAGTATGATTCCATAGTCCACGGTAACTACATTTCATCAGGTGGTGCCAATAAAATTAGTAGGCATGATGGCGTACTCAGTTTACTTTCCTCCAAATGGTCGGTCAATAGTGATAGTGTGCTTTGTTCAACTAATCATATTTACCATAATTGTATTAACTTACGTCGTCTATAAAACATTTCGATTAATCAGAAAAAGTTCAGATTCATTTGACAGTTCGAATGGACAAATGCATAAATATTCATTGGGCTTTATTCATTGGTTGAATAGCTTTTAAAAACATACGTGAATTTATATTAAAAAGGCAACCTGCCAATGTAAAAAGTTCAATAAATATTTAGTTATGTTACATTTTTATGGACGTAGTTACGGGTGGACAAAAGCTATTTAAAAATTTAAAATCCAAATGCACAATAAAATCTCAAAGCTGGTATACTACCTACATTTTTAATTGACTGGTGGTTTTATACCAGCTCTTATTAAAAAATACAGAATGTATTGATCGTTCCAATATAGCAAGTTGTTTTTGGTGCTCACCATTCAGTTATCCAATCTATTATTTATTTATAAGTTACCGAGAGCAGACAGATACTGCTAGCTAGACAATATTGAGTTGTCTGTAATACCGAAGTTCTGAAACAAATATCTGTTAGATGCATTTGAAAATTATACCATATACTTCTTTAGAAATAAGGAACCCTAGCTTAGGAATCTTCCCTTTTGAAAATTAAGATCATTTATGAATGGGTAACAGATAAGGCTGAGAGTCTTTTCAAGCCAAAGCTAATTAAATCTCTATATAACTACATAAGTAAATAAAATGGAAGCCTATTTGGTATCATATATACATACAGTCACGCGTCTTTCTCAGTGGGGTAGGCAGAGATCACCATGTTTCCACTTGCTGCGATCCACCTACAACTTTCGCTTCTTCTACTTTCATAATTATTTTCATACATGCTCGTCTGTCTTGAGTCAGGTTTTCGGTACTTTTGACATGTCCTTTCCAAAGTGATTGGGTATCAATAAAACAAATATTCTGAGCCATATTATACAGTGATATCTAGACCCAGAGCTTATCAGATAGATTCTAGAATGCGGATAAACATATGATTTGTTTCGTTTGCTTAAATCACCTGAAATCTGAAGCCTGGTCACGCTCGTACTTATACCAGCATTTAGCTTGTGTGACGAGAGGGTTCACGTTGGAAATACATTGAATAGTGTTCGAATTTGCAGTCGGATTTAAACGGTGAAAATAATTGCAATCAAGTTTAGCTAAACTTGATTCGCACGTTTTACTCCATCGTGATATAACACAAGAACCTATTTTAGGGATAAAACCTACATGAACCTATCCTATTCCATACTACAGGACTATCCATATCAGCTCAGCTAGAACCTTTATTGGGCAACAAAATAATATAAAGGTACTTTCGCACTTTCTCAGCATCAAATCAGTTTAGCCTATCGCAGTCCACTGTTGGACGCAGGCACCTGACTCTCCCAATGTTGAGAGGCTTTGGCCTACTGTTTCCACGCTGGCCAGCCGGGTTGGTACAGGGTTTTATTTTGAGGTTTCTTTCTCTCGCAGTGATACCGTCTGCGTATTTTTCAGTTAGTCTTATTGGATGGGGTGGTAATACTTGTATCCTTTCTCCGTCAACACACGGATAATAGTGAAAATAATTGCAATCAAGTTTAGCTAAACTTGATTCGCACGTTTTACTCCATCGTGATATAACACAAGAACCTATTTTAGGAATAAAACCTACATGAACCTATCCTATTCCATACTACAGGACTATCCATATCAGCTCAGCTAGAACCTTTATTGGGCAACAAAATAATATAAAGGTACTTTCGCACTTTCTCAGCATCAAATCAGTTTAGCCTATCGCAGTCCACTGTTGGACGCAGGCACCTGCCTCTCCCAATGTTGAGAGGCTTTGGCCTACTGTTTCCACGCTGGCCAGCCGGGTTGGTACAGGGTTTTATTTTGAGGTTTCCTTCTCTCGCAGTGATACCGTCTGCGTATTTTTCAGTTAGTCTTATTGGATGGGGTGGTAATACTTGTATCCTTTCTCCGTCAACACACGGATAATAATTCTGAGATAAAAATCGAATAGTGGTGTTTTACAGCTTTCAACAGCGCAGTTCTCAAATAGGTCAAATGCCACGGCCGGTGTAACCTGGTCGAAACGTCAGGCAAATCAAAGGTATGTATTTACCTATACCATGATCGCGTTAATACCCGTTAACATTATCGTATATCATGGAACGCGAGAGTTTAAAAGTTAGGTCAAAGGAATTCAAATCCTTTTAGGCGTCTATCTATGCAATCTTTCGAATTTATAAAATAGTAATAAGATTACGCCTCGGTGTAACACTCAGTCTCATATAAGAAAACGTGCAATAAGCAGCAACAGCACCAATTGGTACCTGATGTAAAATGCAACGCCAATACATAGTTGTATTTGCTTTGGATATGCTTTAGGGAATCGCTATTTTGTATGGAGTATGATTATATTCGCCCAACAATGTACAACTCAGGCTACATTGTAAGAAAGGAGTAATTTTCTGTCTTAGCTTTCTGACTGGATTTATACTAGATATAGTATTAAGTAATCTTATACTATGTATAAAATCTATTTATGACGCAGCAATGTCATTTCAACGCGGCGTTAAAAATGGCTACTACTTCGGTATAAGGTGCTGTTCTTGATTCGTCTAGGTACTATTTTCAAATTTTGTCAAATCTGATATTATCTAGTCTATCTAAAATATTACTTACAATTTTCAACTAAAGGCACTGGACAAGAATACATTTTTACTACTACAAATATTATGTATAAATATATGTATACTAGCTTTTGCCCGCGGCTTCGCCCGCGTGGATGTCGGTTATCGCGACCAAACATAGCCTATGTCCTTTCTCGAGGTCTAATCTACCCCTATACCAAATTTCATCAAAATCGGTACAGTGGTTTGGGCGTGACAGACAGACAGACAGACAGACAGACAGACAGACAGAGTTACTTTCACATTTATAATATTAGTAGGGATAGTAGGGATAAATAAAAAAATAGGCCAAGAATACATTTTTCTTAATAACAGTCATAATAAGTAAAGCGTGCACGTAGTACTAGGTAGGTTCTATTATATTAAAATACCACATCAAATAGCCAATCTTCTATTAAAAGTAATGTCTATATACATACAGGCGTATTTAATTTTGGCCAGCGATTATTTTAAGTTATACACTTGTGGCCCCAATTATTAATATTTTATTTTTGTTTTCTTTGTCGCAACATGATGAATTGAAGTCTTTCTCAACACCAGTGGCAAAGGGTTAAAATTTTCAAAATGGAAGCCGGTTGAAAAAAGTTCTTACCTCGATCTAGTTTATTAAATTTAAAATTGTACTGCTGGCAGGAATCGGGTTTTAGCCACAGCCAGACACATAATATATATATATATATCTTTCTACCCCACGGAATTCTTTTCGCGAAGCGCAAATAAGTATTTATCGTGGCCGACACTACAATTTTAGCATCAGTAGCAGCCACCATTAAAGTACGAATTCGTTGCCGACCGCAGACCGCAGCAGCAGAAACAATGTACCATAAAATAGACTTGAATGTGATAATATTGTTTTAAATAATTGCGGCTTCTCATTGGTGCTGTTTACCCGTATCGAAGTTGAACAAGTAATATTGAATACGGCACTTGTACTTTGCCACAGTATTGTGGAAAAGTACAAGTGTCTTATTCAATATGTGTAGCAAGTCCCCCCAAGTGCCATCGATCAACAGCGGCCTTACCATAAACTCTTAAAACAGGTCAATAATTGAACTGCTGTCATTCTACCAACTGCAAATGTCAATTTGTAATATCATGTAAGTATATAGGATTACAAAGTGAGATTTGCAGTTGGTAGAATGACAGCAGTTCAATTATTGACCTGTTTTAAGAGTTCATGGTAAGGGCCCTGTATAAACAATTTAACAAGTAATGGATGTGAATAGACGACACGTCATCCGTCCGCACATAATGGTCCGTATATAAAAGAGTACCAGTCCCCTAATTCGCTCATTGGTCTATAACTACACATTTTAATTTTTTCACTTAGGTACATTACTTATTAAACTTGAGTTAATTAAAATAACAAGATTATCACATTCATGTCTATTTCACTGTACGCTGTATTAACTGCACGCTTGCCTTTCCTGCTGCTCGTACCTTAAGACTGTAAAGCAACGGAGTCATTCACCATCTCGCGATCGTCAAATTCGCGAGCGCGCGCGAGTTGGCAATTTTTGATTTCGAATTATTTTTTCGTCATCATCTCGCGCGCATGCTAAAATACAGTCAGATAAAAAAGGGTCAAAGAAAACATGAAAAGGAAACTAATGTATACTCGCGTCTTTACCTGCATTGGTTGATGCGCTGCGAATGTTTTTTTTTTCATCTTAGATTTCGATATAGACTTACGAAGTGAGACTACGCCACTAGGGGGACACGGCCGATATTATGATATCTGTTATGAGTAGCTATGTCATCTTAATATGCGTCGTATGAAATTAGATTTTTTTTTGCTTATCTTTTACTTTAGGCTGTATTTAAGATAAATTTCATAATGTTTCACATATTAAACTAGTTAAAATATTTACAAGAATAAAAAAAGTATTTACAACACAGCTGCTCATAACAGTGATATTATTTTACCGCAATTAAGCACGGAATGACACCTATTATAAAACTGTGACTTTTTCATTACTATTATTCACAAAAGTGAGTTATAGATTCTTTTTTAAATTTTATAGGAAGTGTCTATAATTGTCTATGTTCTTAAAAAAGTTTTGATACAAAAAATAACGTGTTTAATAGTACGAATAAATTAATACGCCTATTGTATGGTCATTTGATGCATTTTCGTATTTAAATAAATAATTTCAACTTGTAATACTTGTATAATAAACAAAATTTTCGCTCAAATTTAACTTTTTTTTTCTCTAAGTACAGAAAAAAAAACAGAGTAAAAAAAAGTTAAGTTCAAACCTCATTTTTTTTTAAATATGGTCGACCGCCATTGTTAAATGCGCGCGCATAGGAAAACGAATTAATTTGTAGTATTGTTTATTTAGTATTTGTAGTATTATTTTATTCGCAAGTGTGTTGTAAAACGTCGTATGGCACGTGTGAGCATGATAATTACCGTCCTCGGCTGTCTTAAGACCCTCACCTGGCGGCTCGGGTCTCAATGGCGCCTCGGCGGTAATCACCAACGTTGCTCACTTGTACCACAATGTACTATTATTGCAATTTTTATTTCATTACATATATTTTTTATGATATTTGTAATTCATTTTAAATTAGTATAGTGTTTTAATGTATATATTTATTATAAAAATATTAAATAAAGCTATTATTTTTGTTGGAATAAAAAATGGATAAATAGTTGGGGTATCGAATAATTCCTCCTCATCGATTTTTACTGGTAAAGTGCCCAAAAGACGGGCGGCATTGCGCCGTCGGATGTTAAGCTTTTTTTTATGCCAAACTAATTTCGTATCTTTTTCAAGGATCGTATATTTTCCACAACCTTTTTTTTATTAGACAGTTTTTATTATTATTTAAGCATCGTGTTCTAAAATATAATTCAAGAATAAAATATACCTCATCGATTACTATAAAAAACGATTATTTATTTCCCACGCTTCCCCAAAAGCGATTTCAGGAGTATTTTTTACTGTGAATCCCTTGAGAAATCTGGTCCCTATGAATAGTGACCGGCCTGTATACATAATGCCCTTCTCACATGGGCAATTTGATAAAATTTCATTTCTAATTAGTTTTCCCGGTCAGTATGAATCCTAAATATTATGCCCTTGCCTTGGGCAAAATGATAAAAAAATTAAATGAAGCGTTTTTGTTTATTAACGTCAAAAAAATACCTAACCTAACCTGGGGTGTGGGATATATACCAGAACAGTGCAGTAAAATTTTATGCATTTAAGTTAAGATTGCCGTTTAGTAAAAATGTGGCAGCCTTTTGTGTTTTTTATGTATTGTGGAGGTAAGTTTTACATTTAGCTTAGGTATAAAAGCTATACAAATAAAGAAAATTGAATGTCTGTAACTTTAAAATAACAGCTTTTTAACTGAAATTGTAACACACAAAAAGATGGATAGCCAGAGTTACTTTTATTTATATTATTAGTATGTATACGAGATACCTACCTATAACAAAATAGTTTTTTTTTTTAATTTTGTGATCTGTCTACGGATTGTTGGCTACGGATAGTCTCCAAAAGGCTGAACCGATTCTGGAAGGACGTCTCGTAATATATTATCTCGTAGTATTTATAACATATATATACATTTCTTTATAACATACAAAATAATAGCTTCTTCCACGTCCATTTTCTAAGCTCTGCCGAAACAAACTGACAAACTCTCGCAAAACGCGGTAGCGCTTATACCTCGGGATCGGGACCCGTATCTTAGACCTGAATCACGAGACTAACGAGGTCCTGGCTCCCGCCGTAGCACCTCATGCTATCCTCAAAAGACACATTTTAGGTGCAAGATATAATGTTCCGAGTAACCACTGACCTCCGTTAACGCGCGTTACATGTGAAGCTAGCCTAAAATATCCTGTACATTTAAAATAGGTACCTAATTTAATCTATTACAACGTTTTTGTAGCTGACTGTACACAAATAAGTCATATTTTCACAAACGCGCGAGTTGATGACACAAAAATAATTCAAAATCGAAACTTGCCAACTCGCGCGCGCTCGCGAATTTGACGATCGCGAGATGGTGAATGACTCAAGCAACGTATAGAATGAAAGCTATTAGTTTCATTGTATACGATTCTTTTCCTGTACTACATACTGCATAGTAGCTCAACCTTTCAATCCGGCTTGAATTTACTTTCTCAACTACTCTATAGTTGAGAAAGTATTTCTCTTCTTTTTCCTAACTTACCTACAGTTAAAAATATTTAAGAAATACGATTTGACGTTTAAGTCTAGGGTTGGAGTGTCTCAAAACAATTGTCAAAATAATCGATTCAGGTAACAAAAGATTAATCGCAACGTTGCCCGAATGTAACTTTTGTAACATTATAATTTGTAAATAAATAAAACTATTCGTCATAACACTCATAACTACCCCACCGCGCTATATAATTATCCGACAGGATTTTCATACCATAAAAAACCTTACTTTTTCCTCGTTATGTAACTTTTTAAGCTATCTTATTTACATTTACATTAGACTATCTGGCCCTGGCAACACTGATTAATCATTTAATATATCTAGTATTGATATTAGGATTAGTACCTCTATGTGTTAGGCTTAATGAAAACATGGATATCATTATTATACCTCTTTATTTCTTGAAAAATCTAGTAAGATACTATATTTTTAAATTCATATACCTACTTACATTAAAAAACATAATTATATTTAAAAATATAAAATACAATGCCCCACCGGTACCTATAGGGTACAGGGACCACGCGTGCCGTGTCGAAGAATACTGCCTTCTGCATCAAGGTTCTCAATACGGATGTTTATAGTACATTATGGTACAAGTGAGCTATGTTGGTGATTACCGCCGAGGCGTTATTGAGGCCCGAGCCGGCAGGCGAGGGTCTTAAGAGAGCTGAGGACGGTAATCATCATGCTCACGCGTGCCATACGACGTTTTACAACACACTTGCGAATAACATAACACTACAAATACTAAATAAACAATGCCACAAATTAATTCGTTTTCCAATGTGCGCGCATCTAACAATGGCGGTCGGCCATATTTAAAAAAAAAAATGAGGTTTGAATTCAACTTTTTTTTTACTGTTTTTTTTTTGTACTTAAAGAAAAAAAAGTTAAATTTGAGTGAAAATTTTGTTTATTAAACAAATATCACAAGTTGAAATTATTTATTTAAATACGAAAACGCATCAAATGAACATACAATAAGCATATTAAATTTATTAGTACTATTAAACACGTTCTTTTTTGTATCGAAACTTTTTTAAGAACATAGAAACTTAACCTATTAAATTAAAAAAGAATCTATAACTCACTTGTGAATAATAGTAATGAAAAAGTCACAGTTTGATAATAGGTGTCATTCTGTGCCTATTTGCGGTAAAATAATAACACTGTTATGAGCAGGTGTGTTGTAAAATATATTTTTTTTATGTTTGTACGGTCATAGCTCCGGCTTGCGTGGACGGATTTGCAAAATTCTTTTTTTGTTCGGCAGTACAGTACTCCGAAATGGTCCCATCAAAATTTCGTAAAGATCTGATGATGGGTTTCCGAGATTAGACCAAGGAACTCTTAAAAAAATACCAGGATATCAGCCGCGATTGAACATCACGCCTGAATCCTTTGAGGGGGTTCGCAGAATTGTTCAGAATATTCAGCTATAAAATACATACGATACGCTATTGAAGTTTGTAACAATAAAACTTAAATAATTTAAATTGTACAAATCTATTAAGATAGAAAAGCGAATCCACCTTTTTTATTGGCAACTGGCAATTTAAAATGAAGATTTTAAATGGTTCGTGCGAAAAATGTTGGAAACGGAAAATACAGAATATTATGGTTACACTTTTTTTGTGCGATAGTGCACATACGCGAACATTTCCCTCCACGCCGGTTTAGGTTCAAGACATGTGTCCAGCCAGTACTATACTATACTATAAACGCAACGAATAGAGGAGTACATAATGGAGGTTCCATACGATTAAAATGTAATAACAAAAAATAATAGTTATATAGGTAGGTACTTGTAGTTATTCGGTCCCACGTAATAGGGAGTGAGCCTATTGCCATATTCCTGGCACTATTGTTGACTCGAGCTATGCATCTGAGGCTGAGTCATGGCTGTATATATCTGTCTGGTGTTAAACAGCCCTATCCCTTAGTCGCCTGGTACGACACCGCATAGGAAGAAATGGGGTGACCCAAGTTCTACTCTGCCGGGAACCACGCGGCTCCTACCGGGAACCACGCGGCTCAGTAAAAATTGAAACATAAAAATTTGCCTTGCCTTGCCTTCAGATGCAATTAGGAAAATACATCTCCATGCGCATGATGATGATGATAGGCTAAATAATCTAAGAGGTGCATTTTCACAATCAATCTAATATAATCTAGTATTGTTGTCTCTAGTATGCGATACGGCAAAAGTAAAATCTAAACAATATTTTGATTTGTATTACTTAGAAGAAACATGAGAGGGTAAAAAGAAATACAAAATATTACAAAAGTTACATTCTGGCAACGCCGACCATAAACGTAACGAGTTGACATAAACTCCATACGATTAAAATGTAACAACCATAGAGAACACAGCCGCAACACACAAATGAAAAAATAAGAACGATATGACGTAGCTGTCACACGAGATTTCGAAAAATGAAGAATCACGTCTTATTTTAAATTATTTGTAGCAATTCTTAAAATATTTGTAGTAATTTAAAGTGAAATATGTCACACCATATTTTTTATACTTACTATTATAAGTTATTACGTATTTAGAAATGGTTTAACTTAATTTATAACAGTTTCATGTATCCTTTCATTAGTGCCTGGTTACCTTCCATGAATCCAGAGATCTGTCAAATCGTATCTCTTAAATATTTTCAAGTGTAGTACCTCAACTTTTTAATCAACTTGAAAACAGAGGAGGTTCTATGTTCGTCTATTCTATTTATTTTTTATTTATGTCCACCCAAAGACATTTCATAACATAGACATGTCATATGCTTACAAATCAACGTAGAAAAATGTGCCGAACTCACACACACACATTTTTAATTCATCTACACTTCCCTACATAACCAATGGATTGAAAAGAGAGGACATGAAAAATACAATATAAAAGAAGAAGACAGCTATTGTTTGTCACTTGGACTTTAATGATAACAATGTACCAATCACAGTGCGGTTGCTAGTCGGTGACATAGGCTAACAAAATTATTGAAAAATCAAAAGCTCTCTGAATTGAGGATAATGCCTAATTTTGTTTAGACAAAGATGTTTGTTTAACTTTGTTAATGTATTATAAAAAAGCTAGGTAGGTATAATTTTTAAATTTCATTATTTTGTTGCTGTCAGTAGTACAATTTTAACAAGTACCTAAGTAGGTACTTGCCAGTAAAGTGAAGTTTGAGATAATTGCGTAATTTTGTTTAGACAAAGATGTTTGTTTGTCATTGTTATTGTATCTTCTAATATATAAAATTCTTCTGTCACGGGGTGCGTAATCGAACTCCTCCGAAACGGCTCGACCGATTTTGATGAAATTTTTTGTGCTTATCCGGTATTTATGAGAATCGGCCAACATCTATTTTTCATCCCCCTAAGTGATAAGGGTGCAGCGGGAACGGGATTTGAATACCACGCGGGCCGAAAATATGGCGGTACGAAGTTCGCCGGGGCAGCTAGTTAAGTATAAAAAAGCTAGGTATGTTTATTCTATTTCATTATTTTGTTGCTGCCAATAGTACCTACAAATTTTAACAAGTAGGTACTTACCTAAGTAGATACTTGCCAGTGAAGTGAAGTTCGCACTTATTAACTTACTTGAACCACATAGTATTAGTAGGCAATTATAAAAAACAACAAATTAAAATTGGGAGGTAGTATGTAGTGAGTTTAATGCCTACGATATTCTCATCTGTACTTTAATCTATGTTCGGATCACACACGTCCTTGTCGCTCACGCACCAAATTATATCATACTGTCTCTTTTTAACAATTTTAACTTGAATATTATGAAAGTCAGAAATTTGGTCTTTATCAGTCGAAATATGTATTATTTCCATGTGATATGAAATCCCTTTTGATGTATTAACTTAAGAGTAATAGTTCGTGCAGTGTCTATAAACATACGATGGCATTTTCGTTATTTTTATAAGTCACTTATGCTTCCGCTCAACGTCCGACCGGCGCCGCTCGGCACGCGGTACTAGAGGCAAACGTTCCAATTGACTCGTTTTCGAATCTTCACGATTTTCGCGCAATAACGAATCTACTTCTTTTTATATATAATATCTTTGTGTCCACCTATATTTTTTAAATCGAACCACAAAGGGGATTGGGTAATCTAGTATGGACAGTGGCGTTCTTAATTTTTTCAGCGGCCATAATTAATTTTGATACCACTTCATTGTACTGTGTTAAACACACGTACAAATGTCATTATTTTCATTGTAAGTAATATCGGAGCTGCGATATACAGGGTGGAACATTTCGACTTTACCTTGAAGGAAAGTACCCTCATACTAAAGATAGCGAATTTTACTTAAAGGAAACTTTACCTTATTTTTTTAAAGAAACAAAACTGCATTCAAAGACTTTTGAAAATACCACACCCGGTAGTCGAACCGTCTAATATTTTACAAAACCTTCTTTTTCATGGACTTCCTTTTATTTAATTTACCAAGTTTGTTAGAGAGATTTGATCCCTATGATCGACCCTATCGATTGATGTAATAAAAATACAGGGTGTTATTTTTTCGAATTGTAGTCGGTTCGATTATAAGGCGTGGCAAACGATTTTTCAGCATTCCTTAAATGCAGTGCTGTTTCTTTTTTAAAAACACACTAAACTGTATTCAAAGTTTTCTGAAAATGCCACACACGGTAGTCGAACCAGGTACGAGTACCTACTCTTACTACCGGAGATAGTTAATTTCATTCAAAGGAAACACTCTCTTATTTAAAAAAGAATACAAAGCTGCATTTAAGGAATTTCGAAAGATCGCTCGCCACGCCCTGTAATCGAACCGAGTAAAATTCTAAAAAATAACACCCTATATTTTTATTGCATCAATCGATAGGGTTGATCATAAGGATCTAATCTCTCTAACAAACTTGGTAAATTAAATGAAAGGAAACCCATGAAATAGAAGATTTAGAAAGATTTTATTCGGTTCGACTACTAGGTGTGGCATTTTCAGAAAACTTTGAATACAGTTTAGTGTGTTTTTGAAAAAGAAACAGCCCTGCATTGAAGGAATGCTGAAAAATCATTTGCCACGCCTCATAATCGAACCGACTACAATTTGAAAAAATAACACCCTGTATTTTTATTGCATCAATCGATAGAGTCAATTATAAGGATCAAATCTCTTTAACAAACTTGGTAAATTAAATAAAAGGAAATCCATGAAATAGAAGATTTAGAAAGATTTTAGTCGGTTCGACTATCAGGTGTGGCATTTTCGGAAAACTTTGAATACAGTTTAGTATGTTTTCAAAAAAGAAATAGAACTGCATTTAAGGAATGCTGAAAAATCGTTTGCCCCGCCCTATAATCGAATAATTCGAAAAAATAACACCCTATATTTTTATTGCATCAATCGATAGGGTCGATCATAAGGATCAAATCTCTCTAACAAACTTGGTAAATTAAATAAAAGGAAATCCATGAAATAGAAGATTTAAAAGATTTAGGAAGATTTTAGTCGGTTCGACTACCGGGTGTGGCATTTCCAGAAAACTTTGCATACAGTTTAGTATGTTTTTAAAAAAGAAACAGAACTGCATTTAAGGAATGCTGAAAACTCGTTTACCACGCCTTATAATCGAGCCGACTACAATTCGAAAAAATAACACCCTGTATTTTTATTACATCAATCTATAGGGTCGATCATAAGGTTCAAATCTCTCTAACAAACTTGGTAAATTAAGTAAAAGGAAATCTATGAAATAGAAGCTTATAGGAAGATTTTAGTCGGTTCGACTACCGGGTGTGGCATTTTCAGAAAACTATGAATGCAGTTTTGATTCTTTTTAAAAATAAGGGAATGTTTCTTTTCACTGGAATTCGCTATCTTCTGTATTTAGAGTACTTCCATCTAAGTAAAATTGAAAAATACCACCCTGTATAGCTAAGTCCCGATATAGTTTAGAGAAGTTTGTCCATAGTAACTTTTGATCACTTTATACTGTACTTTCATATTATACCAATTTCATTCATGGCCGCTCAATTCCAACACGACGCCAACATTACCCAACCCCCTTTTCTCTCCGTTTTCTCGCCCTTTCATTCTATGTGCATGCTTTGCCTTACCCCCTACAATACCTTTCATCCAATATCGATAGAACTTACTTTAGAAGTTAATCTCAGAAGATTTCCTACTTTGAAGAAATTATGAGTTTGCTATCATTTAAAAAAAAATAACTGAATTGAAAATGTACGATTGTTATAAAATTTTAATCAGCGTTAGTAACATACTTTATGATTTATCTCTATAGGTAGTTCAAAGTTTTTGGAGTAGACATCAATATTATCAGAATATTGGTGCAATGATAATCCCATGAAGTGTCTAGACGGCGATATCATTTCACAATGTTTCAATATGTGTCCAGGGAGATCTAGGCCACTATTGTCTACATAACATATTGTGGTTTTTCAATTTATTGCAATCAGTAGTAATATCGACGCATATTCTGTTGGGAGAAGTTCGTTTTAATCATGTACAAGCTGCCGGTAATTAATATTCGGTATGATATTCCAGTTTTACTTATTATATTAACGAGTTCAGTTAAATTATTCTATTAACTTTATCACTGTTATCCAGATATGGCCCGATTTATATATATATAATTTTGACAGAATATAATATCAATATTAGTGGGCTTTTCGTTATTTTTTTGTGGCTGGGTTTTTTAAGAGGCACTTCTTCGTATTTATAAAGCAAACAACCTCTTTGTACAAGTTCGTTTATAATAATGATATGATATGTACCCATGAAGCCCAGAAACACCTAGTATGAACAGATTATATATTTAAAAAAGAAATGATATACAATCATTTCTACCTCTATACCTAATAATAATAATTCCTAGACTTTTCTCTCGAAGCTGGAGGGTCAGTCGACACTCACATATCAGAGAGTCGACGTCCAGCTTCATATGTAGTTTCTTCGGAGTTTTAGATGCAATCGAGATCACCATTCAGTTGATAATGATGATGACTTAAAACGAAATATCTCGTTTCTGTCCGTTGAGATTCCTAAATTTCAATTTTCAACACTGTCATAAACGCCATGGTGAAAGATACCTGTTGTAATTACGGGTGGATGTTTATGTGCCGACAAACGACCTAGTTAGCAGTTTTAGCAGGGTTGATAATGCGCTGTGGTTTAATTGGTGTTTCAGGTGACCAAGGGCTACGGTAATCGATTAAAACTCACCTTTGGTCAGCAAATAAATGGTGATTATTGTAGTAATGTCCCGAGCTCGGGTGTCATCCTTTATGTTAGGAAGACCCGGTCTTTTGGGTGAGGTACAACGATGGATCGAGATTCTGAACTATTGAAAATATGTAAATAGTTTTTCAAAAGGTTCATGAACCTAACAGAAGCTATTGGAATAAACGGTATCTAAATTCAAAATTAATTAGGACTCTGCAGTTCTAGAAATAGTGCGTTGCTAACATACCTACTATTGAGTCCTCCTATATGATCACCATAAGCATGAAAGGCGACCTACAGAAGATAAAAAGCAGCATAAGTGTAAGTGGATAAAGGTGTTGAGCGAAACAGAACAATGGGCGGCCTCATCACTTTAAACGATTTTGCCAGGCAATTTAAGCGATTTTATTGTCTTTCATGAGCACAGAAGGGGCAACTGAAGGTGGTACCAATAACATTAGCCTGGGACCGACCTGGGACAGGTTTTTTTGTATTTTGTCCTTGAAAATTTCACTGCTACATTCGAGCACAAAGAAAAGACGAAAAGAGGCGAAAAAGTTTGCAGTTTCTCTCCCTGGCCAGCCCGTTAAAGCTAATCCGAATGTATGGAATGATTTGTGGCACTCCAGAACCAGAAATTCTACCCCCGATAGTCAATAGTGAACTTTAACTGGATGACGATGCCCACAAACTTCAAGGTATATCCACGATAACATATGACCACATTCAGCTCTCTTTAGTTGCCCTGCGGATTTATGCTTTTCATTAGCTTTGCATTTAGAATATTGTTTATTAGCACTATTATATAACACAGACATTGATTGTATCGGTAGCCAATCTTATCACGCGTTAAAAACTTTCCAATATCAGACATAATTTAATCAAAGCGATACCATATATAGGTAATGCGAAATTTTACCAGTCATTGTATTTTTGGAAACTATCTCTTACAATTTAAATAAGACCAAAATTACCAGTGAAACAATGTTGAACGAGAAACAATGTGGAATGAGGCAACGGTTAGGAAAACAGGATTGCTTACGTAGCACGACATAAATTTCGATAAAACGAAACGGGTTTTTATTTGGGACATTAATGCTATCTGGCTGTTTATGAATATTGTGATTATTGTTATATAGTGACAAATCTGGATCTATTATATTCATCGTAGATAAGGCAACACGATTTATATTTAAACTAGTTGTCGACCACGACTCCGCCTGCGTGGAATTCTGGTTTTGTTTTCGCAACCCATCGGAACTGACTTGAGGGATAAAAGTAACCTCTGTAACTCTATCGCTTGAACCAGATCCATTCAGTTGTTTGAGCGTGATAACAACAACAAATATCTGAATATGTTCACTAACTTTCTTAAATACTATTAGGATAGTAAGAAGTAGGATGAGGTGAGAACTTAATCTAGTCGCATTTTTTTTTAGCAATACTGGATGTTCTTTATAAGAATTGCACTAAAACGGATGGGTGGTATTGATAACTTAAAATATTCTCCTATGATATTTTACTATATTCTATTGCGTTATTTCAGGAGATATAATAATATTTTTAAAGCGCAGTTCAGAATTTAGTCTGAAGTTGGTACGTGCACTGGATAGTTCGGATACTATATTCCGTCTGTCTCAGTTAATATCAAATGAATATTCAAGACGTTTAACAACGATGAGAATGTTCGAGTTTCAGAACATCCTACTTTTTATACTTATGACTTGGTGGAACTTGCTATTGCTATTGCATATTGAATAAAACACTTGTACTTTTCCACACTGTCGAAAAGTGTGGAAACAACAGTGTGGAAAAGTACAAGTCGTTTTTTTAATTTGAGAACATAGGCTGAAAAAAATACCATGTATATAGATCCCTCCTTTCCTTTGTTAAGGGTTTCCTGTAATTACCTAAAAACAAACTGTAAGTTAAGTTGCAGATTTTTTAAAATTCTATAGGGGATTTCCCTTAAAATCAGATAACATTATTCCACCAAGTTCTACGTAATATGACTTCATTTTTTTGTTGAAAATTTCTGTACCAAGATAACACGATACTTATATAAACAGCTCCGCTCGCAATAAAAGAGGAGCGAGAAGGAAAATGAAACAAAAAATAAAAACATAAATATGTAGGTTTACGATACTAAAATGGCTAGGTCTATACAAATACGTGCTTATTATCCGTATATACTTTATTCGATATTAGGTTTTTTACTGCGTCATGATACGTGGTCGTAAGTGTACAACGTGTCAGACTGGGTATCGTACTTATATAGATAAAGGTCGAGGTATATTAAAGGACGTAGCCTTCTTAATTACACAGATAGGGCTACGAAATTTATTTGCCTGCCGATAGCCATCTACACAGTACATAAGTGTTATTGTCGCATTTCACAAGATTACTACTGTAAAGTACTTAATTACGAAAATTATTGCGATCCTTTTAGCCCACGGCTCACGTTTTGATATCTTGTTTGGGAGTTTCTGAAAATTTTCTGTATATTATAACGTTCAAATGATAATATTTAAGGTTTATAACGGTACGGTATATTAAAATGAGAATTGAATATGTTATTGTAGCGAGTAGATGTGGGAATGGTCCGTTGAATTTAATGTCGGGTACTGAAGCACGTTTTAAGTGTTTCATATTTTATTTTTAAGGGTGTGTTAACATCGTAATAAGTACTATTTTAGTAGATCTAATGTTCAGACTTACTATTTTAGATATGCGTAGGAAAGGAATAATAGAATTTTATTACTAAATTTAGGCAGTACATATAGGATTTCTTTTTTTAGATAAAGTAAAATTATATAGAAAGGGGAGCGTAATAAGACCTGAAGTGATGGATTGCGAATGATCGGGGTTTGTGACGTAAATTAGAAAAGACATATGTCCAGCGGAGTCTTTCGATAGGTTGAATGATTGATATCTATATATTTTACGCCTTAGACAGAGGTTTATTGTACAACAAACACCTATACAGCTACCTATTTAATAGGAGTGTGGTTATCGCATTCAAGGAGGCATTTTGAGATTAAAATAATGAAAAAAAATTGTAGTTAGTGATAGTGAGATAGAAAAGTAGCTGCAGATAGATCATTGCACACTGAAAGGATACAAACTATAATATGGATGAATGTAATTGGAATAACGGGCGGTCTTATCAAAGTCTGCGATTTCTACCAGACGACCTTTGAATACTACTAGTACTATTGGTGCGAATATTGGAGATATTGTCAATGAAGTCGAAATAATAAAGTCCACTATTATAGATGCCAACAATGATCTTTGTTAAAATGGCGGTCAGCAGACGGACAATGAAGTGATTTTATTGGCATAATGGGCAGTCTTATCGCAGTCTGCGATGACCTTTAACTGCACTATCGGTACTAATATTGGATAAGTGAAGTCGAAAAAATGAAGTCCATTGTTATAAATGTCAATCAATGCTAAAATGGGAATCTTCAGACGGGCATTGAATTGATTTTAAAACCATTTCTATTTCCTTTTGAGATACGGAATCCTAAAACTGAAGTTAGAAGGTGACATTTCCCTGTTCAATTCAACTTATCCGTGCTTGGAAAAGCTTATCGTAGTTTTAATTCAAGTGAACGTAGTAGTCTAAAGTGGGTTTAAAGAAATCTAAGATTTTGCACTATTCATAGTAGATGTGAAAGAAAACTTCTGCTTTGAACTTCGACGTCTAATTATAACTCTTAGGGAAACTGCAAATGGTCACAAGAAGTATGATCTGTCCCCACTAGCGACGGTTACTAGTTTCTTTCAAAGTTAAACTTTATGGCATATTGGTGTGCATGATTTTAACTTCAAATTGCTCAATGCTTGGAGCTGTGCATATAGTGTGATTGTTGCTTATATTAACATAGCATTAGTTTTCTGTATGTCATACGAAGAGTAGTTCTTAATCAGAAGTCAGCAGTTTTGTCTTCATCCGAGCGCCATCGCCAGCGTATTTTTTCGTATTATCATCTTTTAGGCAATAAATATAGAAATAATAAATGACGAGAAGAAAATTTATATGGAAAGTTTTTTACTTTTGATGTAAGAAAAGAAAAAAAAATCATTTGGATCCGGTAAGTGGCACTGAAATCGGGTTATAGGATTCCTTTTTTACGAAATTATATATTTTGCTACCATACTTTAAGGGCAAAAGTAACGATTAAACCTCACAAAGCCGATGGCCAAGTCCGATACAAAAACCATTTAGCGATACCATTACATCGTTGGTAAAAGAATTGTGATCTGAACGGGTGCCAAATTCCTTAGCATTTTCATAAACGTCAAAAGCCATAAGAAATAAAACGTTCTTAAATGTATTTCAAGAAAAAAATATAATTCAATTGGGTCTTGTTGAGTTTTCTTAAATATTAAGGTTAGGTCGTGTTAAGTTATTGTTAGTTTCAGGTATATTTATATTATTTTCGTACTATATTATGTGTCCTTTAAAAAGTGCATTCTACTGTAGGGTTGCCATAAGTGTGAGGACCCAGACCGGGACATTTGAAGAAAAAATAGTGAAGGTAGAAAAAATTGAAATTTTATTACAAAAATAGGTAACTTTCAAAGTTTTAAAACAACTTTTAACATTGCCATTAAATACCAGCGGGCAGCGACTCAGGCTTTCTGTTTTTTTTTCTGAAGGCGAAAAATTATCAGAATTAACTTCTGATAGGTAATTTCACAAAATATTTTGACGAAATCAACATTAACTTAAACATCATCTTCATGTAGACGTTTTCTCCCGATTGCATCCGTGGCCAAAATGACCTCAGAGCATCAGACTATTTGCACGCATATCACTCTCCACGACGTCAAGCCAGGGGTAGGTCAGTAGGTCTTCTTGGTTCTCCCCTTCTACCTGGACCCGGCGGGGGTGCCATTGTTAGGTATTTGCTACCCACGTAGACTGGCGGTTGCCGCAAGACGTGACTGCACCAGCGAAGGCGGCTCTTTTGCATTTTATCTGCGATGTCACGGACATGAGGGCTGCCGCGGAGTTCTTCCCACGATCTTTACGCGTGACGCCGCACATCCACCGCAGCATTTTCATCTCCGTGACCCGCAGCTCTTGCTTGTGTCGCTCCAGCAGCGAGACGGTAAGAGGACAGGCCTAATGATCGTCTTATGACCTTCAACCTAACTGACATTTTGGAATCACACGTGACGCCAGTCATTTCTCACCGCCTGGCCCACGCGGCAGTAATGCGTGCCCTGACGTCGTAGTCGATTTCACCGGTCACATGAAATACAGATCCCAGGTACTTAAACCGAATCATCGCCTATGCGGTCGGCTGTGGAATCTGTCGAATTTAACGCTAAGCTTTCTGTCTTCGCTACATTTAGCTTCAGACCACCGTTCTCAAGCTCCTCCTTCCACACTTTCACGTGTCGCACCAATCTGCTCCTGTCCGCGTCCATCAGCGCAATATCATCAACATACATGAGCAACCACGGAGGCTGCTCATGTGGGTTTCTGATACTGTCCGACAAGACGTTTAATACCACGCTGAACAAGTAAGGACGGATCCTTCATGTACTCTGACGGTGATGGGGAAGGCTTTTGAGTCACCAACAGCAGTCGAAAAGTGAACCACGGAACCAGAATCATGATATCGTATGTCTTGGATGGTGTCAATGTAGGTCTCTGGAACTCTCTTAGCCCGCAGTGCCCACCAGATCACCGCGCGAGGAACACAGTTGAAGGCCCTCACCATGTCTAAGAATAGGCAGTGCAGGAGCGTGTTCTTCGACCTGTATTTCCCCACCACAATCCTTAGGGCGAACACCGGATCCATGGTGCCGTGCCCGGGACGAAACCCATACTGACATTCCGAGGATGTACTCTCCTGTCGGATCCAGGAGTCGATCGCGGTTACTGCCACACTTTTGCACCGATCCCTTGCCTTTGAATACTGGCGCAGTGATGCTCAGTCTCCACTGGCTCAGAATCTCACCGGTGAGGAGTACGTGGTTATACAGATTTGTTAGAATGCACACCACGACCACCCATTGCCTACCAAGCCTCGATGGGGACCTCGTTGTGTCCGACAGCTTCCCGGTTCTTCATGCGGCGAATGGCAGTACTTCTGCAGGCGTCAACGGTGGCACTAGTCCTTGATTATTCGGCAAGAGGTCTGGTGGTTGCACCTCTTTAAGCTGCTTATTCAACAGGTCGTGGAAGTATGAGCGCCATCTCTCCGGCACCGCTTCTTCCTCGTACAACAGATTGCTCCCAGGGTCTTTATTACTCATTAACTTAATCGTGTACGGAAAAATGTTATCGCTTACATCGCTCAATCCAGAAAGAAGAAAGAAAGAAGTAGTAAGTCGCGTTTATTGTAGGTATATTACTGTTTACCAAGTCCAGCTCTCTAATATAATACTATGATTTTTAAACCGGGACAATTTGCTAATCGGCCGGGACGCCGGGACACCATGCTTCAAACCGGGACATGTCCCGGCGTACGGGGACGTATGGCAACCCTATTCTACTGCCTACTAATATTATTATTGTGAAAGTTTCTGAATATGTTTAAATGTTTGTTACACAATCAAGCGAGATCGAATAATAATATTCGATCACGCTCTAACGGCTAAACGGATTTAGCTGTGATACTGGGATAGATTATAGTCCAAATAGCACACATATTTTATCCCGGGAACGGGAACAGAACTCCACGCGGGTGGAGCCGCGGGCATCAGCTAGTATTAGTATACATTTTAAAATGCAAGTAATATTAATGAAAGAGACGCACAACAATTATGTTTTAATTGAAATATATCGCATATATTTCTAAATATTTTAATAGAATGCAATTTAAATAAACCTTAAGTTGTAAAAAGATATATTATGTGGCACTTATGGCTCTTTACGTAAACCCATCGAAATGAGTTATACGACATTAAATGAAACCCTTGTTGAATACGCGGATTATATAGCTCAAGTAACCCCATTCCACCCAATGGTATGCGAGAGGCAATCCGATCGTTACCCATTTTAACGGTTCGTACACGAGGTTTTACTTGTCGCGAGTCAATCCAAGTGTATTTATTTTGCATCTAGTTTCAATAATCTGACCTTTGCTAAAATTTCAACTCTTCTTTCTATTAAACTAAGGTTGCCTGGAAGAAATCACTTTTAGATGTAAGACCCCTCATAATAATTTTGGTGTACAATAAAAAAAAATCTTCTTTCAAATTGGTGCAATTAATTTTAAAAAGTAAACCAGTAGAAAAGGAGGTACAAGTAGAGCATATCAATGTAGAGATAATCAAAATGGTATATCTATGAGGAATGCGTAGAAATATTATACACTGTGTTTAAATACTTACACCCGTATTCACAAACAACACTGTGAGGTCTCATAGTGTGCTCGAGCGCATAGGGCTGGTAAAATTAATTCACAAACATCACGGAGCAGTATCCAACGCAGTGCGTTCCCTCAACGAAGTATTACTTAAGTGTTGTCTATGAATAAAAAGGCTTGCCAAAACGAACGCACTGAGAATTTGTCGTTCTTTGCACAGTTTTTGTCAAGAATCAAAGAAGAATCAATGCGAAAGTAACTCAGTCTGTCTGTCTGTTACGTTTTCACGCCTAAACCACTGAACCGATTTTGATGAAATTTGGTATAGGGGTAGTTTAGACCTTGAGAAAGGACATAGGCTATGTTTGGTCGCGATAACCGACATTAACGCGGGCGAAGCCGTGGGCAAAAGCTAGTAGGCAATAAAGTCTTAACTATTTCAGCGACAGTAGTGTATGTTTATTGAGCACCATTAGCCATAATGATGAATGGGACCGATAACAACGAAAGATGTGAGGCTAAAATGGCCAATACGTACTTAGTGGTCATAGAAGAAACCAAAGAAGAACTTCATTGATATAGTGGTACTTACACAGACTACAATGTAGGCGCATAAAGACCTCGATGAGTAGTGACTTTAGTAAATAAAACAAATATATATTTATATATTCTGGATTGTATGAATAATAAATAACAGTAGGTAGTGTATATTTGACCCCACGTGCGTTACGTGGATCGTCGCAAAGGCGACTTCAACAACCAGCGCTGTACTAAACATTGGCATGTGATGTGCATCATTCATATTGAGATGGCAACCTGTTGAGGCTTGCACGACCATTATATTTTGTTAAATTTAATTTTACTAATATTATATGTTCCATGTCCTTATTAAACGTAAACCTCTTACTAAATGTCTTTTCTCTTATGGCGGTAGGTCCGAGTGTACCTCTTTGCATCCTCCCCCCAGCGCCCATGTAATCACGAACTTTACTATAACCTGAAACCTTTACAGAAGATAACTTTTAATTCACTTTATTGGGTACTATATTATGTGTTAATTGACAGGAAGAAAGGCATAATGGGATTAACTGTTCAAATTTGAAGCCACCATCTAAGAAACCCCTCCACCTTAACGAAAACCGTAATTAATTTGTTATTCTACAAGCGAGAAGGCTCACCAGGGCTCCTAAGGGAGGCCAATATATCGAAGATGCTATGAGTGTTTATAGATACAGCTTTCACCACCCAAGTAAATATATAATAAAGATATGGTGGCTGTAGTAAAGTACGATAAAAGAATGCTAAAGGGAGCTAAGAATAAGGATGTATTCCCAGCGTACAAGTCCAACTAAATGGTGTTATCACGTAACGTAACACTCAGTTTAGCCCAATTTCACCAGTGGAACTAAATATGAGTTAAAGCAATTTATTTTGTTATTTCACATGGAATTTAGCTAAGCTATAGATATTAATTACAAACATCTTAGATAGAATTTCACCTACGTAAATTGTCAATGATTGTCGTAATTATCTTCATTGGTGAAATCCGATCCAAAATATCTAGAATATAATTGAAACGAGCTATCCTGTTGTTGTTACCATAGTAGGTACATACCTAATATAAAAAAAATGCAATTCCTATGGATTGCGATGGTGCTGGAGGCCTTATCCTCGTTTTATTTTATTGTTCTCAGCTCTAATTTCAAAATTAAAGATAAATAGACAAGTAGTTGTCTATCTATCTTTAATTTTGAAATTAGATCTTATTTAAAGATTGTCAAACTGAAGAAATTGCTAAGTCAATAGCGATCTTGAATTGAATATTCTAGAACTTAGGTAATTGTTTTTGTTCAATATAATTTACATCAAAGCCTAGACATTTAGAATATTAAGCAAAATGACAATTTATTTACCTAAAGCTAGAGAATAGATAGTACCAAAAAGGTTCCACGATCCATTTTTTATGACATACAATTTTGTTGTGCATAATAAAGGTCGTCTATTATAAATAACAAATTCGTAGGCACAGTGTAATATAATTTGTTGCCTTCACAAGGGTTTTATACATCCAATTTTAATAAGTACCTAGTGTATAAATAGGTCGTGGCGTCAACGTAAATTTTATGTATATTCTATTCATCAGGCATTTATACCTGGACGATTATAATATGGTCCTGGTGATTGTAGGTCGTAGGACGTAGGACACGACGGTGTTTCCGTCCCAATCACGAATATTACTCGGATATCTGTGGTCCCAATCGAGCAGTCCGACTGGGGAAGTACCTCCGACCAACAGAATACCACAGCTATAATAACCTCGCGTTGTTTCTGGCGGTGAGTGGTGTAGCCAGAGCTCACTGGAGAGGTTTTGTGCTCTCAGTGGAAAGGCACGGAAGTTACACTCGTCCATAGGCCACGGTTACCACTTTCCATTAGTTAGACTGTGTGCTTGTCTGGGACCTGAGTGGTATAGAAAACGATTAAAACTGTCCGTCTGAATGTTTTATTTAGTTTCTACCAATATAAATAACTACCGAACCAGCGAAAGAATCATTTTCAAATGATTTATTTTAATTTATTTAATAATAAATCTTATTTTTTTTTAACTTGACATAATAATTGTAATATTTGACGTTCATATGTGCTCTTTATGTGCCTAAATTGAATAAATGAAATTAATTCTTTGATTGATTCTTTGAAATGTTACCGAATTGCGTCCAATTCAATATTGTAGAAAATGCACCAAACCAAAATCTATCATCTCGTTTTACAGCTATCTCAACGTATGCTATTATCCTGGCTCTATCTTCTTTTGCACAATTCATTCATTTTTGCAAAATCTTCCCTTAAAAGCGTGCCTTCTTTACAACGATACTTATCTACGCCTGCGCAATGCATGTCCTAACATGACAAGCGATTACTTCTTAACTGGCGCTACTTTCAAATTTCCTCTGATGTCTACATTGCTAATATTGTCATACTCTGAGTAACTGCTGTCGTAAATGTTAGATTACACTTTGTAGTTTGTCAATTTAATTTAGTCATGCAGTATTCATATGTGTGACACATTGTACGATAAAGTTTCTATGAGAATCACAAACAGAGGCGGTTGAGCCACGGTTGAGCGTTCCCAGTTAGATCGTTAAATCGTTATGTGCCATTATTTTGAAACACAAACTTTTCTTCTCTTAATGCCTAGCTTCAACTGTCGAAGTTTTAATGATGTTAGTATAATTTTATGACAATAGCTAGCTCATTTTGTTTTTTGGCCTTGGGCTAAGCCTATACGAATGACAGTAAAATGTTATAGGAATTAGGGGTGTAGAAATTGGAGGATCTTGTGATAACTCCATTAATAAAATACTTTCTTAGGTTATTTGTTCCTGTAAACTCTCTTATGAACAGAGGTCGCGATCTATTCATATTTGCCGACCCTATCTTCTCCTTCATGCAGCTCTGGAAAATATAAATCAAATCAAACATGTTTTTACACCCGTATTCACGAACAATACTGTGAGGTCTCATAGTGTGCTCGAGCGCATAGGGTTGGTAAAATTAATTCACAAACATCACGGAGATCTAACGCAGTGCGTTCCTTCAACGAAGTATTACTTAAGTGTTATCAATGAATAAAAAGGCTTGCCAGAACGAACGCACTGAGAATTTGTCGTTCTTTGCACAGTTTTGGTAGTACGCATAGCGAAGTATTGTTTGTGAATACGGGTGTAAGTCTTACTATTGCAGTGTAGTACTTATTTAGTACATTCATTCTCAGTAGGTTAAAATCAGGACGCAGCCGAATGAAAAGTTAATGAAGAATAGGTATATCAATTTATTACGTCAATTAAACCAAGTCAAGTTTATGATGCCCTACAACCGCATTAGGGCAACCTATAATGGTAGTTAAATATCATAAAAAATAGTGATTAAATATTATATTAGTAATACGTGATTGTAGTCTGTATAAATCAAATCAAACATGTTTTTACACCCGATTCACGAACAATACTGTGAGGTCTCATAGTGTGCTCGAGCGCATAGGGTTGGTAAAATTAATTCACAAACATCACGGAGATCTAACGCAGTGCGTTCCTTCAACGAAGTATTACTTAAGTGTTATCTATGAATAAAAAGGCTTGCCAGAACGAACGCACTGAGAATTTGTCGTTCTTTGCACAGTTTTGGTAGTACGCATAGCGAAGTATTGTTTGTGAATACGGGTGTAAGTCTTACTATTGCAGTGTAGTACTTATTTAGTACATTCATTCTCAGTAGGTTAAAATCAGGACGCAGCCGAATGAAAAGTTAATGAAGAATAGGTATATCAATTTATTACGTCAATTAAACCAAGTCAAGTTTATGATGCCCTACAACCGCATTAGGGCAACCTGTAATGGTAGTTAAATATCATAAAAAATAGTGATTAAATATTATATTAGTAATACGTGATTGTAGTCTGTGTTCTTTCATTATAATTGTATATCTGTATCACATGGTAACTTGCCATGACAATATTAAACTACAAACTATTGAAAAAAGTCAATCTGTATTAGAAAAGCCACCTTAACTATCAGATTCAAACCTTTTTCGAACTGAAATAGCTTTGATTACCAGAAGAAGTGTAAAAACAGAAAGTTAAACTTATGGAGAGGTAATCTAGTCTTATCAATAAAATGGGCAAAGTAAGTCGTAAGCTTGCCAGCTCCCATGCAATCAACGTCGAGGGTTTCCATCACGCATTTAAATGTCTTTTAGGTTTGAAACTTTCCAAGATGATTTAAATCTAAATGGTTCTATAGAACCGTACGATAACCTGATAATATATTATGATTGGATCATACATTTGTTGGACAGAAATTGGTGTAACATTAGAGCAACATAATGACATTTGGTCCATTTATTCACGGGAGGCAATGGGTTCAATATAATAAATGAAAATATCATGCTGTATTTAAGAAATGCTACTATGCGTTGAAAGTCAATTTGAGCAAATTATTTTGCAAATTCATTTTTCTATGAACAGAATCTATGCGACTCTCAGAAAAAAATCCGCCCCACACAAGTACAGATTCACCACCGTAGGCTACTTTTTCTTTGATACATGCTAGCTTGAATCTTTCCCCTGAGGTTCTTTACACTCTGTGTTTTCCATCGTGCGAATGTCTATTAAACACAATTAATTTCATTAAGCTAGTATTCTTTGTCAGGTTTTAGGATTGTTTAAGTGAATCTCTCAAGTGTAGTTGTGTTCTGAAGTATAAGTTATCTCCAAGTACCCGAACAGTGCTGGATTGTTGGTGTTATCATTTATACAGAACTAGCTGTCCCGGCGGACTTCGTACCGCCAATTTTTTTTCGGCCCGCGTGAATTTTTGATCCTGTTCCCGCTGCACCTATTTTCTCACCCTTTAAACCTTTCCTGGGCATCCCAGGAAAGGTTTAAAGGGTGTAGGGCACGAATATTTCAAGACTAAAATTAGCCAAATCGGTTCAGCCGTTCTTGAGTTATAAACTAACAACGAAAAGTGGCATTGATTTTTATATATTAGAAGATAGATAAGGTCACATAGTCGATGTATTTTACTTTTTCTTGGGTTTAATTAAGTGAATGATCAGTATGATAAATAACAGCAAATAAGTTGCGGTAGACTACGTTCTAAATACTTTTATTTCAATATTTAACATTCGCGTAAACTTCAGACACTACCTATTACTTTATTGGTAGCGCTATTTTTAGAGGCTTCATTTAGCGCAAGATGTATTAACGATGTTGCTATCATTAACAATGTCTTACCCTTCTCTGTCTTAGTGAGCATATTATAGCCCCAGGGCTACCTGTCATAAACACTTATTACACTAGCCATTTTGTTTTGTTGTTATTTCTACCTTTTAGATAACATGGATATCGTTTTTTTTTTGTTGTCTACTACTAATACCGTTGTTGAGAAACTGATAACTAGCTCTGTTTGGTTTGGTTATTTTAATTGAGAATATACTGTTGAGTAGTTTATGACAAAAAGCAGTCATCTGGTTGAATAGTATTCTGTTACTTCGTCATTATTATTAACAAGTACCTTTAAAATAAAAGCCTATCAACCATAATCCATAAATTTCTTTTGTAAAAAGGGGAATATTATACAGAATAGCCTTTGTAATATTCCAGACTACAATCTATTCCTGTTGTACACTTCAGTTAGATCCAATCAGCCGTTAGAGCGTTTATTTACAGATTTTCAGATTTTACTTTTTGGCCATTATATTACCTACATCTTGATTTTTTGTAGGTATACATGCTATGGCAGTTAGATGTAATATTTAATTTAATATACACCAACCGTATTTAGGTTAACGGCGTAGATTTTTTTGTTCAATCTATTAATATACCTTTCTTTTTGTTCCAGCTTAATTGGAAACTGACGTAACCGCATTGATTGATTATTAAGTAGTGACTTGACTTTTTCAAGAGCTAATGTTCGGCAGTTATTATTTCGGGAATATACACATAACAAATGATGACTCTAAACCTATTTTTTTTCCATGTAGATGAGTGTTTCTGTTGAGGCATGGCTCCAAACGGTCTTATGAGGAGATAGCATAAGGCCCTCCGCGTTTTGTATATATAATCTATATAATTCACGCCTTATACCTACTGATGCCCATTTTTATGGATTTGACTAATTTAATTTAAAATATTAATCTCATATGAAATCAGCCCACACCCTCAGAAAGATAATTTAGCAATATCTCATACAAAGCCCGTTTAAGAGCATGACATTCAAGCGTTGCAAGCGTTTAAGGTGTGCACTGTGCAGTCTCCTGGAATTCCCATAATCGATACATTATCTCGATACAAAACTCTAACAATGACATGTTTAGTCAGTAAAAGTTCTTGAAGCATCGAGTCAAGAGATAAAATCTAAATAATCAGATTTAGCTTGAATTTTTATTGTGGTCGTGTTGAGGGAATTCATTGAGAGGTACGTAACATGGTTTCGCCTCCTTTTCACTTTCGGTGTCAGAGTTTCTTTGATCCACTTTAACAACTTTTAGATTAGGGTTAGCAGGTTCGGGTGCAAAAAAAGTATCATTTTAGTTTGGAAAATATATTTACAACACACCTGCTCATAACAGTGATATTATTTTACCGCAATTAAGCACGGAATGACACCTATTATAAAACTGTGACTTTTTCATTGCTATTATTCACAAAAGTGAGTTATAGATTCTTTTTTAAATTTTATAGGAAGTGTCTATAATTGTCTATGTTCTTAAAAAAGTTTTGATACAAAAAATAACGTGTTTAATAGTACGAATAAATTAATACGCCTATTGTATGGTCATTTGATGCATTTTCGTATTTAAATAAATAATTTCAACTTGTAATACTTGTGTAATAAACAAAATTTTCGCTCAAATTTAACTTTTTTTTTCTCTAAGTACCTACAGAAAAAAAAACAGAGTAAAAAAAGTTAAGTTCAAACCTCATTTTTTTTTAAATATGGTCGACCGCCATTGTTAAATGCGCGCGCATAGGAAAACGAATTAATTTGTAGTATTGTTTATTTAGTATTTGTAGTATTATTTTATTCGCAAGTGTGTTGTAAAACGTCGTATGGCACGTGTGAGCATGATGATTACCGTCCTCGGCTGTCTTAAGACCCTCGCCTGGCGGCTCGGGTCTCAATGGCGCCTCGGCGGTAATCACCAACGTTGCTCACTTGTACCATAATGTACTATTCTTCTACATTCTAAGTGAAAAGTTAAGTGCTAAAATTTAAGTAGTTTAGTATTTCTATTTTTTATAGCTGAAAACGGTTTTTTTTTCAATGTTATTATAGGCTTCCAATTAAAATTATTTCTAAGATTTCTATTCTTACTATTTATACTTATGATTACTGCTTTTTTTTTCACTAGTGTAGTGTTTTCTGGTAGTGCTGTTATTAAAATATAGGGCGTGCTCATACCGTAAATAAGACCGACTGATTCTCAAAGACTGCCGAGCGAATTATCTTTTTTGCACTGTCAAAGCAAAGATTTTATATTTAAAAATTTTGATAGGGTTGTTAAAAGTTTTTAATATCCATAGGATTAGTATTGCAAGCTGTCACTGATTTTCTCAGTAAAGATTTCTATCATCATCATCATTATTTCAGCTATAGGAAGTCCACTGCTGGACATTGACCTCCCCTATAGATCTCCAATAAGACCGGTTGGAAGCGGCTCGCATCTAGTGCGTTCCCGCGGCCTTAGAGAGGTCGTCTGTCCACCTTGTGTGTCCTACGCTGCGCTTGCCGATACGTGGCCTCCACTCGAGAACTTTTCGACCCCATCGGTCATCAGTCCTCCGTGCTATGTGCCCTGCCCACTGCCATTTCAACTTGCTAATCCACTGGGCTATGTCAGTAGCCTTGGCTCTTCTACAAGATTTCTATACTATTATATAAGTACCTACATAGGAAATGTTTGTATGCGATGGACGTAAAAACCATTTAACGGATTTCGATGCTTTTTTTTTTTGTTAGAAAGGTCTTGATCAGACTTAAAATCTTACATTTGTTTGATTGCAATCAGTTGAGTAGAACCGCAGATAAGAGATACACGCGGGCGGAAGGTTAGTTTCATATACTCTGCTAGTATTAATTTTATTTGCAACATTGGCGCCCAACGTGGGACCACTGTATGTAGCAAATTAATGTTGGCAAAGTATATAACAACTTTTACTAAGGAACAGTGACGTGACTTATTATAATAATTATGGTTACTAATCACACAGTATACTTAAAACGAGCGAGCGGGAAGCGCCGGAGGTTTGTATATTTAATGCGTACGTGCGTTTCTCCCACTTGCGCGAACGGCGATCTACGTGGACATCAGATAGCCTGGAGTGATTGAACCAGTCAAAACGGAGCGAAGACTCGACGTTACAGTTACACTAATAACCTCAATGATTCATTCATCTCTCAAACACACTGTCGGTCAGAAATAACTTGCGGGACGCGAGTTGTATTATCGATGCAATTATTATAATAAAAACTTTTGTCAGAACTTTTGTTACACATACCGAAAAACATAAACTCTATTTTAAAAGCACTAGTGTTAGTCAAATAGTCAACCTTCAATGCTCTGCCCCCTAGACAAGTGGCAATTCGTTGCTCGGCGTATGATGGAATAGAATGACAAATGTATAGGATTTGACGTTTTTGACATTCGTTGTCGCCTGTCATATACGTCAAATCCCATACATTTGGCATTCTATTCCATCATACGCCGAGCAACGAACTGCCACTTGTCTAGAGGGGCAGTAGCTACTTCTCAGTGTATAAACTCAGTACTAACACAAGAAACATAATTTATGACATCCTTATTTACTTCAATCTTGTTTCCATCATATACAAAACTCGGTCGAACTTTATTTCAACTCGTAGCTTTGCGGAAATGCTTTTTTAAGCAAAGGATTGAAATAAATTGGGTCGAATACGAATGAAAGCGGAAACCTAAAGTAGGAAGTTCAATGCTGTTTATCTTATCATTCAAAAAGATGGTACTGAGCTATCACAAGTTTTCATGGATTAGTATTATAAAAAATATATCAAATCAGTATTTATTTTTGTCGAAACTATAGAATTTATATTCATTAATATTCGTCAACAAACATTATTAAAAAATTAACAACATGAGTTAAGGCGGGGAAAAATATTTTGCCAGTTTTTAATAATTTAAAAACTGGCAAAATATTTTTCCCCGCCTTAACTCATGTATACTACGGAAGCTAATCTATAACTAATAAAAAATAAAGAAAATAGATTGATATTCAAGACCATAAAACCTCGAGCAGCCTCAAATGTTGTCGTCGAATATATAATAGTTATTTCAAATGGGATCGAAATTGATAAGTGTACTCGTAGTATCAAGATATTCTGTGAAAAGAAAACAGTAACAGAAAACATTGGGCTTGACAGCTGCCTAAATTACTTACTGTTTAGCTTAGAATTGGATAGGCGATTGGTCGATAGTGCGTACATAGAATGGATGCGCAGATTTTTCTTTGGGATATTTGCCCGAGTTTGAAGAATAAATAACATCTTCTGGAAACTTCTATAACGGCTGTGCGAATATTAAAGCCGCTGTTACTATATTCTACATAAAATGGTCACTGTTTATATGAAAATCAATCTAAAGTTAGTTAAACTTTCAACTTCAGAATTTGCATTTGCAAATCTATAAATTACATCATTTTGTTATTTGTCTGACGAGTACGTAATGTAGAAGTTTGAGTCTTATTTAGGCAAACGCCTAGGAATAAGCAATTTAATTCGTTATCTTTTATTATTTGTTTACGGGCAGTTGTTTGCCTTTTTGAAAAAATTATGAGTATGACTTTGACGTTATTACCCATGACTTTTGGTTCACTATGTATAATTTTGACGTTTTGTAAGTGCCGTTTTGATGGTCTATACAGTATAAATGATTTTTGACTTTGACTTTGACTGCTTGCATTGGGCAAGTTGGGCAAGTTAAAGTGAAGTGATTTTTTTTCTCAAAACAGTCTTTACTTTACCTACCATACAAAACTTTCTGAATCTGATGTATGTTCTTTATCATTTTTCTATACAACTATACTATATAACTACAACGTAATACATACATATAGACTTATTTTCATGGCAGATAGTAATCAGTAAGGGTCAGCTCACACCGAGACGCGACGCGACGCGACGATGCGCGAACATTTTACTTAAAATATACTTTATTTACAACACGAAAAGATACACATTTCATTTTGAGAACTCAGAACACACGATGCAACTTATTCTGAATTCTCAAAATGAAATGTGTATCTATGTTATCTATGCTTACTTTGGGTCTAGTCTAGATAGCGTTGTGTAGATTGTCGTACATTTTTGAGTAAAATGTGCGCGCATCGTCGCGTTACGTCGCGTCTCTGTGTGAGCTGACCCTAAGGATACAATAGCGTGTTCTTACTGGCATAGAGAAGAAAAGGAGGAGCTAGAATGTGAAAAAAAAGAGAATCAAGAATTCTGGCTTTTGAAATCAAGCAGTCAGAAATAAATCAGTGTACATAATAAACATTAAAATAATGATCCTGAGAACATTATCCCTTACCAAACTTTAAACCAAACAATAGAACGATTGAAAGTCGAGTAAGTATCAAACAGGAACGATCCGGTTTAACTCAAAGTACATAATTTGTAACTAGTTGGTAAGTTCCAAATTGTCAAAGTAGTGTTGATCGTTTAACTTAATTTACTGTATCATGTTCAGCATTGAATACTGTCATTATACATTAAATTAAAGGAGTAGTTGCGAAATGGGTTGAGCATTACACTTAAGTGTTTAGTACATTAATTCATGTTAAGAGTAATGCTCAGTATCTTCGGGTCGATACTGACTTACTAGTTGTTATCAGTGGTTCTGGTCATAGGACCTTGATATATAAGCCTACATGTTATTCCAAATTATATTATTATATACCACAATTTATTATTATGTACAAAATTTCAGTCAGATCCGTTTAGCCGTTTGATCGTGATTGAGTAACAAACATTGAAATATTGAAAAATCTTCACAAACTTTTACATCACTACATAATATTATAAAACAAAGTCGCTGTCGCTGTCTGTCCGTCCCTATGTATGCTTAAATCTTCAAAACTACGCAACGGACTTTGAAGCGGTTTTTTTTAATAGATAGAGTGATTCAAGAGGAAGGTTTATATGTATAATACATGCATATTATTGTAGAGAAATACTGATAAATTTAGAGATAATACCACGCGGGCGGAAAATATGGCGATACGAAGTTCGCTGGGTCAGCTAGTTTATAATATAAGTTGAATGAATACTCGAAAGACATTATGCACACTGTCTCAATTGAAGTCCTTACTAAGTAATGTATGTTAAAGCCTAAATCACTATAAATGGAGCACGGTCTAAGATTGAGCGACTAGTGAGTCTATCATGGCGTGAGTATTGGATAAACGTGACCGACGATAATATGAGTCCGACGTCTATCTAGAGACGTGAGGCTTTTACAAAGGCGTGGCAACAGCTTCAAGATCTTTCAAGGCCATCTGATTACTCTAGAGACACGGCCTCGACTCTCAGACCTATAATAATATTTTATCTGTTGACTACTTCCATCTTCCATGAGAGGTATAAGTTTAATTGAATTAAATTACGGTGATAAAAATTGATAAATAAAATCTTTAAATTTCGTTTCGTGCAATTATAATGGACTTGATGTTGGGGGTCTGAAAACTCTCCAAGATCTTTGGGACCCACGCCATCGTCCCCTGCAAGCTATTAATAAGCATTAAATCTTCTGATTTACGGACGAGTTACTGGCGCAGCTTTTCTTTCGGGTTTGGGGGATCTGACAGCAGTTGCTTCGGCAAAAATTAAAATAAACCGAATTATGGAAAAAGAAATGGAGAGCGACCCATGATTCCGAAGTGTAAGCTTCGTATGCAACCAAGATTCGCCCGAAATGATTGCGACAGAATGTCCGCGCAAAACAATGCAATTGAATTTGCCATTATGCCAGCATTGATTAACGCCGAAAGATGTAAAGAAACAAAATGAACAAAGAAAAGACAAAATGGATTTGCACTCGGCTTGTGGTTGATATCTCAGAGCGTGCCAGACACTGTTATTATACCCAAGCTAATAATTAATTGAATGAACATCATTTTGCACTTAGTATTTTTATAACAGTAGATAAGTTACGTGGTATCCAACAAATATTCTTACCTAAAAGTGAAATTATCCTTATTTGAATACATTTATTAATCAAATATTATTTGAAGGAGAATAAATTAAATAGGATTGATACATTTACAGAGACTTGATACAAAATGTTTACAATAAACATACAATAGATAGTGCGCAACAATTGGAATGGATTCCACAACAGAGCTTTGCACGTGACGCCCCTTATTGAACAAAATATATTTCCAATACACGATATGTGACATGAATTCAGTAGGTATTCATACTAATCCATACTAATATTATAAATGTGAAAATAAATCTTAAATGTCTCTGTCTGTAAGACTGTCTGCCTGTTTGTCTGTCTGTCTGTTACACTTTCCCGTCTAAACCACTGAACCGATTTTGATGGAATTTGGTACAGTGATATATTAGACCTTGGGAAAGGACATAGGCTATGTTTGGTTGCGATAGCCGATATCCACGCGGGCGGGGCCGCGGGCACCAGTTAGTACTAAAGTAATTGTAAAAAATATGCGGTAGTTACTGCGAATGAACTATGAAAGTTATATTCTCCAAAGACACTGTTTTTACTATGTTTGATATTTTTACACAATTTCTTGGTCTCTAGAGCCACAGATACAAAACTTTGAATCCGACTTATGTCACGGAGGATAAGGTCACAAGCTACTTTTTATCTCAATAGTCTGCTCCTTAGGGACGTCATATGAAATATTACTGCCGTCGTAGCTCAATCAAATCTCAGCGCAAAAATAATATAAGACATCTCACCAAGCAAAACGTGAGAGTACCAATGTTGCGATGTGTTTTATATTGTCTGATATTTCTCAACCAATATTTGAATATTCCAAGAAGAAAGCAAAATACAACCAGATTTCACGACCAACTAGAAATAGAAATACAAAAGTATTTGCTTGCCAATATGTAAATTTTTGTTGTTGCACAAAATTGCTACGTTGAATACCAATTTGCACATGTTTTCAGTTAATCAGCATAGTAATGATACGGATTGAATATAGGAATGATTGGGTGTTGTACGAGTTCAGACGGGTCAGCGTTAATCTAAAGTTAGTCTATCGTCCGTTGCGACAGCACGCTCACCACTGTCCATCTGAATCTGATGAAACAACTTAACTTGTTCTCTAGGATGAAGAACTTTTGATTGTGGTTCATTTTAGAAGCGTTGCGCATCGTCAGTAGCAATTGTGCTACCGACGATGCGCTTCGCTCCCAAACTCTCTCAACTCGCTTCCAAACCTTTTTCATTTTAAGATCATGGCTACTGAGCTATAACCTTAAAATGAGAAAGGTGCATAATGTGTGTGTATATCTGCGCTTGAGATGATTTTTCATTACAAGAATTTTCTTGGAGGAAGGGGAGGGTCTGCTAGTGTACAGGTATTGACATGTCCTACGGGCTACGGGTCATGACTCCTACCATATGTAATGAAAATTCTATTGTCTCTGTATGTTCTAAAGAGTGTTTATCCTCATTTATTCTTAATAATTGTTTTTTTTTTGTCATTTTTTAGAATTATATTTAAAAATATATTTCAATAAAACTTCCAGCTAATATACTGAACATAAACAAGTTTAGCATATTGTTTTGTGATTGGTACTTCATTTATTGAAATTTCAAAACAGCAACATATTTTTGGTTATATTGGAATAGAAAATGAAAAGTTTTTGCCAGATGTTACAAATGTTTAGGTTATTATTCTTAGCAGGAATACTTCAACTGAAAATATTTTGATTTGAGAAGTGCGATATTTCTCTTGAAAGGAGAAACTCTACAGATAAGTTAAACAATACGTTTGTAATTCAGGTTATCACTGCTTTCCGCTTCAATAATGAAGCTACAGTGCATATTTGAAGCGACTGACAAATCCAAACGTTCGTTACCCCAAAAATCATTAACTATATTCGATAACGCTTTTGTGGTCGAACAGAATTGGGTCCATTAGTCCTGCATTTGTTCAATGGATGAAAAACCTCTCTGCCAATACAATTGTATTGATTTGGCAGTTATTGTGTAACAATTGAATGGGCTATCCGACTATTGTTAGTCTATTATATATAGGTCATTTCTTCCAGACGGGTGATCAGAATATCTTAATGTGTCGCGGATGGAATATCATCTTTATGGAAAATATTTCTGGAAGGTCGATGTATTTTAAATTTTATAAGGATGCAACTGAACTGAAATAAGCTTTAAGCTATAACCTGTTATTCACAGGGATCTATTTCCATAGTAAAAAGTATCTAAGGTATCAGAAACAAACTTTATAAGAATATTAACAGCATTTATGTTAGTAGTACGTACAGTATGAATTGAAAGTAGCAAGTCTATATAATTGAACTTATTTTTGGGCTATAAATGTCCATGGCTAATCAAAGAGATGACTGCTTATTCACCTAAGCTACGACAGACTTACAATCTTTGCGTAAGATCAACAAAAGGGAAACTGATCGTAAAATTTAGTGTGGCCGTAAAATTTCGGATGAACTTTGATGTTATTGTGCAGTGCGGTTCGTACTATTGCAAAAATATGTAGCAAGTCATATATCAAAATACAGCATTTTGATATATTTACAACATCTTCTGATATAGTTCTCGCCTGGATTATCGCAATGTCATTGTGTTTAAAAGTCCATCGCCCTAAGACGGATGTATAGGACTATTTGGATCGACTTCTGGCTTAGTGGTCAGAGTATTCCCCCTGTAAGGGAAAGATCACGGGTTCGAGTCCCGCCCGAGGTATATTGTCTTTTCTAAATCTTAATCGATCATTGAGTTTAACCACAAGCCCTTGTGTTCCTTGTAGAAAGTACACGCGTTGTAAGCTGTAGTTTACAAATTTAAAAAAGTAGTATTTTCCATGGGTAATTCACACTGAAATCGTGATTTATTACACGGATTTCATTCGCAATGTGACGTCCAATTAAATAAATTGGGTTCAAAAGAGTCCCCAGATCATTAATTGTGATGTATAAGGGTCGTTGACCTATTCAATAGGGGTGAATTGATATTAATTGATTAATGATTGAAATTTGTGGTTGTTTACTTATCGACTTGTCCTGTTCATATTTCTTTGTTTGGTTTTTTGTTCTATGTAATGTACTACAGTATTAATTTTGCGATATCCTGACTACAAAATATCTAAAAACGTATCTGCTAGATGGGAATTGTAAAGATAAACGTTCGTTTTCTTTTCTTTCGTACAAAGAGCCTCCGGGGTATCATTATTACGGCTAACGGTGAATGAGAAATCTCCAGGAATCCTGATAGATCTTGGATACTTGTCGGATTTGTAGGTATTATATAGAATCAGGGCCGATTGTTTTTCAGAATGGCGATAAAATACTCTATAAATCATAAAAAAAAACATTCCAGGTGGATGAGGCTCGACCCAGGAGACCTGCTTGGGAGGTTTGGACAGCTGGTTACCTTTGTAAGCGGTCGCATTTCGACGAGCTTTTCGAGAGACGAAGATGGTGTGTTCTCCTTCAGAATGTAAGGGTCGCCAGGCTTTTGAGATTGGAACTTTAAGTCATTTCCCCAGACTCATAACTTCATACATTTTAGCAGGATGGGAGGAATGAATATTCTACTCGTCACTGTATAAGTATAATTGGTACTCCTTCCTGTCGACCCGTTATTATTTTATCCAATTATTCTATTCTCAAACATCGAATATTACTTTTCTCTACCAGTAGTTTTCTGTAAATTGCTTTTAGCTTTTTTTCATTAGAAACATGTCTTTTATAATCGATACCTAGTAGAGCCTATGCTCCAAACCTTTGATTATGTGAAAGTTATATAATATGCATCTCTTGGTGACTATCTGATCAAAACTGTCAATATTTGTGACCATTCTTTAACGATTTGTATTTTTCACTGGCGTTGATAAGGAATTCCGATGATTTACATTTCCTTATAATACATTTCACTGTACTTTTAGAGGATATTTTATTTGCCTTTTCAGTCCGTTTGTATGCGTCTTTTACAGTCTTTGACTCACGTATCATAAAACTGAATACGTTATACACGATTTTTCTGGTTTGTCCGTTCAAGATCGTATGCATTGTGCACAACAATACTTTTCGAGAAAGCTTCCTCTCCTCCAAAAAGTAGAGGTTACCAGCAATGGTGCATAAGACCTATCTCTTGACTTACTTCACATCATGTTGTTAATCGGCAACGACGTCTGCCAACCCGCACGCAAATTGGGATGTCAGTTCACCTACGTGCGCTAGTTTCCTTGCCATCCACCGTGATTCACAGTTCGTGCGTTATCTTCATTCACAGATCATCGGTCGCTCATCTATCATTCCATTCCTATTCCATATCAATTCAAGAATTTTTCAAGTAAAGATTGGAAAGCCAGGGCAGCTGGCGAGCAGCCAAGTAACAAATGGTTTCGTCCAAAGCTGTGGCTATTTCTTAACATAACAATTGTGATCCAATTATCGAGTAAACATTTTTATGCTATTTGGGAAAAGTATTGCCATACTGTAGAGCAGGTGGCTTTCTGGATTTGAACAGGGGTGATATTTTTTGTATTTAATAATCCATGTATGCACCATTTTGAGCCGCAACGCCACCTGCTTTGTAAAATATGTACCTACAGTAAATACAATTATTTGTTAGTGTGTTATAAGACTGAGTAACTTGTAATTAAGCAATATTTCTTCCACTCAATGGCATCGAAATTTCAATCGGTTGATCATCAAACAAGTAGTACTAAATTAAGTGGAAGTAGTGCGGTAATAGAATGTGTTCTCGACTATGTTAACTCATTACTTTAAAGCTGTACTATTCTCGTACACATTAATAACCGATAGCTATTTAATTTGTCCTTATTGTATTTTGGATTATCTCACCAGTCTGATGTTAAAATTCTATAGGTATTTATAATTTCATTAAGTTTATAATACTGTTTTTGTTTTTAATTCTAGTAAAAGTTACATTGTATATTCTTTTTTTTTCAATGAAGACTAATTCAATAAAAAACCAGTCGTTTCTTTTTGTCCGAAAATATTTCGTCCTACAATTTATATTGAACATTACCTAATAGAATATTACCACCCACTAAAACATCCAACTTAAAGGCCTAAGTATCCAGGTACCACAAATGTCTGCATAAAACCTTTGAAAGAAGAAATTTGCTCTGAAGATTTATCGAAATGAAAATTTTCAGAGGGAATATCCATTTCCAAATTAGTTCGCCAAGAACTAGCTACTTAAGATGTTGGTGTTGGTCGCTCGGTAATCGCAACGCAATCGCAGTAATGCACCCACCGCCTTCGTGGTTCTGTTTTCGACACAACTTGGTGCATTTATGTTGAATACTATCCAGGTGGAGTACAAAAGTACTATTTTGTTGGATTTGAATAAGGAGTCGGTTAAAATTGTGCGACGTTAGTGGCCTCTGCAGTCCGTTTTAGTGCGTCATTTAAAGTCTTTCATTTTCCATAAGACTGAATATGTCAAATACCATTCTTCTTGTTGCTCTGTTCAAGACCACACGCATTTGAATTAATGTTATATTCTTAATAGAAGAAACAACAACAAAATGAAAATGTTTAAAGTGAGGCCGACAAAGTTTCGCAGACGATATAAGTACAATATCGGCTGCGAAACATAAAAGCATCATCGAAGTGGATTCTGTGATACAAAAAAAGCGCTATCAATACGAAAAAAAATAGGTTATAGACGAATTGAATGACTACAAGTTACACAAAGAAAATATCTCATTATACGATGTAGGTATCTAACCAATTGCCTTATTTTTCAAATTTAAATTTATTTTTATAACTTTCGCAATGGAAAAAAATATTATCCGTATCTTACGTAAAAATCTAATAAACAGATACTAAGAAGTCCCAGATCTAAATAGCAGCAATTTTATTGTTAGAACTTAACTATTCTGAGAAGTAAGTCACAGCGGAATCCTCATTCTAATTGAAGCACCAGAGTTGTAAGCCTGTATTTTGTAATTAGGATGTATTCTGTAATTTGCAAACGGTAATTTGAACAATTTGTTTGTATTTTTATAAATTGAAAGGTTTAGAATTATCTTGCAAAACTCAAACAGTCCAACAAACAGTCAAACATCTGAAGAACCAATAAATATGTTAAGATGATCGTTCTAATAAATTGTACTTAACCACGCCTCAATTTGAATCCTCTCAAATGAAATTTGCTTAAAAATGAGCTATAGAGATAGATGTATAGATGTTGAGCAATAAAATGAAGTAAAGTGCTTTTTCCGGCAAAGTATTTCACGCTCACGGAAGGAGTCTAGGTTAAACAATTTTGGAATTAAATGTAGTGGAAAATGCTGAAGGATTTAAATACTCGAGAACCAACCGTCCGCTTAGATTTTTTGTCGCTTAATGAGAAGAATTTTGCTAGTTTTTAAAATCAACTCAAGTAGTTTGAATTTGAAGTGTCCAAATAAGTAAGAATGTGCAAATAGAAAATTGGAGTAAAAACTTTTCTCATATAACATTTTGAAATTTTAATCTGGCGCCAACTCCATTAGAAATAAAATATTTCACTGCACCAAATCACAAGTTTTCTATATTCAAGGATGTAGATGGGGCCAACAATGACAATTCAATTTTACTCAAAATGTCCCCAGAGAGTGTAGCAAATGTGTGGCAAATATTGACAGTATTTTTGTAACTATATTAGAATCTATAGTGTAAGCTATAGTCATAACATATATTCTTGCATCAGTTTATTTAAAGATTTTATACATCTAGACACCGACAAAAGCCACCGACAAAAATATTTTTTAATATTCAAAGCCTGTTAGATAAACTCCAAAGATGAAACGCTTCAAGCGAATAGTTTAACTGTACTTTGTTTGAGTTTATCGGAATATAATATTATTGTGACGTTTTTGAAACCATTAACAAACATTATTACAGGTTAGAATTTATATTACTGTTAGTACTGCTGCAAACACGCCTATTAGTGATAAATTATCATCTTTTTCTAAATGATAAAGTAACATAAAAGTACGCAGTGTTCTATAATACTCTAGCTCGCAGCAATATAAAACTGTAAAAATGTACAAAATGATTTGCGACATCGACAGATCATCCAGATATATATTTCGATAGAAGCTCAAATAATCATAAACCTTTACCACTTGAAAATAAAGTTGAAATTGGTACGGAAAAAACTTGGTTAAAGGCATTATAACGGGTTTATATGGGTCAAGGTCTTTATTATATACTAAACACTGGCACAGGGATTTATTGCAATTAATTGAAGGCAGATTATTCTCAAGTGTTGTTTACGTTGTGGTAGCTACTAACAAATAACTGTATTAGACCTAAGATGATAAAATTGCGGAGTCTTATAAAATAATTTAGTCCAAGGCTCCAACGGCAACGTCTACAATAAGTTGTACCTATTGACTTTCAACAGAATCAAATATTTTCGTAACATTATTTAATAACCACGGCTCCGCCCGCGTGGAATTCTGATCCCGTTCATAGCTGATATATAGCCTATGTATTATTCTGATATATAAGCTATATTATTGTAAAGTTTTATTAAAATCCATTCAGTAGTTTTTACGTGACAGAGTAACAAACATCCTCACATACTCACAAACTTTCACGTTTATAATATTAGTAGGATAGTGGGACAATACAGTGAAAGAATCTAAGCACTGAGGAAATTCCTGAGGCTCTACGAAGTGATAATTATGCAGGTGCTCGTACTACTACTCAGAAGTTCAGATTCGTATACACAGTACGAATGAAATTATTATCAACTAGCTGTTGCCCGCGGCTCCGCCCGCGTGGAATTCTGATCCCGTTCATCGCTGATATATAGCCTATATGTTAATCCAGGGTATAACCTATATACATACCAATTTTCAACCAAATCGGTCCAGCCGTTTATGCGTGAAAGAGTAACAAACATCCACACATCCACACATCCATTCTCACAAACTTTCACATTTATAATATTAGTAGGAAGTAGGATTAGTAGGAAGGATGATATAAAAAATAAGTAATATGCATATTTACAGTTAATAAGCAAAAACACGATTAACGGATCCAGCTAAATTTACTAGGTACATGACTGAGATTGCCATATGTAACATAACATAACATAAACTCACGCCTATATCCCTGAAGGGGTAGGCAGAGGTGCTAGCATATATATACAGGAAATATAATAAAAAATAATCATGGGGAATAATTGAACACGAGGGTACACAGTGCATATAACTGTGTATCTCTTCCTAAAAAAGAAATTATAGTCGGTTGAGTTTGCATAATGGAAAAAAGTTGATTTATTTTTACAACTTTTGGTGATATTTTTAATTTATTTTGATGTTTTTTAAAACATTTTTATGTCTGCTTATACATTGCATTAAAACAAACTAAACTGACCAGGGCATGAACAGAATCACTTAGACCACTGGGGCATAAGCTACGAATACTTTTACGTCACGGTATATCCCTGTGTCAGATATTAGCCAAATCTGCATAGTTGTTTTTGATAAATTGACTAACGCCCAGTTTCTGAAAGGCTGATCAACGTCAAATTAACTAATCGGCTGTTAAATCTCTTGTCAAGTAGCAATTGTGTTGCTAGAAACATGGTTAAATAGTTTTATTTTATCGTCTTGTCGGTTAAAATAGCTCGTTAACCAACACTATGATCAAATTAAACTATTTAGCCATGCTTCTAGCAAACCAATTGCTACTTGACAAGAGATTTAACAGCCGATTAGTCAATTTGACGTTGATCAGCCTTTCGGAAACTGGGCGTAAGAAACTGACAAACTTATACGTAAATAATAATATTAAATAATAGATAAATTATTATTCGTTAACATGGTAGGTACGTTTCATAAAAATGTTCAAAAAGATGTCAGTTTTCTCAGACATCAGATCTAAAAGATCAACTCAGATTTAAATATAATTTCAATATATTTTTGCTCAACTCCAATCATATTGTAATTATTTATTTCGTTTGAAGTCTGGTAGATTTTTGAATATGCTTATGCAAATTAATCTTTCATCTTTTCTAAAGTTATAATCACTGTTAGTTTGCATATCGATATCAAAGGTATCGAAAGATGTTTTTATTAATATTTGTAGATATAAAATATTATAAATTCCAATATTCCATCGGCTTGTGTCTATTGTCTTCTTGTTACTTGATTTTAGTTCTTTGTAGTTGAGTTATGTTGAGGACCGTAATTTACATTTGAAAGCAAAAATGTTCTGATACTTTAGATAAGTTGTAAAATATTTTTCTTCTATAAAACTTAAAACGACTTTGAATATTTCCAAAAGAAATATACAACGAAGTTAATTACAAACAAATATTTTATGTTACGAAATTCTGTTTCAAATTAAACATTGGAAGAAAGGAAATATCTTTACAAAAATGCTGCCTATGTACATTCATAATCCCTATTCCACACTGAAGATGAGACGTAATCGAGATTCTGATATAACTTTGTAATTAACTCTCGAGGCACGTTGAAAAACATTGATATTTTTGGGTATTTTTATGTAACGTTAATGCTAGTCTAGCCCCTCATTTTGAGTGACAAACCGTTTCATAACAACCCGCGCTTGTAAAACCCGACACATTTAAGTAGGTCTAGTTTTACGCCATTTCTCTCTTCTTCGTTAACTAATTATAATCCACCGTCTTCTCACGTTATAACTGCGTTTGATCTCGATGTCACTTAGAATAATGCCCCTATATGTTTATTTATAATATATTACAGAATTGTACTAGTATATTAATACAGTATTAAATACCTTTTCATCCGGACTGCCAAGTGACTACTTTCATTATTTCATCACTAATTCGAAGCATCGGTAGCTTAGTGGTTAAGACCGACTACCATAATATCGAGAGGTCCCGGGTTCGGATCCTGACCATTACATTATTTATTTATTTATTTATTTGAACTTCATGCACATATGTACATAGGCGGACTTAATGCCATGAACCTACTCCTTATACAAATAATTTAGCTTAACTGGAGGGGTTGAAGAAGGGGTTGGTTAGGTTCGCAACGTCTTGGCAATGCTACTGATGGCGGATAACTAAATTCTTTCATTTATGCATTCATGGCTGTTAAAAAGTAGTCAAAACGTCGGGCTAAAAGTAAATAATAACAAATAAATCGCGATAGAATCCGCTAAAAAGTGGTTTTATTTCATATTCGCGTAAACTTCAAAAAGTATCAAATATAATTTAATAAATTATGAAGAGAACAACTTTTTACCCTTTGAAAAGTTAAAGTATCAAAATTTATACGTTATAGAAGAGGAATAGAATTCCCATGTGACGTCAGCGTTACACAGCCTAAGGGAGGGTGATAAACTGCGAAGGTTCCGTAATTAAAAGTACATAAAGGGGGTTGGGTAATGTTGGCGTCGTGTCGGAATTGAGCGGCCATCAATGAAATTGGTATAATATGAAAGTACAGTATAAAGTGATCAAAAGTTACTATGGACAAACTTCTCTAAACTATATCGGGACTTAGCTATACAGGGTGGTATTTTTCAACTTTACTTAGATGGAAGTACTCTAAATACTGAAGATAGCGAATTTCACTGAAAAGAAACATTCCCTTATTTTTAAAAAGAATCAAAACTGCATTCATAGTTTTCTGAAAATGCCACACCCGGTAGTCGAACCGACTAAAATCTTCCTATAACCTTCTATTTCATAGATTTCCTTTTACTTAATTTACCAAGTTTGTTAGAGAGATTTGAACCTTATGATCGACCCTATAGATTGATGTAATAAAAATACAGGATGTTATTTTTTCGAATTGTAGTCGGTTCGATTATAAGGCGTGGTAAACGAGTTTTCAGCATTCCTTAAATGCAGTTCTGTTTCTTTTTTAAAAACATACTAAACTGTATGCAAAGTTTTCTGAAAATGGCACACCCGGTAGTCGAACCGACTAAAATCTTCCTAAATCTTCTTAAATCTTCTATTTCATGGATTTCCTTTTATTTAATTTACCAAGTTTGTTAGAGAGATTTGATCCTTATGATCGACCCTATCGATTGATGCAATAAAAATATAGGGTGTTATTTTTTCGAATTGTTCGATTATAGGGCGGGGCAAACGATTTTTCAGCATTCCTTAAATGCAGTTCTATTTCTTTTTTAAAAACATACTAAACTGTATTCAAAGTTTTCCGAAAATGCCACACCCGATAGTCGAACCGACTAAAATCTTTCTAAATCTTCTATTTCATGGAGTTCCTTTTATTTAATTTACCAAGTTTGTTAAAGAGATTTGATCCTTATAATTGACCCTATCGATTGATGCAATAAAAATACAGGGTGTTATTTTTTCAAATTGTAGTCGGTTCGATTATGAGGCGTGGCAAATAATTTTTCAGCATTCCTTCAATGCAAGGCTGTTTCTTTTTCAAAAACACACTAAACTGTATTCAAAGTTTTCTGAAAATGCCACACCTAGTAGTCGAACCGAATAAAATCTTTCTAAATCTTCTATTTCATGGATTTCCTTTCATTTAATTTACCAAGTTTGTTAGAGAGATTAGATCCTTATGATCAACCCTATCGATTGATGCAATAAAAATATAGGGTGTAATTTTTTAGAATTTTAGTCGGTTCGATTACAGGGCGTGGCAAGCGATCTTTCGAAATTCCTTAAATGCAGCTTTGTATTCTTTTTTAAATAAGAGAGTGTTTCCTTTGAATGAAATTAACTATCTCCGGTAGTAAGAGTAGGTACTCGTACCCGGTTCGACTACCGTGTGTGGCATTTTCAGAAAACTTTGAATACAGTTTAGTGTGTTTTTAAAAAAGAAACAGCACTGCATTTAAGGAATGCTGAAAAATCGTTTGCCACGCCTTAAAATCGAACCGACTACAATTCGAAAAAATAACACCCTGTATTTTTATTACATCAATCGATAGGGTCGATCATAGGGATCAAATCTCTCTAACAAACTTGGTAAATTAAATAAAAGGAAGTCCATGAAAAAGAAGGTTTTGTAAAATATTAGTCGGTTCGACTACCGGGTGTGGCATTTTCAAAAGTCTTTGAATGCAGTTTTGTTTCTTTTAAAAAATAAGGTAAGGTTTCCTTTAAGTAAAATTCGCTATCTTTAGTATGAGGGTACTTTCCTTCAAGGTAAAGTCGAAATGTTCCATCCTGTATATCGCAGCTCCGATATTACTTACAATGAAAATAATGACATTCGTACGTGTGTTTAACACAGTACAATGAAGTGGTATCAAAATTAATTATGGCCGCTGAAAAAATTAAGAACGCCACTGTCCATACTAGATTACCCAATCCCCTTTGTTTCACTGGTTGTAAATTATTTGTTCGCGTATTTTCTATTACGCTCAAGAAGAGGTCCTCTTTCAGTTCTACCCATTTTGATAAAAATAGAAATCTACAGATTTATAAATAGAGACAAAACAGTAAATAAAAGGTGATGCAAGGGGAGCTTCGAGGCTAGGACTATTTTTTCTAGATTAATGGGATTACCCTTGAAATATCCCACTTCCAACAAAACAAGAATTATAAATATAGATCCTGAACGGTCCGTCGAATCGAAAAATGTTGAGAGAAAAATAAAATGATTTTTATATACCTATTCAACGATACCCCACTTGACATAGTTTGTTGACTTTAATTTTTTTTCATTTTCACAATATGGCGTCCTATAGTCGTAATATTGAATTTTCATAAACGTCATGTCTTTAGTGACACTCGCCAGACTAAAAGGAATTGATTGACGTGTGAATCATAAAAATCGGTCCAGGCGTTTGGTCTGTCTAGTGTTTCAAAGGAACATACAAACATACATATTATACATACATAGGCTGATAAACACATTATCACTCCTTTGCGTCGCACAGTCGGGTAAAATCGATTCATAATCGCATAAAGGTTGATTTACATCAGACGAGCGAATGCTCAATCTATCCTGTCTACGTCAAATTCTATTAGTGTAAACAGTGATAGAACATTCGTTCGTTGTTCTTTCTTATGTAAATACTGAAAGCAAAGTTTCGTTTACACTAAAATATTAAGAAAGAATGCTCTTGTTCTAGCTTTAGCTCTATGTTCGTTTGGTCTAAAGGTCTCTGCATACGTAACGGGTTTTTTCACGGACGGGACGGGACGTGAAGCAAAATGTATGCGGCCCATCCCGCCCCGTCCCGTCCGTGGCCCTGTGACATATGCATTGCTGCATACATTTTGTATGAAACGATATTTCCAAAACTTCACGTCCCCGTCCCGTCCGTGAAAAAACCCGTTACGTATGCAGAGACCTTAAATCTATCTTTACAAATGCACAAAAAAACACACGTGTTGAATTGCGAACCTCTCCTTAGTGAAGTCAGTTAAAAATCTGGTGAGATTTTTGTTACCTCATTATATTAATTACTCGGTAGATTGGTAGCTACTTACTTGGTAGATATTATAAATTGCTATTTATTACCTTCCCTTGATTCCGTCGTTTTATTGCCTATACAAAAGATCCATAATTTCAATTCATTAGGCAGAACCGTTTCAAGTATAGAATTTGAACCTATATTCATACAGCTAATTAAATTACGGATTCATTTTGTTTTGAACAGATTCCGTAAATTTATTAATTAAAACTTCGGTATTTTTATTACCTGTCTATTATCTCATAGCTTCACAAATTGGATTAATAACCAAACAGTAAAAGTAAGTTCTAAATTCTGATTAATGATAAATGTTTTATTGTGAACTGATAAAATTATTTTATTGCAATAACTAGATTCAAATACCTTACTAAAATTAATATTGATAGCAAAGTGTATGAACAAGATTAATAAGGATACATAAGTGTGTAGATATGACATAACGTAAAAGATAGTGAAATTTTTATCCTAAACTTACTGATTCTGATGAAAAACGATGGCAAATTTAGACATTCTTTATTTAAATTTGTACAGATTTTCATGAATGTTAACAATTTTATCTATTACCTTGAAAAATTAAGTCTGCTCATACTGAACATAAAACTCAGCACCCCTTTCGGACCTATAAAAGCTTTCAAGGTACAAAATATGCATACATTGTTCTCCGTATTACATTACAAAATTTATTATTCTCAAAATTTCTGCTTTGCTAAAATAACGCAGGTCTGGCGGCTCTGGGATTTTACTTAACTTTTGTGTCATCAGATCTTGTAGCTATGACGTAGGTCGGGCGACAATTTAATTATAAATTTGCTTACTAGGTACCTACACGATTTTTAAATTTATTATAGGTTTCCTTCAATTTTCGTTTCTTCTTCTTCAACTTAAAATTTTTTATGTGTCTCTCGACCTATGCTTTAAGGAATAGCATTTACGTTTTTCGTAAGTGATTTCGTCTCGCATATAACGTTATATATCAAAGGAAAACTAAACGAAAACTAGAGGCAAAGCATCAATTTCATTTCAGACTAATACCTACCAACCCCTGCTATAAACAGATACCATATTTTGGAAGTAGGTACAGCAACAGACACAATATCGAGGTCAACACAGAGCCTTGGTAGAACACCGGTGTTTATATTCGTGCCATCATAGCAGCTGTTTTCTGCTACGGCATTATTATGGGATTTTATCAACAATAAGTCAATGCGAAGGCCTTCAATATGAAGAAGGTTACCAGTTTAGCACCTGTGACGGAAGGCTTATTACCGGTTTTCTTTGGCAATGAAGATAATAGAGGTTAAAGCAGTACATCTTCGGTTAGACGGGTCAGACTACCTATCACCTATTTTGGCACTAACTAGTTGCTCGTAAAAAGTCTTTCAAGAGAAAGAACTTGCTTCATGAGATACGAGAAGCATTCCACATTCTCCGCTTTAAGACAAACATCGGTACTTTGTTGGATTCGCGTAATTTATGGTGATCTAAGGACATTAGTTCCCTGTAGTAATCCAGTTGATTGATGTGAACTTCGGGCATGTGCTACACCACAGTTGGTGGTAGTATTATTGAACCTGACCGGTTTCGCGTTAGGGTATTCTCTAAGGTTTACATTGACAGTTAATGACAGACGACAGATAGATGACAGATAATTGTCAATATAAACCGTTGAGAAAAAAGACGAAAAAGCCAACCAGTCAGGTTCAATAATAAATATCGTGGAAAAGTACAAGTGTGTTATCAATATCTATAAAAATAAGTGCTATCAATCAATAGTTTATATAGTACACACGGCGTCAGACCTCGGTTTACAGGCCACACCAACATAAAGGAAGTGTGCGTGACAGCAATACTATTAATACATTGCTTAAAGATGTGTGTCATAACAAGTAAACCAATCCGGGCCTTTGACGCACTCACACAATTGCTATTTTACTTACATAAAATGCACCAAGGTTATAATATCATATTCTAAACTAATTTTATGAAATGTATGCAGCATTTTGTTTCTATAACTAATAGGAGTTATCAAATTTAGTCACTATACTATCTGTTCTCATAGTCGAGATGGATAAGAATGCAACTAAGTAAGTTTGGACCTCACCGTTGTCGCCGGTCGTTGGTTCGGAACTTAACAACGGAATTCTCTTTTTGTCATTCGTGCATCTTTATGTCAGTCAATTTAATAGACATAACATTTTATTTTATGTTCCAATATCTTTTTAGTTTATAATAATTATACTTATGTGTTTTTTATATTTTTTATTAAAGATCAAATATTTTTATCTGATACTTCGGAAATATACAAAAAATATATTAAATTATATTATATATATGAATTTTATACACTTAGTTTCCTGTAAATAAACTAGACCAATCGGACTTCAATATATTGAGGAACAAAAAGTGCACCTCGCTCGAGGACCGAACCCGGTATTGATTCTATTGGTTCAGCTGCATATTTAAACCATTCAGCTATATCTACTTATTCGTTTTTCGCTAAATATGCTATTATAACTTGGTGCAGTGGCTATCATCAATACCTATATTTCATGTAAGTAAAATAGCGAATGTGTGAGTGCGTCAAGGGCCCTGATTGGTTTACTTGTTATGACACACATCTTTAAGCAATGTATTAATAGTATTGCTGTCACGCACACTTCCTTTATGTTGGTGTGGCCTGTAAACCGAGGTCTGGCGCCGTGTGTACCAACAAGTCGTTCTTAGCGAAAGCATGCGAAAGGCTTCAGTTTCATTACACTTAATAAATCATCCTTATCAATAAAAAAGTTACGACTAAAGAATTTCTGGGTAGTAGAATTCGGAATATCTATTGCCGCCCTAAATTCTTGGCTGGACAGTTTCCAAAAACTTATTCCCAAATATATTTTCCCACGTGGCTGGATCGTTTTTGTGAACTTGGGTGACTTAAGGAACTTTTATTGAGAAAACTAACACTTTGTTCGATGTTCATTGACCTTACAAATAAAACCAGGCCATAGTACTACAACTGTTACTGTTATATCGAACTACTTTGTACCCTTTTGTACAACAAAATAAAAAAATGGGCTTAGCTTTGCCGCTGAGCTGTATACCTACATGTTTTTTACTTTTGGCATCAAGAATACTTTTGGCATTGGCACTAAGGATACTTAACTGGGTGACCGCTTAGGTGTACTTCACCTGAAAGCTTTCGTGCTTCACAGGGCACGTTAAAAGTCGGTACCGGTCGGTTCGGCCATGACGACGATCTATTCCGATTCCGCCAAACTCTCGCGTCCTTCTCCGTACAATTCCGAATTATCCCTACTAATATTATAAATGCGAAAGTAACTCTGTCTGTCTGTCTGTCTGTCTGTCTGTCTGTCGGGCTTTCACGCCTAAACCACTGAACCGATTTTGATGAAATTTGGTATAGAGGTAGTTTAGACCTTGAGAAAGGACATAGGCTATGTTTGGTCGCGATAACCGACATCCACGCGGGCGGAGCCGCGGGCAAAAGCTAGTTACAATATAAATTTTTAAGATATCATATACGTAGGTAGATGGCACTGCCGTCATGTCAATATTAGCTCCGTGTTTTAATAATTATTAAAATTACTATTGGTGTCCTAACAACGTTGAAAGCGGTACGAAACAGATACACAAGTGTTAAGCAAAGTGAGCCACTGTTATCCACACTGTTATTTTAATGCGAGCGCTCAACTGAATTCTAAAACCTGCATAGAGTACTGTGGATTCAAATAAGCAATCTAACAGCGTTTTGTGACATTAAACCGTATTGTGAAGGCAATGTGTGCCACTGTTATCCACACTGGTATTTTCATGCGAGCGTTCAACTGAATTCTAAAACCTGCATAGAGTACTGTGGATTCAAATAAGCAATCTAACAGCGTTTTGTGACATTAAACCGTATTGTGAAGGCAATGTGTGCCACTGTTATCCACACTGGTATTTTCATGCGAGCGTTCAACTGAATTCCAAAACCTGCATAAAGTACTGTAAATTCAAATAATCTAACAGCGTTTTGTGACATTAAACCGTTTTGTGAAGGAAAGTAACGCATTTGAATTCATCACCATTTTCTGAACGCCTGGGAAAAAACCAAGTCGTCCAGAAACGGTCAGAAATATCGACAGTTTCGATCAGACCATTATAAAAAGATGCATGTATAACTTTCACATTACCAATAAAGAACTGCCAACAGCTGAAAAACTGACACAGACCTTCAAAATATATGTCCTCTAAAAGAGGTAGGTCTGACGGACGTCCCACAACGCTTTATAAAAGACTGGCAGTAGACTGAAAAAAAAATTGAGAAAAGCAATATTCGGTGTCTAGGAATAGAATATTTGCAAAAATTAATGAAATATCGACAGGAGGGAAGACCAATAATATACAGTGACGAATCATACGTTGATTCCGCCTATTCTACTCCATTAGCCTGGAGAGATGAGACTGGGAAAGGGCTCAAAACTCCTATCTCAAAAGGCAAACGTGTCGTCATCGTTCATGCAAGATCGGAAGCTGGATTTGTTCCTAATGCCCTTCTTTTATTTAAGGTTAATGTGATATCAGGGGACTACCACGATAACATGAATTTCTGAAATTACCAGAAATGGTTACAAAATCAATTATTACCCAATTTGCCACCAAATTCTGAGCTAGTTGTTGACAACGCATCATACCACAACAAGCAGTATGATCCTGCACCAAAATCAACGTCAAAAAAGCCGATTTACAAAAATGGTTGACTGAACAGGGCATAGAATTTGATAATAACATGTTTAATCATCAGTTTTACAAGTTGAAATTGCACAAGGAGCAGCACAAAAATTTCAGCATTAAGAGAAAGTTAGCTGAACACGGACATACGAGAAGTGTGCTTTGACTGCCTCCATACCACCCGGATCTAAAGCCCATCGTGATGGCATGTGCAGCTATCAAAAGCTACGTCGGTAGTAAAAATGTTACGTGGGATCTTAATAACGTCATAGAATTACGAGTAGTGTAGGAAAAGGTCGCGATGATAGATTCTAACGAAAATGGACCAAATTATGCGAAAAAGTGAAATCAACTGAAGAAAAAGTGAACAACATCGTCGATTCGTCTATAGAGCAATTTTTAATTTACGCCGATTACAATTCTGAAGATAGTGACGAGGACTGAGGGATGAGGACGATGATAAATATGTTGTTGACTCTGATGAGGAGGGCCCAATTCATTGCACCAGCTCCGAGGAGGGCCCAATTCTGCTCACCAGCTATGTTCATATAGCACTGATCCGATACCAGGAGTATCATTTTTACCCGTAGAAAATGACAACGATGAGTGAGGTTAGTATATACTTAACGCCTTGCCACTTGCCTTCGCCTAGGAGCGCCGTGCGTTTCTCCCCATCGTTGCCACTGCGGTGAAGCTGTCGACAGCCTTGGGCACCATGGCCTTTCATGCAGCAGAAGCGCTGGGCGTATGTCACGACACGCCTGCATCAACGACATTATCCGCCGTGCTCTTGCCACTGCTGGCGTGCCAGCCATTCGTGAACCTAATGGGCTGGCGCGTGAGGGTGGCAAGAGACCGGATGGTATGTCGTTGCTGCCTTGGAAGATGGGTAGGCCTTTGGTGTGGGATGCAACATGCGTCGACACCCTTGCGCCTTCACATCTTTCAGGCACAGCAGGCTGTGCCGGTGCTGCTGCTGCATCTGCGGAAAACCTCAAACGGCGCAAATACTGTAATCTAACAGGTGATTATATATTTGAGCCGTTTGGGGTTGAAACGTTGGGGACATGGGGCCCAAGTGCACGCATTGTGTACAAAGATTTGACAAAGCGGCTGATCGACGCTACGCGTGACCAGAAGGCTGGTTATTATCTTGCACAGAGAATAAGCATTGCCATTCAACGTGGCAATGCTGCCAGCCTTCTGGGAACGTTACCGGTCGGTGACGATGTGGAGGAATTTCACGACGCATTATGCATGTAAATATTTTATTTATTTAATTTATTTTATTCTAGTAATAATAGTTTGTAGTTTTAATTTAACCTCTCTATATAGTTAATAAATATGTTGACAGAAATTCAAGAAGACACAACAGCTGCCAGGTAAAATTTATTAAAATATAAACGAAAAAGTTGTACCTACGAGTGTACCTAATGATAACGAACCGCAACTCTCAATAAAGGGTGTCCAGAACTTAAAACCATATGCGTAATAACTTTTATACTGTACTATATTCACATAAAAACTTTTTTAATCTCATTTATATTCATAGAATGTAAGGGGCTCATCGTAGAATTATAATGTAGTCAATTCATATACCTATATGAAAAAAACTGAACAGAATTTTTGGACTTTTTTGGTAATGCTACAAGCATTTTTAATATCGTAGAGTACTAATATGCTCCATAAGTGCAGAGAATGATGATAGGAGCAGGTGTTACGGTACCATCGCAAAAATGAAAATGTCTTCTGTTTTAAAACAAAATTGAAATTTCTGTTAGTAAATGTAAAATAGTAAACTAAGAAGAAAATGTAATGTTGTAAGTACTAAGCATTGTGAGTACAGGTAGAAAAAACTTTGTGAATGCAAATACACATTTTCCTTTAGGATTTTATCTTCCATTGTGGCTTTTATATGTAAGTCGTAGCTTACAAATGGTGCTTTACTTTAAGTGTAGCAATACCTAATGAATTTATATTAAGAAAAGTATTATGCAATTTTATTCTCTCATCATAGTTTTCATGATATTCGGGGCTTTTTATGATTAATTATTATGGAACTTCCTTTTGGCGACGTTTCGAATGCGTTGCAGCACCTGTGGTCACGACTTGACTGACCATCATAAAAACTGCTTATGAGTTAACGCTGCGATAGTTTAAAAATAATTATATTGTTTGTGATCTTTTCCTAAAGGCACCAATAGACTAAGGGGCGGCGCCCACTGCCGGCATGGCACGGCATGGAATTTATTACTAATCAAGATATTTTGAACCTTATCTCATATGCTTTATAATTCATTTTACTTTATTCGTCAAACGATGCCGCGGCAGGCTGTGGCATGCCGCGGCATCGTTTTTACTGCCGGCAGTGTGCGCCGGCCCTAAGGCGTCTTCCAACCCTGCTAATAAATATTATAAATGCGAAAGTTTAACGGTAAAAGTACACTATCTGGATAGTGTATCATAGTTATTCAGTTATCGTACAGTGACTTAATACTTTTCGTACAGATTTCCACCCGGCTGAACCGTTTTTTTATACCACTTGGCAGAAATTATAAAATTGTGACTGGAATTTGACAGGAATGGTTAGTCATTAAGTGGGATTTGTAAAATACATAGATAAAAGCTGCACGATATCTATTGATATTATTATCTTTGCAACTAAATAATATATAGATACCTACTGTGTATTAAACTATAACAACAAACGGTGATTTTTATCAGTGCACCGGATGTTCTATCTAGCATAAGCTTTATCCGCTACTGATGTGCGCTGTAGCCTCGAGCACAGTAATATGAAGCATGATATGATATCCTGTTGAGTTTGTGTATAGTTGGGTGCACTGTAATATAACGACGTCCAGTTACATATTGTGCAGGCGACAGGCAAGGAAAACTGCAGCTAAATAACCAAATCACTTTATAAAGTGAATGTCATCTGTAGTGCAAGGAATCATTAAGACAAACGACACCATAATATATGTGTGATAGATCAATGACGTAATAGGCATATTAATAGATACGTCATACAAGAACATAGCCGCTATCAAAATGGCGCAAACACTAAATATGAAAAACATTATAGCTACATACTAATAATACGTCACACTTATTCATTTGTATGAATTATATTATTATTAAGAATTTATTATTAAAATTTTTAAGCTATTGCAAAGCTTCTATCGCGGGCCTTGAGCGTGGAGACCGAATCCAGAAATTCCGTAACGAAAAAAAGGTAACACCCCCAACTCCGAGCTCGCACGAATCGAGCCGAGCTGCTCTGAAGTAGTTCCGCTTAACGTAAGTAATTATAATTGCATAAGTTGTTAGTTTTCAAATTCAAATTCAAATTCAAATTCAGATTCAGATTCAGATTCAGATTCAAATTCAGACTCAGACTCAGACTCACACCCGTATTCACAAACAACACTGTGAGGTCTCATAGTGTGCTCGAGCGCTTAGGGCTGGTAAAATCAATTCACAAACAACACTTAAGTGCCGAAGCGCACTGTGCGTTCCCTTAAGTGAACGCACAGATAAGTAAGCTCCTTAGCTATTTTAGCCAACGCATAGTGTTGGTTGGTAACCTGAATTGTGAAGAAAGTCTCAAGGTTAATTTGTTTAAAACTTAGACAATTTATAAAATTCCCATCAAATTTAGAAATTATTAAACAGCAATTTTATGGAACATTTTTTGTCAATAGATATCTTTTTTTTTATATTGTAGGATATTTTACACATCACTATCTAGACCCAAAGTAAGCATAGCTTAACTAGATTGTGTTATGGGTTCTAGAATGCTGATAAACATACTTCGATACATGTTTTTTCGTACGTACGTAGGCAAAATGTATGGACAGGATAGGATAGGATGTACCTACAGTTGAGGAATGTCTATTTAGGAGGGAATTTCTGTTAGCTACCATTCTCAACCAATTTATAGCTCTAAACAAGTAATTTATGTGTTCACTAATTAGTATTCATAATTGCTTACATTGAAGAATGTTTTCCGGTTGCGGGTGGGTTTACCTACGTAGTTTTGAACCCAATAGACGCATTTTCATTATTTTTATAGTAAACTAGTCTAATTGATTGTTTGTAAGTATAGGATTTTATATAAAAATATTAGTCTAATCTAGGCCTTTTAACATAATTTTTCATCAAAGTCGCAGCTCTTATAAATTTAACTTCATTTAACAATAAGGCACTAAAGGTATGACATTTCTAAATGTTGCCGCATTTATAAGAAAAGTTGCCATGTCTTAAGAAAACGTTTACAATTTGGTTGATTAAAATAGCTTCAGCAATCGTTGGCACTATAAATAAATGTTTTGCAGCCAGTAAATAAGAGGGTTACAATTTATTTTTCATCCCACCATCTCGGAAAGAGTATTTTTGCTCTTCGATAACTGAGCGTAAAAGTCGTTTTTATCCTCTAGAGGATAAAGTAAATTTGAATTTAGAACATCGTGTGTATTACTAAGTTTGTGAACTCAAAACATCATTAAACCTATTTACTTCTACCTCTATGGTGCCGAATTTATCATGCGACTTTTTTTTAATTTATGAAAAACTCAGACTCGGAACCTCCTTGGTGTATTTTTTTTTTTAATTTGCTTTGCGCGCACAATTTTTTTCACGTCATATTGTTGAACATTGTTGTTGAATTTTTATTTTTTTGTATTTTATTATTAGTATTAATACACATATTATACAGCCTCCGTGGCGTATTGGTAGTGAACGCGGCCGCTACGCAGGACGCACGGGTTCGATCCCCGCTCAGTGCAAATATTTTTTATGCATGAAAATGGGTATTTGCATTGGTCTGGTCGTGCCTTGGAGAGCACGTTAAGCCGTCGGTCACGGATGCCATACGAACATCTATGGCAGTCGTTACGGGTAGTTGGAACCCTAAAAAGTTCAACAACAACGGTCTAGCTGCAATGCTTCGATATCGCCTAATGTTACCATTGGGTTGTGGAGGTCAGATGGCAGTCGCTTCACGGCAAATATCGAGGTCTAGCCAAATTCGCAGTTAAGACTGGTAAAGCGGACCCCGGATTCCGAGGTGAAAGCTTCGGATGCGACTGGGAATTAACGCTAGGAAGGAGAAGCATTTCATTATTTCCTCGCTGAGGTGGGATGAAAAGTTACGTGTTGCACTCGAGTGCAAAGATTTTTCACCTTGTGCTCTTTTGATTCCCTCGCTAACGCTCAAGATTCTAATTTGTGAATCACTCGCTACGCTCGTGATTCAAATTTAGAATCTTTCGCTTGCTCGGTCATCAAAACTGAGCACGCGGTTAAAAATCAACTTTGCACTCTTGTATAACAAATAACTATTATCATATTACATCATGTTGTATATTCATAATAAAACGTTTAGGACAACGAACAATTCTAAAACAGCGAATTTATTATACGAATAATAATCCACATCCACATCCACACTTCCACATTATAAATGCGAAAGTAACTCTGTCTGTCTGTTACGCTTTCACGCCTAAACCACTTTGGGGTCCGCTTTACTGGCATGCGGATTTGTCTAGACTTTGATATTTTACGCGAAGCGACTGCCATCTGACCTCCACAACCCAAAAGCGATATTGGGAGATATTGAAGCATTGTTGTTAGATCAGTTGTTGAACTTTTTTTGGGGTCCAACTACCCGTCACCGTCACAACTGCAATAGATGTTTATATGGCAACCGGGACCGCCGGCTTAACGTGCTCTCCGAGGCACAACCAGACCAATGCATATTCATGCATACAAATATTTGCACTGAGCGGGGATCGAACTAAGCGTCTCCTGCGTAGCGGCCGCGTTCACTACCGCCACGCCACACAGAGGCTGTCAGTAAAGTCCATATTTTGTTTTAATGTCCATGTTTGGTCTAGATTAGAAACAGCTTCAAAAGCTCACATATGTAGTCCAATTGATAAAGTATACGAAACTACTGACATGTACATTGTTCATACTTGATGTAAACACGTATTTGAGCTAATGGTGGCAAATTCAAGCCGTATTCATAGCAATGAGTTTATATCCGTTACACCAATAAAGTTTTTGGCCGTGTTTGGTGAAACGAAACTTAGATAGAATAAGAAAGTACCTACGTTCAATTTGCGGTGAATCCTAATAACACAACTGCCCAAAAACTGGGTAGTTTAATATTTTCTAGGTACATGTATAATACATTATATGAACTTTGAAAACATCACATATGGAAACACGTTTCTTTATTTCACCATAACGTTTACATGCCTACAGTGTCCCGCTCAGAAAGGTGTACTTACGAAAAAGTGGAAAATAATCAAAAATAATAACAAAATTTCTTTATTAAAGCATTTTAATAATAAAAACCAATTTTTCCACTTTACAATTTCCATTTTTCCAATTTCAGAATTGAAAACAAATCGAACATGAGTAATTCTGATAGTTCCTCCTGAAAGCGTACCTATGTGGATTTTATTTTGACCGATCATACAGAATACTTTGAATTCATTATCAGCAGTAGCGACTACCTCTACATCAGGTTCCATGTTCGTTAAACACGAAACATCGACTATGGAAGGACAGTTGACATTTTGTTTACTACTCCGGGTTCACATTAACTTTCGCAGCAATTAAAAAAGAAAACCCGCTTGTTCTTTGGCTGCACTCCAGTTGCAAGTTCTTCACTAAAGTAAATTCAATTAAGAACTGTATCAAGTGAGAAGGCTTCCTAGAAATTTTGTTGCCAGCAACGTAATTTTATATTTTTTGCTATTTCTTTATTAAAGAAAATCTCTAGAGGTATAAAGTATTAAAGAAATTTTCTAGCGCTTTCTAGGTTAGCTGTACTTCTTGCTTATGTTTGATTACGATTCTTTGAAAGGGAAATTGCTTATTGCTTTATTGAAAAGAATTTGCTACTTTATTGAGCCAGACTCCCCGCTGTCAATCACCAGCCTCCCTAGACAAGTAGCAATTCGTTGGCCGGCGTATTGTGGAATAGCATGATGAATGTATGGAATTTGACGTATATGACAGTATTTTGACGTATATGACGTACACATACGTTGACGAATGTCATATACGTCAAATCTCTAATTCATCATTCTATTAAACAATACGCCGGTCAATTAATTGCTACTTGTCTAGGGGGGCAGGTGTTGCAAAATGCAGTTGAGGATATTTTGGGCCCCGAGAGTTGATATATTTATATAGGACCGTAATGATGTCATCAAAACCTCTTATTTTCATTTGCAAGGTCAATCGAGAGGTGTTAATTGCAGATTTTAAATTAAATAAGAAAATAAACCATTAACAAGATACCTAAATGCTCGAAATGCTCGCAACAAATCCTTATTCCCTACACGGAACCGATAAATCATACACTAAATAGCGAAAGAAATTGGAAACTAACTTTTGTGTAAATAATAACTTGTTTTACTACAGTTTTATTTGTTCTTTGGAAACTCGAGAGGCATATCCGATAACTGAATATAAAATGATTGAAGTTCGCCTCAGAACTGCGATCAGTGTAAGAAGTTGTGTTTTACAATCACGCTTCTAGTTTTGTTTACGACTGTTATATCCAACGTATCGGAAAACATAAACAACAAAAGTTGGTGAGTTTTAAGTCCACTAGCTTTTAATTAAAACGTTAACTGCGACTTTTGTGGTTCAGTTGCGATATAGTTGACAAGAAATTCTGTATCTTGTAAGTACTCTTTTTCTCTATTATTTGTCTACTGATTTTACAAAGTTTCTTTGTCTGAAATTGCTACTGTGAGACATTTTACTGCTTCGCGCTGCGTTAAGGCCCCTAATCAGGTCAACGTCGAAAATACGCTAATTTCGAAACCGTTTTTCTTATTGCCTATAAGACTTACAGATCTGAAATTTATATGCCTGCATTCTACAGGATATACAGCGGAACTTGACCTTTTCAGAAATTTAAAAAAAAAGGAGGAAATAGTAGAAAAGAGGCTCTGAACATAACTCTAAACTTTTTTTTGAAACCAAATATTTTCCACAATATGTATCCAATTAATCTGAAACTTCGCATATATGTTGAAAAAGTATATTAGCGTGACATGACCTTCTTAGTTTATAATCGTTGCCTATCAAATTATTTCTTAAAATTGGTTTTACTGATTTCTACGGCTCCAGTACCCCTTGCTCGTTCAAAATTCAGTCTGCGCTGAGGCGCGTTGCTGAACGGACCTATGTTTGGTTGCTGAAACCTCCCCTCCCGCACCCCGCACACCAGTGTCAGTGTGTGAGTGTGTTGTATAAAACGCTACAAAGATTATAGTCTCCATAGATTAGGCACTTACGATTATACGCGACTAACGTGGCGTAGCGTAACAGCGCTTGTAGGGCTTGTTCCCAGATCTCCACAATTTTATTACCACCACCTCCACGACTTTTATTTGTGTACAAATATAATTCTCAGGACATTCAAGAAATATATAGTACCGTCAACATGTACAAGATTTTATGATTTAGACGAATCGCGACGATAATTTTGAATAGATATCGATTTAGGTACTAAGAATCATCTTCCATTTATTTTGACTTTCTTTTTTGTTGTAAAAGGTCTTGTCGAATGAATAATAATGAATGAATAACTTTTTATAGTTGTTTAATTCATACGACAACAAGCACAACTCGTTACAATCTATAGTTAGTACAATATTTTGAGAGGAAAAGAAAAAGATGAAGGCGTTTTTCAGAATTTGCTGAAATTAATAATTGATACTGGTGATGAAATCTTGCAAAAACACTTGAAAAAAAAAATGCTCAATATACATCCCCACAAATACAAAATGAGATTTTAAATATATGCGGAGTTCTAATTAGAGAAAAAACTGGTTGCAGATGTCAAAGCTGCATACAGTATTTTTATATGTTTTCTCCAGTTGCAAAATATGGATTTTCAAACAATAGCTACTAAAATTAATGGTTTTATCAAAGCTGTTCAATGTTTAAACATTGATGTTAACAAATGCGTGGGACAAGGCTACGACGGGTGTGCTACGATGGCGGGAAAAGATGGCGGTGTCCAAAAACTATTGAAAGGAACGTATAAAACAGTTTACATTTTCGCTATGCCTGCTACAAGTTAAACTTAGTAGTATAGTCAACGACTTGAATCATGTTCCAGAAATCCGAAACTGCATCGGAACGCTAAAAGACACCGTAATTTTTTTTTTGGGAATCGGTTTTACTCCAACAATATGTCCCTAAAATATCACTATTATGTGAAACAAGATGGTCACATAAATATAAGATGTTTAAAAATCATTTTATACAAATAGTCGAGGGTTTGGAAAAGATTTCTAAAGAAGGGAATTCTGGAACGAGAAAGACTGCTTTCTAATTATTATCAGCTGTAGGACAAACGCAATTCATATTAGCGTTATGTGTCATTGATAAATATAATGCTGCAACCCGTAGCAAATTCTTTACAATCCAAAAGTTTGGTTACATATCAAAATCCCGAATTCCCGAAGCTTACAATATCGAATTTCATAATACCGACGTACGAAAGACCGAAATTCAAAATCCCGAATATTCGTTTGACCGAATGTTCAAAATACCGAAAGTATAAAATACCGAAAGTACAAAATCCGGAAGTTCAAAATCCCGAAAATGAAATTTTTGGGTGGTTATAAAAAAAAATAACCACCTTCTAACCTAATCTATCAACGTGGAAACATATAGGTTAAAAGGGCAAGAGAATGACCTCCACCATATATTTATATCATAGTTAGATATTATAAATCATGAATATGTACCTATGTATACATCTATGTAATGTGGGTGTTAATTCACCTCTGCCTAACCATCCGGGGATAAAGGCGTAATTGTATGTATGTTTGTTTTATAAATTACCTACTCGGATGCACTAACGTACAAGGCAACGTAATAAATTAGCCAAAGTAGAATGAGAAACGAAGAAGTCATTTTAAAACTACCCCCGTTGTAAAAATAAGTATAAAAATTAAACCAGGACGCCTACCATCGGTAACGTACCAAAATCTCATTTTCGGGATTTTGAACTTCGGGATTTTGAACTTTCTGGATTTTGAACTTCGGCATATCGTACTTCGGTATTTCGTACAATCGAGATTTTGAAATTCGAGATTTTAAACTTCGGGATTTTGTCATTCGGGATTTTGATTTTCGGTATTTTAATACGTAACCGCTAAAAGGTAGGTATATCTTATCAATGAAGGATAAATAATTATATGTGCATTATATTTTTCTATTGTCTGCATTCAACTGAGTTTTCCATAAGACAAATGATGTCCTATCTAGTATCACATACTCTATGTTCCATGATTTTTTATTGTTTAGCACAGCGGCTACGTTCAACGACGTGGTTGTATGCGTGCGCGAACCCCGGCGATCCCGCCCCGCACCTCTCGATGCCCCGCTTGACCAAATACCTAAACGCTCAAAGTCATTCGCGTAGGTAATCACCTTAAAAAGAGAACTGTTCTAAAATGTATTGACAATCATGACTAAAGTCAATATAGCAACACAGTTTTGGTAGATTCCCGCATTGAATATCATCACATACATTATAAAATTACTTTTGTTGATATTTACATCAAACGTTGATTTATTATTGGTAATATTATTTTGCAACGTAAACACACTTAGCAAAATCTGTCCACTTCTTTGTATCTGATACAGAGCGTTCGACTGTATTGGTGTATCTCTTAGACGGCTATTAGACTATTAATTTTGAATTAGAGTATTAGTATTTAAATGGTATGCGTAGTAGCATATTGAGAGGTGCCTATTAAATGGTGCATTTAGGACTGCCACTTTTTTGAACTATTTATTAATCGACAAAACTAGTTTAAACTTTGCGCGATTTCCTAATACTCTTTTTGCCATGTTCGCTTTGTTAAAATAACGTTTGACGTCTGACTACCTCGCTACAAAGTAACATTGAAAGCGCACACGAGTGTTAAACCTATACGTTCACGGTTAGTAGTAAAATGTTCCCTAAAAAACATGAAATATGAAAAGGGAAGGCTGGAAATGGTACATGTGGTATGATTTCAATTAATATAAAGATGACGTTCAACAGAACAGCGACGATTTAATAAGTTTAGGTGGTAGTAGTAGAATAATATCATTAAGAGCATTACGTGATGTAGATAGGCCAGTTTTATTTAAAATTGATCGCAGAAAATAAGATAGTATGAATACGAAGTTTTGATTGTAATGTTTCTACAACTGGACAATTAGTTCGACGAACTAGCCTACTAAAGACTCATTTAGACGGGGGGACTTTCTCGCACGTTTCGATTCGAGAAATCGTACGCTACTATCACTAGCAATACCTAATAGCCATACAATTATCGTATGAAAACGTTCGCACACAGTAACATACGATTATATCATACGAGATTAGCAAATGACATATCGCCTTATATCAAAATATGATTTACTAGCCTTCCGCCCGCGGCTCCGCCCGCGTGCATCTCGGTTAACGCGACCTTTGCTCATAACTTCGGTTCTACTCAACCGATTGCGATCAAACAAACGTAAGATTTTAAGTCTGAGTAAGCCCTTTCTAACAAAAAAAACCGCATAAAAATCCGTACAGTAGTTTTTGCGTCCATCGCGGACAAACAGACAGGAAATTAAAAAAAAATATTTTCGTGTTCAGTATCGTTAACATAACATAACCCAAGTATTTTTTTTTAGATATCTCCAATGTACAGACACGACCACTTTATTACAATTATATAATAGTATAGATCATCATCATCATCATTTCAGCCATAGGAAGTCCACTGCTGGACATAGGCCTCCCCTATAGATCTCCAATAGTATAGATAGATAGATTTATTTATTTATACTTTATCAAAATATGATTTATTGATTTATTTATACTTTATTGCACAAAAAAATGTACAAAGGCCGACTTAATGCCATGGGCATTCTTTACCAGTCAACCTTAGGGTGATGCAGAGAATTGTTAAAGTAGGTGCTTGTAAGAAGATGATTATTGTTTTAAAATTCTGTTTAGACGGACACTATATTCAATCGTGAGGTAATTTTCACCAGCGTGGACGAGTGAGTGGCAATTGATTTTGCAAATGTTTAGACGGGCAAGTTTTTTCTGTCCCTTCAATAATCGTATCTTACAGGCAAGTAACTCTCCTCGTCTAAATGAGCCTTAATGCTGAATGATTTTATACTTTTACGTTTGCTCAGTGTAACCGCGAATCATCGACTAACCGAACAATACATTTTTTGGTGAGATGCGATGACGGTAGTGACTCGTGCGAAAAGACGTGAATACGCAGAAAATTGGTGAACAAAACTCAAATGATGATTGATTTCTCTTTTCATGATTCTGAAAATGCTGTAAGCACAGGTTAAAACATATTTCAGAATCATTAAAAAGACGAATGTTTGTAATACTAATAATATGTTCGGTCCTTGCCATAACAGTGGTATTTTTTCTGCTTAGGCCAGAACTGATAATAGTTATTTGTTATACAAGAGTGCAAAGTTGCTTTTTAACCGCGTGCTCAGTTTTGATGACCGAGCAAGCGAAAGATTCTAATTTGTGAAATTAGAATCTTGAGCTTTAGCGAGGGAATCAAAAGAGCACAAGGTGAAAAATCTTTGCACTCGAGTGCAACACGTAACTCTTCATCCCACCTCAGCGAGGAAATAATGAAATGCTTCTTCTTCATCCTAGCGTTAATTCCCAGTCGCATCCGAGCTTTCACCTCGGAGTCTGGGGTCCGCTATAGGTACCAGTCTTAACTGCGGATTTGACTGGACCTCAATATTTTCCGTAAAGCGACTGCCATCTGACCTCTATAACCCAATGGTGACATTAGGTGATATTGAAGCATTGCAGCTAGAACGTTGTTGTTGAACTTTTTAGGGCTCCAACTGCCCGTAACGACTGCTACAGATGTTCGTATGGCAACCGGGACCGACGCTTTAACGTGTTCTCCGAGGCACGACCAGCCCACCAAATACCCATTATGCAAACAAATATTTGCACTGAGCGGGGATCGAACACGCGCCTCCTGCGTAGCGGTCGCAAAGCCATCTGACCTCCACAACCCAATGGTGACATTAGGCGATATCGAAGCATTGCAGCTAGACCGTTGTTGTTGAACTTTTTAGGGCTCCAACTACCCGTAACGACTGCCATAGATTTTCGTATGGCATCCGTGACCGACGGCTTAACGTGCTCTCCAAGGCACGACAAATACCCATTTTCATGCATAAAAAATATTTGCACTGAGCGGGGATCGAACCCGTGCCTCCTGCGTAGCGGCCGCGTTCACTACCACTACGCCACGGAGGCTGTATTATATGTGCATTAATACTAATAATAAAATACAAAAAAATAAAAATTCAACAACAATGTTCAACAATATGACGTGAAAAAAATTGATGCGCGCAAAGCAAATTTAAAAAAAAAGTACACTAAGGAGGTTCCGAGTCTGAGTTTTTCATAAATTAAAAAAAAAGTTGCATGATAAATTCGGCACCATAGAGGTAGAAGTAAATAGGTTTAATGATGTTTTGAGTTCACAAACCTAGTACACACGATGTTCTAAATTCAAATTTACTTTATCCTCTAGAGGATAAAAATGACTTTTACGCTCAGTTATCGAAGAGCAAAAATACTCTTTCCGAGATGGTGGGATGAAAATACGCTTTCCGAGGTGGTGGGATGAAAAAATAATTTATTTGTATTGTAATTTGGTGTTTAATAATTTATTTATGGTGGCAACTTTTTTAAATTGTTGGAAATACTAAGTAATCTATTTATTCTGGTTAATCCTACTATAATACAATTTCAATATTTACAATATTAACAATAAAACTAAAAATATATACATAAAAGGACAAATTAAAAACTACTGGAAATACTTAGTTACAGATATATAGACTTATAGAATAAAAACGTACTGTACCTACTAATGCAGCAACTTATAAAGTTCGGACTGTTATCATTTGAGATAAAGAGAAAAGAGTTATGACTGAATTTATTTTTGCCAGGTGTACCATAACTTTAACAATAAATGCACGGACAAGTAGATACAGTAGCAATAATGTTTAACTACCCCAACGTCAAAATATTGGCAGTTATCCAAAAATTACTGTTTCGTAGTGTTGCTAGAAAGTACTGACTTTTCTATTACAATCTATAAAGCCACAAGATAAAATACCACTCAGTGATTAATCACGAAATCTCAGAAATTATAACGCCTATAAACTTGAAATTTGGCAGGTAGGTTCCTTAGATCGCAGGCGGCCGCTAATCCATAGTCCATAGTAATCTTCTGTATATAAAAATCAATCCCAATTTCCCTTGGTCACGCTATCACGCTTGAACGGCTGGACCGATTTCGCTAATTCTTTTTTTAGAACATTCCTTAAAGTACGAGGATGGTTCTTACGGAGAAAAAAATTAAAAAAAAAAAGAATTGACTGTTAGGCGGTATGAAGTTCGCGGGGTCAGCTAGTATTATATGTAAATGCCAAAGTAACTGGCAAAAGAGTTAAGTATACACTTTTGCATAGGCATTAACTTTATCATAACGATGTATAGTCATCTCCTTTGATATATTCTCACTTACTTACTACTTATCTAACGCATACTCTATTTCCTAACTCCTTCAACAGACGGACACTAATGAACTGATTTGTTATGTACCTACTATGTCGTTTTTGTCGCAACCCGAATGAGTGCTACTAAGCACTAGTATCAATCCTTCGAAATAAAGAATACATTTAATACAATGTTAGCCTCCAGTTTGACCCTCATTTGATATCTCTTATAAAAAATTGCCTTTGTTATTTACCCAAGGTTTAATTTGGGGATAAAAATTAGCCTGAATAGCATAGCACATAAATGCTATTCAGTAAGCAATATTTATTCAGATATAAATACTTGTTTACTGAATAATTCGTAACGTTATTATCCTTACTAATATTGTAAATGCGAACGTAACTTCATCTGTCTGTCTATCACGCTTTAACGCCTAAACCAATAAACCGATTTTGATGAAATTTGGTACAGAGATAGATTGGACCTTGAGAAAGGAAGGACATAGGCCAAGTTTGATCGTAATAACCGATATCCAAGCGTGCGGAGTCGCGGGCAAAAAATATTATACAATACAAGTTATTAATACACACTCCATCATTCAAAAACTTTCAAATTTTTTATATTAGTAGGTTTTTTTAACTTATGAAACGTATTTTTACTAAATATTTTCATATGTTGTGATTGATGGACGTTATGATTGATAGTTTGCTCTTCTAAATCTTGAAAACTGACCTCCAAATGAACCTTGAGCATAATATCTCTCATTTCGTATTCACATCTCTATGAAGATCTCCCTCTGTGTGTATAATAAGATTTACATGTCATAAGTTGAACATGGATATGTTAGATATTGCTTTAAGATAAACTCACTAGGCAAATAGTTTGCAGCAAAATATTATCTCTATCGCATAACAGAGGTATTCTGTTCTTAGATATATACGTTAGAGTATGTTGCAATTCGGTTTTTAGATATTATTGTGTCGTGACTGATTGATTGATAGAAGTCGGTGCACCTATTATTTGAATTGTATTACTGGAATCATATGCGTAGGCATAGAGATATATTAGGATAAATTTATTTTTGAAATCTTATTTTCATTATAAATAGTTACATTTTATTACAGGAAAAAATTCAAGAAATCTTTCTTTCATACCTAAAAATGTATCAAACAAATATCATACACAGGCTATCGATTAGTAACTTATTGCCCGCTAGATACGATCGTAACCTGCAAATAAATACAACGTGAAGCAAATCTTATTCAATAACTTGAGTGTTTCTACAAGTTATGTTAAAAGTTCGAAAAAGTTTTAATACAAGCTTAGTGTTTCGAATATTGAGTCAGGAATTCATTTCAATATTTCAAACATTTTTAGATATACCGCAGTAAGGAACGCGCAATCGAATGGTAACGCAAAATATTGTACCTAAGTTTTTTGCTTGCGGGAACCCCGGCCGCCACCAAATACATTACTCATGAAATAAACATTTGTAGTGTAACTAGTTTTAGCAGTTTTCCTCTTGGAAACGGATAGCCTCATGAATGAATCGTTCGAAAAGAAACATTACGCAGAAGTTGAGAACAAGCAAGTCATTAGCGTTTAATAGAAAAGGAATAGCATTGCTAGTTAGTTCTCTGTGCTCTAGTAAATAAGTATTGTTTCTTATAATGACCATCACTGTTCAATGAGTATTGCTTGCGATAAAGTCAATTACTGTAGAAACTAGATACGATACAATATTGATCATAGTTAATAAGTGAAACATTAGTCTATCATCACGTCTTTTTGAATTAACATAATGCCTCTGAGTGCCTTCTGTTTTAACTCTGCGATGTTATAGACACCTAAGTCGTTATACTTCATTGTTTATATTGTATTCACAGCGCATTATGCTAATACACGTTTGGCTCAATAGTGAAGTGTATGCTCATTTTTTTTAAATTTCTGCACCATGGCAATCTGTTCAGAAACAATAAGCCACTTCCTTGTCAGATCCTGTTCTGTCATGTCTTTATTTACATTTAAGAGTTCTCCTTTGGGCTGTTTGGGTAACACTTATTACAGGCTGAAATCTGCTACATAGTCTGGGGATATCCATTCGTTTCAATCTCAGATATTGTGCGCTACCCTCTCCACTCAATAAAGTTATGTTTGATTCCTTGAAGCACAATTAGTGTTCAAAATCGATCCAATACCACCATTGCCAACACTCGAAGTCCTCAATAGAGAGAACACTCAATAAACCAAAGCAAACCAAAGCAAGTACATCTTGTCCAGATTGTCAGTATGCTACTACAGCCGTCTGCCAGCCACTGTATTGATGTTCAAACACACTCAAGCACACGCATACACACTTGTACAGAACTACAGACGTGTGGAAGCTGGTAAGTTGCCAGGGCTAAGTACATCCATGTCGACATAATATCCTCATGGGCATACGGGTCACAGATAGCAGCCCCGTAATTTCTCTCCAGCATGTGTCAAGTACCGGCTAAAAGAGAAAAATCGGCTTTAATGTCTAAGATCGTTTTTCCTACAGCAATTTATAAAACTTCTTTTTTACTTTTGTAATATTTTGTAGATGATATAATTTCTTGGCGAAAAAAGTTAAAAGGCATGTACTTAGTACAGTTTAGGTAGCTGAGTCAATGATTTTATATTATTTTTGAATTACTTTGACTTGTTGGACGATTTCGTTCGATTTTTAAGCGACTTCAAAAAGGAGGAGGTTCTTAATACGATTGGTATTTTTTGTCTACTGTTAAATTTGGCTTGGCGTCGACTTCAAACCTATCAATAGGTAGCATATACAAATTATAGTATTTTATTACTATAGGTGTTAGGTTTGCGTAAGAGAAGCATTAAATTAAATCATTATGTTATTTTCTACATTTTAGTTTTTGAAGTCAGTTTTCTTAAACTTTATTTTTATTTATTGTTCATCGGGAACGTGAAAAATTTGTCTATTTATATTGCTCTAGGTGTTTTTATGTTTGATGTTAATGTTTTTCTTTGTTCATTTAAAAACAGGTATATTTAAATTTTAAGGCGGACACCCACTAACAGTTTATCGAACGACAACCAGATGATATCGGTCTGCCAGTTCATCGCCATAGCCCACACACTTACAGTTTCGTATACGATTTTGGACTGACGGATAATTGTGTGTGGCCGCTTGACGATTCCGGTCAGCAAAGACAGTTAAAGGCCGGACAGTCTATGGCCGTCGGCATTTTATACGTAATAACATCAGACTAAAAGAATAAAATAATGTTATTATTTTAGTCTGAGGTAATAAAATTAATATGACGACATTGATGACATAAGGAGTGCAGGCCGCCGGACAGACGAAAAACTGCTGGCGGACTGTAAGTGGGTGGCCGCCTTTAGAACCTAGAATACTTACAAGCAATGCTTAGTTTGTGCCTAGATAGCTAGCCTATGTAGTATGCCCCAAAATATTATATTATTGAAATACATTTCAGCTATGCTCAGTACTTTAAACTAGATTTCAGTAGTTATTATGGAATCATTTACTTATCTTACGCTGACGGCACAAAATCTCTCTGTTCTTGCTGGGTCGGCAGCATGAGTGTGACTCCCTGGTGTTGCACTCGTCCATAGGCTACGTTAACCACTTTCCATCAAGGGGGCAGTGTGCTTGTCTGCGACCTAAGTTAAAAAAATCCGCGTTTGATTTAATAAAAGATGTCTTTTGATTTTTTACTAAACTATAAATCTACAATGAGAAAAAGTAGAATTTCAAAGAATCTGTAATGATGCCTCATATTTATTATTCATTCGAAACTAAAGGAGATCCTATTTTGAATGAGTAATGACATAAAAAGGTAGAATCCGCCCGAAATAGATCGTACGTACATATTTTTTTATCTATTGAACTATTTTAATGTATAAGGCCCCTAATCAGGTCAACGTCGAAAAATCGGTAATTTCGAAACCGTTTTTCTTATTAATGTGAAGACTTACAGATCTGGAATTTATATGCCTGCATTCTACAGGATATACAGCGGAACTTGACCTTTTCATAAATGAAATAAAAAAGGAGGAAATAGTAGAAAAGAGGCTCTGAACACCACTCTAATCTTTTTTTTGAAACCAAATATTTTCTACATTAAGTATCCAAATAATCTGAAACTTCACATATATGTTAAAAAAGTATATTAGCGTGACATGACCTTCTTAGTTTGTAATCGTTGCCTACCAAGTTATCTCTTAAAATTGGTTTTACTGATTTCTACGGTTCCAGTAGGCCTTGCTCGTTCAAAATTCAGTATGCGCTGAGGCGCGTTGCTGAACGGACCTATGTTTGGTTGCTGAAACCTCCTCTCCCGCACCCCGCTCACCAGTGTCAGTGTGTGAGTGTGTTGTATAAGACGCTACAAAGATTATAGCCTTCATAGATTAGGCACTTACGATTATACGCGACCATCGTGGCGTAGCGTAAGAGCATTCGACGTCGCGGGTTCGATTCCCGCTCATTGCAAATATTTATATGCATGAATCTATTTGCATTGGCCTGGGTGTTTTTATGTATGTCTTTACAAAAAGGAAACTTATTTAAGTATGTATATTCGCATATCAAAATCCATGACTCAAGCTAGTTGGTGTGGTTACTTTGGGTCTAGGTTTAAGGGTCTTTGAGTCCTTATAAACTCGGATTTCTTCTGCGCTCACTTGGCGCTTAGACACTGTGTAGGGACTGTAGGGCGTCAATCAAGTTAATTGACAAAAAAATAATTGCAACAATTTTTTTTTTATATTACAGCTTATAAACTTGCCCAGATTACATTTTTTTAAATATTTACTTTAGTTTTTTTTAATTTATTCATTTAAGATTGTTTATTTTTCAAATATGTACAGTACATAAATAATACTAAATGAAATTTAAAATAAGAAACTATAAATAAAAATAAGCTAAATAAAATAAATAAAATATTTACCTTCGTAACGCGTCAATTGCAACTAAATCAATTGCAATTAACTTTAAGCTGCACGTCAAAATTCTAACAATCCCATCTTAAGACTGACCTGGCTATCAGGATATCTTGTAGAATGACGAAATTTCATACAAACTTTCATCCCCTATTTCCCTACTTTGACCCCCTATTTTTGTAAAAAAAATAACCTGCTTAATGTCTGTTCCCATGCTTAAATCTATCTCTGTACCAAATTTTTTGACAGTTATTTTCGCATAATTTATAACATGTATTAAATATCCAAGTATCCAACTCTGTACCAAATTTCATTAAGATATCTTGAATAATAAACTTTCATCCCCTGTTAATTTAGTAATAAAAGGCAATCAATATCCATATCCGAGCACTTATCCATCTTGCACCAGATTTCATCATGAACTTTCAAACAAATTTTCATCTCCTATCCACCCCCCCTTAACCCTTTTTTTCGCGTTAAAGGTGATCTATGTCCGTTCCCATGCTTCAATCTATCTCTGTACCAAATATCATCAAAATCAGTTCAGTGGTTTAAGCGTGAAAGCACAACAGACAGATGAAAATTTATTTGAAAGTTCACGATGAAATCTGGTACAAAGATGGATAAGTGCTCGGAAACGGATATTGATTGCCAGTATTAAATTAATAGGGGATGAAAGTTTATTATTGAAGATATCTTGATGAAATTTGGTAGAGTTAGATACTTAATATTATAAATTATGCCCAAATAACTCTATCTCTTACGCTTTCACGCCTAAACCACTGTATGTACTAATTTTGATTAAATGTAGTACAAAGATAAAAGAAACCTTGGGGCAGGCGCAGATGCACCGTTGTGGGCACAATGCTCACAACCATAATAGACCTGTGACGTCACTTTTTATGTTTTAAATAATTTTATAAGTTCAAATATGAACACTATGATGATGGAGTAGAAGACTAATAGGGCTTAGCCAGTATTCGCAATTCGGTTTTTGCGGTAGTCAGTTCGAACACCCACACCGAACACAAATTATGTCTTATCTAGTATTACATACTCTATGTTCGATGATTTTTATTGTTTAGCACAGCGGCTTCGTTCAATGACGTGGTTGTGTGCGTGCGAGAACCTCGTTGATCCCGCCCCGCACCTCTCGGTGCCCCGCTTGACCAAATACCTAAACTCTCAAAGTCATTCGCGTAGGTAATCACCTTAAGCGATGATATTAAGATTCCTACTAAATTTTTATTTTGTACTGACCAACTAACTGATTCATGCCAAGTCTTAATTGTGGAGCTACAAAAATTGAAATTTCGACAGTTTTTATGTTGTAAACATTAACTAAAAACAGATCTTTGGAAATTCACCCAAGGGGCAAAGAGGGCAAGATAAAAAAAAATGAACTATTACCTATATGGAAATTCGTCATTGAAAGTAACAAGTATGTCTTTGCGAATGCCTGTTTCTAGACTGTACACTGTACCTCTTATGAGTGTGAATTAGAGGTTGAAAGCTTATATCGGAATTTCGTCATATTTCAAGTAGGGTTTATTCAAGATTTACAGTTTTTTCTAAAATTAGAAAAGTTATTATTTGATTGCTTCATTTTTAGGATTCATTATGTTTGCAGTAGATAACATTCCCGAATAGTAAACATCTCTGTCACTCTGTTTTGTATAGGTAAACAATGTTGACCGTTTTGCCAGACTTATTTACATAAGAAACAGCGAACAACGAATGAACAAAAAACAAAATCTATTTTTTACAGTGTTGTTGTCAATTTGTAACTATATTTATAGTTTATTTTTGCCCCGTGCCGTTCGTACATTGACCTATGAATCCGAGTATAATAGCTATACAGAGACCAGATAAAATACCAGTAAGCGGTCACTCATCCAAATAATAACCACGTGTAGGTAGTTTAACCCACTGATCGTCTTCTCAAGACCCACTTTCAGTTTGTATGTTTAGCGGTTTTATTGAAATTCAGGGTCTGGTGTTAAACACTAACATACACTTAAAACACCAAGGCCCAACGCTGATGCCTAAATACACTCTAGCTCTCGTTTTTTTAATATTTTGGTTATTAATGAAATACCTTCTTATCGATCCAATTCATAACCTTGACTATGAATTCAGTCGACGCCGCAAAAAATCAAATTAGTATATGAAGACACAAACTTATTTCGTAATCCAAACCAACAAGGGTGAAGAACAAACAACATCACGAACTTCACCCGATAATTTCCAAAACTTGAATTAATACGCAATACAAAAAGAAAATAAGATTACCTTCCTTAAAATATAACCATGAAGTTGTGGGTCTCAAATGGAGATCCATTATTTTTTTTACATCACCATATCATAAATTTTCTTTTTTATACGTCGTAACTGTGCATCGGTTGAACAATAGGGAGCTCAACCTCCATAGTTTTCGATCTTACATAAAAATGTCTATCTGATAACTTATTGGGTTATAGCATAACGCAATGTAGTTATATGCGGATAGTTTAGAAGTTTTATGGCAGTAATATAACTGCTGCCGTATATTGTGTTCTGAAGGAGTTTCTAAGTTTTGATAAAGTAGAAATAAGAACTAAAGACTTAAAATCATGATTTTTTTAGTTCTCATTTTTCCGAGTGCTAATCCTGAGCTCGTGCGATGAACTCTTCAAACAGGTCAATAATGGAACGGTTTTCATAATACGAACTGCAAATGTATCTTTGTAATCCTATATTTTATATGGGATTACAAAGTTATTTATGCAGTTAGTTACAGCCTGCTGGTTACATTCAAATCTTGCTCTTTTGAGTCCGGGATCCGTTAGGTTTTTACGGAACTTTTCACTCTGAGAGGAAATCCTGCGACAGAGCCTATTTTATCAATTAACTAGTGTGTCGCTTGTAGGCGAAGTTTTCTTTACCACCCAAAGACACAATTAAAATTGTGAAGTCTGACGTAAGAAACAAACAACCTAGATAGTTTTGAATTTAACATCAAAACATAATTGTGAGCAAATAAAATTGACCTTACAATAAAAGCTTAACAGCCTTAAGCGTACCAAAATATTGTTATTGCATACATCAAACAAACAAAGAATAAAAAAAGCTACGTCATGAAAACGATACATCACGCATATTGTATTGGAATCCGGATTGCGTACATGTGTAGAAAGCTTTAAGGCTCATAAAATAGACGTTCATGTAAATAGTACCTTCATATAGTTTCTCAATACCATGTGAAGGAATGAATGAACGAATCCGTACGTTATTGCAACGTTTTATCTTCGTGTTTTTATAGTTTATCTTGCTCAGCTGTTTCAACTGATTTACTTTTCGTATAGATAGGTACTTTATCTGTGAAGTGTTATCCTAAAATATGGATGGTTATTATTGGTCCCGTGGAATTCATTTTACAACATTACACAGATACATTTACTCAGATACATTTTACACAGTAGAGATATCTTTTTCTTCTTCTTACTATCCTATATATTGGAGATATATAAGGAAATTATTTAATATACACTACACAGTTTTGTTTGAAGTAGATACTCATTTGTTTATTTGTCAGGGGCGTATTTAAAGATTTGGCGCCCCGGGCCACTTAGGTTTGCCGCCCCCTATGCAGGCACGGTCCGAGGGGGGGGGGGGGGTCACAGGGGACATGACCCCCCCCCCCCAAACCATGCACGTCATATTGAAAAGTCCCAGTACGAGGGAAGGGGGGGGGGGGGGGTTAAATTTCTTAAGGAATTGCCGAAGTGACCCCCCCCCCCTCCCAAACTTCAAGCTGCGACCGCGCCTGCCCCTATGTGACGTTCGCGTTCACCGTTAGCCTGCGCCCAAGGGGCTGACACAAAATAGGGGTCCGTCAGAAATTGCTGGAGATTTTCAAGCCTGATTCGTGAGATCTCTATCTTATGGTGCGAGGGAAGTGACTTCCATCGATCTCTCCACTTACCCAGGCTCCCAACCAGAATCCCTTCAAGGGGAAATATTTGCATTCCATTCCATTAAAGCGCCCTACGTAGAAGATGATATCGCAACCAAAAATCACTTGAGTACAGCAATAGCTTGTGAAGAATGATGTTTTATGGCTCAAAGCACCGCTTTGGGACCTGGCAGCACTCTAGGGTCTAAAGGCACTCGGATCCCGTTTTGAAGGGCTCTATAACATATGTCTCAAGTAGAGACGGATTCCGAAAATTTGAAAGACAGGAAAACTGGTCTTCTTCTGCAGTTACCGTCCGCCTATCGGCTCATTGTATTGATGGACAAGGTGTGCAGTCATGCAGGTGTTTTAAACGAATTATTCCTCGTGAAGTGCCACATCGAGTGCCTTACAGGAGTGAGGCCGAATTTGGTAGACAATAAATTTGGTTAAACGTTATTTTTAAACTATCGCGGTGTAAACTCATAGTTTTTATGTTTCGGGACTTATCGCGATTAATTATTATTTGGAACTTACTTGTGCCGACGTTTCGGGTGCGTCCCGAAACATAAAAACTATAAATTTGGTTAAAGTCGGGAGCACCGTGGATGCCAACACGCACTTGAGGTGGAAGAAGCAGTGGCACGGCGAGTTGATGCTGGCAGTGTCTATTGTTGCCTACGTCTTTAACACCTTGCCATGGAGCTGCATCAGAGCTGCACTCTTTCAGCACGGGGTGCCTCTCTATCCTCGCGTCATTGTCGGGGCTTATCTATCGGTGAAAGCCAGTATCTACCCATGTAGGACAGGGCTTGGTAAGTGAGATATGTGGCGGGGTGTTCCGGCTGGCGCGGATCTGGGGCCGCTTCTGTGGAACATCGGCTAGGACTGGATGGTGACGGCACGAAATCAGAAGCAACCAAGTAAGCCACAGCTGGAGTTACCCAAGTCCTTGGACGTATTTGGTGACTGGATCTGAAGTGGGCATACCTGGTTCTCTTACTTACGAACCCTTTCTGGCCAATTGATGTGTGGGGAGCACAGAGGCTGCCCATACACCACCTGACAGTCCTTAAATAGACTTCGGATGCAGGTCAGCCGAAGTAACGAAAACCGAATGGATGGAGTTTCTCAGATGAGGTGGACCCAGGCACCACGGTGTGAATGCGGAACTACAGTGACAGGCCGTGGACACTTAGAACATCGGTTTGAACTACTATGATTTCAAAGAAAAATAGCCCTTATTATCATTCAGCATAAGACTATGAGCAACAACTGAGGCAATAAATAGACAATAATATTTACGACTGAATGTTGGCCAATGTTGACAATTAAAAAAAAATGACATTTAAAAAATCAAAATGGCTGTATCGCATGCGATTTCACTTTTTGATTTTTGAAAATTTACACAATACGCATACTTTTTTTGCGAGTTTTATGTAGTGAGATAGTGACTCTTATGTTATGTGATGTTTTTCTTTTTGTATTTGAAGACAGTGACTTACAATTTTGTATGATATTTCAATTCCTATTTCGGAAACGTTTTTGTGCTATATTTAGTTTTTATTTTGAGACAGTGACTCTTATTAGTTTATAAGTAGTGTAATTTACTTGTCTGCAAACATGCCAGGGACAAAGGGCACCAAAAGGTGTGAGCTTTGCCACAAAAGGAGATTTCCAAAATGCAAATTATTTTTGTCGAAATTTCCTCTAGATCCAGACCGGTAAGTTAAAGAAAACTATGTCGGACTATGTCCCTACTAAATTACGTATGAATCAGTCGAGTTCATTACTATATGGGCACTTCCAGACTAAAATATATAAGCATAAAGAGTTCGTAATGACAGCTATTGTTGCATTTTCGTTAGACATTTCGACAGTCGTTATGGGTAGTTGGAGCCTTAAAACCAACAACTGAAGAACAATGCTTCAATATCACCATTGGGTTATACAGGTCAGGTGGCAGTCATTTCACAGAAATTTTTGAAGTTTAGTCAAATCCATAGATTGATAAAGTGGTCCCTAGACTCCGAGGTGAAAGCTTCAGATGTCACCGGGATTAATGCTAAGCTAGCTAAGAGGAAAAAAGTGCAGGATACATGAAAAAAATGAGTGCACACATGAATGTATTAAACTAAAGTACAAAAGAAACTCGATTAAGCATACCATACTACATTTGGTTAGGTACTTAACTGAAGGTGTACAATATTCTAGCAACTTATTATAAAAACTTATATTAAACAAATAAACTAGGCTAACTAATTGACTAACTAGTGGTTCGATGTCTGTTTTTGGTCTACAAAATAAGTTTCTAAACAGAAAAATATTTAATAACTGACTTTTTAAATAAAACATATTAATTAAATAGACACATAAATATTGTTTACCTTTAGTTAAGTACCTAACTGAACTGAGTACAGTTGTTGTTAGGCATTCAGATAATCATACATTATAAAGAAAAGCCTGTTTTGTGCATTCATGTAGTACATAATGTATGTGTATTTAATAAAAGCAAAAAATACATTAAAAAAAAATCAATGTTTATTTTAAGAATTAACAAACAGGTACATTTGGAAATGAATGTATGCATTTACCTATATGCACATGTTTAATTCTCTTATGCTTACAACGGCATTGCAAAATTTAGCGGTAACATAATATACATTTTGATTTACTTTTTTTTTCAGATTGATACTTCGGGCGTCGATTTTCAACTTTCTGTTCTGTCGGTGACATCACTGGAGAACAATCTATAGGCTATCTTTCGACTAACCTATCGGCTAACTATCGACCAATGACAATCTATAGGCTGTCACAAGATTGTGGCCGTCGTTGTGCGCTTACAGAAGTGCATTGCTGGAGCGGTAGCGCTTCTTCTCTATTGAAAATGGTCACTAGTTATTACATAATAATTTATTCTATTATATTATTGACCATATAATTACTACTAAACTTTGGATAAACCAGCTGATATCAAGATTTAATAGTACCAACACTATATTATGCGATAATTTGTTTAGTAGTTATAGCTAAGCTATGGTCATGCAATAATAACATATACAATAATTAAAATGTACAACTACGTACGTATATATTACTTATTTAATTTTTAAGTCCTATAATATAGGTATGAATAAAAATAAACTATATGGTTGCCTACTTAATATAATATGTGTTGATTGTACTTTTTGTATAAAGTTATTAAAAATAAAGAAAAAAACATGTGTGTATGCAGTGTAACTAATCAGGTATTAACCTTAAAGTGATATGAATATCAGACTCACGCCCAGTTTCCGAAAGGCTGATCAATATCAAAAGTTTATGATGGACGCAGAAACTACTGAACAAATTTTGATGTGGTTCTATTGATAGCAAGGCCTTGCTTAGACTTAGTCTACCGTAGAAGTGGAAGTTTAGATATACCAAAATAATATATATAATTATTATAATAATTCACGTAGATAGAGCTGTGATTATTAAATAAGTAAAATATAAATATATTATAACATATTGTAAAATATTTATATTGTGATATTTTTCTACCAGATATTTTGTATTTTGGAATAGTTTTGAGGTAAAATGCTATTAAATTCTTATGCATTAATACTTTCATAATGTGATACCTATATATTGTAATTAGCGAACAATAAAATAATTAATTAATTAATAAAGCTACTTTTTAGTTAACAATAAATTCGCGGTACGCGATCTTACCGCGAATTTATTGTTAACTAAAAAGTTCGAATCCCGCCCGAAGTCAAATTCTCTTTTCTCTTTGTAAATCGATTTGAACAATCAGCATAATAAATGCTTCAAAATTAAATTCAATAAAAATAAATTATTTTTTGAAACATTTTTGCAGTAATATACTTTATAAATTAATTTAAAGCTGTGTTTTAGTTAAAACTAACATTTTGTAATATTTTTTAACCTTTCTGGTGCCACAGTTATATTTTTATAGTAAAATACTACGTATATTAATTTAAAGCTGTGTTTTAGTTAAAACAGTTATATTTTGTGATATATTTCATGTAAATTAATTTAAAGCTATATGTTAGTTGAAACACTAATATTTTGTAAATTAATAGGTTGTGTTTTCGTTAAAACAGTTATATTTTGCAATATTTTTGTAGTAAAATACTATGTAAATTAATTTAAAGCTGTGTTTTAGTTGAAACAGGTATATTTTGTAATATTTATGTAGTAAAATACTATGTAAATTAATTTAAAGCTGTGTTTTAGTTGAAACAGTTATATATTGTAATATTTTGAAAGCAAATTAATTTAACCTCTACCGGTCGTTGACTCTTATTACTTGTACCTATTTTATGACATAACAATCAATAAATACAATAAAATTATAAGTTGTTGCTGGAAGTTTTATTTTAGAGTTTTGACATTGAATTTAAATTTTAAGTACCGGTTGTGAACCGCTAAAAATATTTAATCGATATCGATATATTAAGGCGCGTCACTATCGATGTCGATGAGTTGAGGAACATCACTCATTCTTCTTTCTTTAGGTTGGTATTACTTAAATGTCATTTTCAATTTGACATTTGACGTTCCCGTGTCACGTTGGTAGTATACATTAGTTCATTTGTGTATGTGTGCGTGAGCTCAATATGAATGTACTAAGTGCGGCCTCTTCATACGTAGTATATTACTTACTCTGTGCTACAGTGAGGTAGGCGCTAACGTGTGCTGCATGCCTAAGCACGTGTACACCGCAGGAACTCATGGGTGCCTCTGAGAACGCCATCAGGGTGGTTGCACACTGGGCAAACAAAATATGACAGTAGGGTACGGTACGGTATCACGGTAGCTTTTCCTACCAGCTGACGCAATGCGCCCAGCTAGGGCTGCTTCGGTGAGATCCTGAGACATACAGATCAGGCGCCGACCCCACCTCTGCCTGGGCTCCTCCATGTATATGCCAGGCGTTGTATTCTTTAAGCAACCGTCAGAGCGGGAAACCTCTCACTGCAGGTCATATTGCTAGTTATGGCCGTCTGCGAGGGGTGATTATTCCTCGTGAAGTGCCACATGCGGTCTCGGTTTAAAACCGCACACCGTCTCTGTCGGGTCTCAATTATCGGGTGTAAAGTTACCCAATTAGATATTTCCCTCGCAACCCGGGTGACCTTTTAAGATAGCTCCTTCGGGTGTGGGTAGTCGGTGTCCCCATTGAACCCCGGAAAGGTACGGCGTTAGGGTTTTCTAATTTGAATGCAATTAAAATAATGAGTGACATAGTCATATTGTAACTAAGTAAGCTCCGAAAAATTATAATTAAAAAAAATATACGTAATATTTACTCTAATAGGCGCCTTTTAGAGCAAGAATAAGGCGCCCAGAGATAGACGTTCGGGGTGGCAGGTTGCGAGGGGCGGCAAAACCGCCCCGAGCGTCTATCTCTGGGCGCCTTTTAGAGTCAAGATTAAAGCGCCCAGATCAGATCTTCAGGGCCGGCAGCACGAGTGTGACGCCCCTGGTATTGCATAAGTCCATAGGCCACGGTAACCACTTTCCATCAGGTGGGCCGCACCGTGTGCTTGTCTGCAACCTAAGTGGTATAAAAAAAAAATTTGACGCTCGGGGCGGTCCGCCGCCCCTCGCAACCTGCCGCCCCGGGCCATGGCCCCTGCTATTTGTCCTTGATTGACGTAAAAACTACCCGACAGATTTTGATGCATTTTTTATTAGTTAGGTCTTGGAAAGACTTCAAATTGTACGTTTCTTTGATCGCAATTAGAATTTTTGATGCTGTTTCTTTTGTAACAAAGGTTTTGGTCAGACTTCATCCTCACCTCACACATTGCGACCGGAAATGGTGCGCACTGTGCGGTATGAAAGGAACTTCATCCCTCGCACACTCAAGCTGTGGAATGAACTCCCCGCGATGGTTTTCTCAAGCGACTACAATATGGGGTTCTTCAAGAAGGGCATTAGAAGGTTTGCATACGTCCATAGGCCACGGTAACCACTTTCCATCAGGTGGGCCGTGTGCTTGTCTGCCACCTAAGTGGTATATAAAAAAAAATCGTACGTTTCTTAGATCGCATTCAGTTGAGTAGAACCGGAGATATGATATTGATGTAATAATATTGAAATTATACACAAATGTTTTAAATATAAAATCATCAAATGCAAGCGAACATTAATTTTTAAAACCTGTTTGAATAACTGATGCTGGAGACCCATTTTGAATGTTATTACCTTTTGGGACATTGTACAACCCTCGCTAAATTATTACTATGTCACATGCAGCTGGCTTTTAAAATGTCCCAATTTAGAACGGCCTACGTTTTCCAGTGACTCAGTTTGAAATTAGCTAGTGGAAGTGAAAAATGTAGTCGCAAAATGCAGCAGTTTGTTCTGTAACTAAAAAGTGAGTTAGTGAGTAAATGGAAGTTATAATTTAACCGCGTGGTTCTCGGTGGAGTAGAATTTGCGCCATCTCAACTCTTCCCATGCGGTGTCGTACAAGGCGACTAAGATGGCTGTTTAACATCAGACAGATTTATACAGCCCAACCTCAACTTCAGATGCATGGCTCGAGTGAACAAATAGTGCCCGGAATACGGAAATAGGCTCACCCCATATTACGTGTGACGCAATACAATGATTGGTGAAATGTTGATGTTAATTCATCTCTGCTTAACCCTACGGGGATAAAGACGTGATTATATGTATGCATGTATGTATGTATGTAGGTATGTAAGTACATTACATAAATATTTTTGAAGCGAAAACTTTTTGTAAAACAAATTGGGTGAACAACAATCGTGCAACACGCGAGATCGTCACGTACAACTTAATTTACTTCATGAATAGTGCACACAGCCACACTTTAAGATTTTCAACAATTTATAGTATAGACACGCATAAAGAGCAAAGACAAATAAACATTCCATTTCATATTTGTGTATAGAAAATGTAACCAAACAGTATGAAATAACAGTATAAGCAAAATTTGATATCAGTATTCGACATAAAGGATGTTTTTAAACACACATGCTTAGAGAATTTATTCAATAGTATAAAATACGAAGTAGGAAGGATAACTGAATCAGTGTTCAGTAAGAGCTCATCAAATACCACTGAATAATTTTAATTGAATTGATTTATAATTCACACAATGAAAATGTAAGTAACAGATAGTTTCGTTTGTTTTTATAAGTAACTAGCTGTTGCCCGCGGCTCCGCCCGCGTGGATGTCGTTTATCGCGTGGTGTTGTAAATAGTGCTGAAAGTTGAGCGTTGAACGCTGATTAGACATTGTACTCGCCTCTCTATTCGACTCGAGGAGGTAGGTACACCACGGTATATTCGTCCTAATGGAGTAGTCCGACTGGGGAAGTATCTTCGCCCTTCAGAAGGCCGCGGCTTAATAACCTCGTGTTGTGTTTCCGACGGTGAGTAGGGTAGCCAAAGCTCACTGGAGAGTAGCTTGTGCTTTGTGCTATCAGTGGGCGCTGACGGCATAGATTCTCTAAGTTCTTAGGTAGGCAGCTCGAGTGTGACTCCCCTGGTGTTGCACTCACCCATAGGCCACGGTAACCACTTACCATCAAGTGGGCCGTGTGCTTGTCTACCACCTAAGTGGTATAAAAAAAATTCTACCTGCATTATTTACTCGAGTCTCTACTCCCCATACCTTTGCCCTTCCCCCACTCTCTCCCCTACTCCTTCCCCGTTGTATCTCTTGTCTACTCCACTATATCCCTCATCACGCTCTAATCCAGGAATGGCGAACCAATGGCACGAAACGTGCCAAAGGTGGCACGCGGCACAATTTTTTGGGCACGCCAGCAGTGCCACCACAAAGTACCTAGGTATTTAGATGCGCCCGTGTTATACGATAGCCACAAAAAAGGTTCGCCATCCCTGCTCTTAGTTCTTACAGGGTAGGCAGCACAAGCACGCAAGTGTGACTCCCTTGGTGTTGCACTCACCCATAGGCCAAGGTAACCACTTACCATCAGGAGGGCCGCGTGCTTGTTTGCGACCTCATGACTACAGTACGACTCCCGACTATAGTATGGGGTACTTCAAGAAGGGCGAGTGTGACGCCCCTGGTTTTGCATACGTTCATAGGGCACAGTAACCACTTTCCATCAGGTGGGCCGTGTGCTTGTCTGCCACCTAAGTGGTATAAAAAAAAAGTTCTACCTGCATAATATCTACTCGACTCTCTACTCTACTCCCAATACCTTTGCCCTTCCCCCACCCTCTCCCCTACTCCTTCGCTTCCCCGTTGTATCTCTTGTCTACTCCACTATATCCTTCACCTGTTCACCAAGCTCTAAGTAATCTGTCTTTGTGTGGAAAACGATTTTGTAACTCATCTTAAGACAGTACCGACATCTATTTCATACCTGACAAAATTAGAAAATTGAAACAAAAAAATGATTAAAAATGCTTATATACGTCCAGTTGGAACGAAACCATAGTAAGTTCAAAACCGCGTTAACGCCATCTAGTTACGCAGGTGGAAATAAATTCATTGACAAAAAAATAATAATTTCATGATTAAAATCGCATTTGTTACACAACTTTAAATGTAAATTAAAGTCTATTTATTTTCATACTTGCTCGGATGTAATAAGATATAAAATTTCACCCATAAGAATAAAAAAGCGCCATCTATATTTCCAGTCATATTCCGTATAATATCAATATTGTTCACAACTCCGGTTCTACTCAACCGATTGCGATCAAACAAACGTAAGATTTTAAGTCTGAGCAAGCCCTATCTAACAAAAAAAACCGCATCAAAATCCGTTCAGTAGTTTTTGCGTCCATCGCGGACAAACAGACAAACAGACAAACAGACAAACAGACAAACAGACAGGAAATGAAAAAAAAAATATTTTCGTGTTCAGTATCGTTAATATAACATAACCCAAGTATTTTTTTTTAAATATCTCCAATGTACAGACACGACCACTTTACAATTTTATAATAGTATAGATAGATGGTACGATTCTGAAGGTGACCGCATACGATAACTACAGACGCACGCAACGGATACGCATACTTCATTGCGGTTTCTCAATGGTCTTCTCTATCCGTATCGGAGTTTAACAAGTAATGGGTACGCTGTTATGTGCTGCATGCGTCTGCAGTTGTTGTTTGCGGTCGGCTTCGAAATCATATCATCAAACAAGATAGTATCAAGTACACAGCCAAACTAACAGTAAGTGATTATATTTGTGTTACGCTTGCAATATAAGGGTGGCACTCGAGAGTAACTGACCCTTTTTTTTTTTTTTTTTTTTTTATCGTGCGAAAAATCCCCGCGGATACCTCCCCCGCCGGAGCCGGAGGAGGAGGTTATGTCGGACTCGAACCGACTAAAACGCACGCCGACTGTGGGCCGTCAGTTGCCGGAGGTGAGATTGTTGTAGCCATATCCCTCGCACCCCGGCCGACCCAGGGCCATATCTCTCGATCTGGCCCTCTCCCGATGTGGGGACCGTAGAGTCCCCAACTCGCCCCCGGGTATGGGGAGGCACGCAATGCGCACCGCCGCCGTGGCCTGCTTCTGCTAGGGTGACAGGCGGCTCCACCCGTCACCCCCAGGCCCGCGCTCATGGGGGACGGAGGTCGTTCTGCGACCTCCGACGCCCGAGTTGCCGTCGCTCGTTACGGGCCGCGCGGTTAGCGATTCTCCTACGCTCTTCGCGGGCCGCAAGGTCTGCGATTCTCCTTCGCTCCCGCTCCGCCTCCCATTTCACGAGCATTATTGTGATTATCTGCGTCAGCCAGAACGAGAGGCCGCCGTGTGGCCTCTCTAGCCACTCCCCCATGATGGGTCTTACCGCCGCTACTACGGCGACCGCCGCTACTACGGGAGTAACTGACCCTAACCCCTAGGAAAAGCATTACTGCAGATCATATTCAAGAAAATTAACAACTAATAGAAAGCGACCGATCCAATTAATAGCAAGCTTTGGAATGGATGGATGGAAAAATTTCTGCAGATTTTTAAACAGACAGATTTTTTAAATGTAATTTTAAAGTATTTGGTATGCTAACTATTCAAATTGATAGGAAGTAAGACATAATTTTTTTAAATTAACAACTAGTGTCATTTTCAGACAGCCTCTGTGGCGCTGCGGTAATGAACGCGACCGCTGCGCGGGAGGCGCGGGTTTGATCCCCGCTCAGTGCAAATATTTGTATGAATATGGGTATTTGCATTGGTCTGGTCGTGCCTCGAAGAGCACGTTAAGCCATACTAAAATCTATGGCAGTCGTTACAGGTAGTCGGAGCCCTAAAAAGTCCAACAAGAACGGTCTAGCTGCAATGCTTCGATATCGCCTAATGTCACCATTGGGTTGTGGAGGTCAGATGGCAGTCGCTTCACGGAAAATATCAAGGTCTAGCTCTAGCCAAACCCACAGTTAAGACTGGTAAAGCAGATCCCAGACTCTGAGGTGAAAGTTTCGGATGCGACTGGGAATTAACGCTAGGATGAAGAAGTGTCATTTTCATAATGTATATACCTACTGCCAATTTTCCATTCTTGAATCTTGAAGTTATAAGTTCATAAAACTTGAACTTGGGCTGGGGTCACTATGGGCTCCAACTAGTGAACCCATGCTGGGGTATCAAAATTGTTTGTTAATAATTTTACTGTGATATCATATGTATTGTTCTAGAATAAATGAAGCATCTTGTGTTTATTTGACAATAGTACTGCTCGCCCATTCTACAAATGGTGGCGAAACAACAGAAGCTACAGAAGCTACAGAACCTGAGGAAATACCTGAAGAAGGTATCACTGACATATCAGCTATAATTTACCCTAATGATCCCGCCTATCCCGATCAAAATGATCTATTTTTTAACAGGACAGTTGCCATATCTTTATTTGAAGATGACGAAGAGATTAAAAATATTGCTATCGGAGTATTACTTGATGAATTTCGAGTGCTAACTTCTTTCAATCCATTCAGAGAACACATAAAAAACAAAGGCCCGATGAGGAAAATTAAACTTACTTTTCTGTCGAACACTGGAAATTATCTTGTGCGACATATTGAGTGTGCACGACCACTTATTCCTATGGAAGACAAACAAATACTGGATGAGCAGTGGCATGGTTTAGAAAAAAAACACTGCCCTCTCCATGACTTGGCCGTTTTACGAACTGACATTAGCGTAATTATGGTGGACCCAGAACCAACTACAACAATAGATCCGGAACAAGAGGGAGCAACAACCGACGAGACAATAAACAAAGCGCCAACAACCAAAGAGGTAACAACCGAAAAACCGGAAAGAAGAGTACGTGGTCCATTAATGACAACCGTTGGGTATCAAGGAAGTAATCTGATGAAGACATTAACGTTTGTTTCTTTAGGTCTAACAAATCATGAACCTATTGACGTATATAAAACGTTGAGATTTGCAGTATACGACATAGGTGACCGCGAGGACTGCGACAGTTGGTTACCAAAGAACTGGGGCATCTTCATTTGTTTAAAAAATGATCCTAAATTTATAGGATTCGGATCTAGTGCTATGCTGTATTCAAATGAAGTACTCTTTGGTGTTGGCAGTTTTACATTCTATAGAGGAGAATCTAGTATATTAGTGTTTACTGATGTTAGGCCCTATAATGATTTAATACAGAATACGTGTACCGATGATGATTTAACTTTGCTTCGTAGGATACATGGTTGAATATGGTCCAGTGTGTAATTTAATTCAGAGCTACGATATTAAATACATGGTGTGATATATTTTAATTTTGTTGATACATGATCATACATCCTACATACGTACGTAGATTATACACGATTCAAGCATCGTTATATCAGGGACTCCTAACTACTAAGTACTCCGACATGTAATGGGAACGATCTGAGGTCCCCTGACACGATAAAAATAAAATCAAGATATTACTAAGTATATTAAACTTTTTTAACGTTTTTTAAGCTTCATATACTTACGAGCACCACGATTAGCATTTGTCTGAAAAAAAGTGACATTCTATCCTCTTTACGTCAAATTCTATTAGTGTAAACAGTGCCAGAACATTTGTTCGTTCTTCTTTCTTATGTAAACGCTGAAAATAAGGTTTTATTTACACTAAAATATTAAGAAAGAATGCTCTTGTTTTAGCTCCAGCTCTATGTTCATTTGGTATAAATCCACCTTAACAACTACTCATTGAGAACATTCTTATGAGCCCAAACACGCTATATCTGCTGTAACTTGCTGCATAATAGGCCGCACGCAGACCACATGATGCTGCAGCATTAGGGCAAGGTCACCATGTCAGAGTAATACTGCTAATACCTACACGAAATATCAAATCAATCGGACCTGTAGTAATAAGAAAGATACCTTCATCAAATAAAAAAGAGTCGAGGGGCCTCAAACGTCTGAATAGATTTTCATAATTTATAATAAAATTCAGAACCATCTTTGTCAGGTCTATTCGTTTGAGAGCTATGATGCCATAGTTATATCCCTCCGGTTCATAAAGTACAAATACCAAAAGTCCTGTTTCGTTCTATGTGACCAAATCTTGTCACAAACTCCTGTTCTCAGTCTGTGTATTATATTTTCTTTTGAGGCCTCATGGAAGGGCTCCGTCAAGAATTTATCACATGTTGCCTTTAGGCAACGAGTCATGACAATGACTAACGATCCGGGCATATACTTTTCGGAACTAATTTCAGGTTATTAATATTCGGAAGTAGTTGCAGACCTTATATACGTGACAGACAGATGGATAGTAAAAAGATACAGCAGAGGTTTTGTTTTTACCCGACTATGGCAAAGCCAAAGGAGGGTTATTCCCTTTTTGGCACGAAACCTTAACAAGGATGAATATGAATTGATTTTTTTCCTTTTATAATCGAAAAGTGAATATCGGTTGCCTCCATAGAGCGCTCTTTTTTTTTTTGATGTGATGTCCTTTGAGTGGAACTCGATTTTCAGATGAAAACTAATCAAATTTTGAGGAAATATCGTATCCTATTCCGGATTGCCGGTCTCATGACCGAACATTGAAATTGAATCTGTGATGAGTCGTTTACGTCATTTTTGAGTAAGTAAGTAAGAAATGTGGGTAAAATATGTTCTTCTAGTTTTTATTATGTGTGTATTAATCTTCTTGGCCGTGTATTATCAACTTAAGTTCCGATTCACATGTCCTTATCGATTATACTCGTATAAATAAAATCCGTGTTTTAATTGTTTTTGGAGTCAACGTAACTCAAAGATTATTACATTTTACATAAGAGTACATACTGAAATTAATATTTGTATCAGTTTCACTGTGAACTAAATCCAGTCCCACAGGGAGGCTACCATTTAGGAACTTTTTGACTGGGTACACGAGCTTTGTAAAATTATTCTATCATCGCGTAAGACATGAATAATTTTTCAGAACTTTTAGAAGTAATTTTACAAGTTATTTTCCCCAGGAAAAGATCTCGTTCTAGTCCGTGGCTGTAACTTGGAAGGCTTATTCAAGAACACATATTGCCTTGTAAACTTTTTGACGATAGAGGGATCAGGAAGCACCCTCTTAAGGTATGCATATAGTCGGCATAATATGTACTATGTTAATAATTTATATCCATCAAATGCGCATTTGCATCTTACACAACATAATAAAACAGGTCAAATGGACTGACATGGACCGTGTCATGGGTAATTGGCAAGGATTTGAGGTCGTTAATATTGAATGTCTGATACTGCCAGCGTTTAATGAGTTTATATTATTATATTCTAATTAAATAGCATACATACATATACTCACGCTAGTAATTAATCCTCGAAGGGTAGGCAGAGGTGTATTAACTTAACACCCACATTTAGCCAACTATTATTTTCGGTCCTACGTAAAAGGGGGCGAGCCTATTGCCGCCAAGCGGGCACTAGGCCATGGGCTGTATGTTTACTGTCGGAGGGAAAACAGCCCTATCCCTTAGTCACCTTATACGACACACACAGGAAGAGATGGGGTGGCCCTATTCTATTTCTACTACTACAGTTAAATAAGGAAAAAATAAATCTGAAAAATAATGTTATTTCATTACTTTCCAACTCTTCCTCCTTCCATTCCATTCCATCCATCTGATCCCCAATCTTGGTTATATCTAAAACCTGCATTCTGAAATCAGAGGTCCGCTTTGCAAGAGCTCCATTATTGCCACTCCCATTTGAACTCCAACCCCGTGAGGAATGCCGGCGACAGCCTCATCCGGCACTTGCTTGCTGTGGGTCTCGAAAAACTTCGGGGGCTTCAAATATCCCTTTATTTTACTTTTAAAGTTAAAGTTCTTTTGTTTATAAATTTTGTTTGGCACTTTTAAATTGTGAGGTTAGCTTGGGCGTCGAGGTTCTTGTTGAGGCCCCATACAATTTAAAGCCTAGTAATTATTATTTATTGAATGTTTTAAAGCATTTGATTCTTTGATTCCCTTACAGGGGGAATTCTCTGACCACTGAGCCACCGAGCTACTCCTGAAGTTATCCAAATTTTCCCATACATCCGTCTTGGGGCAACGGCTTCGAGTCACGCCTGAGCTAATTCGCTTTTTCCTATCTTAATAATAATAATAAAAACGTCTTTATTGTACACCAAGGATTTTACAATGTTACATAATGTTACAGGTTCGTGGTAAGTACAGTTGGCGGCCTTATCGCTCGGTGGCAATTTCTTACAGGCAACCATACTGTATCTAGAATATTTCATTTCAGTTCAAAGTCGTTAAAACAACTCAAATAACATTGTAGTACTAATTAGAAGCTCTATGTCACGTACCATCTATTGTTAATATACACACAATTGTGTATCTCTGTATGCCGAGCGTTCCAATGTTGTCTGAATTAATTACTTTGACATTACACAAGAGTAATTATTATTGTAAGTCAACGACCAAAGTCTTTGTTTAGGGCAATAAGGTGATAGCAGTAATAAGGTTCAATCAAAGTCAAAGTCAAAGTCTTTATTTCTCAAAATAGTGCAACACTGTTACAGCTTTTTGACGTCAAAAACTCCTTAAAACTAAGTTTACCACCGCTTCCTAGGCGCTAATGGAGAAGAAACGGCGCAACAAACTCCACTGCGGCATTTTAAGGACGTCAATTTACAAAAAATAAAAGGGTTTCTTAAGACTAAATATGAACGTATGTACATTTGTCTCGCGTCAAGTCAAGTCAAGTCAAGTCAATCAATCAATTAGCCTATGACAGTCTACTGCTGCACATAGATCTGTGGTGTTTGTGTGGTCAGCCATTGTGCTTGAGTCTAATTAGTCTGCGTAGTAACAGTTTAGAGGATTTAGTCTGAATTAGAATACCGTCTGACTCATGTCTATTATATTTGGAAGTGTTTCACATGCTTTTTCTTAAATGTTAGGACAAGCCCTGATAAGCAAGCTGTTAGCTGATCGTTGTTCACTCTCCTGGTAACATTTCAGATATCACAGACTCAAGTAATTTACAAAAAAAAAACTTTGTTAGTCTACACAATCAAAAGATTCGGTATCTTATCGTTCTTTTCGTTTCAGTAATGTTAAGAACATCACTTACGTTAATTTCTCTTTGAGACTCGATTCCCGTAATGGATTAATTATCTACTTAAAAGTTTGTAATGCACCCTCGGTTCAGGGTCTTTGTGTAGCAGATGGTGGGTATAAGAAATTGAACTGTAATTAAACTATGTATATGTCTGTAATTCCCTTGACGGGTAGGTCGATGTATGTCTGAAAGTCATTGCTATCAGTGACAGTACACTTATCCAATACTAAAGCTTGTCCGAATCTATTACAACGATATAGTATTAGGTATACATTTATAGGTGCGTTGCAGTGCCAAGAGTGTCTAGCGTCTAGAATATTGTTTCAAAACTATCCCAATGCATAGGAAAGCCTTCAAAATGCTACTGATAATACTAAAAAATAATAAAACTACCTTCTCCGAAATTGAAATATGACCTTACCACAATTATTGCATGCAAAAAGTGAACGACATTTTACATTTGCGTGTCAAATAATCAGCACTGCTATCACGCATGATGACTACAGCCCTAAGCAGCATTTTTACGTGAAATGGTGCAGATTCTCATAAACATTCCACCCAGTACACCGTTCCACAACGTGACTGTGCGATGAACCTTCCCGTTACGAGAAAACACGACGGACACTCGAAGATCGCAGTATACAGAATGGCAACACACGTGTACAGAATAGAGAACAGGCACAGACGATATCAACATGTGCTACACATTTCCTACATTGATATTGACAGCACTGAGAATTTAGGGAATTATAATAAAAGAACTGTCAGTTTCACAATCAAAATTAACAAGTTTTAGTAGCAATAATAGTAATGCAGTACCTAAAAAACTCTTATATAAATGGTTACCTACTTGAGTGAGTGCTATTCAGATATTTTTTTTCTCTAATACAAATTTTCGTTTAATTGGTAAATGTTCAAGAATTAATTAAACATAATCGGTTTAGTACTTTAGGCGAGAAGCGTAACAGCAGACAGATATACAGACAGAAAGACAGACAGAGTTACTTATGCATTTCTAATATTAAGTATGGAAGTATGGATATGGTTAAGATTGATAGCTCTAACCGTGCTTTAGTAATTCAGTTAATTATATTAGGAGATCTTTTGAAATTTTTTATAATTATATCACATAGTTCGTCAAAATTGCCAAGTCAAGTTAAAGTTACTTAGTCGTTCATATAAAAGCATTCCAGCTACTGGGTCAGTTAGACTGCTTCCGATTTTCCATTCCGCTGGATGTATTTTCTACGTCACCGCAAGCCATTTATATATTAGAAATGCTAACTCAAGGGTTATTTTTATGAAAGTTTTATTACCACTATTAAATGGTATTCAAAATTTAGGTTTATTCTAGTTTTTAATTGGAGAGATTTGATCCAGGAATAAAATTTATAATAGTAACTATCAAGTTACTATTATAAATTTTATTCCTAGATCAAATCTCTTGTAACTTGATAGTTACTATCAAGTAACATGATAGTTACTCAACGACCATACATAGTCGCTGTAGTTACTATTATGAGTCCGAAACAAATTGAGTAACAGATTGGACAGTAATGTTCCCTTTAATCGAATTCGTACCGACTAAAACCACTCATGGTTTTTGTCGCATCGGCCTACGTGGCCAGGGAATCTAGTGGGAATAATGTCCCCCTTAAAATACATTTTATGATTAGAGTTTAATATTATAATATTAAGCTTCAATATTCGAAGTCCCCATTTCGTTTATGAGTTGGGTATTTCTAATAGAGCGGACATCATCACAATCACAGGTTTTCCTTTGATCCCTTTTAGTATAATAACCCTAAAAACCCGACCCCTGCGAGATGTATGTAAAATGATTTTATAATATGATTTTTAGTTAGAATAGCTACTTTTATATTCCATTTTTAGAATCATGCCACCTGTCGTGCAGTACGTGAGTCCCTTTTGTGGACTCTCTGTGTAACGATATAATAATGAGGTACCTAGTATTTAGACAGAATGTGGGGAGTATTTATAAGAGAGAAATTTTAGCGTGTAGGTATATGTAATGTGTAATGTCCGGGGTGGGTAAAGTAGCTAGTATTATGGTTGTTAAACATGTTTTACTTAGAATAAACTGATTCTATTTTTCGAGGCGAGATTTAAAATATTTATCACAGAGATTTTATCATACGATTCGAAAATAAAATTAATTTTATTAAATTTATTCTGATACCAAGGGATGTAATACGAGTAGAAGACCAGCCTACGGCTTCAACCGAGCATTTTTACAAGGACTACGCCTACGAGTACAAGGAAAATAAAAAGCAAAATTAAAGAAAAATGAAAACAAAAAAGAATTTCGTACACTTTTGTCTCCCGCATATTTCTATTGAAGTGATTACGTACGTTCTGCCTATTTAAAAAAAAAGTGTTATGGTACTTTTTGAGTAGGTGTATTATAATATAATTATTTACTGTCGGATGAAAAACATTTGAATCCCTTCTCGGTTTTGCAACACCCGGATTTACCACCCAAATGAGGCGGTAATAAAGACAACGTGAAATAAATGGATACAATCATAAGAACTTTTTAGGTAAGATCTTATCTAGATAAACTATACTGTGGTACACTAATACCATTATACTATTAAAGTGCTATGATTTGGTACATGAAAGGTTTCCTAATACCTTAATATCCATAACCCGAAATATATTAACATAAAGCTTACATTTTCCAAATGGGGCTAAATCTTGTTTCCTAATCCATGGCAACGTTTCTTAATACTTGTCAATGTGTCTTAAGTAATAGGTTATGTGTATAATCTGACTCTTTTGAATAGCGAGTGAAATTAAGCACTGATGTTTTGAATACATAATTATTATATAATTAGTCTTGTTACGACTGACTGATTCATCAAAGCAGAGCCTAAGCCGCTGGCTTGAAATTTTGGCAGTTGATGCCTTTTACTTTACAACCATCCTGTATGGAGGGGCTTTTGGGTTAATTAGGAATGAATCCGTCATTTCTAAACTCCCAGTCATAAAATTTCGTATTTGTGCTTATCGTTAGACATAAAATGTACATGTATATTAGTGATTTTAAAACTTCATACTTAAGGGGGTAAAATAGGTGATGAATGGTTTAATTTTAGTATGGAAAGATCGTCATTTCCTTAGTAAAAACCTTGAAAAGCCTGCTTCTAGATATAAATAAGTATACCCTACGGACCCAGCGTTTCGACCCCAAACCACTCAAATAAATATAAATACCGTTAGAACTTGCACTGTTTGAGTCCTAACTGATATAGTCCACCATGCTTCGAAGAAGGAATAGTTTTAATAACATACCATCTGGTCTCTTACGTCGTACTTACAGGCTAAATAAATAAAACGGCTTTTTGTAGCGACAAGCTAGCAATTTCGTTCTAAAATATTTTTAAAAAGTTTCCTCGTAGACAAAGTCTAACATTAAACATTATCCGTACATAACTGCGGTAAAGATATACAGCTATTATTTATCGTGAGGTCCGTTTGACCCTCGATCTAGTACCCTGATAGGACCCCTAAATCACTTTATACGCCTCTTTTATTTGTTCTGCAGGCATTCCTCATTCGTCTGAGTATAGCAATTGAATACTAAGTCGCTATAATATACATAATTTTCTTTTGTACAGGTACTGTTTAGTGTGATTTATGTTCGGTTATTGTGTAGTCTTGTTGTGTATGATTCGTTTTGCTGTTATTTTTGTGTGTTTGTTGGGTTTCTAGATCGAAGGTGACGATAATAATGGCAGTTTCTCTTTTATTGAGGTTCTTATTTCATGTTTCAAGCGGGGCCCCTATTTTTGTGCAGTATTATGTAATTTCGTGCGTGCGGTGTCATATTAGGCATAGCATACCTAATCTATTTATTTGGTGACAGAACCACGACATTTGGCGGTAGATCCCCTACGGCTGCGTATGATACCAGAGTTTGGTAACCATTATCATACGAAGAAAAAATGATCGTCGTAGAATACTGGTATCCAAGTGATAGGGATTTTTCGTTTTATGTAACCGAGTATCAGCTCAGGAAAATATCAAACAATTACAAGTGAGTACTTAATATTTCCTCGTATGATACTGATAAGCATGTCATGTGCATTGATATATCACCTCTTTTGATATCAATGCACTGACACTTTAGATAACTGAAGTTTTCATAACAATTGATGTCAATGTCAGTGTAATAGATTAACAAGTAAGATTTGGGATCGCCATAGAACAAAAACATTTTTTTTATTAATTTTTGTGATTTTAATTTACAACGAATTAATTGCCGCGTTGCCTGTAATCCAAAATGAGTAACGACGATCATACGATACTTACTGGTTACCAAACTCTGGTATCATACGCGGCTGAAAAGGGGGGTACTACCATCATTTTGAGTACCAAAAATATATTTACATTTTAAAATTGGTATTTTTTAAACATTTCAAACATTGCATTATAATATATTGTGATACGAGTTCCCTCTACATTCTACAGCTTAAGCTTTATAGCTTGATACATTCTACAGCTTAAGCTTAAGCTTAAGCTTAAGCTTAAGCTTAAGCTTGATCTGCATTCTACAGCTTAACCAACATTAGACTTACACGCAGCCAAGTCTATAAAATTCTTTGTACTTCTATTTTTAGGTTACTGTGGCGTTGTTGGTAGTTCATTTTGGTCATATATTATGCGACCTGGACCACATATTAGCCGTCTTGTGACCTAATGGCACATTTGTATGTTAGGTCACGTTCGCTGAGTCGACTTCTGACCCTCGGATGGTATTATAGACCAGTATTATATCACCTTCGTAAGCCACGAAGATGCAATGCTAAAGTGATGTTGGATTTCAGGTCAAAAAAGTGGTAGGTAACTATTAATATTTTGTAGTTATTTATCTTAATAGCGTCATTAAGGTAGATAATAAATAGATTAGTCGAATTTTTACTTCGAAAACGTGTTAGTGTTTGTGATCAAAATCCTCACATATACCCACAGCCCAATGATAACATTAGGCGATATCGAAGCTTTGCAGCTAGACCGTTGTTTTTGGATTTTTGAGGGCTCCAACTACCCGTAACGACTGCCATAGATGTTCTTATGGCAACCGGGACCGACGGCTTAACGTGCTCTCCGAGGCACGACCAGACCAATGCAAATACCCATATTTCATGAACACAAATATTTGCACTGAGCGGGGATCGAACCCGCGCCTTCTGCGTAGCGGCCGCGTTCACTACCGCTACGCTGTCCAACTATAATAAGGCTAATATTTTTAGTTTTTTCATCATCATTAGTCTTGGCGTTATTTTCGGTTGGATCCAAAGCTTAAACTTTCTTCTGAACTGATCACGGGTCGAAGTTCAAGTTTTGGATCTCTATTTGCAATAGTTGCTCTTTCTATAGACTTGACTTTTACGGCATCGTCTGCATTACTTACACACGTGTTTCATTCTTCCTATAATCTTGAGTTCTTTTAGCGCGTATATCAAGAGCCGGTAAATTTAAGGCAACCGATCCATAGTCACACCAGCTAAGACCATTTTAGGATTATAAGCGACTTTCTTATTTGAACTTCACAAACCATACTATTAAGCGGCATTTACATGGTAGAGTTTCTCGCACGTTTCGGTTTGAGAAATCGTATGCTAGTATCACTAGCAACAATCACTATACCATTATCGTATCAAATTGTTTACACAGAGGCAAATACTAAATTCTCGCCTTCGATATATGATACGAGATTCGCCCATGACATATCGCCTTATGTTTTTTTTTTATTAGGTTTTATGTGGTCATCATCACTACGAGCGAACGGCAATTGTTTTCGCGAATGTTTACATGAAGCAACTTTCTTCTGTCCTTTCGATAATCCTATCTGGCAAGCAAGGAACTCTTCTCGTCCAAATGAGCCTTTAGGTGGGCTGAAGTCGAATGTACGGATCAAACGCAAAAGAGTACGACATTACCGGCCATTTTTATTTTTACTTTGACCTTAAAAATCAAGTACAATGGTTCTTCAACTGTCATTATGTTATATTGCTCGATAAGAAATCCTGAGAACTCACTAAGTTCGCACAGGGAACATTCATTAAGGGGAAGTGAGATATTTTAATTTAGCGTTGTGAGCCGCTTATCTTTGCTCGGACGAGTTGGGCGAATTTCTCTCAGATACAAGGGTGCGGTGAATAGGGCGAATTTCTCACGAGCAACGCTCCTGCGGGTAGGTGATAATTCATGAGGTCGTTAGAGTCATTATCGTGATAGCCAGAGATACTTGAAAGAATTAAAAGTCATTAAATGGGGTCGTGAAATTATGTTACATTTAATGTGTTCGAGTGAGCAAAAGTGGCCTAACTTGTATGGTGGTAGTGGCCTTTCATCTATTAGTCAGTCTGTCTGGGTGCACTTGTGGCGCGTTTCTCAACTTTCCTATGAGAAATTTGGTATATAGGGTGTTTTTTTTTGTTTCATATTAGGTTTAAACTAGGCGTAATTTTGGGAGATATATGTTACAATTGGATAGAGATTATTGAAGTAATCTAATCTTACATAAATCTAAGGAATTCAATTACAATGCTCAATTTTTTATATCTAAATAGTTTTACGGTATTGAATATACTCAAAAGATAAAACTTGATAACTTGAATGCAGATGAAATGCATTTTATGGATTCAAGGTGATATTTCTGATTAATTTTGATCAACTTTTTTAAAAATAAGTATTACAGACATTATTAAATCAGACATCGACCAAACTGGCGACAACTGAAATACTGAATTTATAGTATAGCATACAATAGCTTCAACAAACTTTCATTCATAAAACAAATAAATGGCTGCTAAATATATACATTCTCTCTCAGTTCCAAACTAACCAACAACAGAACTGCACAAAAGCTGTCCTGTATTACCAACTAGCAATGTAGTCAACACGTTAGCCGGTCTTGTAACTTCATACGTCACACCCAGTTCCACTAGCCGTACATATTTCACAGGACCAATTTGTCGCGGTGCTACAAAATTGTCGCCTATCCCATATATCTAGCGACAATAAAAGTGTTTCTGCAGTTTTTGTCGACATTAACTGTAGCTGTTAACATGTTTTTGTAACAAATTGAAGGTGTCGAGTAAAATAGGTGTATGCAAGTTAAGGAAATGTACGAAGCGGTGCTGTTTCAAATTGGACCATTTGTGGAGTAAATTTTGCATGTAAAGTGAGGTGAATAATAATATTTCTTCTAGCCTTTGAGGCATGAGAGGTAATTTAAAAAGTGATCGTCATTACTTTCTTCCCTTTTTCTTAATATTTAAGTTAAAGAATGTTACGTAAGTAAGCATGAGCGGAAATATGTTAGTCCTATCGTGTTATGCAGCTATGTACATTTATCGTCGTCATCCTTGCGTTTATTCCGGTGGCATCCGAATCCAGCTTTCATATATGAGTCCGGAATCCATTTATTCTAGTCTAACTGTGTCGCGGCTGAACTCGATATTTTTTGTGAAGCGACTGCCATTAGACATTCTATAATGAAAATTTGTGGAGATTTTTAACTTGCTGATAACAAAATCGGGTTATGCAGTTTGATACACATTTGACGCTGACTGTACGTATACATTATCTACACCTAACATTTAATTACATGGTACGATAGTTATGGCATCAAAATAACTCATTACATTGAGTTAGGACCACCATTACCGCTGCCGTATTTTATTAAACACACGACCATGTTTATGAGTTAAATTAATTTCATCTGTAACCCGCTACACCAGATTAACGGATACTGCGTTAGAGGGCCAGACGGCTGATGCTCTCGTAATTACCAATTCGCCAAATATACTCATTTCGTATAATACTAAATCAAGAGATAATAAGTGAAATTATAGGGAAATTGGCCAATCTGCGGCTAAGAGTAGATATTTTTTTTAAGTATTATTGATATTATTTAGTTCTTGTTTCAGCTACTATGAAGAAGCTTTAGCCCCTAGACTTATCATATATTATATCGCACATAATGATATATTAGATTATAGATTCGGGGCACATATCAAGGACTCAAATCGCGAGAACAGCGAGGATCTGGCACGCGAGGATTGTTTTGATAATTACAGTCTATGATTGTTGGATTAGAGCTCGTTCACCACTGAACACCCCGTGCATATTAAAAACATTTTTCTTCTTTCTTTCTTTCATTCTTTCTAGTCTGAAGACATATAAAGAACCCGTAGGTATTGCGCGTATAGAGCGCATTTTGAGCACATAATGGGTCCAAGAACTCCAACATTATATTATGATCTGGTATACCTAATAAAAATGGTAACTATATATGGTTTTTAACTATTCGCAAGGACCAGTACCTCTTGTTGTCATGGCACGCTACGTATATCATGTGTTTGATGTATGAAAGTCAATAGACACATCAGTTCACAAACTTTTAATAGGGTCATGTTTTATGGTGACGTATGTATATTTCAGTTTAATGGTCAATCCCTTGCTAAGCCTCTGCAACTTTATATGCCGCTTATTTAATATTTTTAAAGTGCAAATGATTTTAAAATAAATATTATTTGTTGGTCAATTCGCACAAACTCAATATAGTAGTGTGTAAATGTACATCAAATGGTACAGTACGCAAAAGGTGTGAATATTTTTTTTCTTCTCAATAATGAAATTTACATACTCACGGCTGAATATACATGAAGTGGTAGATAGCCTATTGCCATATTTTTATCAATGCCAATTTTTTCCCAGCATAATCTAGCTGATTCAGTTGATTGAATAAACCCAGGCAAAATAATTGGAATTTCAATTGCATTACCAGTTAAGACAACCAGTATTACAAAACAAACTAGTACATAGAAGTACAAGATGTCAGAAAAAGTCCAGCGTGGTCTTTTCGCAAATTAAACTACTAAACGTTGCTGAAATTTTTAGCGACGGCGTTTATATTTTCATCAACAGTATAGTACGAATCTACAACGAGTGTGTTGGCCCTCGATTCTGCTAAAACACAACCACTGTCGTATTACAGTCACTGCAAAAAATGGCATTAAATTTTAGACTTTATTGACTTAAAATCGAAAAGAATTTAATTACACTGTTTTATTCACTCTACAAAAAGTCATTTAATTTTGAACTTTAAACCTATATCAATAAACTCTAAAATATAATGCCAATTTTTGCTGTGATTGTGGTACGACAGTGGTTTTACTTTAGCAGAATCGAGGGCCGATCTCATAATTATAATCCTTTTTCACTCTCCTCTGAACCCTCCTTCCATATCTCGTTTTACGTGTTATAGGTAGCAGTAACCACTTACTGTCTGATAAATCATACACAGTCTTGTTTGGTTACCGTAGTACTTTTCAAAATACTAAGCCACCACAACCTACTTCAAAAGAAAAAATAAAGTGTAAAAAGAATGTCTCGAGTGTAAATAAAAATAATTTACTTATTTCCTCGACTTCCTCATCTCCTCATTTACTTTTAAACAAGCTTCCATCAAAACAAAATGGTTCTGAAATTTCTTTGGTGGAAATTTTACGAAAATAACTCATAAAATGGACTACTGAAGTATTGACACAAACTTTCTTATGGGCCATAAAATATAACAGTCCACGTGACTATAATAGTTTTATTTATTTTATATTTTGACGTTTAATAAAATAATGTTGTTCTTAGCTATAAAGCGTTTATCGGCAGTAAGCCTCCATTTCTTAGATTGACAGTTTATGACACTTCAGTTGTTGTTCTCTGAGCTTTCGTCTACTAGTGAAGCAGAAACATTGTAGGTTTGTTTATATTTTGATTTTCTATGGAAGTGAAAGTAGACTATTTCTAAATAGCTTGCTTCAATACAGAATGCTGATTATTATTGACACTAGCTATTAATAAATTGTGACCAATGTTTATGGTTGTCTCAAATCCAAACCCAAAAATTTTTATGGGTTTGGATTTGAGAGAGTATGGGTATGTACCCATACTTATACCTATACCTACATATATACCTTGTATAGTATACACTTAAAACTGGAAGTAGATCATCATGTTTTATAGAGTAAGAATTATTTAAAGACGGCACTCGAAGTGGCTTACAAATATTACTATCTGTAAGTTAAGCCAAGATATGCTCGAATATTCCAGAATTTCATAGCACAAGACTTAATTAACTAAGATGAGATGAACTGGTAATAAGATGAACTAGAGCAATGAATTAAATGAATACATTGAAATTGAAAATGGAAATGCACTGAAATAAATTGAAATTAAAATAAGTTCTTGGTCAAAGGTCCTTAAATTTTATTTTAAGTAAGAAAATCCAGGAATCTTAACAAGTTCTTTAAATGAAGACATATACGACAAAATGTTGAGAATAGCCATCAAAAATTATTGCAAAATACGTTTTGTATGACCCTCGTGTCCGTATGTTGGTTTTAAGACATCAATCTTCTAATATCACCAGGATCATTGCAGTTGTTCAAAGTACATGTCGTAAAGTATAAGTGCTAAACTCCTTTAGGACATACTCTCATAATTTTGATGGTAAAGTTATGTCGAGCTTGTTTTGGAGATCAAGACAATTGTACTCTTTAAGTGGTTTGTCTATTTGTAGTAGATATTGTATTGTTTTGAGTAAGGACACTGTCAGGATATTGAGGTCACCTTTTATTTCTTGGTAAAGAACATCAACTGTCGCATCTACATGAATTATTTTTTCAACTCTGTTCGGTATCGGTAAGGAAAAAAAACGGAAACGGTGAAACAAATAACCTCTTTATAATGACGTTTGCCGTGATGAAGATTCGCAATTCTATAATTTTTCCTGCCTGTCTACTGCATAGAAATTATTAGACAGTAGCTGTCAACCTGTTCTGTCCATGTCGCACGACATGTAAGTTGGAGAGAACGTTTTCAATGCCTGAGTAGTAGTGTGTAGTGTAAAGGGATCTAACTCTAAACTCAACGGACAACTGGTACTCGTTTGCAAATTCATGCCATATCTCACGCCGGCGTGGGAGACGCCGAGACGGGAGCTAGTGGCGACCCTGGGAGTGAGAGTCCTCACGCTCGCCACTTTGCTCGCAGCGATGGTTCGCTGCGCGGATGCGTGGGCTGCCGGCGCCTCCTTCTGCGAGCAAGTAATGCTCGTGAAGGAGGCGGCGGAGCGGGAGCGAAGGAGAATCGCAAACCGCGTGGCCCGCGAAGAGCGGCGGCAACTCGGGCGTCGGAGGTCGCAGAATGACCTCCGTCCCCCATGAGCGCGGGCCTGGGGGTGACGGGTGGAGCCGCCTGTCACCCTAGCAGAAGCAGGCCGCGGCGGCAGCGCGCATTGCGTGCCTCCCCACACCCGGGGGCGAGTTGGGGACTCTGTGGTCCCTACACTGGAAGAGGGCCAGATCGAGAGATATGGCCCTGGGTCGGCCGGGGTGCGAGGGATATGGCTACGACAATCTCACCTCCGGCAACTGACGACCCACAGATGGCGTGCGTTTTAGTCGGTTCGAGTCCGACATAACCTCCTCCCTCGGTTCAGGTGGGGGAGGTATCCGTGGGGATTTTTCGCGCGATAAAAAAAAAAAAAAAAGCCATATCTCACGCCAAATGAATTCTGTATTGAGCGGAGACAAGTGAAGAATGTCCTACATAGAAATGATAATGAGGTGCAGATAGCGGCAGACACCTATAGATATAGTAACATAATTAATATAATAATAAGTCGTCATGTTGATATCGACCGTTTATATAATATCATTCCGGCTGTTATCGAACAGCGGGAACTATATATAAAAGACTGTTTTTGGTTATTGGATATAAAGTAATTAAGTTATCAGGAGCAGCATGTCTTTTCAAGGCAAAGTGGTCCTTGTTACTGGAGCCAGTTCTGGGATTGGTGCCGCCACTGCGATTAAGTTTGCAGAAGAAGGAGCACATGTGAGCTTAGTGGGAAGAAATCAAGCAAAGCTTAACAACGTTGCTAAAAAATGTAGGAATCCTTTAGTTATAGTAGCCGATATCAGCAAAGATGAAGATGCTAATAGAATTGTGAGCGATACAGTCAGCCATTTTGGCAAATTGGATGTTTTGGTGAACAATGCTGGTATTGGTGGTATGTCTAGTGTATTGCAAGATGACGCCATGCCAGTTTTTGACCAAGTAATGGCGACGAATCTTCGAGCACCTGTACTCATAACAAACCTCGCGGTTACTCATCTTGTGAAAACTAAAGGCAATATAATCAATATCTCAAGTGTCGCAGCAGTACTTACAATTCCTAATTATTTCGCTTATTGTACATCAAAAGCTGGCTTGGATCATTTCACGAGGTCAATTGCCTTGGAGTTGGCACCAAAAGGTGTTCGTGTAAATACGGTGAATCCTGGCCCAGTAATTACAGATATTGTACAAAATATGGGTGGTACCGATGATCACCTCAAAAGCTTTATTGAAACAAGTAAGAAAACAACACCTTTGAAGAGAATATCTGAACCAGAAGAAGTAGCTGATGTTATTTTGTTCCTAGCTAGTGACAAAGCTAAAGCCATCACTGGTTCAGCATACTTTACAGATAATGGAGCGACGGTAAAAGGTGTGGAATGATAAAATATAGAAGTGTTATATAACTTCAATATATTTTTTTATTCTTGGTTTACATTAAAGAGATACTGTACTATGCGTCATGATGGTAAAAAGATATAAAGTATTATTTTGGCAATGACTTAGCTATTATTTATCTCTACTGCATTGTCAGTGTACTATCTATAGTGATTAATTTATATTATTTGTCAATGACTGTGCAACTAGTTATCCATGCTGCATTGTAATGATAACTATCTATAAACAGTAATTTATTGTTATCCTTATTTTTGCTAAGAAAATTATGTAACCTGTATTATTTCATATTAAACCACTTTACAACTTGTAAAACATAATTTTATTTTAGTATTAGCCGTTCTTCCTTCGATTTACTCGTGGCATACTTCAAAACCCTGGATCACCTCTTTAAGCCATATAATATGCCCGCAATCTATTAATTTTCAAATAATGTACGGGAATCTGCTGGATTTGTTGACATTTATGATTATTGCTCCACCCCCCTTAAGTAGTAGCGTGCTGGTATATAAAGCCTAGATACCTTTCTCAATAAACGGACTACGACACTAAAAATATATTTTCATCCCACCACCTCGGAAAGAGTATTTTTGCTCTTCGATATCTGAGTGCAAAAGTCGTTTTTATCCTCTAGAGAGGGTAAAGTAAATTTGAATTTAGAACATCGTGTGCACTAAGTTTGTGAATTCAAAACATCATTAGGGTCCAACCCCACCAAACGGACCGCACCGGCCTGCACCGCATCGCATCGCATACGAACGGACGCGGCCACATCCGAACGCGTCCGGCCGGACGTCGTCACATCGATCGCACTGCCCGCATCGCAACGCATAGCAACGGATGCGGCCACATCCGAACGCGTCCGGCCGGACGTCGCCGCATACTACCGGCTAGCCGCTTCACTTGAAAACGCAACCCTTTTGCGCACGCTACGGTACTCGAACGGATCCGGCAACATGCGGACGGAGCCGATCGTGTGTCGCGGCATGTCGTCACACGCGGACGGAGCCGAGCGTGTGTCGCGGTATGTCGCCGGCTGCGTTCACCCGTCGACGCGCGTCGCCACACGCGGTCGCAGTCAAGCTGTCGTGCGTGACTTGGTAATATAAACTTTAAACACTGTGATAATAAGATTTAATTTTGTTTAAAGATTGTAAAATCCGTTCCGATGCGATGCGATGCAGTCCGTTTGGTGGGGTTGAACCTACACCTACCTAATTACTTCTACCTTTATGGTGACGAATGTATCATACAATTATTTTTCAATTTATAATAAACTCAGTCGGAACCTCCTTGCCGTACCTACTTTTTTTCTAATTTCCTTTGCGTGCGCCGTTTTCTTTTCACCTCGTGTTGTTAAACATTGTTGTTGAATGTTTATTTTTTGAATTTCGTTATTTCCTCGCTGAGGTGGGATGAAAAGTTACGTGTTGCACTCGAGTGCGAAGATTTTTCACCTTGTGCTCTTTTGATTCCCTCGCGGTTAAAAAGCAACTTTGCACTCTTGTATAGCAATAGTTATTTGTTATACAAGAGTGCAAAGTTGCTTTTTAACCGCGTGCTCAGTTTTGATGACCGAGCAAGCGAAAGATTCTAAATTTGAATCACGAGCATAGCGAGTGATTCATAAATTAGAATCTTGAGCGTTAGCGAGGGAATCAAAAGAGCACAAGGTGTAAAATCTTTGCACTCGAGTGCAACACGTAACTTTTCATCCCACCTCAGCGAGGAAATAATGAAATGCTTCTTCTTCCTAGCGTTAATTCCCAGTCGCATTCGAAGCTTTCACCTCGGAGTTCGGGGTCCGCTTTACCAGTCTTAACTGCGGATTTGGCTGGACCTCGATATTTTTCGTAAAGCGACAGTCATGTGACCTCCACAACCCAATGGTGACATTAGGCGATATCGAAGCATTGCAGCTAGACCGTTGTTGTTGAACTTTTTATGCATACAAATATTTGCACTGAGCGGGGATCGGACCCGCGCCTCCTGCGTTGCGGCCACGTTCACTACCACTACGCCACGGAGGCTGTATAATAATTATGTGTAATAATACTAATAATAAAATATCAACAAATAAAATTCAACAACAATGTTCAACCATAGGACGTGAAAAAAAAATTATGCGCGCAAAGCAAATTAAAAAAAAAAAGTAGGTACACCAAGGAGGTTCCGAGTTGAGTTTTTCATAAATTAAAAAAAAGTTGTATGATAAATCGGCACCATAGAGGTAGAAGTAAATAGGTTTAATGATGTTTTGAGTTCACAAACCTAGTACACACGATGTTCTAAATTCAAATTTACTTTACCACTCTAGAGGATAAAAGCGACTTTTACACTCAGATATCGAAGAAAAAAAGTACTCTTTCTGAGATGGTGGGATGAAAATAAATATTTCAATTCGAACCAGTAGATCCTGAGAATAGCGCGTTAAATCAATCAAACAAACAATCAAACAAGCAAACAAACAATCAAACAAACAAACGAACAAACAAACAATTAAACAAACAAACAAACTGTTCAGTTTTAAAATATTAATATAGACACAAACCGATGTAAGAGTATAATATCATAAATTATCCTTTCTCTATCAATGTTGATTTTAAGTGCATTAGTAACTGTAGTAGCAGCTTAGAATGCTCTTTCCTCCCTTTTTCCTGTCCTTCCCACTTCCACAGATTGAAAACGTTCATAAGTCAAAGTAAATACCTTACTATCAAGTTGGGCCATGTGCTTGTTTTGTTATTGTAATATTAAAACAGCCTCTCTGTGGCGTAGCAGTAGAAAGTTTGAAAACCGTGAATATGTAGCTCATCACCATAATCCATCTATCTACGGTAACAGTACGTTATGGTACGGGTAGGTATATATTTTCGGTGTTCGAACTCTACTCTTTACTTGTACTGTACGACGTTGCTTTTTTTCAAAATTTCATGATCGTAGCTCAACGGGAAGCACCCAAAAATCGAACTTCTAATTCAACGCAATTTAAGTATATTGCCGTTGACGTAGCATAAGTTCGCGCCCCAATTCAGTTTCGTACGGAACCCTTAGTGCGCGAGTCTGACTCTTACTTGAACGAGTTTTACAGATAATTGCATGGTTTTTATCTCAGATTTTTTTGACAAAACTCACCTTTTTGCTAAAAATCGCGAATGTTTTTGTGACCTTTGACTGTAAAGAATTATTCCAGATATCTGTCGATGAGGACTGTTTTATATTTCACTAGCTGTTGCCCGCGGCTCCGCCCGCGTGGAATTCGGATTCCGTACAAACTTTTCTTTCGTGCTAAAATTGCCTCGGATACCATCCCCGTCAGCCATCAAGAGTGCCATGTGGAATTCGGACCCACTAAACAGCATGCCGTCGCGGGTCTTCAGTTGCTGGAGTGTAAAATTGCCTAGGGCATTTTCCGCACCCCCCGGCTGACCCTGGGCCATCTACAGTTTTAAGATGGCCCTCTCAGAAGTGGGAAGCACGATGTCCCATCGAATTCCGGAAAGGGAGGAGACGGGCGTGAAGGGATGACAGGAGGCCGGACCTATAATCCTCACGTCCGCGCTCGGTGACCAGCCCTTCCCTTTCCTGCTCTCTACTGGGCCTCCTCGTAGTCAGAGGGACATGTGGGAAGCCTTTGAGCAGCCCTCTATAGAGCTGCTCCCGTTGCTGTATGTATTTGCCGTAGGCGGTAGCGCCTCCCATGGGTGAGGGGCGTTAATGCCTCCGTTACCCAGGATGCATCACATGGAGGTTCCAATCCCGCATTCGGATCTCGTTACCGTTGCATCTTGTGTTCAGCTGACCTTCCCTGTCTTCGCTCGTGAAATACTTCGAACACCCGTGGTTGCACCCTTTTAGCCCATGCCCGTAATAATAATTAGTTTTCAAATAATGTAGATATGGTAATTTACCGGATTTATTGACATTATAATTTCGTAATATCTTTTGAATAGAACGTCCGATTTCAATAATTCAAAAAGTAATCAACAGGTATTGAAACAATCTTAAATACCAAACGATTTATTTAGATAAGAATTAATATAAAGGTATAGATTCCGTGGTCTGACTTTGATCGGCATTTCGGCTTGAATTTATATCGTCGCGCGTTACTTTCATACTGCAATAGATTCTAAAATATCCTACTAATATTATATCCTACTAATATTATAAATGTGAAAGTTTGTGCGAATGGATGTGTTGATGTGTGGATATTTGTTACTCTTTCACGCATAAACGGATGGACCGATTTGGTTGAAATTTGGTATGTATATAGGTTATACCCTGGATTAACATATAGGCTATATATCAGCGATGACAGGGATCAGAATTCCAAGCGGGCGGAGCCGCGGGCAACAGCTAGTTCATTATAATTATACAGTGTAAAGGGCAATTTTGATCTACATTAAATGTACAATGTATCTAACGTATTTAGTCAGATAAGGCTTAACACTATATTGTTAAAAATAGCTTCGAAAATGACACATATTTTTTTTATAATTTGTAAAAGATAAAAATGGTTATTGTGAGCTACCCTTATTAGATAGACATATGCTGTCGCGGACTTTTATGTAGACCTTTTTAAGTTATACATTTCTACAGTACATTATTTTGTTCTATCTTCAATAGTTTTCGCAGCGTAGGCGATGTAAGGAATTTTTTAGGTCATTTTTTTACACCTTGCGTTACATTATTGAAGTTTTATCCAGGATCCCTATTTTTTTGAAAACTAATTATAGCCTATGTTAGTCAGTGATAGTGCAGTTTTCTAATGGTAAAAGAATTTTTGAAATCGGTTCAGTAGTTCTTGAGTTTACTCGAATACAAAAATACAAATCTAATATTAGTAAAGAATGTATGGAAATCTGCCCGATTTATTGACATTTATGCTCACTGCTCCGCTCCCTTTAGTAGTAGCGTGATGTTATATAGCCTATGTTACTCCCAGATAGTGTAGCTTTCTATAGGTGAAAGAATTATTGAAATCGGTCCAGTAGTTTCGGAGCCTATTCGTTACAAACAAAAAAACAAACAAACAAACAAACAAACAAACAAAAAAACAAATCTTTCCTCTTTATAATATTAGTATAGATATAGATTTATGATGGTATTTAAATAATTCTACCAACTTTGAGCTGGGTGCGAATAATTGTAACCTCACTCCTATAATTTGTTTTAATTTTATTGGACTAATAAATTCTATTGAAACATCTCAAAATATAGAACTTTCGCGGTTATCGTAGACCTTCGTCGAACCTTAAAGTTTTCCTAGGCCAATGTTTTAATCAGGAGTCAAGCACAAACAAATGAGTACTGATATTATATTGTAGGTACTAACCGAATCCTGCCTCTTCGCCATGTGAAATTTTGATCCCGTTCCCGCAACCCAACTCAAGCAATATAACTCCTAACACAAGCAATATAGTTTAGCTGGAGGGGTTCGGAGAATATTAGTTATTTTAGTTACGAATAATTACTTTTCTTTAAAAAGAAAAATACAACCTTTTCATCTGTTATTAGGCGATCTATCAATATTGGATTTTGATAAAAAACAGAGTCAATTTAGAAAAAAACAAACAATATTATAACAAAAATAAAAGTAATATTATGAGTATACTGTGAGTTTCTTATCTTGGCTTCGGTAGTCGATAAGATATTCGTCTTGGTATATAAATGAGCGTGCATCGTACATGAAATGAACAAGTAAACTATTCATTGACAGTGACATGGCGTTTAAAGGGAAAGTAGTCCTCGTGACTGGTGCCAGTTCAGGAATTGGCGCTGCCACTGCCATCAAATTTGCAGACGAAGGAGCTCTGGTTAGTTTAGTCGGAAGAAACAAAGAAAAACTTAACAGCGTTGCTAAAAAATGTGGAAAGCCTTTAGTTTTAGTTGCCGATATTAGCAAGGATGAAGATGCTAATAGAATTGTGAATGAAACAGTAAGACACTTTGGCAAACTAGATGTTTTGGTAAACAATGCTGGTATTGCTGATCCGGCAAGTATTGAACAAGACACTGCAATGACTGTTTTTGATCGAATGATTGCAACGAATCTTCGTGCACCAGTGCTTATCACAAATCTTGCCGTATCTCATCTCGTGAAGACTAAAGGTAATATTATCAATATCTCCAGTGTCGCTGCAGTACGTGTGTTGTCTAAAGATTGTTTCGCTTATTGTACAACAAAAGCCGGTTTAGACCATTTTACGAGGTCCATTGCTTTGGAATTGGCATCAAAAGGTGTTCGTGCAAATACTGTGAATCCTGGTCCAGTAATTACAGATATTGCAATTAACATGGGTGCAACTAAAGAGCAGTCAGCAGGCTTATACGAAAATATAAAGAAAAAAGCGCCGTTACAAAGAGTATCTGTACCAGAAGAAGTAGCTGATGTGGTCTTGTTTTTGGCTAGTGACAAAGCTGTCGCTATTACTGGCTCAGCTTACTTTACCGATAATGGAATGGGTCTAAGTGGTGTCGCGCAGTAATAAAATGTATAATATTATATATTACATATTTGTTAAATTACTTTAATTCCATTATATTATAAGAAGTTATATCACAAATTTGTTATTAAATTTTTTGACAAAACGAGTTATTATTTCTCCTTTATTTATTTTAGTTCAAGATCAGTTTTGTATAATATAATAGCATTGTTACCTACTGTTTGCAGAAGGTTATCAAATGAAAACATTTATTATTTAGTACCTACTTGTGTGTTTGTTTTTACTTTTTGGTTATAATATGCATATGCCATATTATATTATGTGGTAAAAAATACCTATTTCTATTACATGAAATAATATAAAAATCTTCTTTTGTATAATTATATTATTTGGATAATACCTACTCGTAAAAAGTGATTGCAACTGAGATCGACTTATCGGCTGCGAGGGTTTTATTAATAAGTGTTATGTATGAAGATACAATCTATTAGGAAAACATCGGCATTACTGGTTTAGAAGTCAGCCTTATTATCGAAAGGTACCAAGTTCCACCTGGCCATTACACTACCGACGTGAATCCACTCACAACATTAGCTTAATATTTGTCATTGCGGTTACAATATTCTTTAGAAAAAAACCAGCCAAGTGCGAGTCGGACTCGCTCATAAAGGGTTCCATAGCAGCAAAGGCGAAAATTGCGGTTTATGAATTATTAAAAAAAAACTACTTACTGGATCTCGTTCAAACTAATTTTCGGTGGAAGTTTGCATGGCAATGTAAATCACATATTTTTTTCAGATTTATCATTCTCTTATTTTAGAAGTTAGAGGAAGGGGGGACGGGGGGGGGGGGGGACACATTTTTCCATTTTTCCACTTTAGAAGTCTCTCTCGCGCAAGTTATTCAGTTTAGAAAAAAATTATGTTGGAAACCTCAATAACATTTTTAAAGACCTATCTATAGATACCCCACACGTATGGGCTTGACGAAAATATTTTTTTTGAGTTTCAGTTCTAAGTATGGGGACCCTATATGGGGGGTATGCTGGGGGTATGCTTTTTTTTCTATTTTTGTATGAATTTCATAATGCGGTTCACAGAATACCATCTACTTACCAAGTTTAAACAGCATAGGCCTTATAGTTTCGGAGTTTAGCTGTGACATACGGACGGACAGACAGACAGACAGACGAACAGACATGACGAATCTATAAGGGTTCCGTTCCGTTTTTTGACATTTGGCTACGGAACCCTAAAAAAGGTTTGTCTGAGGATATTATTTGCATCTTGCCACTCATATGGTGTTCTATTGCTTCAACGGATTGATATCCGGACGGACGGAGATGAATGATAACGGAGTATTCGATTGGGGACGACTAAACTTAGTTCAATTCAACCCTTCTAAGACACGAGTATGTGTATTCACCGCTAAGAAGGCTCCATTGGTTGTAGCGCCGCAATTTCTGGGCACACCGCTTACCATCTCCAAAAGTATCGGAATTCTTGGTGTCGACATCTCCAGCGACGTCCAATACCGAAGTCACCTGAAAGACAAGAAGCTGACTTCTAAGAAACTTAGGGTTCTCAACAGGGTGAAGCAGTACTTCATTGCGCGGCAACGACTCCTCCTTTATAAGGCGGTTCGCCGCACATTGAGTACTGCTGTCACCTTTTTGTTGGAGCGCCTGCGTGCTAACTTGACCCTTTCGACTCGGTGCAAAGACGGGCGTTGAGGCTCGTCGGCAATCCCATACTCAGAGGCGATGTGGAACCTCTCAGTCTCAGAAGAGACTTTACCTCACTGTGTGTATTCTACCGCCTATACAATGGTTTGTGCTCAGATGAACTGTTTGATATGCTGCCCACAGCTACATTCTATCATCGCACTTCTTGCCATAGGCGGGGAGTTCATCCACACACATTGCGACCGGAGACGGTGCGCACTGTGCGGTATGAAAGGAACTTCATCCCACGCACACTCAAGCTGTGGAACGAACTCCCCGCGGTGGTTTTCTCAAGCGACTACAATAAGGGGCACTTCAAGAAGGGCATTAGAAGGTTTCTTCAGGGTCGGCAGCACGAGTGTGACGCCCCTGGTGTTGCACGCATCCATAGGCCACAGTAACCACTTTCCATCAGGTGGGCCGTGTGCTTGTCTGCCACCTAAGTGGTAGGTATAAAAAAACAAATTTCAGTAGATAGTATAATAAAGCGATGTTTTATCCAATCAATAAAAATGTATGTTGTGTGTTCTTATCTTTGCTATAGTCGACGATAAGATAATCAGCGCGATATTATATATATGCCTGTTTATCATTTAATTAATGACAAAGTAATCTACTCACAGAGACCAATATGGCTTTTCAAGGGAAAATAGTACTCGTGACTGGTGCTAGTTCAGGAATTGGTGCTGCTACTGCTGTTAAATTTGCAAAAGAAGGAGCACATGTTAGCTTAGTTGGCAGAAACCAAAAAAAACTTAACAAAGTTGCTAAAAAATGTGGGAAATCTTTAGTTTTAATTGCTGATATTAGTAAAGATGAAGATGCTAAGAGAATTGTGAGTGCAACAGTCAGTCATTTTGGGAAACTAGATGTTTTGGTTAATAACGCTGGTATTGCTGACTGGGCAAGTATTGAGCAAGATAATGCTATAACCGTTTTTGATCGAGTAATCTACGTGCACCTGTGCTCATAACGAACCTTGCAGTGGCACATCTCGAGAAAACTAAAGGTAATATTGTTAATATCTCGAGTATTGCTGCAGTACTTACGATACCTAGTTGCTTCTCTTACTGCACGTCAAAGGCCGGCCTAGATCATTTCACGAGATCAATCGCCTTGGAATTGGCATCTAAAGGTGTTCGTGTAAATACGGTGAATCCTGGTCCAGTAATTACAGATATAGTACAGAATACCGGCGGCCCTGTGGCTCAATCCAATGAATTTATTGAAACTAGCAAGAAATCGTCACCTTTGAAGAGGATATCTGAACCCGAAGAAGTAGCGGATGTTGTTTTGTTCTTAGCTAGTGACAAAGCTAAAGCCATCACTGGCTCAGCATACTACACAGATAATGGAATGACTTTGAAAGGTACCATGGACTAAGAAACGTTGTTAAGTTACGTAACTTTGAATAAATTGTTTTTATATCCATATTTGAGTGTAATTCATGATAGAGCAATATCAATCGAAACTATCATCACTTCACTACATATTATAAAACAAAGTCGCTGTCGCTGTCTGTCCGTCCATATGTATGCTTAAATCTTCAAAACTACGCAACGGATTTTGAAGCCGTTTTTTAATAGATAGTGTTACGTGAACACTGATTCCGGTGATAGCATTTTGTGCCTCAGTGACAAACGGGAAATAGCGGGATTGTAGCACGCGTCACAACATTAGCGATCGGATGCAAAACCTTACCATATAAGGCTATGGCGCTCAAAAACCTTGCCCAGCACTGAGGTGACGGCTATGGGCCGATAGTTGCCCGGGTCCGAGCGATCCCCCTTCTTGGGGATCGGCTGCACATTCGCCTCCCTCCAAGCCGATGGCACTGTACCTGAGATGTACGACATCCGGTACAATCGCGTAAGTATTGGAGACAACTCCGTTGCGCATTTTTGAAGAACCACCGCTGGAATACCATCCGGTCCGCTGGCTTTCCGGACATCGAATGACTGCAGCACACCACGGACATGGCGCTGCCTGATACTCATCTCATCTCAGGCATTGCGTGGTCACAGATGGGTAGTGTCGGTGGCTGCTTACCGCAATCATCGATTCGGGAGTTGGCCGCAAAGAGATTAACCAGCAGATTTGCTTTCTCTTGCGGCTCATGGGCCAGGGATCCATCAGGGTTGCGCAACGGGGACAGCGAAGGCTGGCAGAAGTTGGCTTGCATGGCTTTGGCCAGTCGCCAGTAGCCACGGCTGCCCGTGGGATGTGCCACTAGCTCTTGACCAAGCCGCGCTATGCGCTGGGCATCCGCTCTGACGTAACCCCCCTTGCAGACCTTTGTGGCTTTATTGTACGCTGCCTTGAAGTGGCCCACGTTGGGATCGCGTGTGGCGCGCGCCCTTACCCAGGCGCGGTTCGCAGACTGTTTTTGATCAACAGCCTCCGCGCACTCGCGGCCGAACCAAGGGTGCGCTCCGCGGACACCGGTGACATCTGTGTATGGGATATAGTATTCGAACGGAAGGGCCCCCGTAACCCCCCCGATTATGGTCGCCAGGCTCCCACATCCGGTCACCAACCGGCACGATGAGCCATATCGGGATTATGCGCGGCCTGGTGAGGCAGCCTCCTGGGTCCCACTAGTGCTGCGGCCACGATCACCTCTGCCCGGCTATGCACCTGCTGAACCCTGAACCCAATCCAACCAAAGTTGGATTACTATTTAAGAACTTTTCGCAAAGTGCACGGTGGTACCTACCCGGTCGGAATTGGTGACAATTTTGTGTCATCAAATTCCTACCACCAGTAAATATTTCATTTATGATGCTATTTTAAATATTCTTACCAACTTTGAGCTGGGTGCGAATAATTGCACCCTCACTCCTATAATTTGGATTAATTTTACCGGAATAATAATAATTTTAACGAAATATCTCAAAATAAAGTACTTTCGTGGTTATCGTAGACCTTCGTTGAACCTTAACGTTTTCCTAGGCCAATGTTTTAATCAGGAGTCAAACAGAAATAAATGATTACTGATATTATATTGTACTAACCGAATCCTGCAACTTCGCTATGTGAAATTCTGATCCCGTTACCGCAACCCAACGGCGTGAACCCACTTCTAACACAACACAAGCAATTCAGCTTAGCTGGAGGGGTTCGGAGAATATTAGTTATTTTGGTTGCTAATAATTTCTTTTATTTTTAAGAAAAAAGTACAACCTTTTCATCTGTTATGCGATGTGTCATCAATTGGATTTTGATAAAAAATTCGGCCAAGTGCGAGTCGGACTCGCCCATGAAGGGTTCCGTAGCAGCAAAGGCGAAAATTGCGGTTTATGACGTATTAAAAAAAAACTACTGACTGGATCTCGTTCGAACCAATTTTTAGTGGTAGTTTTCATGGCAATTTACATCATATATTTTTTTTAGATTTATCATTCTCTTAGTTTAGAAGTTAGAGGGGGGGGACACACATTTTTCCACTTTGGAAGTGTCTCTCGCGCAAACTATTCAGTTTAGAAACAAATTATGTTAGAAACCTCAATAGCATTTTTAAAGACCTATCTATAGATACCCTACACGTATGGGTTTGATTAAAAAAAAAATTGAGTTTCAGTTCTAAGTATGGGGACCCCCAAAAATTAATGCTTTTTTTTATTTTTGTGTGAAATTCTTATTGCGGTTCACAGAATACATCTTCTTACCAAGTTTCAACAGCATAGGCCTTATAGTTTCGGAGAAAAGTGGCTGTGACATACGGACGGACAGACAGACAGACAGACAGACAGACAGACAGACAGACAGACAGACAGACAGACAGACGGACAGACATGACGAATCTATAAGGGTTCCGTTTTTTGCCATTTGGCTACCGAACCCTAAAAACGGAGTTAATCTAGAAAAAACAAACATAATATTACAACAAAAATAAAAAATAATATTATACTGTGAGTTTCTTATCTTAGCTTCGGTAGTCGATAAGATATTCGACTTGGTATATAAATGAGCGTGCATCGTACATCAAATGAACAAGCCAACTATTCATTGATAGTGACATGGCGTTTAAAGGGAAAGTAGTCCTCGTGACTGGTGCCAGTTCAGGAATTGGCGCTGCCACTGCCATCAAATTTGCAGACGAAGGAGCTCTGGTTAGTTTAGTCGGAAGAAACAAAGAAAAACTTAACAGCGTTGCTAAAAAATGTAGAAATCCATTAGTTTTAGTTGCCGATATTAGCAAAGATGAAGATGCTAATAGAATTGTGAATGAAACAGTAAGACACTTTGGCAAACTAGATGTTTTGGTAAACAATGCTGGTATTGCTGATCCGGCAAGTATTGAACAAGACACTGCAATGACTGTTTTTGATCGAATGATTGCGACGAATCTTCGTGCACATGTGCTTATTACAAATCTTGCCGTATCTCATCTCGTGAAGACTAAAGGTAATATTATCAATATCTCTAGTATCGCTGCAGTACGTGTGTTGTCTAAAGATTGTTTCGCTTATTGTACAACAAAAGCCGGTTTAGACCATTTTACGAGGTCCATTGCTTTGGAATTGGCATCAAAAGGTGTTCGTGCAAATACTGTGAATCCTGGTCCAGTACTTACAGATATTGCAATGAACATGGGTGCAACTAAAGAGCAGGCAGCAGGTTTATTTGAAAATGTAAAGAAAAAAGTACTGTTACAAAGAGTATCTGTACCAGAAGAAGTAGCTGATGTGGTCTTGTTTTTGGCTAGTGACAAAGCTGTCGCTATTACTGGCTCAGCTTACTTTACCGATAATGGAATGGGTCTATGTGGTGTCACGCGATAATAAAATGTATATTATTATATATTACATATTCCATTATATTATAAGAAGTTATATCACAAAGTTATTAAATTTATTGACAAAACGAGTTATTATTTTCTCCTTCATTTATTTTAGTTCAAGATCAGTTTTATATAATAGCATTGTTACCTACTATTAGCAGAAGGAAGTTCAAACTAATTTTCGGTGGAAGTTTGCATGGCAATGTAAATCACATATTCTTTTTTAGATTTATCATTCTCTTATTTTAGAAGTTAGAGGAGGGGGGGGGGGGACACATTTTTTCCACTTTGGAAGTCTCTCTCGCGCAAGCTGTTCAGTTTAGAAAAAATTGATGTTGGAAACCTCAATAGCATTTTTAAAGACCTATCTATAGATACCCCACACCACACGTTCACAGAATACCATCTACTAACCAAGTAAGTTTCGGAGGTTATCTGTGACATACGGACGGACAGACAGACAGATAGACGGACAGACATGACGAATCTATAAGGGTTCCGTTTTTTGATATTTGGCTACGGAACCCTAAAAAAGGTTTGTCTGAGGATATTATTTGCATCTTGCCACTCATATGGTGTTCTATTGCTTCAACGGATTGATATCCGGACGGACGGAGATGAATGATAACGGAGTATCCGATTGGGGACGACTAAACTTAGTCCAATTCAACCCTTCTAAGACACGAGTATGTGTATTCACCGCTAAGAAGGCTCCATTTGTTGTAGCGCCGCAATTCCTGGGCACACCGCTTACCATCTCCAAAATCCAATAATCAGCGCGATATTATATATACATATATGCCTGTTTATCATATCATAATGATAAAGTAATCTACTCACAGAGACCAATATGGTTTTTCTGGGGAAAGTAGTACCCTTTGCACGACTTATGTCCAAAATACGAAATGTCCAACTAGGATTAAAGTCCAACAAGGTTTTTGTCCAATACGATTTATGTCCAAAATACGAAATGTCCAATTAGGATTAAAGTCCAACAGGTTTTTTGTCCAACACGACTTATGTCCAAAATACGAAAGTACAACTCTTGTGGTGAAGCAAATGGTACGGCTAGGCACCTGCTAGTGGGTTCTAGACTTCTAGTACTATGGACTGGAAGGGCTATTAGACCGGGGTTACTCGCACCGACATGATATAAAAAATCATAATATATGTGACTGTGAGGTCACGTCGAGGACTAAGGGGTCCCGCAAATGCCGCGCATAGCTGCCGCGCACCTTGCGCGCTGTGTTTGGACACACCTTTTTAAACCAGTCATTTACAGAAAGCCTTACTGAAATCGTTGGTCAGAGAATAGAGTGTAGTCTACTCCTAGTTGGCAGAAATCAAAAAAAACTTAACGAAGTTGCTAAAAAATGTGGGAAATTGCTGATATTAGTAAAGATGAAGATGCTAAGAGAATTGTGAGTGCAACAGTCAGTCATTTTGGGAAACTAGATGTTTTGGTTAATAACGCTGGTATTGCTGACTGGGCAAGTATTGAGCAAGATGATGCCATAACCGTTTTTGATCGAGTAATGGAAACGAATCTACGTGCACCTGTGCTCATAACGAACCTTGCAGTGGCACATCTCGTGAAAACTAAAGGTAATATTGTTAATATCTCGAGTATTGCTGCAGTACTTACGATACCTAGTTGCTTCTGTTACTGCACGTCAAAGGCCGGCCTAGATCATTTCACGAGATCAATCGCCTTGGAATTGGCATCTAAAGGTGTTCGTGTAAATACGGTGAATCCTGGTCCAGTAATTACAGATATAGTACAGAATACCGGCGGCACTGTGGCTCAATCCAATGAATTTATTGAAACTAGCAAGAAATCGACACCTTTGAAGAGGATATCTGAACCAGAAGAAGTAGCGGATGTTGTTTTGTTCTTAGCTAGTGACAAAGCTAAAGCCATCACTGGCTCAGCATACTACACAGATAATGGAATGACTTTGAAAGGTACCATGGACTAAGAAACGTTGTTAAGTTACGTAACTTTGAATAAAATATTTTTACAACACACCTGCTCATAAAAGTGATATTATTTTACCGCAATTAAGCACGGAATGACACCTATTATAAAACTGTGACTTTTTCATTGCTATTATTCACAAAAGTGAGTTATAGATTCTTTTTTAAATTTTATAGGAAGTGTCTATAATTGTCTATGTTCTTAAAAAAGTTTTGATACAAAAAATAACGTGTTTAATAGTACGAATAAATTAATACGCCTATTGTATGGTCATTTGATGCATTTTCGTATTTAAATAAATAATTTCAACTTGTAATACTTGTGTAATAAACTAAATTTTCACTCAAATTTAACTTTTTTTTTCTCTAGGTACAGAAAAAAAAACAGAGTAAAAAAAAGTTAAGTTCAAACCTCATTTTTTTTTAAATATGGTCGACCGCCATTGTTAAATGCGCGCGCATAGGAAAACGAATTAATTTGTTGTATTGTTTATTTAGTATTTGTAGAATTATTTTATTCGCAAGTGTGTTGTAAAACGTCGTATGGCACGTGTGAGCATGATGATTACCGTCCTCGGCTGTCTTAAGACCCTCGCCTGGCGGCTCGGGTCTCAATGGCGCCTCGGCGGTAATCACCAACGTTGCTCACTTGTACCATAATGTACTATTATATCCATATTTGAGTGTAATTCATGATAGAGCAATATCAATCATCACTTCACTACATAATTATAAAACAAAGTCGCTGTCGCTGTCTGTCCGTCCCTATGTATGCTTAAATCTTCAAAACTACGCAACGGATTTTGAAGCCGTTTTTTCAATAGATAGAGTGATTCAAGAGGAAGGTTTATATGTATAATACATGCATAATATTGTAGAGAAATACTGATAAATCGGGGTCAAAATACCACGCGGGCGGAAAATATGGCGGTACGAAGTTCGCCGGGTCAGCTACTTGTAAATAAAATAATATTTACTTGTGATGACGATGGCTATGCTATTTTTCTATCCATGCTTCTAGTCTACAAATTAATTTAGCATAACCATTTTGTTTGGTAGGTAAGATTATTACATACCCTGTAATAAAATCAAGTCATTTTCTTAATATTAAATTACCGTATTTGTTGTACACTGTGTTTTATATTTCAAAAAAAAAGTAAATAAATTACTGTACAGTAATTAATATAAATTTAATTCAGTATTTAGTTTCACATTTTTTACTAAACTTATGCAATGTTTTAATAAATAAAAATTAGTACATTCTAAATTTTACGCTCCTTATTAAAATGAAGCTACTCACAGAAAACTAGCTTGATAGTAATTATTGGTATAAATAGACCCCGGTATATTTATACAAATGATTACTAGTTAATGGTTACTAGTCGCCCCGTTCCTCTGGACTAATAGTAAGGCTGTATTGTAAAATATAACATAATGACTTGCTATATGTTTGCGAATTTTTGAGCAATATATTATGTATGCCAAAGATAGAATAAAAATTACTCAAGAAATAATAGGAGGTACAATGAGTGAACTGAAAGTAATTTCTATAGCATTAAGGAATATCTTCCACTTGATGATAAACATACAGCCCATGAGAAAGTGTCCGCTTGACGAGGCTTCCCCTATATTACGTGAGATGGAACACTATAGTTAGCGAAATGTGGGTGTAAATATAGCTCTGTCTACCCCTTTGGCGTGAATATTATATGTGTATGTATAATGCACACAATGTTGATTTTATATATTAATACCTATTACAAAAGATTGGTTGAAGAGGCAGGTCTATCAAACTATTATTAGGCCTGTCCTATACGGCTGTGAAATGTAGCTAGTCCTGGGGCCCAACCACCACCTCTTAAAGCAGGACTTATTCAGTCTTATTTCGTGTTTTGGTACCACAACCTCTTAAAACAGTATTGCAATAATGTCAGTTTAACCCAGCAGTTTTGTGACGTCACCATCGATTTTAATATTTTAGTTCATTCAACGTCAAATATGACATTCTTCAAAAAGTCAATCGTTACAATATGTACAAAGAAAATATTATAGAAAAAAATATATTCGAGGATAATGAGGATATTATCAGCTTCCAAAAGCTGATAATTCTAATGCCCATTCACGAAATCGAGTCGTATGCAGTTATGAGAGGAATGAGACTCCTTCCATTGTATGATGCTGGTTCATAAGCGAAACAGACTCCTACAGAGGAATGATGAATAGAGACCACACTAATGAAAATACCTATAGTTCTCTGAAGAGACCAAAGGTAAGCCAAGGGTAAGCCCATATTTATTTATCATACATTAAGTACCTACACACTTAAGAATTGTAATGTGTGAATAACCATTATTGCTTTGGTAAATATATAATGTAACATAGTTATTTTGTTCTAGGTGTTGATTGCGTTACCATTTTTGATATGCAACTGATTCGAAGTTATCAATATGATTAAAGAAGTCCGATTCATTCAGAGTCGAGAGCCGAGCAAGCCGAGGGAACAACTACGCACAAATAATAACTTGCATGCCATATTCATGCGCGCCATATTCAAGAGTACCTACAGCGGTTCCAGGAACCAGAATCCAGACACAAAATTAACTATTTCAAGAATATAATTGACTTTTATTTGTTTTAAATACTTATCTAGTTTGTTTCAGTCGAGGCTGTTTAACATCAGACAGTTATACACCTATGACCTTAGTCTCAGATCCATGGCTCGAATCAACAATAGTACCCGGAATACGGCAATAGTCTAGTGAGCCTATTGCCGTACACCATCCATTTCATCAATCCTTGTATTCGGTACCACGTAATAGGGGGTGCCCTATTATGTGGGACCGAATTGATGAAATATGGGTGTTAATTCACCTACCTATGCCTTACCCTCCTTTTATCCGTGTGCATGCGTGATTATATGTGTATCAAGATTTTTTAAACCAATAATTACCGTAAGTACTACTATATACCGACAAGTACCTACAGTAACGTCCGCTGTGATCCAGCCGCGGTTTCGATTACCGCGCAGTATAAATCAGGTTTTTCTCATGGACCAACTACAACTAGTTGTGCCCTCCCAGAATGTGTTCCTAAGCATCAGGCTCATTTAGAGTTAGAGGTACCTATTATATCGGCGGCAATGTTACCGACATAGCTCACAGATTAAGCAAGTTGAAGAGGCATTGGACTGGCCACATCTGTCGAAGGACTGATGGCCGTTGGAGTAGATGAGCCCTAGAGTGGAGACCGCAAGAAGGAAGGTGGGACGTGCCCTAACCAGGTCGACTGGGACCTAAAAAAAAGATGGCTGGGACAGACTGGATGCGGGAAGTGGAGGTTCGGCAGACGTGGCGCACGCACTAGATAGCGTTGTGTAGAATGTCCTACTATATTTATTTATTTATTTATTAGGAGAGGCTATGTCTAGCAGTGGGCTGCAATAGGCTAATTCATTAAGTGCGTTCGATCTAAAGGTGGGTCTACGCTAGACGAGTCGAGCACGAGCCTATGCTAGCATTGTATCGGAATTGCAGTTTTAAATTGCAGTTTTAGACAAAAAAATGTGATGATGAGGCAGTAGATAGCTGCCTCAGGTACCTCAGCTACCACACTATAAGTACAAGAATTTTGACTCGGCTCGTGCTCCGCTCGTACTCGGCTCTTCTAGAGTAGACCCACCTTAAGAAGCCAATCCTCCCTCGTGGTCCCATTAATGGTACAAAATCCTGGGACCACGAGAAAACAGGGATCTAAAATACCATTGTCATTTGACTGTCAAGCATGGTCTCAAGCGTAGTCTCAAGGCGGTTGATGTGACAGAGCCGCAGTGCGCATGAATATTATAACGTCATCTAAGTGACATTGATTACCATGGCAACTATCTTCTTATAATAACAATATACAAAACTAGCTGCGCGCCTTGACTTCGCCCTGGTGCGGTACAAGCAGACTTTAAAAAAAAGAAACATCACACAAACCTTGCCCTGAGAATAATGAATTCATAATAAAATGATCCGAGTTTTTTTTTAATGAAATAAAAACCCGACATTTTGGTTATGTCGAATTCGAACCGACTATAACCGCACGCCATCAATTAACGCTAATTAATTACGCTCCGGCTGACCCACGTCCATCGAAAGGGCCCCCTCAGGTGTGGGCCTACTGTATTCCCATCTGGCCTCAGACAGTGGGAGGCGCACCGAAAAGTTTGAAGCAAGTTATAAAGTAGGTGGGACCGATTAATGTTCATTCGGTTTAAGATTTGCAATTGCTACCAAACATCTTTTTAGTAATAGGTGGGTGTATAGTAGGTATGGTATAATGGGAATGCCTATTGCCGTCAAGCGGGCTCTATATCTTGGGCTACATGTTTACTGTCTGATTAGATGGAGAACCCGATTAGCTCAATATCTTAGTCGCCCTTTATGACGCCGAGAGGAAGAGATGGGGTGGCGCTATTTAAGTCCACGGGGAACCAGCGTTAGCAAATAAGTAGGTAGATATTTTTCGCGGTGCCAAAAATTCAGGCGTAATCATCGTGTCCCGCTTCTGTACGGACGGCAGCGATGTATTACTTTACTACGGCAGTTTCCCTGACATTCTCATTTTCTGTTAGGTATATATTATTTTCTGTTGGATATTTTTCTTCTTTTTATGGTTTTCAAATTTATATCCTGCCAGTTATTTAAAAAAGGTAAGTATTTCTTCAAAAAAGTTTTACAAATTACATAAATATTTCGCAAGGGTGTGTGAGAGAGATGGCGCTATAGAGTACGTATAGCACCGTCTCTTTCACACGCATTCTTACTTTTCCTTGAATAAAAGCTCAAAAATAACCTTACTCCTATTCGTACCATGACCTTACATTATTGTTCCAGATTGTTCCTGCCTATAACCGGAAATGAATGAACGATATAGAATAGTTGTCTATTCCCTGCATAACGATTAATGAATCGTACAATGTTAGGGATGTGCTTGGGAGACAGAAAAGTCGGAGCACTGCCGGCGTTAATAGATTTTGCGAATAACCGGTTTTCTTTTTCAAAACCTCCGGACATTTTACTTACCTAAAGTTAAATATTTGTCTTTCTTTCATTCAATACAATTATAATATTTTGTTACATACATAGATTCGATCTCGATACGATTTTATCGACGAAGATATTTTATTATATGTCTTATTTTATCGACATATTGATAGATATTCCTACATTTATTAATAAGTAGTTAGTAACTTGAATTTATTGGTGCAATGATCATTGAAGAAGATTTAATTAAATACTTCTTATATATTTTTGTTTGAATTCGTACCTTGGTACACTTAAAAATTACGGACTTTGCCATTTTTTTGGGTGTTACATTTTCCTAATAAGGTGATTATGATAACAATAGTAACGTATTGTTTCAAATAAGTAATTAAAATATTCATGAAAGTGGCTATTTTTACATTTAAATTTAACTTCGGCGTTACCGGATCATCTCCGGTGAAATTCCAAAGGCTTACTATAACCGGAGGAAAATCACCGGATTCGAAAATCTTCTCCGGAGTCAAGCCCTAGATACCTAATGTCAGTGATTTCTTTTTAAAAGAATACAGAATATTTTCATAAAAAAGTTCTTTTACAAGAAGTTTTTACTTTGAAGAAAAATATATTGTTAGGTACTTTATTTTTTAAATACTATTTGTTTGCTAAATAACGAAGTAATTTCTGTGAGTTCTTTTCTACAATTTATACTTGCATTTATAGGCATATCTCGGGGTACTAGTCCTCTCATTGCGCGCCATGCTCACAGTTATGGTACGAAGTGCGAGCTCATAGTCTATTGCTGCCTTCTTCTACGAGAATGCACCCAATGCTCGAGAAGCAGACGACGGAACGGGTCCGGGAGAATCTTAAGACTATTCCATCTGCCGAGCCCGCTGAATGCATTCGGTGCAGTAGAGGCGACTTAGGCGTAGGAGTTAGCTCAATGACCTCCGTCCCCTGTGAACGCGGGCCTGGGATTAACGCCTGCCACCCTAACAAAAGTAGTGACATGACGGAAAACCTTGGTTTCCACATTCGAGGGAGCTAGTTATAAGCCGGAGCATAGCGTGGGTGACGGAAATGCCTTATTGATCCACCTTGATGAGACCGCGTGTGGTTTTAGTCGGTTTGAGTTCGACATAACGGTCTCGCTGGCTAGGCAAGGGGGTATCCGCAGAACACGAAAAAACGGTGCTAAATTTGTTAGCTACACAATGTATTCTATAAGTTTACATAAAAAAATACGGTTTCCTTGCTTTTTGGGTAAGGAAAATGAGTTTTCGAATAGTATTTTATAAAACAATAATAGGTCGATCGCCAAAAAGCGAATTTTCAAAATTGCTAAATTTGACATATGAACATTATTGTTCAAAACAAATACTGCTTTAAAATCTCGTCATGGTACCAATTGAGTGAACTAAACCTAAAGTGACGTCACAAAAGCGCTAAGCAGGAATACATGGCATGTAAAATGTACGGTTGTGGTACGGATATAAACAAGATTACTTTAAGTTTGACACAAAACTCTCCGGCAATAAGAATGTTTTGTAAACGGTTGTGGTCGGCCCCCTGAACTGACACAAACAGGATCTGTAAATAAAGACAGTAGTGTTGCCATCGGTCGTACTGTTACGTTTTGTGGCTATGCCCCAGAACATAATATATCTCGGACTGAAAAGTACTCTATACGCGCAGGTACGATTTGTTGAGAGTCTTTTGAGGCTACGGAGTGCTACGGTGGAGGATGAGCCCCAATTCGCAAAGTATAGATTTTCACAAAACAATCCGTCTTTGTCTCGCGCTTTAGGTCCAAGATATGTGACTCGAGGTATTGGCAGCAAATAGTAGTGCATTGGTAACAAGTACGCATATCTAATCACTTTAGTAGACGATAAGATAACTGACACGATATGCCTATTATATAAATCATTGATCATAGCTCATTTAATGAAAAAACGAACTAGTCGTTGAGACCAATATGGCTTTTCAAGACAAAGTAGTCCTGGTGACTGGTGCCAGCTCTGGAATTGGTGCCGCCACTGCCATTAAATTTGCAGATGAAGGAGCGCTCGTGAGCTTAGTGGGAAGAAATCAAGAAAAACTCAATAATGTTGCAAAAAAATGTGGGTCATCCGCCTTAGTCTTAGTTGCCGATATCAGTAAAGATGAAGATGCTAATAGAATTGTGAGCGAAACAGTCAGTCACTTTGGTAAGCTCGATATATTGATTAATAATGCCGGTATAGCTGATCCGTCTAGTATTGAACAAGACAACGCAATGACTGTTTTTGATCGAGTGATTGCGACAAATCTTCGTGCACCCGTGCTCATAACAAACCGTGCGGTATCTCATCTTGTGAAGACTAAAGGTAATATTATCAATATTTCGAGTGTTGCTGCAGTAAATGTGTTTTCTAAAGATTGTTTCTCTTATTGTACATCAAAAGCTGGTTTAGATCATTTCACGAGGTCTATTGCTTTGGAGTTGGCATCAAAAGGCGTTCGTGTTAACACGGTCAACCCTGGCCCGGTGCGCACAGATATTGCGAGGAATATGGGTGCAACTGAAGAGCAAATAGCAGCTTTTGATGAAATGGGAAAGAAATTGATGCCTCTGCAAAGAGTATCGGATTCAGAGGAGGTTGCAGATGTAGTTTTGTTTTTGGCAAGTGATAAAGCTGTAGCTATCACTGGCTCAGCATACTTTACTGATAACGGAATGACTCTAGTGGGTTCCTTGAGTTAATGGAATGTATGTATATTAATTTAATTTAATAAGCTTTTATTTCATTGTTTGAAGGAATTAAATTGAAACTCGTTTTGTTATTTTTTATAATTAAAATTTGTCTTGGAGTTATTATGTGATCTAGAATGATCAATTAAGATCCGTAATTAGAGTAATTTAGATCCGTATCATGAAGTATTGGAGTATTATCTAAAGCTTCAAGGAGATTACTAAAATAAATGTTTCCTTAAAAAAATATACTATCTTTTATTTTTTTTATTCGCATTTTATTTGTGTTACAGTCTAATATTATCTATAAAGATGTAAAAAGTGATTTACAGAGTATGTATTTGAACTGAAAGATTCATGAAGGTAATTCCCTATTTTGAATACTAAAAGGTCTTAAACATGTCTAATGTTATTTAAACAGCACTGGAAGCTTTGTTAATAGTGGTTTAGATATCACAGTAAAAAAATGATATATTATATTATTTAATAAAGATACTACAGTAAGAAACCACAAGGAACTCAATATAAAGATAGCGACACAGAACTGAACTAATGATGACCCGCTTGACAACAAAAATGTACTTTTGGGTATGATTCTGAAAGTGACCGCATTCGATGTGCGTGCGTCTGCAAACGACAAACGACGACGACAAGCGACTGCGGACTGATCCCCACAACCCAACAGCGATATGGCAGTATTATAGTTAGAGTACCTAATTGTTAGACTTTACGTTATGACTGCCATAGATTTTTGGATGACAAACGGAACTAATGACTTAAAGTGTAAAACCATTTCCATACCTTGGAGGCATGGAAATGGTTTGTATGACACTTTTATTATTTATCTCTATGCTGTTTTGCTCACCAATTCATTTGGCATCGACAAGTACTTATAATTGTGGTTATACCCAGCTAGCGTACTTGTATATTACTCTTGTATTAAATTCCAGGGCAGAGTGTTGGCGTAGTTTATTGACGTAGATATTGCAGTTAATATACAAGATTCGTGTGGCTTGCTATCGCGGCATCGCTGCAACATTAAACTCACTGAATACTAATCCGAACGTAAAGCACAATCCACTGGGTTATAACGGAATGTCGTCACATAAGCATTTAGGTAATATTATGTGATATAAGTCATCATTCGAAGTCCTTGGCCTCCTTAGGGAGGTCAGACGGCAGTCGCACTCGTATAGGCTGACATACAAAACAAACAATAGGCTCATAGTGAAAATCACTATGAGAGTGATCTTGATGACTCTATAACATGCCTGGGTTCATTAAACAGGTAATGATAAATATTGACTAAAATTTAAAAAAAAAAACAAGCAAAAGCAAAAACAAGTAATAGTGTATTACAAGATAAAAAAAAGTAAAGTAAACATTTATTTATTAATATTTTATTTATTTTTATAAAATTTTTACAAAAATAAATCATTGGGAACGATCAGTATGCATTCTGTAGTTTAACATTAATTCTTCAATGCCACTCCATTATCAGTTAAGAATGTCGATCCAGTAATAGCTAGAGCCTTGTCACTAGCTAGAAACAATACTAAATCAGCTACTTCTTCCGGTTCAGATATCCTATTAAGTGCTGTTCCCTGTTTAAATGCTTCAAATATGGCTTTTGCCTGAGCTTCATTTGCACCAGAGTTTTCAATTATATCTGTCTTCACAGGACCAGGATTTACTGTGTTTACACGAACGCCTTTCGGCGCTAACTCCAAAGCAATTGATCTCGAAAAATGATCCAACGCAGCCTTCGATGTACAATATGCGAAAGACAAAACTGCACGAATTGCAACAACACTTGATATATTAATGATGTTACCTTTAGTCTTGATAAGATGAGGCACTGCAGTTTGTGTTATGAGTACAGCTGCTCGAAGATTGGTCGCCATTACTTTATCAAAGACTTTTATGGCATGTTCTTGCGTAATACTACCTTTTTCAACAATACCTGCGTTGTTTACCAAAATATCTAATTGACCGAAGTGCTTGACTGTTTCATTCACGATTCTTTTAGCGTCCTCGTCTTTACTGACATCAGCTATTAACACCAAAGGATTTCCACATATTTTAGCAACGTTGTTGAGTTTTTCTTTATTTCTACCAACTATAGCAACTTGAGCTCCTTCTTTTGCAAATTTGATAGCAATGGCAGCTCCAATTCCTGAGCTAGCGCCGGTCACGAGAGCAACTTTTCCTTGAAAACTCATATTATCAACAGTAATTAGACCACTACTACCATATACTTCTGTGGATTAATAAATATAAATATTTTAGTAATCTAATCAACCGATAAAACGCAATCTCCACGATTTACTGATAAATAAATTAAAGGTATAAGTGATAAGGTCGCATTTGCCATTTCGATTTGAAGTTGTGTAAATCGAAAATTTTGTTAAAAACTGTACACTCACTTTTTTCTACATTCGATCTAAAATGTACAAGTGTAAACGCAATCACCGTCGTAAATTTAGTAATATACATTCCTCTTTTTAAATTTATAATAGTGTAGGTCCAACAGCGATAAGATTATAATGATAGGTACCTATAACTTAAAACCAACAAAATCTTATCTTTATATACCGCAATCGAATAAAATCATTTTACGGTTGTGTTTAAAGACATATTGTAGACATGCAGCGTGATTTGATCGTATTCTACAAATTGTGTTTTAGGGATCCGAATTAAGTAAGGAGATAGAAAGCTAGAAAGGGAGAAAAAGAACCGGCCCTGTGCGAGTCGGACTCGCACACAAAGGGATCAGGTACCATTCTATTTTTAGCATATAATGTTATAGATACAAAAATACATCGTCTGTGACAATTTCAATTGCATTGCTATGGTGGTTCATGAGATGCAGCCTGATGACAGTCATACGAACAGTGAAGTCCTAGTAATAAGGTTCCGTTTTTACCCTTTAAGTACGGAATCCTAAAAAGAAAGGAAGAGTAAATGTAGCTCCAACCACCCTAACTATTGCCGATGGTCATTACAACGTGAAGTAGTATGCCCCTTTATCTATGTAAGCTAACTTTATTCTCATTGCGTAGGTATAGTGCTTACGTGTCAAACTCATGCGAGACTTTTGTATCAAGAAAGTGAGCGTGGTGGCTACTGAAACTAGTAGGTACGTTCCGCATTGTCGATTCAGAAACATCAAGACTAATTCCACATTAAATCACCTATCCTATAAGATACCAAATATGATGAAAATAAGAGTATTTTCATCATATTATATAAATATGTGTACTAGAAATATCTGTTATTTATTTATTGTGACGATACACAGAATTCATCAAAAGATAAATCTGACAAGCACTTATTTTTCTCATACCCAAATCTCTTTCTGAATACTTAGGTATATATTGTACTTAATACGTTACATCAAATATTCTTTATTCTTGGTGTACATTAAATAACGTTATGATGTATTTTGTTATAATGTACGTGTAGAGACACTAACGACTCTTTCAGGTATGATATTACTCGTATGTATTATGTGTATATGGCAGTCATTTAGTTGAATTAGTCAGCTCATTGGATACCTAGGCTGTGTACATTAAACACCACACATACGTACATTCAAATTGAATTAGGTTAGAATAACCTTCATGTTAGGTTACTTACGATAATCCACTGATAAATGCAATGTCATAAAAGCGACGCGGGTGTTCTTTGGAGAACTGAAAATCAATATAGAACATCAAAATATAGGTAGTGAATGAAATATTATTTTATTTATGACTAGTCGTTGTCAAAGACTAAACTGAAAAACTCATGCAAAGTTACATAATGAAAAACCTGAAGGATAAATAGCACGATCACAAATAACTCGACTAAAGCTGGGTCCACATTTGTAGCATTTCTGTGTATCGTATCTCCGTCACGTGGCCTCAATGCGTATCATGATCGCTAGTTTGGACGCAAGATGATACACGTTAACGATACACGCCGTATCTGATACAGCCCGATCCGCACTAAACGCGTATCTTGATAAATAAATAAATATTCTACACAACGCGATACACCTCGTATCCGATACGCGTATCACGATCGGTGGTTTGGAGGTATTTTGATACTGTATCACGATACTGTATATGTGATACACCGCGAACCATCTTGTGTGGGTTTTTCATATTTTGTTCGCGATCATTTCTCTTCTTTTTTTAAGTTTTTGGCTTGGTTGCAAAGACATTTGAGCCATGTCTTCATTTGATATTTATTTTTATCTTATTAGGATGATGATGAGGATGTTGATAATGATGATGGTGAGTTGATGATGATGATGATTCGGACTCGCCCATGAAGGGTTCCGTAGCAGCAAAGGCGAAAATTGCGGTTTATGACGGATTAAAAAAAACTGCTATCTCGTTCAAACCAATTTTCGGTGGAAGTTTGCAATGTACATCATATTTTTTTTTAGATTTATAATTCTCTAATTTTAGAAATTAGAGGGTGGGGGGGACACATTTTTCCACTTTGGAAGTGTCTCTCGCGCAAACTATTCAATTTAGAAAAAAAACCTCAATAGAATTTTTAAAGACCTATCTATAGATGTTACACGTATGGGTTTGATGAAAAAAAAAAATTGAGTTTCAGTTCTAATTATGGGGACCCCCAATATTTAAGGTTTTTTTTCTATTTTTGTGTGAAATTCTTAATGCGGTTCACGGAATACATCTACTTAACCAGTTTCAACAGCCTGCATAGGCCTTATAGTTTAGGAGAAAAGTGGCTGTGACATACGGACGGACAGACAGACAGACGGACAGACATGACGAATCTATAAGGGTTCCTTTTTTTGGCATTTGGGTACGGAACCCTAAAAATCCACCATTTTTACACATAAAACTCGAACTCATACTAACTTCGGAAAATAACATAATACCGCGATATGATACGCGTTGTGTAGTGGTATCGCCGTGTTCGCGCCAAAACTCCGATCATTTTTCGTGTTCTACATAGGGTTGCAATTTGCGTTTACGTACGCCTACGAGATACGCCTTCAAGATACGATATGAACAAAATGAGCGTCCATATAATATATGATACACATTCTCGATACGATACGGCTGATCGTGATACGTCAAGGTGCTACAAATGTGGACCCAGCTTAACGCGAGTTATACTCGTATCACTACTTATTATATCGATCCTTTTATTACAATAATTGAAGTACTTATTCAGAAGCACATTGGATTTTTTTCGTAATAACAGCATATTGCTCGGTAGGTACCTAAAATGTGCTCTAAAAGCATAGTACGCGTTTTTTGAGTGTTTTTTTAGGATAACACGGGTGCTACTGCACTGGGCGAGCTTTAATTCACCAAGCATAAATCCTCGCTTGTTTCGCGATTTGTCGGGACACTATCTTAGAACTAAATATACATTCCTACGATGAATGATTTATTGTGGGTACTGAGCAATGTATATTCTGAGTACTTCTAAATATCTAAGCTAGATAAAAGTGTAGGTATATGGTTTTTCAAGGCAAGTCCCTTGTAAAATTGTAGAATACCTAATTCTTTATCATTTTGCAAAGAATAAACTTTTTTATTTCCTTTTTTTTAATAAAGTATTAGTAACCGAAATTACTAATCTCAATTACTTGTGCTAGGAGTGGGTTCATTGCAAACTAACTCACTATTAAAATCTGCTTAGCTAGAAAATGAATATAATATCTATACCTGATTTTTTTTCAATTTCTATAGACTTACGGATTATCCTGTAGTCAATTTTATCTGTGCAGAGTGGTTCATCAAACCTTAAGTAATGGTTTGTTCCCTATTGTACGCACTCTTTACTGATATTGTTAAGGAGTTATCAAAACTCTAAAGAATCTTGTGACAGTAGCAGCAACACAAAATACATTGCCGGTGGCTTACAACTATTTCCGACAGCCATCTCGCATTCAGATGAAAATTTAATAATTTTCTCGGTAAAAGTTGTCAGAGTCACATTAAAAAGTAATATAAAACGGATAAAGCTGAATGCAAGTTGTCGCCTCCTGCCGTCTGCGTCTATCCGAACCACTTAACTTGTTAAAGTTTAATAGAATTTATGCCATGGTGATTCATTCATGAGATACCGTCCCCTAGCTTGCAGTATTAATCATGAAGTTTTTCAATTACTACTACTTATTTATATAGCTAGGTGCCGCCTGCATTTACAAAACTAAACTTTTAGCACAAACAATTTCTATTCTCTGAATAAAAGTATCCTTTTTTATATCACTAAGGTGGCAGACAAGTATACGGCCCACCTGATGAGAAGTAGTTGCAGTGGCCTATGGACGGATACAAAACTACGTGCTGCCAACCCTCTACGAATCTTCTAGAAGAACACAGAGAACAGCGCTAGTACATCGTCTTTCAAATAACGTGCCGGTACGGTACGGCTCGCAGGTGTTATTGGGTTGGGCCTCTACGATCTTGATGGGGCTCCATATACCACTGGTTTTTAGGGTAATTCTTAAATATTAATTATCTAACTTCCCGATGAAGCGGTTGTTTTGTACAACTTTTTGGGAATTACCTATTTAGACCAATTCGTACCATACAGGTAGACCAAAAATACTTTTTAAATGCAGAATATATTTAAAATATATACTCTAGTAAAAGGAATTAAAATCACAAATCATGAAAATTCTGACAACCGACTGTAGAGACAAAGGTACCTACGGTATTTAACAAAACGTATAAATTCTCCTTATTTCGGGCTTAGTACAAAGCTTATGATATTAGAATACTGCTATGGCAGTTTATTATCATTTGTAGCCGGTGCAGCAGTATTTGAATGGGATATTGTGGGTAATATTAGATAAGTGTCTATTACTATTATTTCGTAGCAGTTCTATGTTCTTTTCATCCTAGCGTTATTCAGAGTCGCCTCCAAAGCTTTCACTTCAAAGTCTGGGGTCCACTTTACCATCCTGATTGCGGATTTGGCTGGTCTTCGATATTTTTGTACCATATTTGGCCCAAGATGGTTGTAAATGACAAGTTGAATTCGACGTAACATCAAATGATAGCTTCGTCAAGGGGTTCCAAGTTCGATTCCTGCCGAAATATATAGAATACTTGCCCTATATATTTAAATCCAACATATTTGAGTTATCGTCCTTCAAATTTTCACTAAGATTTTTCCTCGATTAGCATCAAGGAATAATTATAATGTACTCACATAAATACACACATTACATTCACACACTTACGGTTACAATAGGAATATGAGCTACAAAAATTTACCCCTCTGATCATGTTACCTAAAAATCAAATTAACTACGTGTAATAAACACACCAGGATATCTTCTCAATTCGTATATTAATCAATTAGGTATATACAATTACATGTAGGTACATTTCATAATCCTCATCATAATCATCCCCAACTTCCACGAGCGCCTACAATGTAATCTCGCCAAAATTCGCGCCACAGAGTATACCTATTCACTTTTTCAGCCGTGCGCCACCGACAACTTCTATAGCTTTTTCGACCACCTCAAGTTGTCAGTGTTGCCGACACAGTAAATTTCTGAATTCATCAATTTTATTATACAAAATATAATTATATTTATTATTATTAACTAAACCTTACATACGTAACATAATGCCTAAAGGTCATATCCAAAAGCTTTTTTAGACATGACCTTTAGGCATTATGCTACGTAGTCAATTTGATTTGAGTAATTTGCTTCAGATTTTTGAAGCCTATGAAGCAAAAAACAAACTATGCAAAGCGCCTACTCCTATATTTTAGTTATCACAGTTATAAATGTCGCGTCGCTTCATGGTGCTGTCATGTTTCCATTTACATTTCCTTGTTTCATTTATTTCACTATCGTCAGTAATAAAGTATCAGAAATAATTCAAGATTGCCCCACTTACATTTTATTATGTAAATGGATCATTAGTGTCTGTTGTTATAATTAATATGTTTGAAATAACATAACAAAAGAAAAATTTGTAAACGTAGCTCTTTTGACTAAATTAATTATTCTTGAAACCTATTTGTTGTATTTTACTTTTAGTTTCTCATATACAAATGAATACGGTTATTAAAATAGATATCTTATGGGTACCGACTACCGACTGGTATAAGTAAAACGTTACATTAGAAAAAATACGAAAATTTGTAAACTTAATATATATTTATAACAGGCGGACTTGCAAAGGTTTAATGATAACTACAGGAAGTACGTAAACTATGCAAGAATATAAGGCTGTTGTCTCTGCCTACCCGAGTGAAACTAGCTTGACTGAAATATGCATACATATAAATATGCTAATACTAGCCAAATCTGTAGCTATGACTGGTAAAAGCGGACCCCAGACTCCGAGCTGAAAGCTTCGGATGCGACTGGGAATTAACGCTAGGAGGAAGAAGATAATTATGCTAATACATTATATCTTTTTATTGCATGAGTAGCTTTTGCCCGCGGCTCCGCCCGCGTGGATGTTGGTTATCGCGACCAAGCATAGCCTATGTCTTTTCTCAAGGTCTAATCTACCCCTATACCAAATTTCATGTAAATCGGTTCAGTGGTTTAGGCGTGAAAGCGTAACAGACAGACAGACAGACAGACAGAGTTACTTTCACATTTATAATATTAGTATGGATATGGATTAAAAATATATACTAAGTATCTGAATTTAAACGAAATCAAACAACGTAAGTGCTCTAGTTAATTATATACTTTAATTTAAAATAAAAGACCCGACATAACAGTGTTAACTGTTAGTGGTAACTTAAAGTTTAACAGTTCGAACAAGAAAGTTACGAAATGGATAAAGTTACCCAGTAAGTGTAACCTCATCCATTTGACAACTCTCTTCTTTGAACTGAAAGTTAGCTACGTTTAATAAATATTGTCTGTTGTACACGTATTTTATATAATAAAATTGTCGTCAGACATCTTAACGAAAATGATAAATTATAATGTTTAAAAATATTAAAATACAACAATATACGCTATTTGTACAGTCTACAAAATTCCGCCTTCTTTTTTGAAAACACTCTTCTTCCGAGTATGTTGTCTACAAATCATTTTTTTTGAGTTGCAATATTTCTTCGTTTATTATTTCCACTAAACTTGCCTTGCAATGCGTTTCTCATTATAAATGGGCCATTATAGCCAAAGGAGTGCCTCGCTGCCCCGTAATATTATCATTCTCGAAAATAGTAGATAGTATTAAGTACCTAATATTGTGCGATTTCATTTCGTTTTGCAGCTTCGCTAAGACAGCTATGTATCTAAGTGCTCGCATTATGCAGCCACACGAAGATCCAACAGCGATTTTCTCGAATACTCCATTTCCTCTATTACTTGAAACTTTCTAGAAAATGGCAGTCAGACATCAAGGCTTACAGTACTATAGAACGATAAACGAATACACAGGACTGTCATTTAGTAACTCTAATTACTTCTATGTTAAACTATAATTAAAAAAAGACAGCTGTCCTACCTATATGCAATGTAATGATTATTAAATTCGCAATTTCACGTTGCAATGATTTTAAAGGAGATGATAAAGTAAAAGAAAGCGAAATGAGGATAGATAACGAGTAATGAAGTCCTGTTAGTTCGTACCTAATGTAAAAAGTGTAAGAGTAGAAATAATGCTATGCTTTTAAATTCAATGCTGCTCAGGACGCCTGAGGGCGATCTGTGGAATGAAACTGAGTAGTAGTGGAAGTAATACATAAAAAGGATGGCATGGAAAAGGACTTATGTAGAAAGACATATTTATGGTTCGAACAATGAATAATCTAGCTTATCAGAATAATATTGAGTTACGAGATACGACGTTTTTTACAGTTTGTAAAAGCCTTCCAATTTATTGATATCGTAATCAAATATGATGCGTCAGTATTTAACTTATTAATTTAAATATAGAACATGCGCAGGCCATTAAGTGAATCGATAATATTACAACTAGAAGAGTACGATTTTATTGCATACCTAATCCATAACGCCTCCAGTTCCATAAAAAATTCATGATAGGCTCGCAGACTGGTAGAGTAGGTCTAGGGAATATTCAGAAACAAACAGATAAAGAAATAACAAAATCTTAATGAAATTTTGAAGCATTTACTATGCTAACTGTTCAAATCGATTAAGATAGGGAAAAAGAATTGACCTCGGACGGGACTCGAACCCGCGATCTTTCCCTTACAGGGGGAACGCTCTGACCACTAAGCCACCGAGACACGTACGAAATCAATCCAAATTCCCTTATACAACCGTCTTAAGGGCGACGGTGAAGCCATCTAACGACATTCATACGAACTTATCGGAATCAATGAATGATGTTACAATCATTTTTAAACATTGATTTTTGATGACTCCGCCCAAACAACTGAATGAAATTTTGAAGCATTTACTATGCTAACTGTTCAAATCGATTAAGATAGGGAAAATCGAATCCCGTCCGAGGTCGATTCTTTTTCCCTATCTTAATCGATAACAAAATCTTTTCTTCAAACAGACGAAAACAACACCTATAAGGTGCACACAATTAACCTAGAAATGCAAAACGAATGGTTGAACCTAGGAGAATTTTGTATTCCCATAGCCTTAAAATGGCGTGCCATAATATACGACTGGTCACCGGCCTTACTTAAATTTTACCTAAATGCATTCCAGTTGACCCTCCCCGACCAAAGCAATCTAGTCAGGTGGGGAAAAGCCACAGATAAAACATGTAACTCATGTGGTGAAGCAACTGGTACGGCTAGGCACCTGCTAGTGGGTTGTAGGACGCTATTAGACCGGGGTCATTACTCGCGCCGACATGATAAGGTATTAGAAATCATACGCGAGGCTGTAAATTTGGCGGTAGCTAGAGCGAAAAAAGGATTAACCACAAACCAAAGAAATGACATTGTGTTTGTAAAGGAAGGCTGCTCAAAGAAATCACCTCAAAAGCCATATTCAATTTTGATAGCTGCCGTTGACTGGACAATACTCGTAGACACGTATGAGAAGCACTATAAAATACCGGAGGATATCTGTGCCTCATCATCCAGACCCGATATATTCCTTTTTTCACGATCGCATAGGCGTGCAGTGCTTGTAGAACTCACAGTACCGTGGGTGGGAAACTAATATACCTAAAGACCACGCTATAAAGACAAACAAATACTTTGACTTGACTAACGAGTTAACTAAAAACGGCTACGTGGTTAAACTCTACGCCGTAGAAGTAGGAGCAAGGGGAATTCCAGCTAAATCTCTGTACAACTTACTTAAAGACCTCGGATTGCCAAGAGCTTCAGTAAGCTCTTTACTAAATCGAATATCAAAAGCGGCATTGATAGGATCTTACCAAATTTGGATAGGTAGGGGGGGGAACACTACTGACGGTGGAGGTGAGCGCTGATGCATCACAAGGTGGCAACCCTAAACCTACATCTGGGTCGCAAGTCCCAGTCGCCGTCACGGTGTTCCTCTCTGTATCACGCTATGGACCCGGCGACCGCACGGTGAATCCATGGAGTGCTGAGAATCGGACCTCTATAGGAAAGGAATAAAAAGGAAATAATGGGGCATAACCAAGATTTTAGGAACTAGACCTCGCCTACACCATTTAGGCACGTATTCTAGAACAACACTCAGTCCTGAATCTCGAGTACTCTGAGGACAGATTGTGTAGACATTGACAGATTCAACAGATTGTAGGTATATACATTTATTAAAATTGTCAACCAGCTGAAATTGCAAACTTACCTGCAGATGCTTTGTTACGGCTTAAACAACACCTAAACCAATGATGTATTATTTTTATAGATACGTCATACACGAAGATGGCGGCTTTCAAAAATGGCGCACACACAACATATTAGCTACTTCTAAAAATACGTCAATGTTATTAATTTATATGAACTATGTTATTATTAACTATTAATAATATTTTATTATTATGAATTTATTATTAAAAACGTTTTTAGTTTATAATATATCATTGACCTAAACCATGACTGCGTTAATACTTACCCGTTAACAGTATTGTATAAAATGTATCATATTATAATAATATTCAATTTCCTAGGAATTATATTCTGTATATAAAATTCAAATGCGTTGAAATTTCTAACCGCACACTATATATAATCTTCCTTTGAGTTACTACTAAAGCCTCCATTGCGGGTAAGAAAATATAATATTAAGTAAGAAGTTTATTTAGCGTTATAAACCTTCATAAGCGTTGCTATTTAAATATGTATTACAACCACAACATCCATTTACATGGTACTAACAGAAATGAAAATTAGCTACAGGTGTAAGTAATATAGAAAGATATACAATAATGTTAACGGGAATTTACGCGATCATATTAAATGTACATACATACTTGGATACATTTTATCATTGAACGCGAGAGCTTTTAAAAGTTAGTAGTATAGAAAGTTATGGAAATTAATTTATTTATCTTCCCTTTCTTTGAAGCTTTGGCTGAATTTTATTTAGAGTGTTTTATTCTATAATAATATATTTGCTATCTTTGATGATGATATTATTTTATTGGATAAGGGATCTTACCAACAGGAAAAGAAAAGGTATTCCTAAGAATGATCCAATATTACAGTCTAACTACAGTTAGTAGTTTGATACAAATATAATAATTCGTCAAAGAACATTAAAACGAGTACTTGTCGTCTAACTACGAATTCTGTTCCTTTATTTCATTGTTTGCTACTTTTCATTGCTTTATCTGACTGTTGGAAAATATGGCTCATTCCCAATTCCCCCTTTTATCGATTCCCCTCGTTTAAAAACTTTTACAGTCAAGCACAACTTAATTATAAATAGTCCCAAATACTGTGTCCGGTCGCTAACTATATCTACAATTAATTAACCTATTACAGTCCTCTGCCTGACACAGGACTCCCAATGTAGGTACGCCGTAATGCCTGTCATTTACTTTCTAATCTTGTCTATCCCAGTACCTTTTTCAAGTCATCTCAAGTAATCTATAGCTGGGGAGTCAAATCTGTTACTGAAATAAAACAGTACCCAATAAGGTTATATTCTTTGCACTAGGCTCTAATCAAAAGGAAAATTACAAAACCTGGGTTATATTATGTCTATTCATAAAGCCTAGGGTTCTAGGAATTACGAGTGCTGACGCAGATTGTATAAAATATCTTTATCTTTTCATACCTTGTACTTAATACGTACCAAAAATTTAGTACCTCGTTGCCTACAATAGATGAGAGGAGTTATTATTTGTGGCGGAGTTCATTAGACCTGGACAATAGGTAGGTAGCCTTTTAATATCCTTTTTATTTGTCTACTCTGAAATATAAGGTCATTAACCCTGGAGCTGTTGTCCTATACCTAGTATCCAACAATACTTCTACATGCGATTAATTACTAATATTTTTGTTATTTTCTTACACTTACCTATAGTTCAATAAACCGACTGTTGTCATTACGGGACATAAAATAAATAACCCCAGAATCGTATTTGTGAGAGGCAAGTTTAAGGCTTTATTAAATAACAGCGGTTCCGTAGAAAAGGTCTGAATTAAAAGAAAAATATTTGAGATATATTTTACACGTGCTTAAAATTAAGTTCATATTAACATACATTAGGTACTTACAGTGATTAAACTACTTCGAACTATCAGGCAGGCTCTTCCCATAAATTACTACTGAATAATCGAAATGTCATCAATGATCAGTGTAAATAATAGCAAATAAATCACAATAAAATCCATTAAAATAGTTTTGTTACAATCTAACAACAAGCACAAGTAAAATTCTTTGATTTTGTCGGTAAAATCGAAAGTTACGTTGTAATGTTAGACTCAGCAGAATAATCTTAAACCTGAAACTTGAAGTTTTTATACCTACATGCGTAATTGAATTAGAAAAATCCATACTAAGATTATAAATGCGATAATATCTCTGTCTGCTACACTTTCACGCAGATATTTGGTACAGGTGTAGATTAGACGTTAGGAAAGAACATAGGCTATGTTTGGTCACGATTAGCGACATCCACGCAGGCAGAGCCTCGGGTAACAGCTAGTCAGAAAATAAAGACATATTGTGTGGTGCTGACCATTTCATACGCCCACCCGTCGTCGTTGATAGAAATAAACAATGTAGGTACTATACACATGAATTTATCTCTGCTATCTTGGTTCAAGGCTAAATTGATATGAATCAATAAAGCTAAACTTTAACGTAATAAAAATTCAATTTGTAATCATATTTCAGCTGTCTTTATTATATTTCCGGCGTTCAATCCGCTTGGTCATTTGTTAGGTTATTCCTTTAGCTGTATTGTCAATTAATAAAATCTTTTTAAAATGGTGCATACCGTAGATTTGCGATCAGATACTTTCACAAAACCTACTAAGGCAATGAAAAATGCGATGGTGAACTCTGAACTGGGTGACGATGTGTACGGCGAAGACCCCACGATAAATGCTTTGGAAACAAAATTAGCAGCGTTGCTGGGCAAGGAGGCATCCTTATTCGTGCCTTCTGGTATTATGGGCAATTTAATTGCAAGTGAGTGAGGATTTTCTTTTAATATTATTTAAGGTGAAGTGCTTGAACGCCGGAGTACTTAACTCCTTTCTTTTCAGTCCTCCATCTATACCACTTAGGTAGCAGACAAGCATACAGCCCATCTGATGGGAAGTGGTTACCGTGGTCTATGGACGTATGTAACACCACAGGGGCGTCACACTCGTGCTGTCGACCACCAGGGTCGTCACACTCGTGCTGCCGATCCTGAAGAAACCTTCTAATGCCCTTCTTGAAGAACCCCATATAATGTTGTAGTCGCTTGGGAAATCCACCGCAGGGAGTTCAGTCCATAGCTTGAGTGTGCGTTAAGATATGATTAATGGTCCCCTTTATCCGTATCGGAGTTTGACAAATAATGGGTACGCTGTATGTGCTGCATACGTCGGCAGTTGTATGCGGTCGGGTTCGGAATCATACCTTTAGTCACCGCTAAGAATAATTCAATTTGTTTGATCAGAACAATAATTATAATAGTTAACTAATAACTAACTGTAACTCTAAATCTTTACCTTTATTATACTTGATGCTACGATGATTTAAATTTCTTTTTTTAACTACTCTGTTATTTAGTAGGATCTATCATGTGAAATATCCAGTATCACATTTCTAATACCATTGGTATTTCTTTTTAATAATATTTAGCGCAAACTGCTGGTGTAGTAGAGCACCCTTCATATTTCAGTCTATCTAGATCATTATCTGTACTCTACTTAAGACTATGTGATCAAATAAATTGATACCTATTATAACATTGTTTAAGAATAAACTGTCTGATGTAACAATGATTATCTTCATTCAAGGAAGATAAAATTGTAATTCAGAAAATATGAAGTAATTTAAGTAATTAGACGTATTGGAAGCACTCATAAACTTTGGACTTTATCTTTGTTGATCCGATACATAAATGAATTAGCATATCAGGGAATATTTTACTTAGAAGTAAAATATTCCCTGATATGCTAATTCATTTATGACCTTTACCTAGAGGCAAAGTCAAGGTTTTTAAAAATAACGCTTGACGTTCTGTTATTTAGACAATCATGACAGTATTATTAAAAGGCAAATTGGAATGAATGATGAAAAAGAAGTCAGCCATCAATCAATTTGATTGTATAAAAGATTGCTAAAATTCGTAGGCGGTATTTTTGATGTTAACCAATATTTCATTGTTTTCATCAAAATTTGTCAGAAATCTGTTCGCGGTATGATACTTATCAGTTCCTGGTTGATAACCTAACTTCTCAAATAAACTACAAACTGAGAACTGATAAAAATGTTGTGTTTCATGATTTGCTACTGTTTGCTTAACTACCAGCTACTGTAATACCAGAATTCTGTAAGAGTGACATAATTTAGAACCATGAGATCTTTTAGAATCGGCACCAATAATTCAACAAATATAAGATTTTAAGATTTTTTTTTCTCCCTTTATGGGACTGATGGCTTCCGCGCTAAATAAAAAAGCGTACCGTTATTAAAGGCTGACCATCGCCATCAAAAGAGGCAATTCAGCCATTTGTGATAGAAATTTTGCACCGAAAACAGGTTTGGGCGCATTGTTTTCGGACGTGTGTAATAATCAGGAGTATGAATTGCTAACTGCATCTAAGAGTTCTCAAGACCTTTCCATTACAAGAGTTCGAGTTCAATTCGTGCGAATCGTCCAATAACCCGAATTATCTACGAGATCAAATCTGCAAAATATACTATAAGTAGATAGCATTGTAAATTCGAGTGGCAACCTTGATAGTCAAATTGACAGCCAGAGATTTTTAGTATAGATTTTCATCAAACTTATCAAAATAAGATTGATAGATATCAGTTATCCTACAGACACACGCTATCACAAGATAAGCACAAGGTTTTTGTATACGATGAACCTAACCTAAGCTAACAATATCCAGATCATTCATATTTTGAGTTTGATATTAAATAGTTCCCTGGCGTATCTCTGAAATCCAATTACCTAATACTTATAAAATGACTACAATATTAGCTCAAAGGTAAATCAAATACAAACCAAAAAGAATTAAAATCATTTATCCCATTTAGAGGGTGTAGGCGTGATTTTTTGGGATTGTCAAAACAATGCATAGACATAATGACAGCAGTAACTGGTATTTATTGAAGAATTCCGTTGTCTATCTCCGATATTCGTCCGTCTATACACATACCTATAACCTTATACATATGACGGGGTTATACCCGAACATACATAGAAAAGTACAAATGACCTACTGAATTGAGAACTCTCAGAACTTTTTTGAGGTCGGTTAAAAAGTATTGATAGCTTTTCTCCTAAGCTATGCTATGCTCTTTTTGTGATGGTTATGGACCGGATAGCATGAACTGGGCCCATACCATCAACTCTTTGTAATGTCATATAAATAAATAGGATTACAAAGGGATTACAAAGTGACATTTGCAGTTGATAGAATGACAGCAGTTCAATTATTGACCTGTTTTAAGGTTTATGGTAAGGCCGCTGTCCAACACAAAGATGGACAGAGAACGAACGAACGTGGTGCATAAACACTTGCTGTGAAAGTTTTTTTTAATTGTTACGTGTATAAAAGAACTTTAAATCGAATTGTAGAAGTGTACCTATTGGTTGCAATGATGTTGATGGTGTTGGAAATTATTTCATCTGTTTCTTTTTTCAGTTATGGTGCACTGCACCAAGCGTGGTACAGAAGTCTTCACGGGTGATAAGAGTCACATATATAAATATGAACAAGGTACGAAATAGCTTTCCTTGATTCCAGCTCCTCTACACAAGTGGTGATTCGTTGTTCGGCATATTGTAGAGTGACAAATGTATAAGATTTGACATTTATGACATGCGTTGACGACTGTCATATACGTCAAATCCCATACATTTGTCATTGTATTCTACAGTATGCCAGTCAACGAATTGCCACTTATCTAGGAGGGTTGGTTACAATATGTTTGAGGTCCCGGTCATCTTTAATATAGTTTTTTACATGAATTGCTACATGCAAGAAAGTAATAACTGTAAAGCTGAATCATTCTCTATTCTATACCTGATCGAATTTAAATAGATATTTGTATGAAACAACTAATACATGTAGTATTCTTGTTTTGATTATACTAAGGTTGTTGTAGGTTCACTCTTAGTGATAGCTTCTTTGAAGTTTAGGAAAATATGCCCGACCACCAATGATGATATAAACTGATATTATGTGACACTTGACAGAGACCTTTTCAACTATTATGCACGTTTCAATTACAATATAGTATAGACTTATCAATGATAAGTCTATATTATATTCGAGACAACCAAGTAGCTTGTCTCCGAGAAAAAGAAGTTGCTATATTTTTATACTTAATAGAGAGCAGTTGGTCTGTGACCTTTATATTGTCAATGTTTATCAACACAAGTTATAACTTATTATATCATACCATATCGTACTATTTTATCATATTATTATTATAGTAATCAGCCATTAATGTATAACGGAGCTTGTTGTTCTTTATACTTATGTTCTTTCATTATTATTTTTTTCTTAATTAACTTACTTTTGGAACATTTGAAATTATAAAGTTTTATGACAACAGCGTAAAATTATTTAACTACGTGTTGCTATTAGGTATTTGATTTGAAGATAGTATATAAAGAGATAAATACTACCTTTCGTACTACTACATTTACTAAACCTGATTAAGCTTCTCAGATTCATTATTTATCAATAACCTTTTAATATGTGATTAGGCCTTTATGTATCCTTTGAGTTCAAATTGGTAGGTGGAGCGTCGCACCTTGCTGGAGTTCTCCTTTCTACTTTGGAAAACAAGCCCGATGGCACTTTTGACTTGAAAGAACTCGAGAGGCGGCTTAGGACTACGGATATCCATGAACCTTTCCATGGGCTGGTGACTGTGGAGAATACGCACAATGTTTGCGGTGGAAAGGTTGGTATTGGTAGTAGCATATGGTAAATTTTTATTTAGGTTTATGAAACTATTGAAGAAACTACCTTTTTATATTTAGGTCTTCAAATTAGCCTGCTGCTGAGTTGCAATGCGTGATCAACTTCATTGATTGATTCTATGATACACTGATTCTATGATTAATACATGATCAATTTGAATAATGATTAGAAAGAAAAGATAAATATTTTTCGAAGCTTATCAAGTTACCTTAGCGCATCATGAAGATGAAAAGCGGTTGCTATGACATGCAGTAACCGCTTGGTTACAATACCAACAAGAAGAAAATTTTCATTTTTCAGGTTCTGCCACTTAAATTCCTGGATGACCTATCAGCTTTTTGCAAGAAACATTCGCTTCCCCTGCACATGGATGGTGCCAGACTGTTTAATGCTGCAACGGCTTGTAAAGAGACTCCTGCGAGGATCGTGCGGGATTGCGACAGCGTGTCTGTGTGCTTTAGTAAAGGGTTATCCGCTCCGGTTGGATCAGCCCTCGCTGGATCTCGCGAATTTATTGCTCAGTTAGTATTCTAATAAGATTATGTGATTATGTATCGCTTAAATATACATGTGCCATTGTTTCTTGCACCATACTAAGTTATACTGTTCAGTTATTATTTTAGAACAATATTTGTATAATATACGAAGGTGACTAGTGTGAATAGTGGCGATCAGTGGAGAGGACTTTGGGTTGATGATACTCTATCTAGTGATTGGCACCCGACTCAAAATGTTCTGCTACTGCCGATTTATCGTGCTGACGGTTTTTTAATTTATTATTTCAGAGCTCGTCGCATGCGTATAATGCTGGGTGGTGCCATGCGTCAAGCAGGGGTGCTAGCAGCAGCCGCCATCGTGGCCTTAGATGAAGTTGTGCCTTTATTAAGCCTAGACCATAAACGAACTAAAACTCTTGCTGAAGGTAAATTTTTGTACAAATGTAATAATAATAATGATTAAACGAGAGTTATGATAGCCGTGGTGACAATTGATTCATTTTGATAAATTGGTATCTCATTTACATAATTTATAGAAAAATCGGAAATATATTGTTATCGAATGTGCGTTAGTGAAACGTAGGAGTTAACTTCGTTTCACTTGAGTTAACCTGAAAGCGATTGCGTTAAAGCCTTGTCTCAAAACCTAATCAATTGCAATCAAAGATTTTTTAAACAAATGTCCTCAACAAACTTTCTGGCCTGACGTTTAATCTGTTACATGTTATGTAATACTTATTTCTTTTTCTTATGTTTGTTATCTTGCTCTTCAGTGATCCATGGATTGTCCTTAAAAACGTTCACAGTAGATGTGGCAAACGTGCATAGTAACATGATCCTTCTTAAGATATCTGAGGACAGCGATGTAACCGCTGACCAGCTGCTGGAGCGGCTAACGCAAGTTACCCAAGCAGAGATACAGGTACGTCATCTGATGGCTACAAAACTTAAGTCACAAAGCAATTCTGGTCATCATGACCATCAATCATTATGACTAAGATTCCGCCGTCCTCCGTCTGAAACACTGGTTGTTATAGTTAGCATACTAAATGCTTTCAATGATACAACAGTGTTAATGAACTATGTTATAGTATCTGCCGCGTGGTTCCTGGCAGAGTAGAATTTGGGCCACCCCATCTCCTCCCATGTGGTGTCGTACAAGGCGACTATGGGATAGGGCTGTTTAACATCAGACAGATATATACAGCCACGACTCAGCCTTTGAATAGCTCGAGCCAACAATAGTGCCCGGAAAACGGCAACAGGCTCACCCCCTATTACGTGGGATCAATACAATGATTAATGAAATGTGGGTGTTAATTCACCTCAGCCTAGGGATAAAGGCGTGATTGTATGTATGTATGTTTGTTATTGTATCTGGTATCTACTACCAGCATTCAAAGGTTGCGATAAATACGGTATTAAAGAGACTGTCCTTATGATATAGATCACCTTTATGACATAGTTACACGAGAGTATACAATGACACCTGACATAATTTATTTAAAAGTAAAGTTGGCATATAAAACCGAATCTGATACAATACTTAAGGCTCATTTAGACGACAAGAGTTTCTAGCCTGCAAGATACGATTATTGAAAGGACAGAAAAATGTTGCATCGTCTAAATATATTAGCAGAAATAATTGCCGCTGGCTCGTCCCACGCCTAGCGAGAATTACCTCGCAATTGAATAATTTATTGGTAGTGTCCGTCTGAACAGAATTTTTAAGCAATTAATCGTAGTTTGATATAGGACTTATATTATGTCACTTGCGAATCTCGTATGATATAATCGTGGGTGAGAATTTAGTGTTTGCCTGTGTAAATAGTTTGATACGATAATGGTGTGGCGATTATGGCTAGTGATAGTTGCGTACGATTTTTGGACCGAAACGTGCGAAAAATGAATATCCCCCGTCTAAATGACGCCTTAGACGACATTTTTGTAGTAATAGGTATAGATGTATATTGACTGTAACTTTAACATTAATGTTATCCTCAGGCCGATTGCAAGACTTCTAACAGCGAAGGAGTAATAGTGAAAGCGATAAACTTCAACAGTAAGACAGTTCGCCTCACGTTCCATCGAGAAATCAATGATGAAGACTTGGAGTTCGCTATCAAGAAAATCACTTTTGTGTTAAAGGAGCTAGCTAAAAGTGTGTAGCTGGCCTTTAAATGCATCATATGGCTGCTTCATCAATTTCCCGTCTTCATTTGGCAATATACCTAAGTATTTTTTTTTTCTTAAAATTGATTCATCTGCTGTATATAGTTAAGGGAACTGTTATAAGCTCTCTTGTTTTCGATACTAGTAAAATTGTAATGTCTTTATTTATCTATATTTATTTATATAAAATTGTATAAATGGAAAGTACCTAATATAACTTGAATTTTATTTTAGAAAACTAATGTTACTGAACCTAGTAATTTGTTTAAAAAGATTACTTTCTGTAAGCTCAGATATAATAACATTAAAGCACTATAAATAGACCATTCAGTGTCAACATTAAGCTCTTCATTATGCAAATAGCGCTTTGCATACAAATCAATCACATACTTAGCATAACTTATCTTATCATGTTGGAATACTACATGTGTGATTTAGATAATTTCAACTTCAGTATAATCAAGCACACAAAAAAGGGGTAAGCAGAGGTGTGTGTGTTAATATACCTCTGCTTACCCCTTCGGGAATTTACAGGCGTGAGTATAATAATATGTATGCAATATAATCGTCGTCATACCCTCGATGAGAAAGTACCCTTAGGTTTGAACACGGGGACATTAAAAGTGGGGATAGCATAATAGGTATGTATATTGTAGATATATTATGTCAAGGTTAGAATCGATTTTTGGATAGAACGTGTTTTCCCTAGTTAGAATCAGTTTTAATAGGTAAATATCTTTATTAAAACTAGACATATCTACCTTTTTTTTATAATTTTCATGCTAATTTTTTTATAGGGTTGATAGGCTCGCGTTTGATCACTATCTCATCTCACCTGTTGGTAAGTGACGATGATGTCGACGGTGGAGCACGCTTGCCTAGAAGTTACCTATTCACTCTAGTCTTGAAGACATTCGAGTTGTAGCTATCCGGAAACACGGATTTAGATAAGCTTGGTTTTGATTAATTACGTTCAAAATTGGCAATCGCACTGGGAATATCTATTCTTTATCTTTTTTTATTCTTTTGCCATAAATCTGAATTTAATGAACACCGTGTTATTCGGTTGAGCCAGTATTATGTACGAAACAACAACCTCCAAACCAGAAAAAACTCATTTCAAAGTTTCGTAAAATAAAATATGAATCAGTCCATATATTACCCTAAGTCGTCGTCAAAAAGAATTCGAAGTTACAAATAAATAAAGGAGCAACCATATTTTACACTAAGTCTACGTCGAAATCTGAAGGCTTCGAAATTTACGTTGGTTTGACAAATTGTCTGATTGCGGAGCGAGCCGTATTTCAAACTTTCAGTTTACTTTGGCATACATATGTTATGTCATTATGTGTGCTTACAATATTCATGTAACAAATTTTAATGTTGATTTTCGAGAGAATAGGCTTGGAATAATTAAAATTGATAACATAGATGATTGTGTTAATTAAATCAGACTGAAATGTTAGATATTCAAGTGCTAACATTGTGTATCTATGTCGCGTGGCTCAAATTAAAATAACTTTTAGTAATGATTTCAAACTTACATAGACACAAGCAGTAGAGAACTGTTTGTAAACTAATACATTTGAACAAAAATTCCTCTTTTGAGTTACATAACACACCCAAAAATAGGATACCTATTTGTATTTTTGCACTTAATAATCAAAACCAAAAAAGACTAAATTAAAATTACTTTCTATTTATTGCCATGAAAAGCCATGGTCACCTAGTTATCAAACTAGAGAATTTCATTTTGGTATTTTTTTGCATTTACAAAGGTTCTTCGTTCTTTAGATTTTACTAGAACTTGCCGTCGCGCGGGGTGAAGTTATTTTATATATAGTCACGCCTCTTTCCCAGTGGGGTAGGCAGAGACCACAGTTTTCCACTTGCTACGATTCTGGCATACATCTTTCGCTTCTTCTACTTTCATAATTGTTTTCATACATGCTCGCCGGTTTCGGATTTAATATTAATGAAGTTATTTTAATAGGCAAACAATAAAAGGTGATAGTTATAATGTAAATATACTTATGTCACATAAAAGTTTCAATTTAAAATTAATACCAAGCTTCAGCGGACGATTAATTAAACCGGTGACCGATCGTTTTGATACAGGGACGCAATTTGGTTGATGTCTTTTTACATGACTTCACGTGTGTGACAGAAGTATACACGGTAGATAATCTTTTCAAATACATCGAGATGGTAAGGTAACATTTGTCCGTATTCTGAATACAATTTCTTTCATGTTCTTTATTCTCATAACGGTAGGCTTATCTCTTCCTACCCCTGAGGGGACGTGAGCGTATATGTGTTTAAATGTTTTTGAATTTTTCAGGGCTATTATCACATTGTGTGGTTTAAAGTGTAATTGATACGATTCAAGATTTTAACAATTTCAGTGAATTACTATAAATTCGCACATGCTTTATTCGTATTTATCGATTTACGCATCTATTTCTTGTGAAATTTAACTTAAAAGGAACATAAGTGGAGTTCTTAAAACGTAACAAGGTGTGAATAATAAATCTATTTTGCAGTAACAGCACAACCCAATTATGTTATAAATAGCACTTGGTAAGTACGTAGATAAAGCCTGCAAACGTTTCAAAATCCAAAGCCCTTAAATCTCATTTCGCTGACGATCAGTGTTTCGACAACTGTTCAAATATCTTTTATGTAAATTTTTGCATAAACACAACGTTCAACTAACGACTAGTCCATTAACATAGTTGCTGGGAACAAAACGCTGACGTGATAATGGTAAGGTTCGACGAAAATGACGTGGAGCGGAGTTCAAACAAAATATTTAGTTTCATAATATTTTAAGAAAGAACACTGTACATACTGTGGTTTTAGGTAATAATTTTCTTTATTAACTGAGAATACAATCAACTTTTTACTTTCTTGTCCAGTTAATGATTTTGTTATTATGTGTGAACTATTTGTGTTCTATTTACTTTGATGTGTAAGTGGAAAAAAGGTAATCGATTTGAAAAAAAATAATCAATTTAGTAAATTAAACAGAGTGGAAGTATTTTAGTGAGTAGTTCAGTTTTCTATTTTCTTCCATGGACAATCCTCTGATTATTTATTTAATGATAAATCTGGGAATACGCTATTTATTTACGGATACGAATTTATTATTATGTACATTAATTAATATGTTACTGAGGAAAAATATTGCTAAACGGATATAGGACATAAATTTACAAATTTCTGGGAAAAATGAAATCGTACAATGGGCTTTACCCGATTTTTTGCTGCCATCTGCCAAAAATGTTTACTATCGTATTTATGAACGATGAGAAAATATTCTGACACAAAAGTCCTCGGTCCAAAGGCTTCAGACCCCAATTTCGCTTGATACCTATCGTGAGTATCATTCAAATCTTCATTTATTCGTAGGTACCTAATGTTTGTATTCATAAAATCGGAAGTTCAAAGCGTGCTTTGTCATTACAAGTTAAATACCTGATTATTAATTGTGTTTTTGACTCTTTTTATTTTTAATGAGTAAAGAAATCGGGTTCTCTGTTCCACCCATTGCGATTAACAATCCATATCCATACTAGTATTATAAATGCGAAAGTAACTCTGTCTGTCTGTTTGTCTGTTACGCTTTCACGCTTAAACCACTGACCCGATTTTGATGAAATTTGGTATAGGGGTAAATTAGACCTTGAGAAAGGACATAGGCTATGTTTGGTCGCGATAACCGACATCCACCCGGGCGGAGCCGCGAGCAAAAGCTAGTATTTTATATGCTTATATTATGTTTTCATTATATAAATGTATGTTTTTTATGAAAAAAATGTTTCTATGTAGATATTTGCATAATAAAGACCAACTAATGAGCCAATGACCAAATTATGAGCAACTCTGCTTCTGGATAGCACTCTTTAATATGTCCTAGAACAGTTATTTCATTATGACAAGGAGGCTGTTGCGTAACAAGAAGTCTGAACCAGAAGAACCAGTCGGTCTGAAAATTATATCGCTTAAGTCAAATCTCACCCTGTAGTAAATTAAAAAATAAATAATTATCCTTGTCTTATAAGAATGTGGAACAACTACTACAATATTACAGAGGTACATTAAGTACTGCCTCTCAGCCCAACAGGAGTAGGAATGTAATAAGCCCGTGGGGAGCAAAGGAAAGGTCCCTGGCATGCCATCTTATATATGCGCTGGTAATTTTTTATAGGGCCCTGTCCAGTTGTCTTACTGTGAGAAATTCCTTTTGCATTTAACCCCTCGACTTTGTATAATTCTTTTAGTAGTTTTATTCACTATTGTGGTGGGATGTACGCTCCTTTACCATAGTAAAACACCGTAAATTTTGTTATTACATTTCTTAAAATGTAATTCTAAGTTCGATATGAAACACATATTTTTTTCAGCACCGTTCTATAGTTTCTGTGGAAAATTACATTCGTTAGTTCCTTACATAAAATTAAGAACAAATAAGCTATTATTACCTTGAGAATTAGACGCTAGTAGGTTTTGACACGGGGATTGCGCCCGTGACAACTACTTAGGTACTACTTTTATTTGATTGACTCTGAAATTTTAACTTTAAACTGATCAGAATGTTCCGAACTGGGCGACCAGAATGATTTCATTTTAGAACTACATTTTCATTACTCGCTCTCTCTGTTAGGAAGTTTGTAATTCATTTACAGTCACTTCCCGTTGAGCTAGAGTTGTGGAATTTTAAATGCAGCTTGACTAAATGCGATAGTATGCTAGATAAGAATATAATCATATAGTTACGACTCTTTTACATTAGTAAGGGATACAACATCTCTCCACTTGCTATGGTCGATACTCTTAGTGTATTTGTTCCCACTTGTTCTATTGCACAGTTCTACGGTAGAACTAATGGGATTTTTTTTTCTCACTAGTTCTACTATATTTGATGTAACAAAAGAGTAGAACTACTGGGAGTCTTTATTCCCACTTGTTCTACATGTTCCATCGGGTAGAACTAATGGGAGATTTTGTTCCCAGTAGTACTACAATATTCGATGTAACAAAAAGTAGAACTAGTGGGAGTCTTCCTTCCCACTTGTTCTATCTAGAATAGTAGAACTAGCGAAACTTGAAGTTTTACACCAATTAATGTGTTAGCAAAATACTAGTCGTGTCTCAATAGGATTAAAGATACGCTATAATTAGTTTATAAATCATACATTTTCATGTAATATATTGTATTTAATTTTATTTATTTGTTTTCCTTGTACCCTTACATCATATACACTTAATTGTTCTATAATACATACTAATAATACGTACTAATACAAGAATCAATTAAACTTTTATGTATATTGCCTGTTAATTTATACTATGATATACATAAAAGTTTAATTGATTCTTGTATTAGTACGTATTATAGAACAATTAAGTGTATTATGATGTAAGGGTACAAGGAAAACAAATAAATAAAATTAAATACAATATATTACATGAAAATGTATGATTTATAAACTAATTATAGCGTATCTTTAATCCCATTGAGACACGACTAGTATTTTGCTAACACATTAATTGGTGTAAAACTTCAAGTTTCGCTAGTTCTACTATTCTAGATAGAACAAGTGGGAAGGAAGACTCCCACTAGTTCTACTTTTTGTTACATCGAATATTGTAGTACTACTGGGAACAAAATCTCCCATTAGTTCTACCCGATGGAACATGTAGAACAAGTGGGAATAAAGACTCCCACTAGTTCTACTCTTTTGTTACATCAAATATAGTAGAACTAGTGAGAAAAAAAAATCCCATTAGTTCTACCGTAGAACTGTGCAATAGAACAAGTGGGAACAAACGTAAATACTATGGCATATGCCATGACAAAAATAAAAGCAGAAAAAATGTGTAGGTACTCATTTTTTAAATGTTCTTTGGGCGCGGTGAGCAGTTTTTGGGTGTCAGTTTTCACTTCTTTTGGCACTCCTCAAAGACTACAGGTACAAAATGAGAGTTTTAATAGAATATCGTTTTATTTGTGGACTTTACCAACCATTTAGTAGTTTTTTTGACTATATTTTCTGAAAGATAATATTAAAAGGGTGGGTACTCTAAAATTTCACATTTCACATTAGGTTTACGTAGAATGAAAACAAAATAAGTCGTGCAAGTATCCAGCACTACTTACTACTGCAGCTAACGAGAACTATTTATCAAGCTGGCTGATATTAAACAAACATTACTATAGTGATACAGGTATAAAAAAAAAGTCTAGTTAAAATTGAATAAAGGTTCTTTGGGAAGGGTTCAGCTATGAGCCCCTCTCTCGGTTTATATGGGTACCTATATTTTAGTTCAATACGAGCGATTCATTCAAAACGTGCCGTGGCTTCCTGTGAGTTTTAATTAAAAAAACCAGCCGAGTGCAAGTTGCGAAATATGGGTGTTAATACACCTCTGCCTACCCCTCCGGGGTTTACAGTCGTGAATTTTCGTATGCCCCCGAAAATTGTGCGACCCCTCGCACAAGATCTTCGGGGCCAAGACACCTTACCTGCAACAAATCGGTACCCCTGATGATTATTGATGAGGGATTAGACGGATCAGCCTCCGTGGCGTAGCGGTAGTGAACGCGGCCGCTACGCAGGAGGCGTGGGTTCGATCCCCGCTCAGTGCAAATATTTGTGTTCATGAAATATGGGTATTTGCATTGGTCTGGTCGTGCCTCGGAGAGCACGTTAAGCCGTCGGTCCCGGTTGCCATAAGAACATCTATGGCAGTCGTTACGGGTAGTTGGAGCCCTCAAAAATCCAAAAACAGCAGTCTAGCTACAAAGCTTCGATATCGCCTAATGTTACCATTGGGATGTGGAGGTCAGATGGCAATCGCTTCACAGAAAATATCGAGGTCTAGCCAAATCCGTAGTTAAGACTGGCAAAAAGCGGACCCCAGACTCCGAGCTGAAAGCTTCGGATGCGACTGGGAATTAACGCTAAGAGGAAGAAGATTAGTCGGATAATATTCGCTCCCGTAAAGGCTACAATAAAAATATCATGGTAATGAGGAGTAGGAGAGCTGACCCCGGGCTCCAAGGTTGAAAATGAAGAAGATGAAGTCCACTTGAGATTGGATGGCAAGCCATATCACCCGACAATAGGTCTGACGTTTGTTAACATGTCTTGCCAAGTTTCAATGCTAAATTTTGTTTCCTGAGGTTCTCATTAACTTTTATAGTAGTGATGTAAGTATAAATTATACTCATAGTTAAATAATTTTCAGTGCGTATAGGACTTACCAGGTAAAGTACTTTTCATAAAAGCATTTTATCATGAAATCCTGTGAGACGTGCACTCAGTATGCGTACGACTGTTCCGGAATTCATCTACAGTAAAAATTTAATCACAAGAACCAAATTACGGACAGTGTTGACGAATGAAAGTTTATTCTCTTTGTAACCTCCCTACCTACCTACCTGTACCCCTCTTTAACTCCTGACCGTTTTCTTCTACCTTACCCTCTTCTTTCCACTCTTACCATGCTCTTATCCCACACCCATGTGAAGCTCACAATTCCTATTCAACTTCCTAACTAACATTTGATGTCAAATCTATCAATACAATACCTACTTACTTATCAAATAACTCTATCATGATACATATAAATTCTATTACGACTTAATATTAATTTGGCCAATGAACGTCGTAGTGGGAGAGGACTCTTATCATGATACGTAGTTACCCTATGCTCTATAAAGGGGAGTATGTGCTAATTCTTCATTAAAATAAACGCCTACTTAAATTAATATTCTACTAGTTTGTAAACATGAATAGCTAACTCTCTAATTAAGATAAGGAACCCTCACTTTCTATAAATATATTACCTGACCTATTTATATTTGTTAAATTGGATACCTACTTAATTTACTACTGAAACTAATTATGATAGTTATAATGACTACCCATCTAAATAATTCTGATATTATCTAACTTATTAAACTTCTTCTATAGTAATACCTACCTAATCTCTTACTGAAATTAATTATAGTTCAGTTATTATACAACTAATGATTTCAACATGTTATATGTTTATTCAGTTCAATATATAGACTAATTGAATCCTGCACTTATGTGATTTATTCATAATTATTAATCTCTTTGGATCAAATACCTTATATGAGTTATTGATATATTACCAATGATTGTACTCAACATGATATATTTGTTTTTCGGTCTAGGGCCCCATGAACACACGCCCAAGACAGTACAGTTCACACCAACTGAGGAATAACTGTTCCTATGTCTATTATAGGTAAGGAATAAGTAGTTTTACTCACTCCGCCTGGCCAAGACATCTGGCTCCCATAACAGACAAACACCAATTCGAATGGCGTGGAATTACAATATATCATTCCCTTTACCTAATTAAAGGCTTAATCCCCCTTCTAGAGGTGTAAAAATATCATAGAGATGTATATAACATTCTTTTAATGTAGAACCTAATTAAAGTAGGTATACAATAACTGAGAGAATAATAAGTAACCTTTATATTCCCTTCACGTTAGAGTGCATATTTGCAGTAGATACTTAAGAAATTTACAATAGATTTCATCTTAGAACTAATGTCCATTTCACCAAAACCAATCTAAAGTTTTAGGTAGGTAAAGTTGAGTTGTAAACTTATTAGTTACTCACATCACCAAGATTGCCACAAGTCATTATTAGACTATATATGTGTACGGGTCTATTGCCCAAGTCTAGGAGTTTTGAATCTATTCCATAGTTGGAAAATATCATCTATTGTGATAAGGTTCTCATTCTCCAGACCATACTCGATTAAATGAGCAAATACTAAGTCAATTGTTGCAATTGAGAACTATTTTAGTCACAGTAGAATAGACATAAGTCCCGTCATGATAAACTAAACCTTAACGGTTTTCTCTGGTTATTTGCATATAAAATATAACTAACTGCAAAACAACACAAGAACATGAATGACTCAATCTACAATCGGTTATCAATCACCAACCCCATATCGTTACACTTTCCGTTAATAGGTAGGTACTATGTTTATCTTTTGTTCATAATATTACTATACCCGGTTGGCTAAACAAATAGTCTAGTATATGATTGAATACTAATATTGTAATACTATAAGATACTTTATTTGACTTTTAGTCTTGTTTTTATTCAAATGACCAATTTGACACTTTAAATTACACTACAAATTATGGTAGTCTCTTGATTTAGAATAACAATAATAATACTTTTCTATAATGCCTTTAAACAGACAATTCATCTTTTGTCAAGGAGTTTGAAATTAATAATACTTGTATCAACTATTAGCTAGGTTGTTTGAATAGTTTCTGTATTGAATTAAAGAGTATAACAGTTAAGATTCTGAAATATTACTTTATCAATAATTCGAACTGACCTTGAGGGAATTCATGACTGTATCATTGAGTTAAAGTCAGATTCAAACACAAAGCCACACACACTCGTAACTTCTTATATCACCGTATCATATTGGTCTAACACTGAACTTTACATAATAATTACAGCCCCTTCCTACAACAAACCATGACGGTTATTAGATTCCATAACAGACGTAATTACGCTTAAAAGTCAGCTCATTCCCAATCCCGGTTTATCAAGTGTACCTACACCTACCTATAAGTCCATTCCCTGTGTTTGTACAAATTATACCCATTTAGACTAATTGTGTGGTGTGTTATGTCCCTAACTATTTTAATAAAGATTACAGGTGAGTCAAGCCTGATTTTGGCGTACCTAAGACCCGTGTTTTGTCACAAGAACAACGACCGTAGTCTGGGATGTTGCCTCATGACGACCCTACATATGTATTGTGTGCATAAATAAATATATAATTATATAAGACTGAGCTGTTGACTTCAATAAATGTGACTAGGTCAAACTATTGGGTATCAACACTCAGATGGCTTTTTCGACCCTGAAACTCAGGTAAAGTCGAAAGCTGTCCCGCCATTTTGGATTATCAGCAAACTAGCTAAAAGTGGTCACGAGCTTAGTTAACACCGTCAGGTCTCCACTCGTGGCTGCCACATCGACAGACTTACCTATTGGGATTCCCTAGCTATTCCTATGGCCTCAGCCCCTAGCCCTAGCCTAACCTTTTATACCTACTATCCCCATTCGAACTCCTAAAACAACATCTCGCGTTAGGAATGGCCGTTGAGCAGACTCACTCGAACGAACTACGCTTCATATCTAGATAATCAGCGAAGCCAGGAAAGGAGTCTTGCTACCATTCCAACAAGATGCTGTTAACGCGACATTTCAACCAATGTTCGAGCTAAAATTTCACTAAAGAATCATGATTTTACACAAATGCAACGCGATTTTATCAATTATAATGAATTAACACGAATTTCAATATAAGAAAATCATTTCAATCAATTCACAAAGCAAAGTTTCACTAGTTTACCACAAATTTTCCAAAATCCCGCTTGGTAACCCGCACTCAGTTGTTCCCCGTTAGCTATCCCCGAAAAAAGTGAACGAGGATCGCGCCAAATCCCAACTTTCTCACAATTTTCGCGGTCTAATTCGGCGGGAGTCTCCTTTGCACCAATCAGCGTCTTCTAAATCCTCTTTTTAATTCCTACAAACCCCGCAATATTTCTAGACCAATCCAGTACTGCTTCCCAATGCTCGCAACTTAATAAATATATTTTTTTTTAATTATTAATATTAACTCCCTGTGAGAAATATTCACTTTATACAATTTAAAATGCCTAACTGAATTAACTTCCCTTCTCTTTACTTCAATTCACCTTTTTTTGTAATTCATTCTATTTATTTACCATTATAAATAACTTCCAAACCGGAAACTATCTAAACATCTATCAATATCCCCAACCTAACAAAATATACCAAGTATTTCTTTCCTTCCTTTTTTTTTTTTTTAATAATATTATTTAATAATAAAAACCCTTTTGTACAACCAATTTAAAACATTAAATTAAATTAGAATTCCTTATTATTAGAATATCTCTTCAAATAGTATAATTATATCGATTTAAAACCATCATAATCTGATAAGAACAGCGCCATCTACCAGAAACCCGTATTATTACTTAGACTAGTCAATATGATGATGCAATATGAAAAACCCTATCTTTCATTACATTTATCAACAATCCAATTTCATTTATTAGCTTTTCCTCTAAAACAGATTATTTCATGAATCGTATTGCAACAAACCTTTGTTATTTTAATTCTAAATATTAATTTTATTATTGATAACAGCGCCATCTCTTAGAAATCGATTTATTACTTATAAAGACATGTGACGTTCTGTCTCGTTACAATCTGATAAGAATAGCGCCATCTACCAGAAACCCGTATTATTACTTAGACTAGTCAATATGATGATGCAATATGAAAAACCCTATCTTTCATTACATTTATCAACAATCCAATTTCATTTATTAGCTTTTTCCTCTAAAACAGATTATTTCATGAATCGTATTGCAACAAACCTTTGTTATTTTACTTCTAAATATTAATTTTATTATTGATTACAGCGCCATCTCTTAGAAATCGATTTATTACTTATAAAGACATGTGACGTTCTGACTCGTTACATCCGACCCCCTGAATCTGACGAAGAAACTTAACTACAATTTGTTCGAAGTAAGATTCACATTAAAGACTACTTAAATAAATATTATATATATATATACAATTATGAATATGAATTATCAATCTTCCCTTCCCTATAATTATGATTCAACCCATTTCATAACCTATTCAGTTATAACTCAAATTCCGCACCTTTTATGTCTTGTGTAAATTGACCAAATATCAAAATCCGATACCTCCCAATCTCATTACAAGCTTTTTAGTTAAATCACAACATTACATTATTTCCCGTCAGGACTTGATCCAATTCAGTGAGAGAAAATGGTTGTGAGGCACCTTTGCGCTGTCGCACAGAGTAAAAGTTTATACAGGAACCTACATTACGCTCGCCATATAACCAAGTACTCCGCTCCCCAGAAAAAGTTCAACCCTATTGACTAAGGACATAAAAGAATGTATAGATTTTCACCCCACCAGTAATAAACCTGAAAGGCCGACATTAAGACAATGGTATTTGTAGAGTGTGCCAAGTTCCGACCTATTCTGTTTAGTTGGAGATTCATGAAAGTTCTTCTCGACATGCATGACCTTGATTTCAAATTTTGAAATCAATGTCTATTACTAACCTAACTCTTTGCATCTTTCATGAATCCGTTTGTGATGCATGCAGATATTTGAACCATAACTCAATTTAATTATAAACCCTTGAAAATTAATGCTGGTTGGGATGGCCCACCATACTGAATTTAATAGCATTCACTCATTATAACCTTTCATATTGACATCGTTCCGTTCGTCTCATACACTAAAATATTTCTTTAATCCTTTCCAGAACCCTCTTCTATGGTCTTGCTTCCTGCCAACCAGTCAGCATTATGAAATACAAAATATAATGTGGTTATGAACAATAATGTTTTTTTTTTTTTTTATATATATATATATGAAAGAAGACAAGCAATCAATTATTACCCTTCAATATATTTAATATTTTTTTTTTTTTTTTTTTTTTTTTTTTTTTTTTTTTTTTTTAATAATTATTTAATAACAGCTTTTCAATTTTATTTAATTATACATATATTTTAATATATAAATATACTTTATATACCTACATAAATAAAATAATAATTAAAAGGTAAAGCCACCCTACGCCCCACCATCTGACAGGAAGAGTCAGTTACATTTATTATAATTTTTTTTTTTCTTCTATTCAAAACTAATATTTCTATATCAAAATTTTTTTTTTTTTATCATAAATAACCTAATATCAAACTTCTAACTTAAAAAAAATTTTTTTTTTTTTTTCAACAAACTCATACCATCAGATGGGCTTCACCCCTTTCCTCCATTTAATCTTTATTTATTTTTCTTTTTTTTTTTTTCACATCTAGTAACATTAATATTTTAACAAATATTTCTTTAACATTTTTTTTTTCTTCTAAATCAAATTTATCCTTATAACAAGTTTCTCAACCTAAACCAATTTATTTCCCCTTTTTTTTTTTCTCACAATTATTCATACCATCAGATGGTCCTCTCACCTCTCTTCTTCAATTAATATTTATTTATCTATATTTTTTCTTATATAAAATAACATTTATATTTTTAGCAAATACTTCCTTTAACAGATTCTAATGTTTGTATTTAATTAGGTTACTAGTTCCATTATACATTGCAATAGATTACAAATCCTTCTAAATTTCCTTAAGTTAAAAATATACCGTTCCTATTCACTTATACAATTTTACATAAATTTAAATCTACTTTCGGCTTCTCGTTCCAGTCCCAACTCAAATAATTATAATTTTTCCTATTCCCTTTAAATGTAAAATTTTGACAAATGAATTGTATTGAATTTTCCTCTAACTTCTTTACTCTGCGGATGAACTAAAATATACACATTTTTATAGGGACTCCCAGCTATCATGTATGGCCCTTCATATAAATTCTCAAATTTTTTTGTCAATTTTAGTTCAGCATTAGATCTATTTAATTTTCTAATTTTCACTAATTCTCCTATTTGGTATTCTATTAACCGACAGGTTTTATTAAATTTTAATTTTCGCTTTTGCGCTGACACCTTTAAATTCTCATGGGCTAATTCTCTAACTTCTAAAATATTTAATTTATCATTACCTTTATTTATTTTGTCATCAAAAGAAAGTTTAGTAGAAGTCCCATACATTATTTCACATGGAGTATAACCTGTACTCTCATGAAAGGTATTATTATATAATTCTTCCAATTTAGGCACTGTATCTACCCAACCCTTATGGTTAGTACTATTATAAGTTCTAAACAATCTACCCAGTTCTCTATTAACCCTCTCTACTGTATTTGGTCTAGGATTCCTAACAGTAGTGTAAATTATTTTGATCCCCAGCGAAGCCATCCCTTCCTTCCATACTCGACTAGTAAATTGTGTACCATTATCTGACATTATTACTTTAGGTTTTATAATTTCTAACAATTTCTTTACTTTACTGAATACTGCTTTTGCTGTAGCCTTTCTCAAAACGTAAAATTTCACGAACTTACTAAATGAATCTTGAAACACTAACATATAGTTCATTCCAAACTTTCCAGTTGGCAATGGACCATAGATATCCACCATAACTAAATCTCCTATATCTTTAGTAACAATAGGACAGCAAGGCCCCACCTTATTAGAGTTAGAGTGTTTTGTTAATTGACAAATTTCACAAATCCTAACCAACTGTTTTACATTTCTAGTCAAACCTTTCCAATAAAAACGTTGTTTTAAATATTTTAGCATTTTATAACTACCCTGATGTCCCATCTCTAAATGCACTTGTTTAATTACCTCTTCTCTAAGTTCTCCTGGTAAAAATATAGAATTTTCTTTTCCCCCTTCTCTAGAAACAACCAAAACTCCGTCTATTAATTTACATTTACTACTTAACCCCTTTAATGACTTTCCTGTCTCATTTGAAACTTTAATTTGTTTAATTAATTTATTTATTTCCTCATCTCTCATCTGATATTCCGCTATCCGACTTAACTTTTTTAACAAATCCTTATTTTGACTAGACCCCATATATAAAATACTCGGCATTCTGTTTCTTTCCTCCTGTAATACTCCTTCATTCGGTGGATAACGTGATAAAACATCTGCCACTATATTATCTTTCCCTTTAATATGTTGAATTTCATATTGGAAATTCTCTAAATAATTTATCCAACGAGTTATTTTTGCATTGTACAACTTCCAAGTTTTAACAAACAACAAAGCCTTATGATCCGTTCTAATTATTACCTTTGCCCCCCTCAAATAAGTTTCAAATTTCTCTAAACAACAAATTACTGAATAAAACTCTTGTTCTGTTACTGTCCAATTTAATTGTGCCCCCCTTAAAGCTTTACTATAAAACCCCAATATTTTTTGCATTCCATCATTATCTAATTGATATAAAACCCCTGCTAATCCTATTTGTGAACAATCCGTTTGTAAATAATATGGCTTGGAAAAATCTGGATGATGTAACCGAATGGTTTTTAAAAACAATGATTTAATTTGTTCAAAGGTTAGTTGTTCCAAATGACCCCATTTCCAAATTTTATCCTTCTTTAATAGATTATACAGTGGTTGAGCCTGTCTGTTATAATTTGGAATAAACTTCCTATAAAAATTACATAACCCCAAAAATGCTCTTACTTGTTTTAATTTTTTTGGCACTGGAAATTCTTGAATTGCTTTAACCTTATCTGGATCAGTTCGTAACCCTTCCGTAGAAATTATATAACCTAACATTTTAACCTCCTTACAACAAAATTCACATTTTTTTAAATTACAAGTTAACCCTGCTTTCCATAATTTTCCAAGTACTACATTTAAGTGTTCCAAATGTTGTTCAAACGTTCCCACAGTTATTATCGCTAAATCATCCAAATAATTCACACAATACTCTCTAACTTCATGTCCCAATATTATATCCATCGCTCTACTAAAACTTCCAACCGATGTTTTTAACCCTTGAGGTAAAACATTATAAACATAAGACTTCCCATTAAAAGTGAAACCAGTATACTTCTTACTATCTTGTGTAATAGGTATTTGAAAATATGCATTATTTAAATCTATTATGCTTATAAAATTTGCTCCATGAAACGAATTTATCACGTCTAATTGTAAAGGTGGTTTCTCTGTTTCAGCAACCATATATTTGTTAATTTCTCTAGCATCTAGCAACACTCTAATAGAATCATCTTTTTTAATTGTAAATGTTAGTGGGCTACAATATGGAGTTGCTGATCTACTAATAATACCCAATTCCTCCATTTCATTTAATTTAGCTTCAATTCTCGTCCTATAAGCATATGGAACAGGATAACTTTTCCTAATAATTGGTACTTCTGAACTCATGACTATTTTATGTTGATAACAGTTTGCCCTCCCTAATTGAGAAATAAACAAACTCCCAAATTTTTGTAATAAATTTAATAATTCTTTTCTTTGACCTAATTCTAATTTGAGATCAATCTCAAATTCCGACCAATTTATCTCACTCTGTCTATCCTGTCTAGCTATTAACCCTTGCACTTCTTTAAAACTTTTACCATTACCCCCCTCTAAAAATGGTATCACAGATCTTTGTTCCGCTTGTTTCAGAATTAAACCCCTTTCTACTGGACCTGTATTAAGTATCACTTCATTCTTCCTCAACCAATCAAACCCTAATATTATTGGATTTATTAATCCTGGTACTACTATAAACCCAGTTTGCTGTACAAACTCTCCTAACATTAAAGGTAGTAAAACCACTTTCCTAATCTCCCCACTTTTATGACCTACAGCTGTTTTAATATTGAACGGTTTAATCGGCAACCAAGGGATATCATGATTTTCGTCAGCTTTCAATTCATTTAAAAACTCCTCAGATATACTAGTAATGTCGCATCCCGTATCTATTAACGCTATTACTTCACGCTCAAATATTCGAACCATAACTTCTGATGTAAAATTTAAATTTATTTCCCTATCCGTCTCCTCCTCAAACACCACTCCTGCATTTATTGAATCTAACGAATCCCCTTGTTTTATATTATTTACCCATTTAAACAAATTTACTAGCTGTAACTCGATATTTAACTGTTTTGGTTCTAACGTTTTATAACCTAATCCTTCTGTACGACTTCTATTTGTTAATATAGTAGTTATAGGTGTTCTAATACCGTTTCCATTTATTCCCAATGATGAACCTACTTTCCAACCCATTTTATACATTATTTCTAATGCCTTGCTCCCTGAAATTGAGACTGGACCGAGAGCCGAAGTTCCAATCCCCTCTAGTTTAACCCTACTGTTTCTTCTATTAATGTAGCGCTCTCTGCCGAAGCTAACGCCGCTGTAGCTTCTTTTGGTTTTTGGTTTGCTGAAGGTTTTGGCCATTTTTTGTATCCTTGCTGATAATCTTTAAACTTCTTATCTGTTTCTTTTCCTTTAGTTGACACAAATTGATTTACCCCATTGTATTGGTTGGCAATATCATCCATTCCTCTTAAATATTCTGCCGCTTCTATTACTGTATCTATTTTGGAGGTATACCAACCTTGTTGGACGTATTTTGGGAATTGCCTAATTATATCCCCTATTAATTGCTTCTCAGACATTCTGTATGTAAGCATTTGTGCCCTCCCTGTTAAATTTAGGAAATAACCCAACATTGATGGAAAGTTTTCACGATCCCAAACACCATTTACTATACTTCGTCTCAATTCGTTTTGCTTACTTTCACCCCAATAGGTATTCAAAAAATCTAATTTAAAATCCTCTAAGGTATTCCACCGTACATTGAAAACTCTCGCCCATTCCCTGGATTCACCTTCTAAACATTCCTGTAGAATTTCCAATTGATTCTCATTATGACCAATTTTCCTTAAATAAATTTCCAAGTCTTCCAAGAAAGTTACCGGATGAATATGTTCTTTACCTCCAAATTTTGGTTTCTCTATAGTAACATTTCTTATATGATAGTTCACACTTCTAAACAAATCTTGGTCTGCATTCCCCCTAATATTGGAAGCGTTCCCCTTCTTCGGTTCCAGATTTTCACTGTTTGATGTTTGAGATATGTCCGGAATTTCCTGTTCCTCAAGTATAATATTATTTCTTCCCAAAGATGCCTCAGTATTTAAACCACATTCTTCTCTATCTTTCTGCTTTGTTTTAGTTTCGTTCACTTCCTTTCTTAATATTTCTAATCGAGAAGACAACCCTTCTATAGCACGATTCAACCTTTTAAATATAACAGTCGTCAAAGTGGAATTTACTCTCCTGCTCCTTCCTATGCATTTTCTAATCGGACTACGACTCATTCTTGAGTGATGAGAAGTGGAAACTGGAGGCTCCACTTCACTCATTTCCACCTCCTCTGAACCATCCGTTCCTGTATTTACCGCACTTTTTTCTATAAAGCGAACTGGCACCTTCCTTCGTCTATTAGGCCTAACCATCTTCCTCACTCAAAAACAAAATCTTTTCAAAATAAAATGCACAAACTGTTATTTCCACAAATTATAAATTTTCTCTATTATAATTCTTTGTTATTTCCACAAATTTTAAAATTAATTAATTTTTTTTTTCACAAATTTTACTATAAATCAATTTTCACACAAGTTAATTCAACTCGATTAAATCGATGAGAATTGATATTAAACAAATAATACCAATTCCCACCGTTTCCTATCTTGTATTTCACTAAATTTCCTTTTTGTTTTTTTTTTTCAGACCCTACAATTATTGTTTTAAAATTCTCCATCCTATCATACATAACATTCTATGTTAAACATCACTATATTAAGTTTAATAACCTTCCTAATCCAAATACTCAAATTTTGGATAAGTGGAATTTTCATCAACCTATAACCATCATTTATTTTTACTGGATTCCTTCATTTATTTAGATTAACAACCCCTCATTATTTATTTACAACAAATATATGTAAAACAATTAACGACCCCCATTATTTACTAATAACAACTATGTCTAACTAACGACCCCCATTTTGCTAAACTGTTATTGTCATTCAACAATTACTATCACAATAATATTAATTTATCTTATCTATCGTTCCTCATTATTTATTATTATTAATATAACTAATTAATCGACCCTAATCATTTACCTTTAAAATTAAGATTAATATATTTAAAGTTTCAATCCTCAATTATTATCAAAATATAATTTCTAGCTATTCACTATGTTTTATTATTTTAGCACAACTATTCCCTTTTACCTTTTTATTTATACGGCAACAAATTGTACGGTATAGACATACCGTACCTCCTCATTATAAATACCTCATTATTAACATTAGTTTCCACCCATACCTTTTTTTTTTTTTTTTTTTTTTTTTTTTTTTTTTTTTTTTTTTTTTTAATAAATAATTACCCCCTTATAAACTTCAATAACTTATTTATAACTGTTCTAAAATAATAATCATCATCATCACTACTATAACATAGCACCAAGACATCCTATACTATCCTATCCTATCCTAATTCTATTCTGATCCTGGTCACGGCGCCACCAAATTGTAACCTCCCTACCTACCTACCTGTACCCCTCTTTAACTCCTGACCGTTTTCTTCTACCTTACCCTCTTCTTTCCACTCTTACCATGCTCTTATCCCACACCCATGTGAAGCTCACAATTCCTATTCAACTTCCTAACTAACATTTGATGTCAAATCTATCAATACAATACCTACTTACTTATCAAATAACTCTATCATGATACATATAAATTCTATTACGACTTAATATTAATTTGGCCAATGAACGTCGTAGTGGGAGAGGACTCTTATCATGATACGTAGTTACCCTATGCTCTATAAAGGGGAGTATGTGCTAATTCTTCATTAAAATAAACGCCTACTTAAATTAATATTCTACTAGTTTGTAAACATGAATAGCTAACTCTCTAATTAAGATAAGGAACCCTCACTTTCTATAAATATATTACCTGACCTATTTATATTTGTTAAATTGGATACCTACTTAATTTACTACTGAAACTAATTATGATAGTTATAATGACTACCCATCTAAATAATTCTGATATTATCTAACTTATTAAACTTCTTCTATAGTAATACCTACCTAATCTCTTACTGAAATTAATTATAGTTCAGTTATTATACAACTAATGATTTCAACATGTTATATGTTTATTCAGTTCAATATATAGACTAATTGAATCCTGCACTTATGTGATTTATTCATAATTATTAATCTCTTTGGATCAAATACCTTATATGAGTTATTGATATATTACCAATGATTGTACTCAACATGATATATTTGTTTTTCGGTCTAGGGCCCCATGAACACACGCCCAAGACAGTACAGTTCACACCAACTGAGGAATAACTGTTCCTATGTCTATTATAGGTAAGGAATAAGTAGTTTTACTCACTCCGCCTGGCCAAGACATCTGGCTCCCATAACAGACAAACACCAATTCGAATGGCGTGGAATTACAATATATCATTCCCTTTACCTAATTAAAGGCTTAATCCCCCTTCTAGAGGTGTAAAAATATCATAGAGATGTATATAACATTCTTTTAATGTAGAACCTAATTAAAGTAGGTATACAATAACTGAGAGAATAATAAGTAACCTTTATATTCCCTTCACGTTAGAGTGCATATTTGCAGTAGATACTTAAGAAATTTACAATAGATTTCATCTTAGAACTAATGTCCATTTCACCAAAACCAATCTAAAGTTTTAGGTAGGTAAAGTTGAGTTGTAAACTTATTAGTTACTCACATCACCAAGATTGCCACAAGTCATTATTAGACTATATATGTGTACGGGTCTATTGCCCAAGTCTAGGAGTTTTGAATCTATTCCATAGTTGGAAAATATCATCTATTGTGATAAGGTTCTCATTCTCCAGACCATACTCGATTAAATGAGCAAATACTAAGTCAATTGTTGCAATTGAGAACTATTTTAGTCACAGTAGAATAGACATAAGTCCCGTCATGATAAACTAAACCTTAACGGTTTTCTCTGGTTATTTGCATATAAAATATAACTAACTGCAAAACAACACAAGAACATGAATGACTCAATCTACAATCGGTTATCAATCACCAACCCCATATCGTTACACTTTCCGTTAATAGGTAGGTACTATGTTTATCTTTTGTTCATAATATTACTATACCCGGTTGGCTAAACAAATAGTCTAGTATATGATTGAATACTAATATTGTAATACTATAAGATACTTTATTTGACTTTTAGTCTTGTTTTTATTCAAATGACCAATTTGACACTTTAAATTACACTACAAATTATGGTAGTCTCTTGATTTAGAATAACAATAATAATACTTTTCTATAATGCCTTTAAACAGACAATTCATCTTTTGTCAAGGAGTTTGAAATTAATAATACTTGTATCAACTATTAGCTAGGTTGTTTGAATAGTTTCTGTATTGAATTAAAGAGTATAACAGTTAAGATTCTGAAATATTACTTTATCAATAATTCGAACTGACCTTGAGGGAATTCATGACTGTATCATTGAGTTAAAGTCAGATTCAAACACAAAGCCACACACACTCGTAACTTCTTATATCACCGTATCATATTGGTCTAACACTGAACTTTACATAATAATTACAGCCCCTTCCTACAACAAACCATGACGGTTATTAGATTCCATAACAGACGTAATTACGCTTAAAAGTCAGCTCATTCCCAATCCCGGTTTATCAAGTGTACCTACACCTACCTATAAGTCCATTCCCTGTGTTTGTACAAATTATACCCATTTAGACTAATTGTGTGGTGTGTTATGTCCCTAACTATTTTAATAAAGATTACAGGTGAGTCAAGCCTGATTTTGGCGTACCTAAGACCCGTGTTTTGTCACAAGAACAACGACCGTAGTCTGGGATGTTGCCTCATGACGACCCTACATATGTATTGTGTGCATAAATAAATATATAATTATATAAGACTGAGCTGTTGACTTCAATAAATGTGACTAGGTCAAACTATTGGGTATCAACACTCAGATGGCTTTTTCGACCCTGAAACTCAGGTAAAGTCGAAAGCTGTCCCGCCATTTTGGATTATCAGCAAACTAGCTAAAAGTGGTCACGAGCTTAGTTAACACCGTCAGGTCTCCACTCGTGGCTGCCACATCGACAGACTTACCTATTGGGATTCCCTAGCTATTCCTATGGCCTCAGCCCCTAGCCCTAGCCTAACCTTTTATACCTACTATCCCCATTCGAACTCCTAAAACAACATCTCGCGTTAGGAATGGCCGTTGAGCAGACTCACTCGAACGAACTACGCTTCATATCTAGATAATCAGCGAAGCCAGGAAAGGAGTCTTGCTACCATTCCAACAAGATGCTGTTAACGCGACATTTCAACCAATGTTCGAGCTAAAATTTCACTAAAGAATCATGATTTTACACAAATGCAACGCGATTTTATCAATTATAATGAATTAACACGAATTTCAATATAAGAAAATCATTTCAATCAATTCACAAAGCAAAGTTTCACTAGTTTACCACAAATTTTCCAAAATCCCGCTTGGTAACCCGCACTCAGTTGTTCCCCGTTAGCTATCCCCGAAAAAAGTGAACGAGGATCGCGCCAAATCCCAACTTTCTCACAATTTTCGCGGTCTAATTCGGCGGGAGTCTCCTTTGCACCAATCAGCGTCTTCTAAATCCTCTTTTTAATTCCTACAAACCCCGCAATATTTCTAGACCAATCCAGTACTGCTTCCCAATGCTCGCAACTTAATAAATATTTTTTTTTTTAATTATTAATATTAACTCCCTGTGAGAAATATTCACTTTATACAATTTAAAATGCCTAACTGAATTAACTTCCCTTCTCTTTACTTCAATTCACCTTTTTTTGTAATTCATTCTATTTATTTACCATTATAAATAACTTCCAAACCGGAAACTATCTAAACATCTATCAATATCCCCAACCTAACAAAATATACCAAGTATTTCTTTCCTTCCTTTTTTTTTTTTTTTAATAATATTATTTAATAATAAAAACCCTTTTGTACAACCAATTTAAAACATTAAATTAAATTAGAATTCCTTATTATTAGAATATCTCTTCAAATAGTATAATTATATCGATTTAAAACCATCATAATCTGATAAGAACAGCGCCATCTACCAGAAACCCGTATTATTACTTAGACTAGTCAATATGATGATGCAATATGAAAAACCCTATCTTTCATTACATTTATCAACAATCCAATTTCATTTATTAGCTTTTCCTCTAAAACAGATTATTTCATGAATCGTATTGCAACAAACCTTTGTTATTTTAATTCTAAATATTAATTTTATTATTGATAACAGCGCCATCTCTTAGAAATCGATTTATTACTTATAAAGACATGTGACGTTCTGTCTCGTTACAATCTGATAAGAATAGCGCCATCTACCAGAAACCCGTATTATTACTTAGACTAGTCAATATGATGATGCAATATGAAAAACCCTATCTTTCATTACATTTATCAACAATCCAATTTCATTTATTAGCTTTTTCCTCTAAAACAGATTATTTCATGAATCGTATTGCAACAAACCTTTGTTATTTTACTTCTAAATATTAATTTTATTATTGATTACAGCGCCATCTCTTAGAAATCGATTTATTACTTATAAAGACATGTGACGTTCTGACTCGTTACATCTTTAGACAGCTCCTTGGTTTAATTCTAATAATTTTATAATAAATTCCAACCAGTAGATAAATTTAGTTTAGGTATTTCTACTATTACATTTTTGCTAACACTTCTTTAATCACTGTAGAATGTACATATTGTGTATCTACAGAATAAAACGAGTGTAGGCTACATTTTCTGTCGTTGGGATAATGAACTGTCTGTTTATCTATCTATCAGCTCTCTATCTATGAATTATTTTACACAAATGTACATCTTTGTATGGATTATATAAAAGGTGTATATAAAAGTATATATTTATTTCCTAGGTCGTGTGTACATCAACGGTCCTCTGCAAACTAATGAATTCTAACGTCAACATTATTCAGACGTTTTCTATATTATTGAGAAGCGACCAAATGCGGTAGATCTTTTAACAACTTCCTGTTCTTGATAAAAAGGGTTTCTAAAAGTAACTTGAGAATGAAAAATACTTCCAAAATGTGCATGAATTGTATGTATTTCATGGAATTTTAAAGCAATTAGTCGCCCCAAGACAGGAGAATTTCAAATATCCAAGGCGTGTCCTTGTAGCTCAGTTGCAGAGTTATTCTCCTGTAAACGTCTGGTTGCGGGTTCGTTCAGTCTTGGATGTTCACTTTTCCGATCTAAATCTAAAGAACTGTATGTAGTTTGAATGTTTAATAATCAAAATTTGAATCATAATCACATCGCACATATTACCGTTCGTTACCAACCAGGTTTCATAAATAAGGTCGTGAGTACCACCTGTTACGTCATCAGGTTGAATGGCTTCAATTTGTGTCGCTCTTGATACGAGAGTAACTGCTTTGATATAAAGCTCTTTATGATTTTGAAGGATGCAGGTTTCCAAACCGTTTAGAAATCATTTTATCCGCGGCGATTAGGCGCACGTTAAAAAAGAACATAGGTATCTAAACTGTTTCTGAAGTTCATAAACGTCCTTGTGCTATATAACCAAGTACTCATCGTAGACATTCCTATTTCCACACATATGTACCTTACAGATATAAACCACTCCAATTTACTCTCAAAGTACTCCAAGCATATTTTCGTACCCATCAGGCCATCACATTTTACACCAAGTCTTGCTTAAAATCTCTCTGTATAATATTGTCTTGTGCAATTATATCAGCTCTCTGTTCTTACTGAAATTCTTCACGGGCTCTCTTGCTGTGTAATATGTTGTCTCGAATACAGACAATTATAATATACTAGTAACTAGCTTATGTTCGCGGCTCCGCCCGCATGAAGGTCTGTTTTCACGACTTTTGGATATATCTCTGGTTTTACTCAAACAAACGTAAGATTTTAAGTCTGACTACGTCCTTTGAAACAAAAAGAAACACGTCAAAATCTGTTCAGTGGTTTTTGGATCTATTACGTGCAAACATACAAGAATTCCAATATTTTACAGAGCTATGAACATGAAATAAATAGATAAAATATATGACATGAATGAAATATCTACAAGAAAAGCTAAGTGATAACAAATTATTCAGTCTAATTTCACGTCCACATGCAAGATCTCAATAAATAATAGGTTTTATGTATATAATTTGTTTCAAGTTTCTAATCTAGTTGGAGTAGAAGAATTTCTTGTATCACTTTAAAGATAATAAATTAAAAGTTTATAGACGCGAGTCACGCAGCCTGTAAATAATGCTTTACTGCACCTCTAGCATCGAATTGTAGATGCTAGACAATGTAATGTAGTGAACTAATATGTATCACGATAGAATGATACGAAATGATGAAATGATACGAATGATGAGATGGAATTACACGAATGATAACTAATATAACACGATGGGGTGGTATTATCCCTTTCCTTACCTTACCTCGTTAATTTTAATAATAAATATTAAAATTAATAAGTTTAATTCGAATTAGTAGTTAGAATAGAATAATAAATAATAATAATAAATAATAAATATTTTAGGACATTCTACACAACGCTATCTAGACCCAAAGTAAGCATAGCTTAACTAGCTTGTGTTATGGGTTCTAGAATGCGGATAAACATACTTAGATACATTTTTTTTGTAAATACATACATAATAATATTATACATAGAAAAGACCCAGACCAATGCAAATATTCATATTCATGCATACAAATATTTGCACTGAGCGGGGATCGAACCCGCGCCTCCTGCGTAGCAGCCGCGTTCACTACCGCTACGCCACAGAGGCAGTCAAAAATGTATGGGAATAACACGTATTTGACGTTTATAACAAGTGCCGCCCGTGGCTCTGTCTGTATCGGTAACCCATCGTAATTTTCTTTACAAAGTTTGCCTCGGTTGGATTCAACCGGAAAAATAACCAGAGGAGTAATGAAAAGAATAGAAATATGAAGCAACGTATTTCTTTCCTCTATGAATCCAATAGCTGAAGCATCCATTTATGAAAATATATATAGACACGTGTGACGGACCTAGTCGCGAGACAAACGAGGTGAATTTGAGCTCTTCCTCCGCCGTAGTACCCCGTGCTATCCTCAAAAGACATCCAGGAAACGTGTACTGCGTCACTACGTCCTATATATGTCTCGAGGTATAATAAAACGTTACAGAAGGTAACAAAATGGATATAATATTAACAGGAAAATGTTGTTGCCTTTTGCTTTTAATTTATTACATAAACCTGATGGAAACACTTTCTAAGGAACGAATGATTGGGGTTGGCGTGAGATTAAAAGTAAGTCTGTCAGCTAGAGTGAGATTACATGGGGTGAAATTTTGAGCAAATTGTAACGGTGCTGGGGTGACAAACAGAGGGTAATGTTTCAATTATGGTTGAGTGTATAATTTTGTTTCGAGTGTCTCTTGCATTCTGGCAGTGAGAGGAACAACTGTAGTGAGTATATCTCTTACAGCAAGGTAAGAAATATTTTTGGTATGTGATATAAATCACAAATAAAACAAATTGTTTTCTTTCTTTATATTTGTGTTTTTATTTGTATACTAGCTGTTGCCCGCGGCTCCGTCTGCGTGGAATTCTGATCCCGTTCATCGCTGATATATAGCCTATATGTTAATCCAGGGTATAACCTATATACTTACCAAATTTCAACCAAATCGGTCCAGCCGTTTATGCGTGAAAGAGTAACAAACATCCACACATCCACACATCCATTCTCACAAACTTTCACATTTATAATATTAGTAGGAAGGATGCAGAAAAATATTAATTTGAGTAATACGTATAACAACAAAAATAGGACGAAAAATAGTTTATAATAGTACTAATAAGCTGTAAGCATAGTTTAAAGTATGAAATATGCCAACAAACACAAAATATTTTGTTTTAACAATGGTTAATACTAAAATGATGGTTCTTAGTTCGATTCGATATTAGCCCTGATTTAATGCTTTTACCGCTTCAAGGACCCATTATTGTAGGAAGATGGAAATACGTCAGTTGGCAAAAAATCTTCATAATGCAGCAAAAAAGAGTTTAGAAACTAATTTGAGTAAAGTTCACAGCCTAGAAATGGCTTGCGAACATAAAAATTATTCGAACGGAGTTACGGCCAACGATCAATATATAAAAGGAGTTAGTGTATCACATCCCGATCTCAGGAGTATCGTAAAGGCAATGTTGTAATCACCTTGGCTCGTAAAACGCTTTGCCGGACCACCGCAAACAAATTAAACGGTTTTACTGCTAATAAATGAACGGTATATACATAATGTTCGAAAATAGAATTAGTGTTGCACTAAATTCAATTTTGGAATGGACAATTGATTGCAAATCTCAAATAGTCTACCTAATTTTGAATAAAGCCGTATATAGTGCAAGTCTTCGCTTCACCAGAAGTTACTTTGATTTCGACCAAACGAACATAAAGCTAGAACTAGAGCAAGAGCATTCTTTCTTGATATTTTTTAGTGTAAACAAAATCTGTGGGGTGAGCACGAACAACTATCGTAATATAGCACGGAGCATTGTGATTGGCAGGCTTCAGGCAGACGGCCAATCGCAATCCTCCGTGCTATCGTTACGTTCACGATACGATTACGATAGTTGTTCGTGCTCACCCCACTGGTTTTCAGCGTTTACTTAAGAAAGAACAACGAATAAATGTTCTGGCACTGTTCATACTATTAAAATTAGACGTAGAAGGGATACATTGAGGATTCGCTCGTCTGAGTATAATATATTATTATCAACCTGGGCGCATATTATTATACCTATGTGAAACAACAATGAGGAGCCTATAATGTAGCTTCTTATTTTAATAAACGTTGAAGTCGGGGCGTGTCACTTATTACAAGTATAAATACACCGTATCCTTAATTATATTTAATAACTAGCTGTTGCCCATGGCTCCGCCACGTGGAATTATGGTCCTGTTCCCGCTGCACTCGTATTTTTTTTTAAATAAAGCTTGTCCTGAAATAATGAATGTAAAAAAACACATTACCACTCTTTTGCGTCGCGCAGTTGGGTAAAAACAGAAATAATTTATCCAATTTGGAGATGGTACTTTGGTCTTTCGAGAGTTACGCGCGTACATACGGATCTCTGCCTTTTCGCCGAAAATTGTTTGGCCGATTCTCACTTGCCAACTAACGTTTCGCAGAATTTTATTTCGCAGAATAATCATTTGCCAACTTGTGCTATAATTTTGTTTTTATTACCCAACCTCACAGTTGCCAATTTTACGTTTGGTCTTCCTTTTAGAATGACACTTTTCAAAATGCCAACTTTCAAGTAGCGAATGTTTTAGTTAGCGTAATATTCATGTAGTTGTTGTCAAAATTACTGAATGTGGCATACAAAAATACTAAGTGAGTCACTATTTATGGATGGTTATAAAAAAATAACCACGAAGGCTAAAGCGGGAGCTCCGCTCCGCTTCGCTCCCGCGTTAGCCTTCTAACCTAACCTATCCAAGTTGGGGCGCGCTATACTTGATTCGTCTAAAAGTTGTCTGGCCTAATAAATAATTTGACAAAAGATAAATGCCCCAAACGTTTTTTGTCATTACAATAATCGGCTTAACAATAATTCTACCAAATGAAACGTTGTCATACAAAAATTTGACAATCGTTAGTCGTCAAAGTGAAAAATAGGCGAAACGTTGGTTGGCAAGTGATAATCGGCCAAACAATTTTCGGCGAAAAGGTAGGATCCCCGTACATACATTTAAGCGCTTCATTTTTATATATAGATAATGAATCACGTACGTAATGTATTGTGAAAATTAAAAGTTATTTGATGATATACAGGGCGTCCCACGGCGATGCCACATGGAGGGAAAGTACCTTAAATCCTTAAGTTAGCTCATTTTACTTAAAGGAGACATCATTTTATTTTTAAAAAGAAACAAAACTGCATTTAAAGATTTTTAAAAATTCGCTTGCCACACCCGGTAATCGAACCGACTAAAATCAGAAAAAGTAACACCCTGTATTTTTATAGCATCAATCGATAGTATCAATCATAAGGATCAAATCTCTCTAAGAAACATGGTAAATTAAATGAAAGGAAGTCCTTGAAATCTAAAATTATAAATTCAATTTGGCAAAATAAAACACTTTAATCCAAAGTTCATCCATCCATCTGATACCATATTAACAATAAAATTCCATATTTAAACTACTTTTCTTTTTTTATCGTGCTGACACCGCTGCTGGTCAGCAGTAGTATTTAGGTATGTCGAACTCAAACCGACTAAAACCGCACGCCGTCTAAATTAACAGGTTATAAGTTGATCCATAGGGCAATTCTCTTGCCATTTTCGTTGCACAGGGTACACCGCGTGCAGGTTTCTAATCAAGAAATCAAGGATTTAAGGTATTTTCCCTCCATGTGGCATCGCCGTGGGACGCCCTGTAGACCGGGACATAATTTCAGATCATTTGTAACAGTATGGCGACACTAATTATCTAGTTACGAAGAGGAAAATGATGGTCGTAGAGTGGTATTGCTCGTGATATACCTTGTACAATGTGCTTTATACGCGCAGTTTATACGGAGTGCAACTGCTATTATACTACTCTGTCAAGAAAGTACCGGGAAAATAACAATAATTCACAAAATATTAGTTATTTATCTAATTTTCTTTATTGCCTTCAAAGTATGCTCCTTCAGAAACGATACTATATAGGCGGCAACGAGTAATCCAATCTTCAAAACATTTTTTAAACGTTTTTTTTCCGGAGTTGAGTTCACGCCCCCTCGATTTCTCCCTGATGTCTTCTGCCAAATGAAAACATGTGCCACGAAGTTGTAATTTGAGTTAGGAAAGAGAAAGAAGTCAACTGGACCCATTTTTAATGAATAAGATGGTTGCTCGATAGTATTTGTTGAGTTTTTGGTCAAAAATTAATTTGCTATAATGAGATGAGTTTTGGAGAAAATTCAGGCCTTTGGAACTTTGGAACTAGCCCAGCAGCAAGATGTTTCATATCCTAGTGATTATTAAAAGTGGTACGAATCGACTCGTGAGACACAGAAAGTTCAGTGGCTATGTCTCTCAAATTGGTATAAGGTTTCCTGTCACTTTTTCCTTCAATTCGCGATGTTAACTTTAGTTTAAGACGTTAATATCCTGCTAGAGCGAAGACAAATCTTCTATCATAGCTCGACCACTTTTAAACGGTTTGTACCACTCATAAGCACGTGTTTTATTTATAAAATTAATTTACTGTAAGCCTTCAGTAACATTAAAGTGATTCCGGACACGAAATTGCATTGGCGATGTGAAATATTTAGACAAACTCTTTGTTTGATATTTTTGTCCATAATGAAATTCGCGATACACGCTAGATTGATCGAACTAAAAACAGTACTGTAATAATTATAAATAACAGATTCAAGTCAAACTCCGCACCAAAATGCAAAACAGTTGTGCCAATCTAACAGCAAATAAAAAAACAACATATTGAATTTGGAACCATAGAAAAATTATTCATTCCCGATACTTTTTTTGACAGAATGTATATCTTTAATTTCTTCTGAGGTTGAATCCGGAGTTAGCATTTAAGAAAAGTACATTTAAATAATCCATCCATGTCCATACTAATATTATAAATGCGAAAGTAACTCTGCCTGTCTGTTACGCTTTCACGCCCAAACCACTGAACCGATTTTGATGAAATTTAGTATAAGGGTAGATTAGACCTTGAAAAAGGACATAGGCTATGTTTGGTCGCGATAACCGACATCCACGCGGGCGGAGCCGCGGGCAAAAGCTAGTTAAAAATAAACGAGGTTTACTGACACGAATCTCATAAATAAATGTACACTTTAATTTATTTTGCGTTATTTCTTTTTAATTATGGATGTGTGATGTATTTTAACAATGTTGATACATCTCTGTAACAGAATGTAGTGGATCTGGATTAGGTTAAACACTTGGCAATATTCAACCATGAATCTTACGAAGCAAATCTAAATCATCATCGGTACACGTATTCTGTATTAAATCATTATAGGGCCTAACGTCAGTAAACACTAATATACTAGCTGCTCCCCTCCAAAATGTAAAACTGCCAACACCAAAGAGTACTTCATTTGAATACAGCATAGCACTAGATGCGAATCCTATAAATTGAGGATCATTTTTCACACAGATGAAGACACCCCAGTTCTTTGGTAACCAACCATCACATTCCATACGGTCACCTGTATCGTATTCAGCCAAACTTAACCTTCTATATACTGCAAGAGGTTCTTGATTTGTTAGGCCTAAAGAAACGAACTTCAATTCCTTCTCTAGATTACTACCACGATCTCCAACTCTTGTTATTATTGGTCCAGCTTCTGTCACAGTAACGATTTCCCCTGTTATGTTTGTTGAAAATTTCTCACCTACTTTTCCAAGCCTCACGCTATGATCTGTTCTTAAAATAAATAAGTCATGGAGAGGGCAGTGTCTTTTATTTGCACCGTGCCACTGCTCATCGAGTATCTGTTTATTTTCCATAGGAATAAGTGGTCGTGCACACATAACACGTCGAGAATAAACACCGCGATATAAGACTCGCGGTGCTCTTGGATCAATAGAACTTTTTCTGCTACTAAGAAAAGTAAGTTTAATTTTCGCCATCATATCTTTGTTTTTTACGTGCTCTCTGAATGGATTGTAAGAAGTTAGAATTCGATCTTCATCGAGTAATACTCCAGTGGCAATATTCTTATATGAAGATTCTGTTTCATACAAAGATATGCCGACAATTCTGTCAAAAAAAAAATCATTTTGTTCGGGTTCGTTAATACTCGTATCAGCAGGGTAACTTATAACTGATGGTTTATCACGTTCTTCCCACTCTAGCCAGAAGTCTGGGTCTGTTTCTGGTTCTGGTTCTGGTTCTTCTTCTTCTCCTTCTGTTTCATCTGTTTCATCGCCATTTGTAAAATAGGTGAGCACTAGTATTGTTAAAATGATCCAAGATGTTTTGCTTATTCTAAAACAAGACATAAGATATAGAATAAAATTCAAACCTGTACAGGCTCGTCTACTGTATCGACGTACTTTTCACCGATGGCTGAGGTAAAACTCGTGGATGTGGTTTCGTCAAGTACACAACACTTAACACTTAATTCACGTCCGAGTGCAATCTCAAGATAATTCCTTACTATTAGTTGGACTGTGTACCTACTTGACACCGTCTTATTTGTTACGTATAAAAACAAATAAAAGGACTATGTCACTTACATTTTCATTGCGTGAATGAAACAATTTAAGTACAAAATATTTAGTGTAGGCAGTCTAACTGAACACTGATTCAGATGCTACATGTTTTCTCTTTCCTTTAGCTTGGTATTTCATACTCCATGATAGATTTTGAATGAATTTGCTAAACATGCGTGTTGTCAAACATCTTTACGTTGATTTACTCATACCGAGTTTTGCTTATTGTTTGGTTTTATCTGCTATCTATACTATTATATAATTGTTAAGTGGTTCTGTCTGTACATTATAAATATTTAGCAAATCTTTTATGTTACAATAATGATAAATTGAACACGAAAATATTTTGTCTTTCTATTTGTTGGCAATGGACGCAAAAACTATAAGACGGATTCTGATGCGGTTTTTTGTTGTTTGAAAAGTCTGGATCAGACTTAAAAATCCTCTTTTTGGTTGCAATTGGTTTAGTAGAACCGGCGATGTGACCAAATGTCATGAAAGCCGACATACACGCGAGTGCAGGCGTGGGCATCAGCTTGTCTACAAATATGATGATAAATCGTTGACTGTAGTTTGTATTTAGCCACTGACAGGTGTCCAGACGTCAGTTATATCTATTCTGTGCCCATACTATTAATCGGATTGTGTAATATCTTAAGATTTTGATGTGCCAGTTACATGTGAAGTTATTTACTAAAATACTTTCTGAAAAAGACAGGTTTCTTAATCGGACGGGAACAAAACAGAAACGGTTCTTCTGTAATTCCTATCAAATTCGTAAAAGTACCTAACTAAAGAAGTACCTCAATGTTTTAGAATATTATAACAAATGTTACCTACTGTTCGTTAGTGCTTTTTATTCCTTTTTATACAATTAAGGTAAATAACACTTTTGCCACACCAATAAGACCTGAAATTCTTTACCAGTATACCAGGCAGGTACACGTGTTTCACTCTGCCTACAGCACTGGTTACTTTAAGCGAGGCGTGAAAAAGTTCGTCAAGCTGAATGCTGAGTCAGTTTCCGAGTGCTGAGTCAGTTTCCGAGACTTTGCCTTCAGCTTACCAGCATGCGAGATGAAGTCAAATTGACGTGTCCTATAAATAAAAAAACTATAGCATTCCATAATGTACAATAAAGTTAACGGGAATTCGGGCCAAGGCAAATCAAAGGGAAAAAATTTACCTATACCAATCGCGTTAATTCTCGTTAACATTATTGTGTACCTATTTATTTTGATAGTAGCGACAGATCTGGGTTTGAACACTATCTAATTCGAGAGGCCAGGTGATATGTTTGAAAGAGTAGGTGCAGACTTTTCGCAGATGTCATTGTGTTCTTGTAAAATCGACAAAACAACTAAAAAAATAACATGGGCAGATTTACCAAAACGGATACTATTGAAGATTTATGGACCTTAAAAAGTTTCAAAGCTTTTTCTTCGAAAGTAAATTTAAATCGCAACAGCGCGCTTCCAAATCGTTCTGCTTTATTCAAGTCGCATTCTTGAAGTAGGATTGCAAATCAAATCGAGTTCAGCCTATTCCTATAGCGACCTCATTTTTTATTCATTACAGAAAATAAAATTATACGCCATGTCATTTCATTAGAGGATTAACATAAAGGATAACGGCGTTCTTGCTTCTTGAGTTACGTTTTTGCTTCAATTTACTTACTTTTAGTACCTACATGTGTTTTCATATTGAATTTTGACGATAATATTCACTTCTCACTTGTGAATAAAACAGTTTGTTTTTTTTTTCATTCAACTTCGTTTTCACTTCAACCGGAATATAATAATAATTTGTCATACTTCTAAACCGGTTTGTATTCTATATTATATAGGTACATAGATTACAGTCACGCCTATTTCCCGGGGGGGGGGGGGGAGGGTAGGTGGAGACCACTGTTTTCCATTTGCAACGACCCTGGCATACCTACATCTTTCGCTTTTGTAAATTAATCAATTACAGGGATGTATGGCTACGGCGTTTTGAAATTTACTACGGGCAAATCCGAGCGAGTTGCAACCTAATATAAAACCTTATGTCACGGTTTTTGTAATCGCACTTTAAAAGGGGTCATCTGATTTATTTATTTACCAACCTTCTCCCTCCTCCCTCCCTCTTTTTCAATCGCGATTTTAATACTGCTAATTCTTTACCCCACATATTATATTAACTGTATTTAATCTTACCTTATAACTCTGAATCAAGTAAATTCATCTATTATCTCGTACAAAGCTGTTTTGACACTTCAAAATTTATATACGAACTTACTAAGTAAGGGATTTTAGTCTGCCACATATTAGAATATATTAGCGCATTTCCCACACCAAAGCACTTTACTCCTTCTCTCTACAGCGTTATACATTTAAAATGTCAAGCGTTTCCGAATATTAATTCCTAAGAAGTTAAAAAGTTACGTCATGAACTGAACGTATCAGAGATAGCAGTCTTATTAGGCGGATAGTAGTACTGTGATGTGTGTGGCGGCAGTGAGTTCAACCGCTACGCAGGAGGCGTTGGTTCGATTCCCGCTTAGCCCCTCTAGACAAGTGGCAATTCGTTGCTCGGCGTATGATGGAATAGAATTCCAAATGTATGGGATTTGACGTATATGACAGGCTTCAACGAATGTCAAAAACGTCAAATCCTATACATTTGTCATTCTATTCCATCATACGCTGTGCAAAGAATTGCCACTTGTCTAGGGGGGTAGTGCAAATATTGGAATGCATGAATATGAGATTTGAATTGGTCCGGTCGTACCTCGGAGAGCACCTACGTTAAGCCGTTGGTCCCGGTTGCTATACGAACATCTATGGCAGTTGTTTCGTATTGCTGTAGCCCTCGAACACATTTTTTTACATTATTTTTGAAAATTGGAAAATTAAAATAATATCGGGCATATGGCTTAAAGGTAGGAATGCTTAAGTATGCTTCGAAGTATGCAACGGGCGAAATCGAGAAAGAATAACTAGTCTGATTTAAAACTAGAACACTAGCGGTTGCGAATCATGGAAACTCCGATAGAGTAGCCTTTGCATTATGTATGAAAATAGTACTGGCTGTCGTAAATTCTGACGCTAAAGGCTCGCGTTCTTTTTTTAATTTTGAATAATTTATGAGAGGCTATCATGTTCAAGAGCAGCCATTAGAGATACTTGTAGTGATGTTATTTGTTTACCCGAGTAGGTATGTGGAAATCTATATTATTCATATCACAGTTCGTTAGACTTTTTTTTTGTTTGAACGCGCTAATCTCAGAAACTGCTGGTTCAAATTGAAAAAAAATTTTTGCGTTGAAAATTCGGTTTATCGAGGAAGGTTTTAGGCTATATATCATCACGCTACTATCCGCGGAAACGGCGCAGTAATCATAAATGTCAAAAAATGCGGCAGATTCCCAAACATTATTTGAAAGTTAATAAAACCGAAATAGAAGCTGGGGCGGATCAGCCAGTAATAAATGAAATTGAAGTATATTATTATTGCCCGCTCTACACCTTCTGAATACACACACACCATCAAGAACGATACAAACTCCGCTCTACACGTTCGCCAACAAGTGATATTGGCCAACGCGTTCGCCACTGTGTTCGCCAACTTGTAGAGGGACCATAATATCGAAAACTGAACAAAACTTGAATATCGCCTGTACGTTGTGGAGTTCAGAAGGCAATCGCTTCACAGAAACTATCGAAGTTCAGCCGTTTCCTTGTTAAGGGGGTATTGTAGTGAGACGTCCTACCTCAAACATTTTTACTGACGAAACGAGAGCTCGAATACAGCAATTTTGAGGTGCTTTGCGGTTTTTTGAAAAAAATAATATCTGCGTGACAAATTATAACTTCACCAATCTCTAGATATTTTTATGCTCTATTTTTTAATACAAACTTCGGCATGATTTGACAAAGGCGTCTTAGTGAGGAACGTGTTTGAAATAGCAATTATCATGAATCGTGTTTCTGTTTTCACACGACCCTTGAGGGTTTAGTCCATTTTATGAATATGCTTTTTATTTGTCGCAATTTGCTATATGACTTGATATCCAAACGTTTAAAAATGTTAAAAAGCATTTAACCTGGCATTAAACTGAAAATGATCACAGCTGAGTTTGGAAAACTAGAGACTAGAGACTTTTTGATCTGCTGATAGTTTGATCAGGGTGGGCTTTAAGCGAGCACACTGACCCAACTAAACTGTCGGGTTGGTTGTTGTTAGAGCCCCCGCAAACTGCAGACATTTTAATCTGCCGATAGTTTGATAAGGCCTTGATTAAGCACAACCACTGTCACACCACAGGGACTGCGAGAAAATTCCATTTGATTTTAGCCTTTAAAGTAATGCAGTTAAAGTTTTTTGTTGAGTGAACGAAAGCGTGTAATGGAAATATTGTCATTTAATTTTGAACTTTAAATTTATAGCAATAAAGTCTAAAATTTAATGCCAATTTTTGCAGAGACTTTGGCACGACAGTGGTTTTGCTTTAGCAGAATCGAGGGCCAGGACGGGCTGTACCTAAGCCCGCACACTGGCCCGGCCAAATTGTCGGGTTGGTTGTTGTTAGTTTAGTTTGAAGGCAGTCGTGACGCCCATCCAACTTATTTGTCGGCCGATACCAAATCAGTGTGGTGTGTGCATTTTTGCTCTTTTATAAATATTCATACTGATTAATAGCCTGATTAAACTATGGGTATATAGAAAGTCAGCCGTTTACGGGAGCTCTAATAGTTGCATGGTTCCTTTTATGAGCAGCTTACATATGTGTAATCATTTCTGCTGTCAATAGTGTCAATACATACATTGTATTGTTTACGTTCCCGAGGGGGGCTATCTCGAAACCAGGGATAGTCCTGGATAGCCGGGGGGCGAAATATAATGTTTCTGGCTCTCTCACTTCTGGCAACTGAAGACCCAAAGACGGCGTGCAGTTTTATTCGGTACGAGCCTGACATAACCACGGGAGCATCTGTGGGGAGATTCACACTACAAATAAGATATTTTTTACGTTTTTTTTTCTTATACCATTTAGGTCGCAGACAAGGACATGGCCCACCTGATGGGAAGTGGTTACCGTGGCCTATGGGGGAGTGCAACACCAGGGAGTCACACTCGTGTTAGCGACCCTGCAAGAACAACGTTAACAACATTTAAAAGTGGTAATTAATTTGCTAATTAAATTTATATGGCTTCATTAGCAATTAAATAAAATTAAATAGTTTATTTAAAGCTAAGAAATGTTATCTCGAATATTACTTTACAGGTACCATGTACATAATACGGCCTTTGTCTGCTATCTGCTATTCAAAAAAGAGAAGAAATCTTAGAAATACTGTAATTATTTCTTTCTTTTTGATCTACACAGTAATTTTTAATTAATTAATTAAGGTGTAGTAAACTCAATTACATTTTTAAGAATAAATACAGCTTTTAAAACTAATTATCCATATATAAGAATAATCTGATTAGTAGTTGTAGTCTGTTAATGTATAGATTTATAGATAGTAAATGATCAAATATATTATATCGTTTTATGAAATCTTATCTCAAAGAAATAAAAAAAAATAAAAAATAATAAAAAAACCCCACAGCTGTCTAAAAGATCGAAACAAGCTTGATAGTCGGCGGTACCCATCAATTTATTTTGGTTTATGATTGGTAATTGGTCGATTAATTATGGTAATTGGTATTGGTAAATTTATATAATGTGTGTAATTATTTTATTTTATTTTATTTTATTCTTTCAGAAAAACTTACAGCTAGACTACATAATAGAAACGAATTGCAACATAAAATGGCCAATTACAAGTTTTTGCATATAGTAGATAAATATTGTTGTATATAAGTCGATAGATAGCAGTGCAAATAGCAGGAATATTATATAAATTTAACTAGAAAATATAATATTGACGGTACAATATAAAATACAGAAGGCAGTGAAAAAATACACAGGCAGTTAAAAAAACAAAAAAAATGTGTATTATGTAAATGATTGTAATGTATTAAAGTTATACCTAAATAATGTTGTAATAGAACCATTTAGTACAGCCTTTACTACACCTGCATCTAAAGTTTGCTCATTAATTATGCCTCGAAATGTTTCCAACTAAAATATAGAGAATGAGATATGCATGCACATTTGCACAACTGTACTAATTTATAGCAAACAATAAATAAATAAATATTCTACAACATTCTACACAACGCTATCTAGACCCATGGTAAACATAGCTTAACTAGCTTGTGTTATGGAATCTAGAATGCGAATTCTAGATTTTTTTTTGTAAATATATCCATACTACTCGTAATATTATAAATGCGAAAGTAACTCTGTCTGTCTGTTACGCTTTCACGCCTAAACCACTGAACCGATATTGATGAAATTTGGTATAGGGGAGTTTAGACCTTGAGAAAGGACATAGGCTAGGCGGAGCCGCGGGCAAAAGTACTTAATATACATAGAAACACTCAGACCAATGCAAATATACATATTAATATTTCAAGAATGGTACTTCAAAAATTCTCTTCAAAGGCTCAAGACTGGATTTGAACCTGTACGTCCTTTACAAGGGAATGCTCTGAGCACTGAACCTCATGAGCGAAGTACGTCTTGAGCATTCGAAATCCCTACTAATATTATAAATGTGAAAGTAACTCTGTCTGTCTGTCTGTCTCGCTTTCACGCCCAAACCACTGAACCGATTTTGATGAAATTTGGTATAGGGGTAGATTAGACCTTGAGAAAGGACATAGGCTATATTTGGTCGCGATAACCGACATCCAAGCGGGCGGAACCGCGGGCAAAAGCTAGTTCTCCTATATAACAATCTTAGGGCGATTTCTAATCTAAATCGATTTACTAGCTATTACCTACCCGCGGCTCCGCCCGCGTGGATGTCGCCGTGTCGGTCATCGCGACCAAACATAGCCAATGTCCTTTCTCAAGGTCTAATCTATCTCTGTGCCAAATTTCATCTAAATCGGTTCTGTAGTTTAGACGTGAAAACGTTACAGACAGACCGACAGACAGAGTTATTTTCACATTATAATATTAGTATGAAGTATGGACTTTTTCTCATAAATTCGCGATTAACATCATCCGACTCAATTACTGAGCATTTTCTAAGAGCACAGTGCCATCAGCATATCATACAAGCATTGTTATAATGAGTCTACTTTAATAACATAATTCAAAATAATATTCAGTTCAGAATTTAACAGAAATGTAACAAAGTTGGCAGTTCGTTTTAGGAACTTAATTTACCGTCAAAAACACACTTATGTCATTTACACTGGTTTAGGAGTTGAGTTGTACAATGTGATCCACCTGAAAGTTATAAAAAAAGTTTATATAAAATTTAACATGCTTTTGACATTTTTATAATTTAAGAACACAATAAAATTTAGAGATATACTCGTATTTTGGAACCCATCGGCAGTGAATTCATCTTTTTGACTGGGTTAAATACTAGGTATCCTAAAGGAGATTGTTTCAAACCTAGGCAAGGCTAGTATTAGGTACATGTTTTGATTTATAATTAAGTTCTGTACCTAACTCAGTGTATCTTCTTTAAATCTTTCATTATGATTGTACTTAGAGTATTATACTCTAAGGCCCGTATTCTAGAATGACGCTTAACTCAAACTCGATTTGCCTGGCCCCCTAGACAAGTAGCAATTCGTTACTCGGCGTATGATGGAAAAGAATGACAAATGTATAGGATTTGACGTTTTTGACATACGTTGACGCCTGTCATATACGTCAAATCCCATACATTTGACATTCTATTCCATCATACGCCGAGCAACGAATTGCCACTTGTCTAGAGGGGCTGAGGACAGATTGTATAAAACTATAGACAATCTGTTTGACAGCCTGTCAAATCTGTGGAATACGAGTATGTGCATACAATCTTGCCTCGGGTAAATCGAGATTCAGCTGAGTGGCATTCTAGAATTCCGCACACGTGGATGTCGGTTATCGCGACCAAATATAACCTACTAGCTGTTACCCGCGGCTCTGCCCGCTAGGATGTCGGTTATCGCGACCAAACGTAGTCTATGTGTTACTCTGATGTATAAGCTATATTATTGTAAAGTTTCATTAAAATCCAGTCAGTATGTTTTACGTGAAAGAGTAACAAACATTCATCCACACTTACAAACTTTCGCGTTTATAATATTAGTACGATGTCCTTTTCCAATCTCTAGTTTAAATCTTTTCTTACGCGTAACAAATACAAAAAGCTAATTTTGCATTTACAATAATCGTATACTTACTGAAGAAGTTATCATTCTAATTTAAATACAGTATCATTCAACGTCAACCATTCCACCACAATCTTACATCTATCTTCCCACAATAATATACAAATAGTAGCACTGTATAGCGTTATATCTACGCTCACTAATTAATTAAGTCGCATACAGTCGGGTAAACGCAGATAAATCGGCTACAGTATATGTTACCGGCAATTGTGTATAAAGCAGGTATTCTATACAATGCCTGGGCAATGTATATTTATTTTTTATAACCACCATGTATGTTTTTGACAACATTTAATAAATTACTGGGCGCGCCTATTGTACAGGATGCCTAGGAAAAGTATAAAATAAAGAGTAGGTATTTCATACATAGCCTGGGCCTTGTATAGAATACCGGATTATGCACTTTGCCGGTAACATATTATACACCACTTAACATAGCTCACATTATTATTTGCTTTCATGTAAGTAATTGCTTGTACACTGTTATAATCATAGACATGTTTTTATGATTAACTTCAATAACATTTAAAGCAGGTTATAGGTACTACCTATTTTTGTGAATTTTGTATCCCATAACATTTAAATACCTAAGTACATTTTTATTAATTAACCGACTTCAAAAAAGGAGTTTCTCAATCCGTACCCATTTTTTTTTAAAATAATTATTATAAGTGAGTTTTTAAATAAAACATATTAAATAGACACATCAAGATTGTTTACCTTTAGTTAAGTACCTAACCGAATGGAGTGTATGAACCAAACTCCTCCGAAACGGATGAACCGATTTTCGACTGATCAGACGGATGTACACATATACTTACTCTAGTCATAATGTTTAATAATGAACCCCTGCTGAATTGTTACTATTACCTATTATATGTATCTTGTACGAAATTCATAATGCAGATGAAAAATGGGAGAAATTATTACTGCCAGTGCTATGAACTACAAGCGGTGGATAAATCAGAATGCAACATGCGAAAAGCGCCGGCTTCAGAGTTTTAAACCAAAACAATACGGACCGGATTTGGAAAACAAACATCAGTTACATCAGAATTCATATTCGTAATGCCAATGCGACTGCAATCCGTGATGGATGCGAATCGCGGGTATACTCGTTTTTGATTAAGTTTTATTTAAATACATTTTTCCATGACGTTATTTATGTTAATCCTGTAAAAATGCACACTATATTTGGATATAATGAAGTCTATAACTTAATACGAACACTTTAATATTGATTGACATTTCAGAATTGGTCCGTTCCCGGTTTTCCCTTTGACAGATTTTACTGCATTAGTTGACCTGTCAACATGTCAAGCATTTACGTTTGATGGTGGCGATGGAGGCATTTTACATGGCTATTTGTATTTGTGTATTTGACATACATATTTGGCAAATAATTGCCACGTGTGGTATATTGAGAAAACATTGGCCTTTTTGCCTATTTGACAAATATGGCCAATACCATATACGTTGACCGTGTGCTTGTCATTTGGCTGTATTTGCATGTTTGCGTGTACGACAAATACTTTGCCAAATACAACAAATGACCAATAGCGAACACAAATAGCCATTTGAAGTGCAGCCAGAATTGATAAATAATTGCCATGGTGGACGCAAACGTCAAGTTGACGAACCTTTTTTATCATCCCAATTGTATCTAAGGCATATATTTATAGCAGAAATAACCTTTATCCCAGTTAGGTAGAAAACTCAAACATTTGGGTTGATAAACAGAAGATAAAAGATACTGAATTGTTTTGTCTTCACTTAATTACATATAGTTATTATAATACACCCATAACATAATCGTGAATGTAGCTCAGGGTCGTCTTGGGAACAAAGTCTACGCATAAAAGTAACCTAAATTTGCCTAGCGCATCCACCACTGTAATGGACCCAATGGGAGCGTTTGGGGACTGAGATACGAGTTCTAGCCATAAAAGAAAGGGAAATAAATGCTTTCGTTTAATGAAACGTTTGTCTTAAGCAAGACACTCAAAGACGCGTCCCTTCTGTTTTGTCTTCTTCCCCTTAGCGTTAATTCCCAGTCGCACCCGAAGCTTTCAAGCTCGGAGTCTGGGGTCCGCTTTACCAGCCTTAACTACGAATTTGGCTAGACCTCGATATTTCCCGTGAAGCGATTGTCATCTGACCTCCACAACACAATGTTAACATTAGGCGATATCGAAGCTTTGCAGTTAGACCGTTGTTTTTGGATTTTTTAGGGCTCCAACTATCTGGAACGACTGCCATAGATGTTCTTATGGCTACCAGGACCGACGGCTTAACGTGCTCTTCGAGGCACGACCAGACCAATGCAAATACTAATATTTCATTCACACAAATATTTGCACTGAGCGGGGATCGAACCCCCGCCTCCTGCGTAGCGGCCGCGTTCACTACCGCTACGCCACGGAGGCTGTTTTGTAACACGCAATTAAAAAATTCTAAAGTGATTTAGAATATTATGTTACAGATCAATAATATTGTACCTATATCACTATTTTATCTTACCTATATCACAATATTGTACCTATACCTAACACTGTTGCTTGGCGAATTATATTTAAACACAAGAGAGTTACCAACATAGCATAATGTATGACTCTACCTTTTTTTATCGAGCGAATAATCGCCACAGGTACTTCCCCCGCCGGAGCCGGAGGAGGAGGTTTTGTCGAACTCGAAACGTCTGAAAACGCAGGTCGTCTGTGGGCCGTCGCGCGTTGATTGCCGGAGGTGAGATTGTCGTAGCCATGTCCCTGGCACCCCGGCCGACCCAGGGCCATATTTTCGATCTGGCCCTCTTCCGGTGTGGGGACCACAGATGTATGATCTCTGCCTACCTTTAGCTAGCTTTAGCTCTCTTGTCGCCGACTTTGTGAAATTATTGAAAATTGATCGTTAGTGAAACTTAATGTAAATATCAAATCTAAATAATAAAATCCACTTCAAGAGAATTCAATCCTGAAGTAAAATCCTATAACTGCCAAGACAATGCCTGCTCAGTCAATAAAAAATGCAGGAACAAAATTTGTTATTGCGACCAAGTCCTTTTATTGAAGATATCTTCTTTGATGTCGAATTAATATGGAAATATTCGTCCTTTCAGCTTCGGATAATAGACGTGTATTAAAAATCTGTAGGCATACTTAAAACCGAATGGCTTTTGACTTTGAAATGCTCTTGATGATATCCTATTAAACAATTTTTGAGATGAAAGAATGAAGTTTATTACGTTAAAGATTGAAATTTTTGTGTAGCAAGCAAGCAAGCTGAGTACCACCATTCTCACATGGTACGGTGCTGTAATGATGACCTTCTTTCCTGATCTTCTTTGCTTTTAGCTTACCATTGAGCGAGGAGGAGTGAAGTACTGATAAGCACCTCAGTACCCAAGTCATCTCATTACTAACTCGAAATTATGTGGAAATTCTAGGCATTGAGTTTTCAAATATTCATACTTTTGAACTACACTACATAAGAACTACACTACTATATTTACGTTTTATTATGTTAAAAATGAAATATGTTTTTTATATCATAAATTAGTATTTCATCAGTTTCATGGGGAAATGTTTTATTAGAAAGTGACTTACTCGTCACTGTTCTGTTCTCTCAAACTATTCTGTTTAACCACCTGCTTTACCAACTAAGCGCTGGTTCACTCTTCAGGTTGAAAAGTGTAAAAGGAGAAACCTGTGTTATAATAAATCATCACGAATCCTGTATTGACACCCAGCAATTAGATCAATAGGAGGAAATCAGCACCAATGATGTCTTGTCGGAAAGAATCAGACATAGGGCGCTATTTGCCTGGATAATCTACTAGAAATATTCTGCAATATGAATGTACTGACTTACAGCCAGGACAGCCTCCCTGGCGTAGCGGTAGTGAACGCGGCCGCTACGCAGGAGGCGCGGGTTCGATCCCCGCTCAGTGCAAATATTTGTGTGCATGAAATATAAGTATTTGCATTGGTCTGGTCGTGCCTCGGAGAGCACGTTAAGCCGTCGGTCCCGGTTGCTATAAGAACATCTATGGCAGTCGTTACAGGTAGTTGGAGCCCTAAAAAATCCAAAAATAACAGTCTAGCTGCAAAGCTTCGATATCGCCTAATGTTAATATTGGGTTGTGGAGGTCAGATGGCAATCGCTTCACGGATAATATCGAGGTCTAGCCAAATCCGTAGTTAAGACTGGTAAAGCGGACGCCAGACTCCGAGCTGAAAAGCTTCGGATGCGACTGGGAATTAACGCTAGGAGGAAGAAGATGAATGTACTGACTTACTCGAAGAAGCTAATATAGAGATAGACAGTCAAAAGTTAAGCAAGCTAACAATAGCCTAAAAGCTATTGCGCAACAATTTGAGCGAAATCATAAACTTTCAAGTTCGGTTAGCCTTGTGGTGCGAGAACTGAAAAGTCGAGGCTTCGCCGGCCGCAAGCAGTACAATAGCATGTCGTGACAATGGCCGTACATTAATAAGCGAGGTACAAGTTGGTGTCAAGATTTGGTAAACAGAGACTGCTCTACGTAGGTATGTGTGGTTAGTGCGGGTAGTTATAACGTCGTTTGTGTCAGTAGTAGGATAACAGGATGATATTATTTGATTATATATATATGGTATAGGCTCATCCCCTATTACGTGGGACCTAATACAATGATTGGTGAAATGTGGGTGTTAATTCACCTCTGTCTAATCCTCCGGGAATAAAGGCGCGATTGTATGTATGTATGTATAATCTGACGATGGAAGCCATTAATAAGTTTTTTAACCGACTTCAAAAAAGGAGGTTCTCAATTCGTACCCAATTTTTTTTTTTTTTTTTTTGTATGTTTGTTACGCGATTGTGAAGCCAATTCTAGACGGATTTTGAAAATTCTTTTTGTGTTCGTAAGTAGATTATTCCGAAGTGGTCCCATTTAAATTTCGTAAAGATCTGATGATGGGTTTCCGAGATTAGACCAAGGAACTCTTCAAAAAGTACCAGGAAATCAGCCGCGATTGCTGCAATGGCATATTATTGCAATGTTTCTGCCATTACACATCATAACATCACGCCTGAGTCCTTTGAAGGAGTTCGCAGAAGTGTTCAGAATATTCAGCTATATTTTCGGTGTATATGCATTGATTTTAAAAATTATTTTTGAATAATGATTTAATTTTATTTTTTTTGTAGCGTGGCCGGTTCGATCTGTATTGCAGCGTCAGCAGCGCATGTACAGTCAGGTCACTATACATGCGATGTACAGTCGTGAGACTGTGCAAACTCACTAAAAAGAGAAAAATAAATTCATTTTTAACAAAAAAGTTTAACCGACTTCAAGAAACGAAAAAGAGGCACTGAAAAGCGAAAAATAACTTAATTTACAGACTTACTGATTTATTAGAAGTCGGTGCCAGCCAACTTTGTTTGTTGTGTCTGAACTACTATGATGCAATTAATTGAAATATGGCCTCTCTTGGGCTAAGTACCGACTTATAATAAATCAGTAAGTCTGTAAATTAAGTTATTTTTCGCTTTTCAGTGCCTCTTTTTCGTTTCTTGAAGTCGGTTAAACTTTTTTTGTTAAAAATGAATTTTTTTGGAAAGGTTTGACTTAAAACAGTCACAGGTTTTGGATTACAATTGGTTTAGTAGAATCAGAAATAGATATAACTAAAGCTAGAAATAGGTAAAATATAAAAATAGGTAGGTATAACCCGCGCCACGTATCTTGTACCTAAAATGTGCTCAAAATGTGCCCTATACGCGCAGTACACATTTCTTGTGTGTCTTTTGAAGATAGCACGGGATGCTACTGCGATAGACGAACTCAAATTCACCAAGCATAGACTATTGCAAAGCAATCCGCGGGTGCCAGAGCTTCGTATGCCTTACGATTTAGGTCCAAGATACATGGCGCGGGTTATACATACGCCATAAATATCCTATCACTACCTAAATATATAAGCTAGAACTGTGTAGTCGCGATATCGTCAGCTGAATAGCGGATATCACCTAGTATAGTATTTTGGATTGAGTTCTAATCAGTTGCAGTGAATCAAGTTTCAGGGAGGAGTCCAGCAAATATGCAGTTAGACTGGTAAATGGGACCCCAGATACCGAGGTGAAAGCTTCCGATGTGACTGGGATTTACGCTAGGATGAAGAAGAAATATTTTGGATTGAGTTATCAAATCCATTCCTAAAATTAATCACTTTTTTCCCATTACGCACTTATTGTTTACGCTTACATTGCAGTTCTCAATCACCTTTATACCTTCATAACGTGTCAGAACTTTTGATCAATGTCAATAACAGGTATTAATATTAAGATAGATAGGGATATTAAATATAACATCCCTGAAATTGACACAAAATATCGTCAATATATATTTTGATAAATGGCCTCTCATTGTTTATGTAGGCAGGACGCGAGGTCAATACCCACTTCTATTTTGGTTTACCGAATACAATCTGCGCTTCAGATTCTGACAGTAAATTCGATATCGGATAAACTATATAATATAATAATTATTATTTATTTATTTATTCAGAAAACTATAGAACCATATAAGAAATAATGACATGCAACATATATTATATAAAAGCAAAATATCAGTCACTGATTAATCACAAAATCTCAGAAATTATAACACTTACAAACTTGAAATTTGGCAGGTCGGTGCCTTATAGGGCGTAAACATCCACTAAGAACGAATTTTACGAAACTCCACCCCTAAAGGGGTAAAAAAAGGTACGAAGTCGCAAGTGGCCATTAGGCCCCGGCCACAACTCCACGGCACGGCGCCGTCCGCCGTCGCCGTCGACGGCGACGGCGCCGCGCCGTCGAAATTCACGGCGCCGTGCAACAAAATGGCTACAAAAAGTGGACGGTGTGTTGCAGGGGGCGATTCTCGATCGAAATTTCTCAGATGGCGAGCGCGTAATGACATAGTGTCTTACTAAAAATACGTCAATGTTATTAATTTACATGAATTATATTATTATTTATATTACAACATTTTACTTTAATATTTCAGTGATATATTAATAATATTTCATAAAATTACGAATTCATTATTAAAAACATATTTTTTGTGGGTGGTGCATTGTCGCGATTCTGATTAGTAATTAGATACGCAATTGACGCAAAAATCCGCCCCAACACAACATAGGATCACGGTCCTATGTTTCGAATCGCGTCTTTCAAAGACTAATGATACGTCAACCAAGAAGTGACAGTGAGACAACAAACGTATTAAATATATGATGAAAGAGTGCGTTTTTCAGCCTCAAATATCAAAGAACAAACGGAACTACATTTCACGCCTAATTTTATTTTTTCTATATTTACATTTCTTGAAATAAGATTACGAAACGTATTATAAAAATTACAAACTATGTCAAATTTAGGGTTGTCAATACAAATAAAAATTAGTTTTCCCATGCATTTGGAAGATTTTAATTAATGAGGTGAACTTCTTTGCTAATATCAAAAATGAACTTTAGACAGTAATAATAATTATGTATAATTTAAATCATATTACATATTTTAGTTATCTGAAGATCTAAGATGCGCGTTGGCGTACACTTTTAAGCATTTCGAGTATATAAGGTACCAGCCATCCTGCTGTACTGTTATGTCCTTTTTGTGGGCATCCGAAGGGATACCCACACGATAAAGAAATAACAGACTTATAGTTTGGATGACATTATAGGCTACATTTTATCCCTGTATAGGTTCCTCTAGATAGTTTTTATAATGACTATCGCATTAAGATTAAAAACCCGACTGCAAGCTAGTTTCGACCTTAATGACATTTCTTAAAAAATACGTTTTTTGACATGTATAGATGACGTTGATCACGAATATGAAAAAAAAAACTGGGTATTAGTTGCCGTCGATAAGGTCGAAAATGGCTTGCACGTATTTTTGGAGTCTCTGGGTTATAGTCAATGTAAAAAATAGGCGCAAGCCATTTTCGACCTTATCGACGGCAACTAATACCCAGTTTTTTTTTCATATTCGAGATCAGCGTCATCTATAGATGTCAAAAAACATATTTTTTAAGAAATGTCAATAAGGTCGAAAGTAGCTTGCGGTCGGGTTTTTTAATCTCAATGCCATAGTCATTATAAAAACTATCTAGAGGAACCTATACAGGGCTAAAATGTAGTCTATTGTCATCCAAACTATAAATCTGTCCTTTTTGTTGAGCGAAAAATCCTCTCAGATACCCATAAAAAGGACATAATCGCTAGGCAGGGAGATAGATCTTTTTTCTATACGATTTAGGTGGCAGACTAGCACACGGTCCACCTGATGGGAAGTGGTTACCGTGGCCTTTGGAGGTATGTAACACCCTCTTAATTTGAAATAATACAATTTAGGTATCCCGAAATTAGATTCTTGGGGATTGCGGAAATAGGATCTCTTTTATTTCATGCAAGCGGAGCCATGGTCAACGTCTTGTTATAATATTTACATAAAAATAGAAACAGTAATAGAATCCGTTACAATTCGTTTTTTATTCTAAAATCAAATCTAGACGTCATCCGTCATGCTCGCGACTAGTGTGAAAGGGATAAAATATAAATGTTTACTTCAGAATTTTTACGTTCGTAAAACTTCGTAAAGGTTCGTAAAGTTTCGTTTTCAGGTTACAGTTTTTTTGACGTCGAACTATGAAGTCGACTACTCTAATTGCGGAATTGCCCTCCCTCATGTCACACTTTCCACGGCGCCGTAGCACGGCGCCGTGAATTTCTACGGCGCGGCGCCGTCGCCGTCGACGGCGACGGCGGACGGTGCCGTGCCGTAGAGATGTAGCCGGGGCCAGTTATGTATAATTATTATGGAACTAAGTGAATTCAATGGCGACTTTTTTAAATACGTCATTCTCAACTGTTACATCTATATGACCTCCTAGCTGTTACCCTCGGCTCCACCCGCGAGGATCTCGGTTATCGCGACTAAAAATAGCCAAGGTCTAATCTATCTCTGTACCAAATTTCATAAAAAACGGTTCAATGGTTTAGGCGTGAAAGCGTAACAGACAGACAGACAGACATTATATGTATTTACTTTCACATTTATGCAGCCTCTTTCGATGACTGTCAAAGAAGTTCTGAAGAATGCAGCTACTGCCTAAAATTATCTAGTCAGTTGTTCTAAAAATAGTTTATCATTTTATCAAAAAAAGGTTAATTATATTATAATGATGACTAACAGTAAAGTTATTTTCTCATCAAACAGTTAAACTAATTAAAATTTCTTTAATAAACAACTCAAAGTCAAGAAACAATTCGGCATCGAAGTTATATGATGTAAGTAAATTGGATGAGTTCATTGATCTATTTTTTTGGTTCCTCTTTAACAAAACGTAAAATGAAAAGTTGAAGAATTTGAATATATGGATAACGTGGAATATTACACCAGATAGGTACGATGAGTCGTCTTTGAGTCAAATGGTATTCTAATATTTTAGTTTCATTTTATATTTTACTAGCTGACCCGGCGAACTTCGTACCGCCATATTTTCTGATCCCGTTCCCGCTGCATATCTCTAAATTTATCAGTGTTTCTCTACAATATTATGCATGTATTATACATATAAACCTTCCTCTTGTATCACTCTAACTATTAAAAAAAAACCGCTTCAAAATCCGTTGCGTAGTTGCGAAGATTATTGGGACGGACAGACAGCTACAGCGATTTTGTTTTATAATTATGTAGTGATAGTGATGATAGTGATAGTGATGATAGTGAAGTGGTTCTATTCTATTCTAATATGCACAGTAGATTTTACATAATACAGATATACATAGTCACGCCTTTATCTCTGGAGGGTTAGGCAGAGGTGATGTAACACCCATATTTCACCAATCATTATAATTAAGGTCCCATGTAGTATGTAGTGGATGAGTCTATTGCCGTATTCCTGGCACTATTGTTGACTCGAGCCATGCATCTGAGGCTGAGTCTGGGCTGTATATGATGTTCACAGCCGTATCCCTTAGATGCCTTGGACGACACCGCATGGGAGGAGATGGGGTGGTACAAATTCTACTCTGCCAGCAATTACGCGGCTTTTAGGTGCTTTTACATAATATATGCGTAAAAACTGTAGTCAGTGTGGTAGTAAACTTTTCCATTTGCGGATTTAGTGGTTTTTGAGTTCCTGAATAAGGATAAATGCTATCCGTTCCGCACAACCCGTTCACCCTCGTCATCCCATAATATACATACTATACAATAGAAGCTGATAACAAATCATTGGGTATTTTGAATGTGAGAAAAGTCAACCTTGACACAGGATTTTTATCGGTGACCATTCGGATACCACCCACATCAGAAATGATTAGTTAGGAGCTGAGATTCTTTCATATGTTTGACCGAATTTATGTCTCAATTGCTTGTACGCACAAAGGTGTTTTTATGTACTTAATCTAATACCTTCACGTATATAAATTTATATTCTCGTTCTATTGCTTCTTCATCCTGGTGTTACTCCCAGTTGCATCCAGCTTTCAACTCGGAGTACGGGGGCTTTATCAGTCTTTCATATTTGGCTGGAGTTTTTTTTTTTTGAAGCTACAGCCATCTGACTTCCACCACCTTATAACGATATTGGACGATATCGAAGCATTGCAGCTAGATCAGTTGTTCAACTTTTTAGGGCTCCAACTACCCGTAACGACTGCCATAGATGTTAGTATGGCAACCGGGACCGACGGCTTAACGTGCTCTCCGAGGTACGACCAGACCAATATAAATACCCATATTCATGCATACAAATATTTGCACCGAGCGGGGATCGAACCCGCGCCTCTTGCGTAGTCACTACCGCTACGCCACAGAGGCTGTCCTCCTTCTAATTGCCGCCTTCTATTGCTATTGTCGCCTAAAGTGTGTACCCTAAATAATGCCTTTAAAGTCATAGGTTTAACCGTTCATTTCATGATTTTCTATTATCACGGGTCATGCATGCGATAAACAAAAGCAATATTTGCGCTCAAAATTGGAAATATCCCAATACTCATGAAATAAGGGCGTAGTTACCTGACCTACATATATTAATATTATGTTTGTGGGTACTTTACACGGAAAATGTGTCGTTAGCAACTGCATAACGACCATAAAGGGTGGAACTGAGGGTATTGTGACGACATTACTTTTTGTAAATGACACGTCACAGATACACGTTTCCTTATCTTCTAATGTATAAAAATCAATGCCACTTTCGTTGTTAGTTTATAACTCAAGAACGGCTGAACCGATTTGACTAATTTCAGTCTTGAAATGTTCGTGGATGTCCAGGGAAGGTTTAAACGGTGAGAAAATAGGTGCAGCGGGTACGGGAAAAATATGGTGGTACGAAGTTCGCCGGGACAGCTAGTAATGTATAATAACATCTTTTAAAATATTATCAATATTGGTAACAGTAAAGTCAAAAAGTCTAAAAAGTTTACTTCATAAAAAAGTGCTTAACGCGCTTAAAAAACACTTCAAAGAGATGTCACATGTGAATTATCACAATTAGTCCAATAGGTAGTACTGCACGGTAGTAGGTACGGCCGTTTAGAATTGAAAAAAGATAACTATTATGATACCTACACACAGTTTACAATATTGCCACAAAAAGTCATTCGAGTTTTACAGTGTCGAGTTAGTCTAGTCTATTTGTATAATGTGTTTTATAAAAAGTCGCTACAAAATTGTTTACCTATAGTTATATACCTACCTAATCAAAATGTAGTAGGTACTATGGTATAACTAACTCGTCATTTTTTTTAAAGTAGGTAGTTTTCTTTCAAAAAACTGTTAAGGATGTTTCAGTATATTGTACATACATTAAATCCCTGACTTATGTCAAAAGGCACTCAGTATCAATAGCGCTTTCAGTAACGGTAGTGACTCACCCCAACAAAATATCTCGGTGGTATTGTTAAACGCGGAGATTGTATACTCAGTTACAAACAATAGTTTGCATACGTCGTTACAAATCTCTCCCTTGTTTATCTACTTACCTGGTATGCAAATAAGGGTCAATATTGCTTTTAAAGTAGAACGAGTTGAAACCTTTTTATGCAAATTCGAGTAGGTACAGTACAACAGTACACATATTGATAAATATTTGTGTTATGATGACGTATTATTAGCTGCATCACTTTTTGGCTTTCAAGCAGTGATTTTTGTACTGAAGATATAAGTTAAATGTAGAAAATCTAAATATACTTAAATTGTTTTCTAAATATAAGTGGAAATTAAGCATTCAACATGACGATAAAGTACTGGTTTTGCTCACTTAAAAAAGGCGCTTTGACGAGTTTTAAATGAAAGAAAGGATATTCGTGATCACGATTCACTTATTTTAATAGTTCTACAATTTAACTTTTAAACTGCCCTTTTTGCAGAAATTTAAATTTAGACTAATGTATGTATGTTCTATTGATTCTTTCCATTTTTTTAAATTACGAGTATATTCATTTTTCATTTTCAGTACTTGCATACTGTTTTTATGTCGACGGTACAGCATTATAAATCCCTGAAAACTTTATTAAAAGAGACAACGCAAGGTTGTCTCTTCTTTAAAATTTTAAATAGTTTCAGAGTCTCGTGAGTTAATATAAGATAGCTATAACCTAAACATAGAATTTGGGACAACGATTTGTAATATTGTAATGATTGTTAACGATTTAATTTCTGAAAATATTTTGTAAAACTACCTCATTATTTACGGCGGAGTATAGAAACTTTTATTCAAATCTCAAAGCCGGTACAGCTAACCAAACATATCCCCATAGAAACACAAATAAGTCACCCCAATTATATAACTAAGTAGTCCTACTAATATTATAAATGTGAAAGTTTGTGAGAATGGATGTGTGGATGTTTGTTACTCTTTCACGCATAAACGGCTGGACCGATTTGGTTGAAATTTGGTATGTATATAGGTTATACCCTGGATTAACATATAGGTTGCTTTTTATCAACACACCACGCGGGTGAAGCCGCGGGCGGAAGCTAGTTTTACATATAAATAGGAAAGGTCCTTAAAAAGTAAATGTTTGCGTATTCATTAGGGTGAATTTGAGTTGCCGCCGCTTACACTACCAAAAGAACTAATCCTGTGGCTACACATGTTACTTAATAAACCGAATTGTATCAGAAGGCTTTTGCGTGTAATGCCCTTGATGTTAAAATCCTCTATAGGAGACGGTAAACGCTTGTCTTTGGTGGGTGGCTTACAAGCACTTAGGCAGACAATCACACGACCCCAGGATATTTAAAAGGTACGAAAACAGAGAGAAAACTGTTATAGTTAGTTTGAATTTTTCCTGGAACATATTCCTCAATGAAAGTGTTCCGAGAATATGATCGAGTTCAATGCGAAGAAAACTAGGTCATGTTGTGCACCCAGAGACAGTGTTTTGTTTACAAGCTTTATATTAACTTGCATTGTATGAATGTATGCATTTTACAAACAAATCCATATACATACCTACTCATAATATAAATGAGAAAGTAACTCTGTTTATCTGTTTGTCTGTCTTTTACGTTTTCACGCATAAACCAGTGAACCGATCTTGATGAAATTTGGTGTAGATATACCTAGATTAGACCTCAAGAAAGGACATAGGCTATGTTTGGTCGCGATAACCGACATCCACGTGGATGGAGCCGCGGGCAACAGCTAGTTCTCAAATAAATATAATCTGAACAAAACTGATAGCACAAAAAGTAAAGATGGAAGCCCTAGTAGGTACATCATTATTTATAACTGAAATAAATAGTTCTTTTAACAGAGTTGTACAATAAAAGAGTTCTGAACACTTTCTTTCAACCGTGGTACTAACGAGGGTCTTGTCTAAGTTATAACCGCTCTGCATTGTTTTAATCACTCGAGACTACCATTCTGGCATTCAACTACTCCGGGAGACGAAGATAAATCATTTATTTTATGGCTGTAAGGGAAGTCAATTGGAGTTAGAAACTTCATTAATATTAAAACGCGATGGTGGGAATCGATTTAAGACGTATAAAATTGATGAATGTTGATTTTGTCCCTGAAAGAAGCCTCAAGTGCTCTTAGAAATCAAATCTTTGTGGAAATTATTTTAGTTAAAATATTATCAATAGCAAAGTTGATAGATATACTGTCTAAATAACTATGCAAAATAGTAGTAATTTCTTAGTTTAAACGAAATAACTATTTAATAACATTTTTAAACTTCTCGTTTAATCTTTGTTTTGTCACCTGACAACAACAATCATATCAGTTTTTAGCTATAAGAACCGTTTGCAAATAATTAAAAAACCTATCAACTGACTTGTCAGATCATAGAATCTCTATTCATTTACAATAATGTTCTATCTGCATAATTTCTTACTCTCAAACTGTGTATATCAACTCTATATCCTACCTCCTGCACTAAAAACGATCTAAATAAAGCCAAGAGAAAGCGCGATCGAGATAGCAGAATTTTATTCTCGAATAACATAACCCAAAGTAATAATTGATACGAAAGAAGATGAAGACTGTGCATTATTCGATCATCATCATCCTTATAGAGACGTATTTTCCTGATTGCATCCGAAGCCAAGGTGACTCAGAGTTCAGGGTCCGCCCTCCGGCGGCTGCATTATTTGATCGGTAGGTATAAGTTAAAGAGGATACTTTCAACTTAAAAGAGTTTATTGTTCAATACTAAGGATTCTGTGACTAAGGTATGTGTATGAACTTTTACTATTATGTATTTACCATTACCAATATATAATTTGAGTACCTATCTATAGGGGAGGCCTGCAGTGGACTTCCTATGGCTGAAATGATGATGATGATATATCATTTACGGTATTTTAAGTTTTTACTCGCATTACTATTAATTTAAGTTCCGAAAAACTGCTTTTGGTAGAATCTCGAGCGGTGAACCATCTACCGAGATATGTATCACAAGCAGTTATCGAAGTTTTAGAATATTTCTACGTTAGTAACAAAACATGCTAGAAGCGCTACGAGAAAATTGTTATAAGATTTTTATTAAGACAATCTTCGGATCAAGATTCCACTTCCGTAGACGTTAGACGAATCCTCTTTGAAATATCGTTCCTGTTTTATATTCTTCATGCATTCTTCTCCGTCCTGCTTGCGACGTTAAGTATGAAACTGATGCACTTAGTATCAGTTATTTTGCTTTTATGAACAAATTATGGAACTCCCACTGGGGAACCTTGGTTATATTGTGTCGACTGTCGACGTGTTGATTCGTCGATCGCTGTATTGCTTTGCTATATACAATAACAGCCAAATAATACAACAAATAATATAATTCCTACATTTTAGATCTCGAAATACTTACTAATTTTTTTTTATTTTTACGTTCATGGGAGTCCCTGCCGTTTGTCCTCCAACCTCAGGAATAATATCCTCCACAAATCCTCAGCCGGCACCAATCTGCAGTTGAGATTGGCCCACCTGAAGATGCATTTTATATAGATACCATACATACATACATACAATCACGCCTTTATCCCCGGAGGGTTAGGCACAGAATAGTGCCCGAAAAACATCAATAAGCTCACCCCCTATTATGTGGGACCTGATACAATGATTGGTGAAAATGTGGGTGTTAATTCACCTCTGCCTATAGGTACCATCGAAGATAAATTTAACGTTTATAAAAACTTTTGCTTCAAATGTACTAATTGGAACACCGAGAGTTGTAGAGTTTATTTAAAAGTTATCGGTAAACTGCGCAGTCGAAGTGCGCCAGTCAAGTGCTTGCATTAGCTGTGGGAGTATTGAGATTGATTGAACTGGCTGTTAACGTAGTCAAAATTGAATAACTGATGAGTATTGTTACCATTTCGATAAACTAGTTATGAGTGTAGAGAAACCACTGCAGGGGGAACCCCCTTTAAAGTTACGCCACCGATAGTCCCATGTGCATACAAACTCAACTAATGCTAAGGATAGTACTTTTGGTGTAAGCCAGCAAATCAACCGCCGCGCCGCCGTCAGTTATGACGGTGGTCAATAATTTACAACAAAAATTCATAACAGTTTTGGCTGTGAATTGTGGTACCTACCAATTTTTATAGGTTCGGTAAGTCTTGTGATCTGTGATCTGAATAATGTACTCAAAGGATCCGGTTAATTAAATAGACTGCCTGTACTCGTATTATGTCTTCAGACTGCCTTCTAGGTGTGTTTTATTTCTTTTTAAACAGTTTATTTGCTAATTAGTTCTCAACAGACGTAGCGCTGTCAGCAAAGGCAAAATGAATACTAGCAATTTATAGTTGACGTCTAAACAATGTTTAAATTAAACTTTTGCTTGTTGTCTGTTTATAGTTCTAAAATTAAAATGACTTATATTCCATTTCATACAAGTACTATTGGTATCATTCTTATGTTATTGTCGGTTGCTATTGTTATGGGAAAGAAACCTAACAATTACAAAATATTGTTCACTATGTTATTGAAATTAATTAATTAATTTAATTTTCAAGTAGGTTACTGATTACTGAGATTACTAAGTTTTCTTCGAATCAGGCATTACTCCTTGATCGTAAATATTAGTTTCTCGTTTATCGTAAATTAATTCTTGATTGAAAGTTATATTCACAATCACTTGTATGGCTGCGTTACATATTATCGATTCGAACACGTAAACAGATATTTTCCATAGATTGACAAATATTGACTCCAAATCCCATTGAAAGAACCAAATAGTTTTTATGTAAATCATGGGGTAAATTGTCACAGACATGACAACACATGCAGAATCCTTTCAAAGATATTTCTATTTCCTTTTTATGTCAAAGAAGACCCAACGTTAGCCATTTAGGATGATTTTCGCTGTATTGTGAAATAAATCTATGGAAATAAATACAATTGAAGTATATATTCGTAAGTTTTCAAAGATTTCATATAAATGTTTACATGGTAGGTACTTACAGGTATAGATTTTTTTTGTCTGTTTGTTCTGGCTAATCTCCACAATTGGGTCTTGTCTCTAGCCTTGATGGTATACCGGATCAAATTCCTCACGTTTTAGTATGGAATCTTCTCCCAGCTCGATTTAAAAACTCTCAGTAAAGTGTACTATATCATAAGTTAGTGGCCCTCATTTTGTTTTAAACAGTTTATAATGAAGTGGTTGATGTATAAAAGTGAAGTTAAACAAGCCATTGAGTCCTAACAACAGTGTTATATCATTTTTCTTTAACTCGAAACTTGACTTTTTTAAATTGTGTATGACACGTTTTTGGACGTGGAGGTCAGATGGCAGTCGAGGTCAGATATATATATCGGGGCCAAATCCGCAGTTAAGACTGGTAAAGCGGACCCCAGACTCCGAGGTGAAAGCTTCGGATGCGACTGGGAATTAACGCTAGGACGAAGAAGACGTTTTTGGACGTATTGAATTTAATAATAGTGAAATTTAAAAAGCCATTGAGTCCCAACAACAGTGTGATATTTTATTTTATTATTTTTGACTCGGAATCTAACATTTTAATTTGTGACTGATACGTACTACTAGATAAACAAACTATAATAATAAATTGCATGAATAGGTACCTACTACGTTTAATAATCTCAACAACATGACAATAACACTCGCAAAAAGGTACCAACCACAACTTAAGGTTTGATAAACCACAGATACTCGTTAAAGAGCATAGATCCATACCGAGAATGATCCGCAAGGCTATTTAAATTAAAAACACCCTAATTTTAATAGAGAAGATGGTTGGAGTTCAAAATTCAATCTTATTATCACAGTGTTTGAAGTTTATATTACCAAGTCACGCACAACAGCTTGACAGCGACATGCGGCGGCATGACGCACGTCAAGCTGTCATGCGTGACTTGGTAATATAAACTTTAAATGCTGTTATATAAGATTTATTTTGTTTAAAGATTGTAAAATCCGTTCCGATGCCGTCCGTTTGGTGAGGTTGAACCTTAAAAGTAAATAATAACAAATAAATCGCAATAGAATCCATTAAACAGTGGTTTTATTTCAATGAGTGACATTCGCTGCAGTGCTGATAATTATGTGATTATGTGACGTGGAATATTCTGATGAATAAATGAATTATGAGGTAGGTAATACTCTTATTTATTATGTAGTTATAGTGCCTGTAAATAATGATACAACAATAATTACCAGTTAATTGGCACATTTTGTAGGATATATTCATATATTTATTTGACATCATGAGTAATTAATTACGTTCATCATTTCAACTCTGTGTTATTAATTGCTGTAATTAAATTTATAAAATTGACATTTTAATTTTACATTACAATTGAAACTACTGATTATATTAATTTTGTTTATAATTTCATTGACGTGTTCTTTAGATAAAAAAAGATTATGATAAAGTGATGTAAGTAATATCGTTAATTAAGCCTTTTAAATCAGAACTGCACAATAGCTGAGTTAAACGAGACTCTGGTGCAGGTTTTTTCTCTCCCTCAAACCATATCAAGAGGAAAAGTGTAGGAGAATACACCGCGGTGTCCAAGTACATTTTTTTACACTTCACTTTTGACTTCACCTCGTCTGATAGAAACATCATAAACTCATGTCAGCTGGGAAGTAAACTCAAGAAAGAAAGTGGTTTTTTTTTGTTGTTGTTATATCAAGAGATAATATACACAATTAAGTCAAGTCAATAAATTAAAATAAAATAAAAATTATCAAATAATCCGCCTCTGACTATTCCCGGCGCAAAAGTGCCCATCACGCTCTCCGCGTTTCCACGCTAGGTTGCGATGGCCAGCCTTTGCACCAGGATCGCCCAGGAATGGAATTAAACTGGAATTAACCCTGAGAAAAAAAGATGATCAATCACTAGCACTCGACAGTTAGTTATGTATTTTTATAATAGTTTACTGTTGATACTTCCATACATACCTACATTCACGCCTGTAAATCCCTGAGGGGGTGGGTATCAATACCCATATTTCGTCAATTATAATGTTCTACTGCTTGCATGTACGAGTAAAATACATAGAAAATAGAGTAAATACATAGAGAATATCAAGATAAAAGAACTTACCATTCAAAAGTTTAACATGGTTAGTCACTGAACAACTATATACACAATCTTTGATTAAAACCAAAGCTTTCAAACCATTCTGTTCACTTTCAATGACTTCAAACTAGTTTAAAAGTTTTATGTAACTGACAATCTGATAGTGTTCTGAACTTTATCTTCGCTTCGTGGAATAATTAAACTTGCATTACAATAGATAGAATGCAATTTCGTTCAGGGAAAGTTTCCGATTTAAACAACATTTCAATTGTAGTTTGAATGATTTTGTGGGTTTGCAAAGCACAATACAACCATCTTAGACCTATCCTGGTTGATTGAGGTTTACATATTTACGGAGGTATTTCCGTCCCAATTGAGCGAGTAGTCCGCCTGGGGAGGTACCTTCACCCTGCAGAATACCGAAGCCATAATAACCTCGTGTTGTGTTCCCGTGTTCCCGGCAGTGAGTAGGGCAGTCACAGATTGTGCTATCAGTGGAAATACCAAATACTTGTCCTGCTTTATCTTCTCCACTGACGGCACAGAAACCTGTTCTTACAGAACCGGCAGCTCTAATGTGAGTCCTCTGGTGTTACACACGTCCATATGCCGCGGTAACCACTGTGTGAGTGAGCCATGTCTGCAACTTAAGTAATATAAAAACATATTCTGCACATTTAGCGTTGCGTATCACCCATACGTGGTTTCCATGTAGGTATATTACGGACGAAACTGGGGTGGGTCAGCTAGTCCAGAATCCTAAGCAAGTATTTGCATAGAAGAGTAGAGAGTTTAAGTGAAGGTATCCACTTCTCAAGTGGGGCGCTCTAAATTCGAAAGGCAAACCTTTCTTATAAGTTTTCTTGTGGTCATAAAATACAACGATTTTATGCGTAAACTTTTGGTACTAGAAACGTTGTAAAATTACTTATAAAGTTTTATCTATTTCTTTGCACTCACAATAACTCAATATGGGTTCGAGAATATGGATAAACATACTTAAATACATCTTTCAGAAACATGTATCATCTTCACCATCTCAGCAATAATTCTAGTTGCATCCAAAACTTTTTATTTGATAGTGGACGTCTACTGCGATTTCTTCTCCTACTGCATTTTTCGATTTCTAAACCTCGAGAGGAAATCTTGTCCGGTAATCAGTAGGTTCATAAATGGCTTGAGTCCTAAAGATCTTGGTGGAGGGAGCTCGAGTGTATGGAGATACATCCAGAGAACCGTATCGAAATTGTACCCACGATCTCCGATTCGACTATTAAAGACTATTTCGACTATTATAGTCGAACACTCTACCACCACATGAATGACAAACCTTCTGTATTTATCATCATTATCTTCATGAAGACGTATTTTCCTGATTGCATCCGAGGCTAAGGTGCCCTCGGAGCTGTTAGAGGACTTTCTGTATTATTACTACAAAATTAAAAGATCACAAATTTTTATCGATCATTGTAAAGTTATTATTAAATTCACATAAACGGCGAGCGAATGGGCTTTTGTTATGCTAATGTTGTTCAACAATATTTTGCGCGAAAAGGAAACCCTATAAAGGCCAATGAAGTCTTATATTTGTCGTGGAGGCAAAAATTCCATTAAATATGAACTTGAGATGGAAGCTTTTGATAAAAGAAAATGCCTCTTCAATATAAATTTGTTTGAATTATTAATAATAATGTGTTTTTAATAATCTTCTCTAAGAATATTTTTGAACATACACAGCGCTATCTTGAGTGGATTATATCAAAATGCTTTGTTGCGTACCTGATGGATTTGGGGCCAAATTTGATAGACAAGCATTTCGGTGTTGTCCGGGTGATGTGGTGCTGACAGCTCTAGACATTATCATTTACTTCAAGACTTTGCCCTTCACGAAAACTTTGAATATTGAATATGAAATAATTCGTAAACAGTATTACTCTGAGAGTGTAGTGAGTGTACATTATTTATAGAGCGCGAGTATCACTCAGGTCTTTGGCGCCGAGTGTTGGCAGATACTTTGCGATGGTATAGTGCACCTATAGTGACGTTTCATTCATTACTGAAAATATCAATAGTTGCACTTATCAATGTAGTGTAATGTTTATTTTTTTTTTCGATTTAATATGAATGTATAAAATTAAAGCCAAGGTTCAAAAAAATTGTGTCATTTTGTGTATTACAAAAACAATAAGTACTACAACTATACGAATTATTAATATTATTTGCGAAGTCACTTTGATGGGTATTTTTTGCTACTAATTGAGGTTGAGCCATTATTCTCGGTACTGTTTGTACCCGTGTCAACGTTCATACTTAGTAAGGCGCGCTCTATAGAAATGTATACTCTAAGAAGGTATCACTGAATTGAAATGAATACCGCTTCTAAATAACTTATTAAAATAATATTATGTACTTATAATAAACATTTAACTTCAATATTATCGTTAAATGAAGATTACAGAGTTAGCAGATGGGTGCATAATTTTCTTGGAGATTTTTTACGCAAATTCATAATATTTTTTACGTAAAAACCTTCAAAAAAGTATTTGAAACGATAAATGATATAAGTAAGGTTATTCACAAGTTTTACCGTGACCAAGAAACATGAACTCATTTTTATACACACAGATTCAGGCTCATTTAATTATAATATTATCTAACTTAGCTTTCATTTCTTAACAAGCTAAGAAATGCATAACCATTTTAACGAGCAGTTAACCACTACTAGAGGTACTGGAGGTTTGTACCGTTTGTACAATATATTTCTCTCTCAGTTTCCGCAAAATACAATGACAAAGAGAGGTAATTTAAATTCAACTGAACTACCGAGTTAATTTTCAGGTATGATTTGTTATGCGATGACATTGTTAAGTAAGAAAATAACTCCAGATTTAATTATACGGATGTTGTGGATTGTGTTCCATTGAAAAAACTTATGGGCATGAAAATAAGAATGAGAATATGAGTGACATTGTTGATATAGGTACGCGGCGTAAGAAGAACTTCACAGCTCAGGGAATAATACAAATAAAAATTGAACTATTGATTACTATCTAAAATAAATTGATAATAAAAGTTGAAAGAAGAAGAGAAGAGAAGAGAAGAAAGAAAATGTATTTATTTAGAACACTGCAGTGATGTATTGAATTAAGTACTGTTCCACTGTTTATTAAATGTGATCGGTTCGCCTCGCCATACAGCATTTTTATAGGTTTTTAAGACAGTTACTAAACATTAGATCGATTAGAACTTTTTAAACAACAATATTTATGATGTAGTTAGATCCAAAGATAAAGATCACTTTCAAAATAATATCTTATATATAAAATTCTCGTGTCACAATGTTCGTTCCCGTACTCCTCCGAAACGGCTTGACCGATTCTCATGAAATTTTGTAAGCATATTGAGTAGGTCTGAGAATTGACAAACATCTATTTTTCATACCCCTAAGTGATAAGGGTGCAGCGGGAACGGGATTTGAATACCACGCGGGCCGAAAATATGGCAGTAGGTACGAAGTTCGCCGGGGCAGCTAGTATGATATAATATGATAATATACGGATCCAAGAAGTTTATCGAGATAAATTGACAAACCGCTTCAAAAGAAGAAAAAAAAAACACATGAAGGCGGAAATGAAACAGAATTGACATAAGAATATTCTCATTCAACTGCATCTAATTTTACTAATCAATCAATCAATCCTAGCCTATCGCAATCCAATACTAGACAATGGCCTCTCCCAATATGCGCCATTGCCATTGCCGATCCCTTTCGCAACAGTCCACCCAGCCACCTTATTCAGGTATAAACGAATAAATTAATCTATAACTAATGTAAATAATATAATTAGTCGCACTGCACTTGTCTAGTATAAACCAGAATTACTCTCCAGTGATCACAGGCTAGCTATTCTAAACGAGAATAGTCGACGAATCAACTCGATTAAGCAGCGGTTAAGGTAGGTACATTAGAAACACCTGTTGTTTTCAATAGAGGATCTCCCGGAGCTCGAGGTTCGCTATGAAGCTGGTCTTGAGCTTAAACAAATAGAACCTAATCGCAGACTAGAGATACAGAAGATCTATCGTTTGTACGTGTCGAACTGTGTCATTGAGGTTTGTTGACAATATTATTCAAATAGCGTATATCTCTTATCACTGGGGTAGCTCTAAATTGCAATAATAATAATAAGAGATTTATTTCAGATAAAATCATCCATAATTAGTTAGTATGTTGGCCTATAACTATGTTAGTATTTAATATTATAAAATGATGTTAACAATTTTTTAAAATCATGTGGGTATATAGGCGCCGATGTCATGTCTACAAATAAAACAATTGAGCATAAATAATATGAAATAAATAATATATTGTATGAGAACTATAGGTTGATTAAGTAATAATAAATAATATACAAATGAATTCAATTAATTAAATAGATTAAAATAAAAATAGTTGATAAATAAATGTCCTATTTGCACCTGACTACCGACTCGTTAGTCAGTGCATGAACCATACATAAGTGGTTCATATACTGACAGTCAAACCTATTTGCAAATACACTTAGTATGCTATTAGTGCTACCCCGTATCCTACGGTAAAGGGACGTGCACCGTTTGCGTATAGTCGTGTAAAAACAGTCTACACGCAACTCAGCGAACATCCCCGAAGCACTGCAGTATCGGGGCAGACCCAACAGCACCCTAAGTGCATTATTGTACTGTATGCGAAGGGCGTTAAATTGTTTCTGCGTGTATGAGACCCACAGGCCGCCAGTGTAAAGCGATGTACAGTATGCTCTAAAGAGCGTCAATTTGACGCTTTCCGAGCAACGAGCAAACCGGCGGGCAATCATGTTGGCCCTTACAGATAACGCCCTTCGCTCCCGCGCTATGTCTGCATCATCTCTCAGGTCAGAGGTCACCAGGTGCCCAAGGTATTTGAACTCTTTCACTCTGTTTAATTCTGTTCCATTTAATTTAACAGGTGGAACTGTGTCTGGGCCCTTTCGGCCCCCGCCCTGAAAGACCATGCACACACTCTTCTGTACATTATATAAAAGACCATGGCTGTGTACATACCTTTCACACTTCTCTAGCAGGGTAGTCAAACCACACACCGAGGCACTCAGCAGCACCATGTCATCAGCATAACTAATGTTGTTTACACAAATACTGTCAACATGGCATCCGACACGAGTGCTACTGAGCTCCTCTATTAGGGCATTCACGTACAGGTTGAAAAGCTTTGGTGAAGACAGACCTCCCTGCCTCACCCCGCATTCCAGCCTGTACGGTTCTGACTGTACATTCGACCACCGAACCACATTCAACTGATTCAGATACCAGTATTTGAACATATGAACCAGCTCTTCGGGTATGGACACATCAGCCATCTTTTGCCACAAAATGTCATAACAGACCAAATCGAAGGCCCGAGAGAGGTCAAGAAAACACGCATGAATAGGCGTGCTTCTATCGGTGTAATACTTGACAGTCTGCTTTAAACTCAAAATGGCTGACTCTGTTGATAGGCCCGCTTTGAAACCAAACTGATTGTCGTGGATATTCAAATATTTGTCCAGCTGAGTGTTAAGCAGACTATCAAGCACTTTCGATACTATAGTCGCCAGTGAGATCGGCCTATAATTACTCTTATCACATATATCACCAGTTTTGTTTTTAACAATCGGTACCACCACGGTCCTCATCATGTCACACGGTAAGTAAGAGTGTCCCAGGCAAAGATTAAACAAAAGAGTGAGAACCCTCGGCAGGTGTACACCCGCGTGCTTGAGATGTTCGATGCTTAGGCTATCATGGCCAGGAGACTTCCCTCTTGACATTGAGTTTATAGTATTTCTAATTTCTTTTACCGCAAACGTAGTACTCATCTCCTGCCCATGACACCCACCCACCATAACCGACCGTGGCGGGCCCAAAGGCGACGCCAAAGTAAAATGTTCTCTGAACATGTTTGCTATACATCTCGTATCATTTACACCGCTGATGCTCACGGGTAAGCCAGGTTTAGCTTTCAACTTCCTAGTAGATTTCCAAAAGCTACGAAAATCGTGTCTAGAGTGTTGTGAGGCGAGAATGTCCATCCTAATTTGTTCGCTGTTATTCTGACACCATTTCAGGCGTGATTTAAATGCTACACGACTTTCTCTCATCTCCGTCCATACACGACCACCCCTCGGTCTACCACTAAGAACCCACAACTTGTATTTACACCTGGCCACCCCGTGAGCCTCACGGACATGCTTATTCCAGCCGAGTACAGGTTTTCTCTTCGTAGTAGGTTGGGCATCAGCAAAGCTATCGCAAGCTGCCCTACTTAGAATATTAATAATATTTTGATACATTTCATCTATAATTTCCCTGTGATCGGGAGCACTACATTGCTTACCGCAACACTTTCGAAAATCAGATGGGAAATCAATTAACTTTAATTCTTCATTACATATTTTATGAAATAAATTTATTTGTTCCGGGTTTCTTTCACCCCATCGTACCTTATTACAAACTACATTAAATTCGTCATGAGTCAACTGTGGAATATTTATGTCTAAATTACATTGTACTATAAGTGGTAAGTGATCGGACCAGACGGGCTTATAATCTATATATACATTTCTAATAGTGGGTAGTGCCGACCCAGTAACAACACAGTGATCCAACCAGCTCACAGACCCATTCGCGTCACTAATAAAACTAAACGTGTCAGATGTTATACCTAGTTTAGCCACATCAGCACATGTCCATTGCAACTCATCGTCACTACAAAAGTTCGGAAGTTCATAGTAAAATTGATTACCTGGTTTCGCATTGTAATCACCAAGCATGTACGCACAGTCGACACCTTCACTGTTGACAATCGCGCTCAACGCACTCAAACAATCAGTAAACTCGGCTATATTCACAGTCTTGTCAGTCGGCATGTAAACACTGAACACGAGAAAAGATGTTAGACCGATCACTACTTTAATGGCGCATATTCGTGGGTTATTACATTTCACTACTGACACATTCTGAAAGATGTTTTTGTTCCACAAGATTGCCACACCACCCCAGTTCCGGCCTGTTACTATTCCCCTAGATAAGTCCATCGGAGACAGCCCCGTGTAGGCAAAATCATCGTCTATATAGCTCAGGAAGTCAATGTCATTTGGCAGCAGTCAGTGTTCTTGTAGCGCGATTATATGCGAACTTCGGCACAGCTGTCGTACATCTCCCAACGAACGCTTCACGTTCTTACAATTGAAGCTTACAAAATTGTATAAGTGCCTATTTATCATTATGTGTGTATGTTGCCGATACGGTATTACTACTGTTCGCATTCCTCTGTTTAAAGTGCACAAACCGCCTGAATATAATTCCCTCCGGCCACAGTTTGTCATCCAAGAATGTTGACACCTTATTTTCAGGTACATAAAATTTGAATGCCTTGTGGTCTCTCTCTTTCTTAAATGAGATGTACTCCAAACGTATAGTTTCCTTGGTTCTCTTGAACACATAGTCTATTATGTCTTGATCCGTCGTATCTTTATGAACTTTGGAGATAAAGATTGGGACTTTTCTATCAGCAGCTTTAAAGTTACCCTCCATATCCTTAGATACACCTGCATACCCTCGATAGCGGTAGTGAGACTTTTTGCGCTTCGCCACAGTTATCCAGCCTTCATCCTTTTCCTCATTTGTCAAATGTACCGGTTGGGCCACTGAGACAATAGTTAGTTTGCTTGTCTTGTCTTGTTGACTATGAGCAGGCGGGCAAGATGCGCTTGAGTCTGCGTGCCGCGGCGACTGCAAGTCGATTCGACGTTCGTTTTCAGCCGGATTAGTGGTAGCACTAGCCGCCACCAGTATATCTCCATCTTCATCCACCGGGACACCTGAAGCTGATGTTGTGTGCATCCTCAGGTCCGTCCTGTTCGTCCCAGGTGTATTTGTATCTGACTTCAGTATGTCCCTAAACACTCTTCTAAATTCAGGGCTGATACTCTTGGTGATCATGTTATCATCATCATTTCGCAATGACTCGTTCAACGTTGAATTATTTAAATTCGAGAGGCCCATGGGGCCACTATCATATACCCATGCACCGCGCTTTAGATTTATATTTTGCGTGATCGGCGGTAGCGAGTCATTCCTTATGTGAAGCAAGTCGGATCGTAAATCTTCCACCTGTAATTTCGTGGCGTAGGTGCATTTAACTTCTTCCAGTTCAGCGCGAAGTTTTGTTATGTCTTTAAGTAGCTTGGTGCAATCCAGATGGTCAAACAAAACTGGGGGTAGTTTTTCGAGTTCCCTCGCTACAAAGACAGGCACTACATCACGATCCGTGGCTTTTAGCACCGTAATTATGTCATCTAGTTCCCTCTCCTCCTTACCGTCTCCCTTTCTTCTTGGTTTTCGTGTATCTGTCGGTAAGGACTCGAACAACAGAGTTTTAGATCGACGTATTTCGTCGCTAGAAAAAGCCGAGACGCAAATGCGCTTTAAAGTAATTTCATCTATTATCGATATTTTATTTTGCACATATGATAGTAATTCGTCTATAACGATATTACAAACATTACACTTCAATAACTTCGCCATTGTTTGCACAGCGCGCACCGTTGCGCTCGCGTCACGATAACATGAATCACAACCGACGTACGCCGCTGCCTGCGACTGACTGTGATTTTTAGATCCACAAGGAATCCTGTTATGCCCTCATCTTTTCTGCAAACACATGAGCACTAAAAAATTTATAGACGTAACACTAACAAATGACGCCTTTTCTCAGCTTTAACCTTTACATACCGACGTGGTTTTACATAACTCAAGTACCGAGGCCTGAGAGGCCGCTGATATAATATAACATTGAGTTTAATAAGGAAATGTTGTTATATACCTGTAATGTAAAGTATACCTAATAACATAAAATGTAATAACATAAAATTAATTGAAAGTGATAAAAGAAAGAGATTGTCGTTGACTGCATTTTTTATATAAAGCTAAACTAATGGAAAGAAAAAAAAAATACAGAACAAAATAAACTTCATCTATACCTACTATTATAATAAAAATTGATATAAAACATATTTTTTAATTCTAGAAACAATTATATTCAATGCAAAACATAAGCCGCATCATAATTTACTAAAATAATGTAGCGTGACGGCATTACCCCAAATAGCGGTGTTACATCTAAATTTGCAGCTACCAGGGAGCAGGGATCTATGCTCTAGTAACTCGACATCCCACCGTGGCTTTACAGGCCTCATAGTACTCAAAGGTTAGAAAATAGCGGATATATAATGTAGTATCCTTGAATGAAACAGTAAATTTGGAATCCTTTGTCAATTGTAACTGACCAATTTGGATTAAAGTGAATTCTGGGTTACTATGCAAATATTAAACAGTAGCCTAACATATTTTAAAGTCAGTTTTCCGAAATTTCGAATCGTATAATATCGGTCACATTTGGTGCATGACCCATCATCGCAAATGAGTCCTAAAGTCGAGAACCTGAATTGGTAAACAAATGAGAGATTTCCCACGGCCAGTCGATCTGAAAAAGTTAACTGAGGTATGCTTCAAGGCGTATAACCTTGTTAAAAATTGCAACCTGCACGCGTTGCTAAGAAAATTGTCTTGACAGCAGACTAAAAAACGAAGTACCTACCTAATATTATTTATGCGGTCAATGTTTTTACCTTATTGAGGCATGTAAAACTAAAAAAAGTTTCAGCCTGTTCAGCCCTAACTCATTTGAAGCTATTTACTCGTAGATGACGCTCTCCGTGTTGTTTTTTTTTCATTCATTATTAAGTCTATTGGTCTCTCAGAAAGCGAATAGTGTAACACACTTAACCTATTGCAATTCATCTTTACAATGCTTTAGTTCAATAATACAAGCGGGTTTCTGTTACGTTGTGCAAGATGATTGCCTTCCTATTGTGTTCACTGACATGACCAAGTCTCTGCTATAGGTAATATATGAAGAGGTACTTCAAATTTAATCAACTCCAATTGCACGGGAAATGGTACTAGCGAGATTTCTATTCTTTTTCTTCATCTTAGCGTTAATCCCAGTCGCATCCGAAGCTTTCACCGAAGATTTGGCTAGACTGGACTATATTTTCCGTGAAGCGACAGCTATTTAAGCTCCATAACCCAATGGCGATATTGGGCGATATCGAAGCATTGCAGCTAAACCAGTTGTTGGAATTTTTAGGGCTCCAACTACCCGTAACGACTGCCGTATAGAGATGTTCGTATGGCAACCGTATTTTTATTTTATTAAATTTTTTATATTTTTTTATATTCAAGATACGGTACATGGGTGTATCTAGGGTACCCAAGATCTTCAGGATTCTAATTGAAGTCCTATTAAAATCTTCAAAAGGACCTCAATTAGGAATGAAATAGGTTTTAATTAAATTCGGCCCTCTACTATTACATGAATTATTATGTATTCTCTTCCAGTGTTAAATAAAAATGAAATATTTACAAAAAAATTCTATCACTTTCTTAAAAACCCAGCATTGATGAAAAAGTACAGCCCAAATCCCTACTAAAGGGAATATTCACCATCACAACAGCAAAGCTCGTGACAAGTATAACATCATTGGCTCTTATAACGTTTCCTTTCCACAAAATATTTCTGAACAACATTAGCATGACAAAAGCCTATTATGTTGGCCACCTTTTGTGGAAATAAGTATAACAAGTAACGTTTAACGTAATGTATTTTATCTAATCTCATATTGAAATGTAAACATTAAAAAATTAAAAACATGATTTTAATTACGGTCTTTACGCACAGAACATCAAAATATATTTATAAAATTACAATATGACACAGCTCTTCTTATGGGCAACCGTATCATAATGTTAACTTTTTTCCATTGCGATACAACTTCAGCTGATTTTATTCTACATAGTCTGTGGACGCGGCGTAACACGAATTCGCGATCATTTTGGCGCTCAACGATTCTGTCATTTTAAGCAATAATTTCATGAGATTAGACAGATTACTGTATGAAACTGCACATAATTCGGTCTTAAAAGTCTCGTGTGATACAATAAAAAACTCACCTACGGCTCGTTTTTTTAATTAACACTCGTGTTTTAAGAACCATTATTATGCAACAGTTTCATAACCTACGATAGAAATGTTGGTTACCGTTATAGGTAACGATACTAATATTTATCTGAAATCTATTATATCCTATAATGTTATAAAGCTGAAGAGTTTGTTTGGTTGAATGTTCTAACCCCAGGAACTACTGGTTAGAATTGTTTTTTATTTTTTTTATTGAATAGTCCGTTTATCGAGGAAGGTTATACGAGTATATCCATACTAATATTATAAATGCGAAAGTAACCCGTTCTGTCTGTCTTTCTGTTTGTCTGTCTGTCTGTTACACTTTCACGCCTAAACTACTGAACCGATTTCGATGAAATTTGGTATAGGGGTAGATTAGATATTGAGAAAGGATATAGGCTATGTTTGGCCGCGATAACCGACATCCACGCGGGCGGAGCCGCGGGAAAAAGCTAGTAGGCTATAAAGCATCACGCTACTACCCAAGGAACCGGAGTAGTAATCATATATGTGAACAAATCCGGCAGATTTCTTTACATTATTTAAAAAGTAATAAATTGCGGGCATATTGGGGGTAACATGGGGTTTTGAAGTATGCCACGGGGTGGGTTGGCTAGTATTATAATACATAGAAAAAACTGGGTGAGTAATAGGGTCTATTAATATGTAGTGCTACAGTACTCAACAACTTTTGACACGTAATGTCTGAAATTAAACTTAGAAACTATCATTGCTTATTTACACTCTCCTAAATTGTATACTAATTCAATGTAAATTTATAATTCAGTTCAAGCGACTAGCCATGGAGTGCCTCTCTAAATATTAATATCAGGTCTTATTGTGTGTTTAAATTTAATTTGATATAATATTTATGTACACAACACAAAATTGTCTTGGGATATTTTAAACCTTTGCAGATAGCTAAAAATGTACAAGGAATTGGTAAAGACTTACTCGTAACAAAATATACTTTATTTAATACCCTATCAGGATTCGGAATATAAATAATATTCTTGTACATTTGGTTTACTTTTTCACTTATATCTGTGTTACTAATTATAGGATATGGATATCCTATACGTAAGTACTCAAAATATAGGTACAAGTCCTGGTATTTCGTATTATTTATGTAGGTAATGTTCAAACAAAATAAGCTAATTTTGCTTGTAAAATGGGATATGCTGAGTTACTTTTGTCGCAAGTTTATAGTTAGAACTTAAGTAATCTTTGTTACTTGGGATAAGAATACATCACAGTTCATGACTGTGCATAAGAACTTTATGAGGTCAGGCAACCTCCAGACAGACATAAAACTATCGTAGAACCCTACGATAGTTTTATCTTATGCAAGTTGCATCTCGATTATCACAAGGAACACAAAACCTTTTTAAATTTAAAATCAACTTGTTGAAATCCAATACACGTTCTGCTTGAATAAAATTGCAAACTCCTTAATATGGTACAAGTTTCATTATATTAAAGTTATCGAAAAGAAGGTAAAGTTGAGGATACGATCGATGTTTGTCAGCTAAACAAAACTTTTAACGATAAACAAGTGCAAGTCATTAAAAGTGAGTCGAAAGCATTGAGAGTATCGATTTAAGTTAAATATCATGTGTTGAGTTGTTTATAATCCTGGCAGGGTCACCATGTGGTAGTGTAGTAACTTGGTAGACTATTAGGATATCGGTAAATACAACAGCATCACGGTAGAAGTAATAGTTTATACAACGTCTATATTTTCTCGGTGTCTTTTTTTCCGTGTGTCAGCATTAACTTTTATTGCAATATAATGTTGTTGTTAGATATAAAATGTTACAGTAAAATAATAGAATGAGGCAATACGCTATTATCTCGCACGAAAAGTTACCCATTACAGTAAATATTTAATTTCATTTCACAACGGAAGCAGGACCCCACGGTATTTTTCTCCCAATCGGTCAATCCGACTGGGGAAGTACGAGTACCTCCGCCTAACAGACTACCGCGACTCTCATAACCTCGTGTTGTGTTCCCAGCGATAATTAAGGTAGCCAAAAGCCCACTGCCCCCCTAGACAAGTGGCAATTCGTTGTTCGGCGTATGATGGAATAGAATGACAAATGTTTAGGATTTGACGTTTTTGACGTTTTTGACATTTGTTGACGCCTGTCATATACGTCAAATCCCATACATTTGGCATTCTATTCCATCATACGCCGAGCAATGAATTGCCACTTGTCTAGAGGGGCTGGAGAGGCTTTGTGCGGTCAGTGAGAAGAGAGACCAAATGGTTGTCCTACTTGTCTTCTGCGTTTATGGCACAGAATCTCTCTGTTCTTACAGGGTCGGCAGCACGAGTGTGAATGTGGTGTTGCACTCGTCCATAGGCCAAGGTAACCACTTTCAGGTGGGCCGTGTGTTTGTCTGCCACCTAAGTCGAACAAAAAAAAGCAAGATTTTACTGTAAGAAATAAATCTCCAAGTATAAAAATCAAAGAATAAAAATCTTAGGATTTTTTTACGTCAATAATGACTTTACCTTGTACGATAATGAGCTAAAGTGGACGTTTCAAGTATAAAGAACGCCATTATAGATAGAATAATGATACAATATTTAAGTAAACTGACTAACTCACTCAAGCTATAGGAGCTTTGAGTGAGTTAATCTGTTTACATAAATATTTTTTACGATCCAAGAATTTCTTTCCTTTAACTTTGCATACATACATACGTACTATACATCTATCAATTACTAGCTGTCCCGGCGAACTTCGTACCGCCATATTTTTCCCATTCCCGCTGCACCTATTTTCTCGCCGTTTAAACCTTCCCTGGACATTCACGAACATTTCAAGACCAAGATAAGATAAATCCGTTCAGCCGTTCTCGAGTTTTGGCAAGACTAACGAACAGGATATTTATACTAGCTTTTGCCCGCGGCTCCGCCCGCGTGGATGTCGGTTATCGCGACCAAACATAGCCTATGTCCTTTCTCGAGGTCTAATCTACCCCTATACCAAATTTCATCAAAATCGGTTCAGTGGTTTGGGCGTGAAAGCGAGACAGACAGACAGACAGACAGACAGACAGACAGACAGACCGAGTTACTTTCACATTTATAATATTAATATTAGTAGGGAAGTAGGTATAAGATATAAGATAAGATAAGATAAGATATATAATATAATATATAAACATCAACAGAACTATCTGACTAAAAAATCTTTGCACATTAAAATAATTTGCAAGACATGATGTCTGAGATAAGTATCTTTTCTCTTCCTAATGATATCTTAAAGTTTATGCTGCGATTCTATGCGCCTCGGGATCTTGCAATTCTGTCTTTTGCATTCATCTTGTTTTCTTAAACACGTCTCAAATGTTTCTTTGCGTCTTTCTAGGTCTTCTTTGAGTGTCAAAGTCTTACTTGAAGAAAAATATACCCCGGAACGGATATAACGGATATAACGGAATATAACGGATCAGAAGTAACGAGAGCGGTTTCATAGTTATTTTATGTAATATAAATTTAAATTCATCTCTAAGCTTGCCATGTCACGTCTAGATAGATATATTATAGCGGTATACCTCGCAATTTACAGATTAACAACAATGGCCAGTGGAAAAATAAGTAGAATTTAAAATTTAAATTTAAAATGTCTTCTTCTTTCTTCTATTAGTAGAGTAGTCTACAGTAAATACAGTGTGCTGCGTTTCGTATAATTTTAGTATCTCACCGCCGCCGCCGTTCATTTCCTTTTTCTTATCTTCCACTCCACTTTACCTTTTACACGTTTCTTTGACACTGTCTAGTGCTGGAAACCTTAATAGATCATAATAATCGCTAATCATCGAGAGGGTATTCGGTAGTGACATCATTAACTTTTAATTTGGATTTATTCTATCAAAAAAAAAGTGTTGTATTAAAATAACTCAACTGCAAAACGAATGTTTATGTAAAATTATAGAATATAATGAATACGTATAGTGGATGACTATACGTATTCATTATATTGACATTGACACAAAATTGCTTGACACTAACAAAACAATCCTGAAGGCGACTGTACCTGACAATAAACCCATTAAGTTCTGTTCAAGTGTCTGCTGTAGTGGCACTATAAAATTCATTTGCGTTAGCAATATAAAGATATTACGCAAATGCTGCACTTTAATTTATAACAGCAAGAAATAACTATCTGACTAAAAATATTACAGCTGCAGTTTATTTTATAACGTTGCCTGTTTTGAATAATGATATCGCTACACTGTGCCGTTGTCTTCTTACCTTAAGTTTTAGAGAAAATTACGTTGCATTCATAAAGTTATGAAGAAGAATTCATTGCATAACGCATGCAATTCGTAGTATGTGTAATGTAATAAATTCTTCTTTTTATGGTTTGTTATGTGCAAATAATTACACATACACAATGATTTTCACACATTAAGTTTTGCCGAATCGATATAACACCACTACAGTACTGGTGTAGGCCCACCATCAAGCAGTTTACTTAATGACAAAGATATTTTTTATATAGGACACGTCAATTTGACTTCAGCTCGCCTGATGGTAAGCTGAAGGCAAAGTCTCGGAAAAGAGGGTCACCATTATAGACATGTATCATGTCACACTGGTGGCACTCAGCTTGACGGCCTCATCAGGTGCTCTTTCACGCCCCGCTTAAAGGACCTGGGACTGTAGGAAGAGGGAAACACGTGTACTGGTAAGGAATTACAGGACTTAATGGTGCGGCAGCAGAAGGCGTCGCAGAACTGCTTGGTCCGTGATGGAATATTCCGCACCGTATGCGGGTGACATCTAAGTCCTGCACGTGTTGTCATGTGTAGAAAAGAGAGGGTGGGGCCAATTGGAAGAGCTGAACAGAGAATACAATAATTGGTTTTGCGTACAGCAAGTATATGTACACCTGAAATAACAATTGGAGCACAAAATCTATTTCGTTCAAAACAAGTCAATAACACCGTTCAATCGAACGACAGTACAAACAACTCAACAATCAAGCTAATTAGGAATTGTTACCAATCTCTCCACGCATATAAATTACACTGACAGTTAACCAAATTATTTGCTTATACAATTGCGGAAACAAGAACACCTACGCCAGACAAATAGACGCCTGTTCAATATATACAGCATTATGCTGATTGATCTCTTGCACAACTATTTTTATTATAGTCCTTCCCCGCTCTAGCGAATCTTCGTGGAATATATGTTTGAAGAAATACTGTGTATCTGTATTTGTTTCATGAACAGATTTGTTGACCTTTGTTTCTTATAATTCTTCTCTTGATTGAAATATACGGCAGTCAGCAACCTGTTGAAGATAGCTGTTCATCTGTCCGCAAGTTAATTTCGACCCTCAGCTCTAGAGAGCTGTAATCTTAGCATGGAATACATATTAGTTATGCCGGTAAAGTACTAGAATAAATGAAAACAATTTTTAAGATACCCTTAGGCGTGAAGGGAGGATAATTTATTTACTCTCTACTTATATGGCATACGATGTAGTTGGATAGGTCTTTTAGATATTTATGTAATGCTAATAGTTTGCAGTTTTACCCTGTCATGACTGTTCGCAGCCATATCCGGGTCACTGCTGTGGAGAAGCGAGATGTGATGTTCCTTCATAATAACCGGGCTAGGTGATCGATATAGGAAAGAAGTGAATTCACATCTGCGCTCATAGTTGTCACACACATAAAATTGTATGATAAAACACTTCTAATTCTCGATATACGACACCATATACTTACAACGCGTATACTCTTTAAAACGCTGAGTTTAGAGTATCCCAAACCAAGTATATAACACATAAAACATACAACAAAGAAAAGCTATAAAATGCTTATATAACATTTACAATCCCTTTCGCATAAAAAAGCACATAAAATTCGTATAACATGCCATAGATTTTGTCTGGTATGAACATTTTTGTTATTTAATACTTTAATAACAGTCTCGTATGTGTTTGTCAGGATAGGTCGGTGAGGGGCAAGTTACACTTTTGGTATTGCGAATGGTTATAGGTACTGGTAATCACTCATCAAATTAGGCACGTGGTCGTTTGCTACTTTATTTTTACAAAGAAACAATTTTTTATGTGAGACTGAGATTCAGGTGGCACTGAGAATCAATACGTTAACTCATCGGCGACGTGTTTATACCTAGAACTACACATTTTTGGGGTCTGTGCATATTTTACTGAATATGCGTCGCGTACGATCGGTACATTGGGACCTAAACATAAACGGCGAAATGTGGGTGCTAGCACCTCTGCCTACCCCTTCGGGGATACAGGCGTGAGTTTATGTTATGTTATGTTATGTTATGTTATGTTATGTTATGTTATGTTATGTTATGTTATGTTATGTTATGTTATGTTATGTTATGTTATGTTATGTTATGTTATGTTATGTTATGTTATGTTATGTTATGTTATGTTATGTTATGTTATGTTATGTTATGTTATGTTATGTTATGTTATGTTATGTTATGTTATGTTATGTTATGTTATGTTATGTTATGTTATGTTATGTTATGTTATGTTATGTTATGTTATGTTATGTTATGTTATGTTATGTTATGTTATGTTATGTTATGTTATGATCGGTCGCGTAACGCCAGAACAGACAAATGTATACTATAACATTCAATCTTTCATACTTAACTGATATGTGCGTTGATTGTACAGCGTCTGTTCCGTTTCAGTTCCGTCGACATACTTTAAACCGCGATGTGGTGAATCAGAACGGTTGTCACTGTCAAATGCCCACTGTTTTAAGGATTTGACAATATTATATAGGACTGACTATAATATATGTGAAAGGTCTAATTTAATCGAATAGACATGACTTAATATGATACGCTCGACGCAAGTTCAGTCAGATATGCACCGACGCTTACAGCTTCAAATATTCTTCCATAGAATTAGTAGCGGAATAAAAAACGAACGAATTTAATAAATTTTCCAACGAAATATAATGGGCGTGTATTCAAGCCAAAAATGTGAGTCATCACCCAAGTTCAGCGCTAAACGTTCGACAAAGCTATGAAAAAATTGCAAACGCGTCCATTCGTGGCGTCATTCGTGGATTATTAAAATTGTTCACCCATATTGTTCCGCCATATTGACAAAGTTCGAGCGGTACCGAAGTTTATGTCGTTAATTTAAATGTTGGGACGACATGAAAAATTTTGAGAGTTTTCTTTTAAAAGATTGTCGCAAAAAGCACCTATACATACGCTTTTGGAATTTAATTATGTTACCAACCGTAAAATGTTAGGACTTGCCCGCTCTGCGCACGTATGCATAATTCAATGAGTACATTCAGCGTATAACAGAACCCTTTTAAAAGCAATTTCATATGTCCGAAGGTACCTTTTTGATCCTTACGCTACTAGTTTTCGTATTAAGGCCCTAATTTATATTTGTGGTTCTTGAGAGTAGCTATTGTATTATAGAGATATCGTTTTTACCACTGCTTTTAAAATTTGGTTGATATGCATAAAATTCTAAGTATTAGAGTGAAAGTATGTTAAAGTCGATGTATGTAATAACGCAGCTTATGAATCTTGTGTTATAGTCTAGCCAGTAGAAAATTACTGTGCTAGAGTAGACGAAATAACTCCTACTGGAAGAGTAATGGTTTCATAAATAAGAAACTCAGGATCATTCCAATGCAAATTTTCAAGCGCTTTTTAAATTCTGATGTCTCCTGTAGCTGCAGCAACAGTTGTTGTTCCTTAGCTTTTGCAAACATTGACGTTGCTAGCCTAGCTCTTAACCAAGTACAGAGATAAATTAATTTACAAAGTAATAATAGCAAGGAAACTTGCAGCAGGTATCAGTATTAATGTTTTAATAGTCGGACGTTAAGATCGGCTTGCACTAACCGTGCCATATATTATTCTAACTGTTGCCCACGGCTCCGCCGTCGTAAACATAAACATAAAACATAGCCTATGTCCTTTCTAATCTATCTCTTTACCAAATTTCATTAAAATCAGTTCAGTGGCTTAGGCGTGAAAGCGTAACTGATAGACAGACAGAAAGACAGACAGACAGAGTTACTTTCGCATTTATAATACATATTAGTATGGATACTCGTACTAACGGAAAAGAAGAAGTGTAACGTACGTAACTTCATATAATCTGCTTGTGAAGGCACGACTGGACAAATATTGTAGGACAAAGCCTTGGAAGCTTTTGTTTATTCTAATATGTACAATAAAATAAACACAAACCTGTTTACCCAAAATCTAATCATCAACACAGGTTCCTCAAACATATTCAAATAAAAAAAAAACATTTACATATTCCACGGTATCGAGGCGAGATCTCTTTTTCATGAGCCCATTTGGCAACCCAGTGAATGTAAGTCGTAAAAGTACCAATGAGTGTTACACAAACAAGCATATAGGCAGTTGTGCATACATATGTGATAAGATTTATGAATCACAATATTTCACTATTTAAATTATTATGTTGCTTCACTCTACTCTTAATAATATACAGGTATTTCTAAAACACAAAAGTTAAACAGAACACAGGGTTTAAATTCTTCATCTCTTCTTTTTATTTTCTCTTTAAAAACCAGGGACAGCATCTGTAATGGTGATCACTATTTTTGGGACTGCACCTCAGGGTACCATCAGGTGGGGTGTGGTCTATTTAACGACCTGAATAAATAAAAAAATCATCAGAGTCACTGCAGTTGCAGAGCAACTACTAGTTAACTCCATTTTTGCGAATTACAAGAACTTATTTCTGAGATAAAGTAGCTGATATTCTATTTCATTACGCGTGTTTATTTTCTCCTGATAATAAAAATAATTTTTAATTCCCTATTGTACACAAAATATTACATTAAGAATCATAACTATAACTTAATTTTCATGTACAAAGGCGACCTTAACTGAGCATTGAGTTTTCTCCCAGCAAACCTTTGGGGGATTGAGGAAAAAGCGCAACAAAAGGGTATAATAATATCTTCATGAGACCAATAGATTTGCCGTTAAGCAACTTATTTTAACCATCAAGTGCTGATATTCAAATACATGACCAGTAATGCTATTAGCAGAACATTAAGATACTCGTAATAGTAATAAAATTAATAAACTATTAAGCAAATTATCCAAACAATTAATGAAGCTATTACAAATGGATATAGATATTGGTAGGTACAATGTAATATATCCGTAAAGCGATGGACGCAAAACTAATGAACGGAATTTGATGCTTTTTGTTTGAAAAATCTAAATCGTACGGATGATAATTGATTGCAATTAGTTGAGTAGAGCCGGAGTTGCTATAGCCGACATTTTTTTTTTTTAATTTTTTTATTTAAATAAATATTGTACAACAAAAAAATTGTATTACAAGTGCGGAGTCGCGGAGATAGGCTAGTATATTTTAACATCAACTGGGATATTGCTCAGTAGTAGGTATATCTAATTACTATTTATATTAACTTTGAAAGATAACAGTATTCTGACAGTTAACGTCCAAAGTTACACTTGATCGAAATGTTTAATTTAACACTTCCAGACACTCTAATTCCGTAGGTTCCTTTAAACTGTAAGCGATATTTCAGAAATAACAGTCACCGTTACACCGTCACCTTGCTCAATTACTTCGAGATGCTGAGTATTGCTGAGGTCAGAGAGACAGGTAGAGGCACTGGGTATTAAAAATGAAACTAAAAATAACTTAGTTCATTTAGTATTAATTAGACAACGAAGATTAATGTAATAAATTTTAATAAATGTTACATTACTTGAGATCGTTCATAATTGTAACATCGGTATTTTTGCTTTATCATTTGGGATTTTTTTGGTGAGTCTGTCAAGGGTGAATCTCTCTCATACCTAATCAAACCTTATCCTCATTATTTCTGAATATTTATGGGATTTAATGTAATAGAGCTTTGCTAATATTTAGTTCATTTGTCTTAACAATGTTTTCACCGTATAGGATTAGTCCTCCAAATTCTTTTTCTATAAAGTTAAAAGTATTAAGTTAATCTCTAATGGCCACTTTTTAATCTGTGACCTCTTATTTATTTGCAATGTATTTATCATCTCATCATAAATCTATTTTGAGTCAAATCTTGTAACTGAATTTCAAAGCAGTTATCGTCAACAGATTGAGATTGAATTTTGCATCCATCTTTAGTTTAGATGACAATTCATTAATATGATACCATGGAGCTAGTCTAATGGTCGAGTAGACGTGGCATATTGTGCATCAATCCCTTGGATTAAGCCCACATCACGTTTTTCGAACTCTGCACGAGGGCACTCACTTACATGGGATATAGTTTCTTTGCATATTTAATTTTGCTTTTATTTTTAATCTTTTAAGGTACTTTCGTTGTTAACTGTACGTATAAATAATGTGTTGAAACAAAAAAAGATGACTTCAGTGTTCTTCAATGAACGGTTCATGGTAATTATTAGGTCATTAGTTTCCCTAGCTTTTTCAGGTTTTCAGTCCCCTGGTTGGGGTATAACCATTCGTCTCCCATTTCGTGACTTCCAGTCTGGATCTCGATTGCAGCCACCGGTTCATCAGCAGATATGACCTATTTTCATTTTAGTTGGCTATATCGATCAACCTCCCAGCCTTTCCCCAAATCAATTGCGGTTTGCTTTTAGTTTAACAATGGCGAGACGAGAAGGTAAACGGAAGGTGGGACGCCCCCTTGCTAGGTGGACTGGCGACCTGAAAAAGATGGCTGGGACAAACTGGATGCGGATGATATTTTGGATGGAGGAGGAACATTGGATGGAATGGCGCATATTGGGAGAGGCTTATGTCCAGCAGTGGACTGCAATAGCCTAATTTGATGATGATAAATGATTTAGTGTAACTTCGGAACGGCTGAATTTCGATATTTTTCGTGAAGCGACTACCATGTGACCTCCACAACCCAAACGCGATATGGAAGTTATTAAATTCTGACCACGTTGTTAAACTTTTTAGGGTTCCAACTCCCCATAACTAATGCCACAGATATTCATGTGGCAACTGACGGCTTTACGTGCTCCAAAGCGGTAACAATTCGCTGCATCAATAAATGGTCAGGTCGTCCTAAGGCTAACCTTGCAATATATTGACTCAGCTTTGAGTTTAATCTTGTTCTATACGGAACCCTGGGTAGTTACATGAATCCGACTCGCACTTGGCCAGTTTCTATAGTCACTTTAAGTTTTAATTAGTACTAGTTAGTAAAAATACCTGAAGAAACAATAGTTATTTTCAAGTCAGACACAATTACTATAACTTTGTATTCCCTTCCCCTCGTAACAAATGCCTTATAACCATTGTGAGCCCATAAAATGAGGAAAAGAGAAGATTAGTCTAATTATAGGTATTAATGTCTGGCAGTTTTACGTATTTACTGAGTCATGAAGATAACCCCTTCGTGACTCGTTAAATAAATACTTACTATTTACGCTCAAGGCCACTCTTAAAATTTCACTTACAGCATTTTTCTAAAATTATCATTTATAACATTAATGAAATAGTTACTCGTATATCAACGACCCTTCATGGTCAACTGAGCCCACATCCCATTGAGCCCGCGGGCTCAGTTGACCACGTTCGTTTTTTTTTGGTTGTGACTCAGCCCACTAACCAGCCAACTTAACCTGCGGGCTCAGTTAACCACTTGCTACGGCTATGGGTCTACTCAGCCCGTGGGCTCAGTTAACCACTTGCTACGGTTATGGATCTACTCAGACCGTGAGCTCGGTTAAGCACTTGGTAAGGCTAAGGGTTTACCCAGCACCGGACAAAATATCCATTTAAACTGCCCAATCTAGAATTTTTGCTCATTTTTGCATAAATTTAAACATTTAAACAAACAGCGAATGGTTTTTTATTTAAAAATTATTTAAATAAAAATAATTGAGATTTACTTCATTATGCATTTTATTTTCTCTTCCCATAAAACTAAATAACTACAATCTAGTTATTTATTGGTGCAATGGCATACTGCGATCCATTCAATCAGCCCAGGGAAAGTAAATACATTCTTAAAAGCTCAATAAACAATTCTAAACTCTTTTTTCCTTTTTCGAAGTCCGTTAGTATTTCAATAATTTTATCATTTACTTCGATGTTTTCATTTCTTCTTTTAGTGAAATCATTGCTTCTTATTTTGTTCACATACAACTTCCTGCACAGAACAGAATCCAGTGACACCTGTGACTCGTTGGGAATTTTTTTTCCAACCAGTAATAGTGTTACTTCCTCGTTTGGGTGTTACTGGATTACCATAATTATGACTAATTAATTATTGAAAGCATCTTAAAGTAATTCCCTAAATCTGCCAATTTGCATATTGTGTCCGCGTACTGGGTGTGTGCTGGGTAAACCCTCAGCCGTACCAAGTGGTTAACTGAGCCAACGGGCTGAGTAGACCCATAGCCGTAGCAAGTGGTTAACTGAGCCCGCAGGGTAAGTTGGCTGGTTAGTGGGCTGAGTCACTCCCAAAAAAAAACGAACGTGGTCAACTGAGCCCGTGGGCTCAATGGGATGTGGGCTCAGTTGACCATGAAAGGATCAACGAAAACGGAAATCAACGCAGACTCAATTCACTGAAAATATTACCGATCGTAACTTTTACTATAATTCTGTTGCATATTCTAATATCAAATTTTCTTAGTAGTAATTCAAGAAGCCATATTGTTAACTAGCTATTGCCCGTGGCTCCGCCCGCATGGATGTTAGTTATCGCGACCAAACATAGCCTTTTCTAATCTACCTATCTGTGACCAAATTTTAACAGGTTATTTTCAAAATGAGAAACTTTCATCCCTTATTTGTACCACCTTTCACCCCTTTTTTGGTGATGAAATCTATATATCCTATCCCAAGTTCCTGTTCATATCTTTACCAAATTTCATCAAGATCGGTTCAGTGGTTTATGCTTAAAAGCGAGACAGATAGACATAGTTACTTTTGCATTTATAATAGAGATCCGATTCTCAGCACTCCATGGATTCACCGTGCGGTCGCCGGGTCCATAGCGTGATACAGAGAGGAACACCGTGACGGCGACTGGGACTTGCGACCCGGATGTAGGTTTAGGTTCAAGTCAAAGTATTTGTTTGTCTTTATAGCGTGGTCTTTAGGTATATTAGTTTCCCACGGTACTGTGAGTTCTACAAGCACTGCACGCCTATGCGATCGTGAAAAAAGGAATATGTCGGGTCTGGATGATGAGGCACAGATATCCTCCGGTATTTTATAGTGCTTCTCATACGTGTCTACGAGTATTGTCCAGTCAATCTGAAACCCGAATAATTCTGTTAGGTTTGTATTTTGAGAAGTAATTATTTCACAACATTTTGCAAATGAGCCATTTGTCTCATCACACATTCACTCACCCCTAACGCTAGTAACTGAGCGTAGCTGGATGGAATAGCAGGAATACTAGTTATTTCGTTTGCTAGAACACTTTAAAAAAATAATTTCTATTTATCCAAGAAATAGTAGGATTTTTAGAAATGAAGGAGGACCTGGCGTCGAAATTTAAAGTAAACGGGCTATGGGAAGGTACGATCGTAAGTAGGTACAATCTTTAAGATAAAGTCCATCGACCTCTTCAAACGATGCTCTCAAGAGAACGTATTTTGGATGTAATGCTGATCTTTAAAGCCTAATTGTAAATCAAGGATTAAGCGCTAATTCGGGCAGTGCGAATACGTACGTTTACCTCAGGACACGTATCTTGGACCTAAATCGAGACAAAGTCAAGACAAAAGAGGCCCTGGCGCGCGCGGGTTTTTTTTTTGTAATAATCTATTCTTGGTGAATTTATGCTCATCCACTGCTGTGGAGAAGCACCCCGTACTATACTCAAAAGACACCCAAGAAACATGCACTGCGCGTATAGAGCACATTTTAGGTCTAAGATATAATATGTCTCGAGCAATATATACATATTGGTGGGGTAATTTTTTCCATGTACGGTTCATATCCCATCCTGTTTGTCAAATTATAACACACGTCCGTACGCCACGGTAACCACTTTTCATCTGATGGACCGACACGGTCGTCTGCTGTTGTCTGCTACCTAATTGGTATAATAGTACATTATGGTACAAGTGAGCAAAGTTGGTGATTACCGCCGAGGCGCTATTGGTCTTAAGAGAGCCGAGAACGGTAATCATCATACTCACGCGTGGCATACCACGTTTAACAACACACTTGCGAATAAAATAATACTACAAAATACTAAATAAATAATACTACAAATTAATTCGTTTTCCTATGCGCGCGCATCTAACAATGGCGATCGGCCATTTTTAAAAAAAAAGAGGTTTGACTTTAACTTTTTTTTTTACTCTGTTTTTTTTTTCTATACTTAGAGAAACAAAAAAGTTAAATTTGAGTGAAAATTTTGTTTAATAAACAAGTATTACAAGTTGAAATTATTTATTTAAATACGAAAATACATCAAATGATCAATATATACCATATTAATTTATTTGTACTATTAAACACGTTCTTTTTTGTATAAAAACTTTTTAAGAACATAGAAAGTTAACTTATAAAATTTAAAAAATAATCTATAACTCACTTGTGAATAATAGTAATGAAAATGTCACAGTTTGATAATAGGTGTCATTACGTGCCTTGGGCACAGTTTCGTTAGCAAAATCGTCTGGAAGTATTATTTTGGTGAAAAAAAAACTTTTCTTTATAACCCCCATACCGTATGCCTTCCATCTGTACATTATTCCCATAGGTACATTATAACAAAAGTTTTTTTTTTCGCCAAATTAATACTTCCAGACGTTTTTGCTATCAAAACTGTACCCAAAATCTTTCGCTCCGAAACAACTGCAAATTCACCTTCTATGTATGTTTGTATGTTCCTTTCCCGATTTTTCCCCTTTCCAAACGCCTGGCCCGATTTTTATGATTCATACGTCAATCGATACCTCTTTGTCCGGCGAGTGTCACTAAAGACATGACGTTAGTGAAAATTTAATATGGCGACAACTGGACGCCATATTGTGAAAATGGAAAAAAATAAAATCAACAAACTATGTCAAGTGGGGTATCGTTGAATAAGTACCTATTTAAAAATCATTTTTAGTTTTCCCTCAACTATTTCGATTCCACGGACCGTTCAGGATCTATATCGATTTAAAGTTGCGTGACAACCATTTTCATATAATATAGGTTTTTAGACCGTAGAAATGTATTATTTATTATAATATTTATTTTTTCATAACTAAAAAGCATAAAATAAAATAAATTGTTAAAAATAAAAATCCCGAACGATACTAAAAAGATAAACAAGCTTGATAGCCGACGGTACCTATTTGCAAATCACAAACCGGATGGAACTTAATGGGTACCGCCTACTATCAAGCTGTTTTCGATCTTTTTAGTATCAGTCGGGCTATTTTTAATAATTAATTCAAATACCGTCCAATAGATAATGCTATTTTTCTTTCTTTTCTTTCTTTCTTTACCTTCGCTACGGCGGCGGCGATGATAATATTTTTGTAAACGTTACTCACGACTTAAGTGTAAGAATTATAATAATTATAATACCTTCTCGTATTATATTTCGTCACAAAGAAGCAATTATTTCAGTTTTACAACAAAGTTACCATAATAAAAAAGTAGGTACCCATTTTTTGGGTACCTACATGCTTGAGGCAAGCTCACAACTTGTCACACACCTCTCCTTTTATACTCCAACACGAAGCTGCAGACCTGGGTGGTGAGTAGCGGGGCTAACTAAACCCCGATTTTTTATTTATTTTAAAATACCCGAAGACCCAAAAATTGGTGCTAGCTGTCTGATTACATGTAGGTTACAGGCTGCTATCAAAGAAAAAAAAATGTGATGAAATTTCCAGTGCTTATCTAATTAACAATATCCGGTTTCGATATAAGTAATTGGTTTGTCAAGTCTTGATATATATGGATTTGTACTAAAATTAAAAAATACATCGTTTTGGAGGAAACATGTTATTGTAATATCACGTCAACAAACTCACAAACACGTCACGTACCTATGTATGTTACGGTTAAACAAAACAAAAAAAGGGTCAAGAACTTGCTTACTAATTTCCAGATTGTCTAATATAGCAACCGTTACGGGTGGTTGGAGCTCAAAAACTCCGAGAACTGAGTCTAAATCCGTATTCTAGAATGTTAGTCAGTTCTGAATCTTGATTTATCTGAGTATAGTTTGTATGGACAATCTGTCACACCAATCGTAGCATGTCGGCTCTTCTCTCTCATGGCTCTCTTCTCTTCGACCAATGAAGTTGATGGTTGATGAGATAATGTCTCCCTACATCATGACGTTTTGGTCATGTGAAACCCCATTTCAGCGATTTCATTAGTCGAAGAGATGTCTCGGTTTTGTCAATGTCCGCCATGCTGAGGTTGCTGTTCTCAGAAAAAATCGAGATTGGTGTTGTTCTAAAATACGGACCTAACAATAGAATATCAATAACGTAATGAAACACAGAGGAAGTACAAAGAAAAAAAACCATCATCCAAATAACTGATGACAAGGCAGCATAGTGATAGCACCTTAGCCTGTTCTGAAAGGAACAAAATAAAAAATAAAAATTGATGCGCGCGCATCACTGAACTCTATTATAATCTATACCAAGATATCTATGGCGCGCATAGTAAAACGAATTATTTTTTACTATTGTGTTAGTATTTTTAGTATTATTTTATTCGCAAGTATGTTGAAAATAGTCGTATGCCACTCGTGTGTATGGTGATTACCGTCCTCGGCTTTCTTAAGACCCTCGCCTATATAACGAACACTTTGAAATGACAAAAGTGTCGACTCAGCGCTCATCGCTCGACTATAGACGCATAATATTTATTACACTATTTAGGACTCAGTGCCCCGAGCACGAAAAATATTCATATTCGTAACGTAAATGTATCGAGAGAACGGAGCATTGCGATTGGCCGCCTGCCTAATGTGAACCTGTGTGTGTACGAAGCCTGCCAATTGCAATGCTCATTTCTCTCGATATAAACTTATCGTTACGAATATTTTTTCGCCTCAGTATTTACGAAAATTAATGTAACCACGGCATTATTAACAAAAAAGTTATATTATCTTCTAACTGTGCATAAAACTTTTCCTCCATTGATACTAATTAAGAGAAAAATCTGATTTCTTTATTTGTCTGTAACCATTTTATCTTAGTTTTATACGTAATAAAATAATAATTATGCTTAATTGCCACCGTAATTTTAATGGTGAAGTATTTTGGTCATAACGTTGTGGTGCCTTGTAAGGTTTAAACATAATATACCTAGATAAAAATGTCGTGGTGAGTCTTAATTATAACCATCGTTGTTATAGTTATTGCCGATGTTTTGGGGATATTATAACTAAGGAAAATAATTTAATGTGTGTTTTATTTATGAATATATTTCACAAATGACGTTTTCTAAACAGTAAAATAATATTATGAAATGTAACATTCCAATAATTTCTTGCCCAAGTTTAACCGAAGCATTATCCTCTATAGTTCCATTATCAGTTCCTACTACAACTTCTTTCATTTTTTTTTCGTTTTGTTATTAAATAGTTATAATTCTTCGTGTGGAACAGCGAGTACGGGCGCGTATCCTGACGCGTTTGCCTCTGCGGTACGGTTTTTTGCAGCAAGTCAATGCTTACTGTCCCAAGGAGTTTTGAAAGAGGCTGATGTTCCCAGTAAGTCTTATTAACCCCTTTCGTAATAACGACGTGTTAAAAGTTTCCCGTGTGAGTATGTGTGTCTGTCTGTGGCATCGTAGCTCCCGAACGGATGAACCGCTTCTATGGAGTTCTTTGTTTGAAATGTGAATTAGTCGGGAGTGTTCTTAACTATTTTTGATGAAAATAGGGGCCCCCGCCACAAAATTGCTAATTTTTTTTTCACAGCTCTTTCAATATCGATATCAAATGAAAGGGCTTGACTAATGGATCAATTCAAAAAGTGTAAAATAAAAATAAATAATAGTAAAAAATAAGGCCTGTTGCTTAGCCCTTCAACTTTGATATACCTGCCTAGCAATATTTTGATGCAAGCGTTGTCGTGTCGGGGGACCTTGGATCGTTCCGATAACATGTGGGACTGGTTTACCAGTTAGAGTTGGATGGTTGAGTTTTGAATAAAATTAACATCCAAAATATACAATTAATTAAAAAATATCACCTACTAACCTACCGACTTGTAAGTCGGTAGGTTAGTAATATATTTTGAACTAGTAATGTGTACATTTGAATTAAATTGGTTGTTTTATCTAAAAATACTAACCAACAATTTTATTAATATTGCACAGTAACTAACTGAAACTCATTTTTGTGTTACAGATTATTCAAAGTTTGATTTCATAATAGTAGGAGCTGGGTCAGCTGGAAGCGTTTTAGCTAATAGACTGAGTGAAATAGGAGAATGGACTGTTCTACTTTTGGAAGCAGGAGACGATCCTCCTATTGAAGCTAATGTGAGTGTTGTCAAATTACCTCTTGCAATTTCATTCAGTACTGGTTATAATTTGTCATTCGAATGATAGACAATACAATATTAAGAAACAAAGCTGCACAAAACAAAAAGAACTTCTGTTTATTTTTACCCGACTGCCTAAGAAAGGAGGGTAATTCGAGACTATGTATGTATGTCCAATTTCTTTGGCACGCCCTACAACCTGAACGGCTTGACGGATTTTGACATGCGAAGTGTCATTTGTTTCGTCGTGATTGCGTGAATGACACCAGTTTATATTAAAATATCTAGAAAACGAAATGGCGGATTCTTGGCGCCAAAATTATTTGACGGCGATGGAGGCAAAAACTACTGTTTTTTTGCTTTTCAATTGTATTTATACTTTGCAGTCGGGTTTTTTATTTTTTTAATAATTTAATACTTACGTCATCTTAACTTAAGAATACACAGATAAAATATTGTAAAGTGTTGTTAAGGATAATGTTATAATTAAAGTGTTTATTTTAGGTTCCAGCACTAGATAAAGCCACATGGGGAACAAAATATGATTGGAAATACTTAACTACAAATGATGGCAGAATCGATCAGGCTATTATAGACGGATCTATAATTTGGCCTAGAGGTAAAGTTGTAGGAGGCTCTAGTATTCTCAACGCAATGATTTACATAGAAGGGAATAAGAAGGATTACGAGTCTTGGTATAATGCCGGTAATTTAGAGTGGGATACAACGGATGTTCAACGGTGTTTTAAAAAATCTCAAAGTTATCAAAATATGCGTTTATTGAAAGACCCAAAAATTTATGAACACTATGGCCATAATGGCCCACTTCCAATAAATACTTTCAATAGCACATACAGAAGTGTAACTGAAAAAATTCTCTCAGCTTATCAGGAGATCGATATTAATAATGTGCCTGACTTGAATACTGCAAATGTGTTAGGTTCAGGAATAGTATCAGTAACAGCATCTAATGGAGAGAGACAAAGCACAAACAAGGCATATTTAAATCCTGCACAAAATAGAAAAAATTTAAAGATTTTGAAAAATAGTTTTGTCACAAAAGTATTAATAAGACGCTCGTCCAAAATCGCTTATGGTGTTAAAGTACAGCGTAGTTCCAAAATATACACATATTTTGCCACCAAAGAAGTGATTGTGAGTGCGGGTTCGATAAATTCACCTCAATTATTAATGTTGTCTGGAATAGGTTGCAAAAAACATTTGGCTGCAAATAATATTCAGTATATCGTTGATTCACCGATGGTAGGACGAAACCTACAGGATCATATATTACTGCCCATTATGGTTGGCAACAATGAATCTAATCCGGAAACAAATTTGGATCAGAATTTCGACGTTATAAAATATCTTTATAACCGCACTGGCTATCTAGCACAAGTCTCCATTGCAGATATTTTAGCTTTTTATTCTAATAACAAAAATGCCACATATCCAGATTATCAAAGTCATCTCATAGTTAGTTGGAAAAATAATATTAACTCCCAAAATATAAAAAAAATATTCAGATACAAAGATTATGTTGCAAAACCACTACTAGAACTTAATAAAAGTCACACAATATTTGTATTTCTTTTTAACTTATTACATCCGTTATCGAGAGGAAATATTACATTACATTCAAATAATCCTGAAGACCATCCCTATATCTATCCGAATTATTTTAAAAACTCCTATGACTTGGAATCAGCAGTAACTGGCATTAAAATGTTGACGCAAGTATTGAATACTAAATACTTCCGTTCTATTGGTGCATTTTTAGCCAGAATGAATATACCAGCATGTAATGTTTATGTATTAGATAGCCGAGATTATTGGAAATGTGTTTGTTTAAATACAGTGCAAACCGTTTATCATCCAGTAGGATCATGTCCTATGGGGACTGATCCAACCACTTCAGTTGTGGATAGTCGGTTAAGAGTGCATGGTGTTAGTAACCTTCGTGTCATCGACGCCAGTATAATGCCTAACATTACGAGTGGTAATACAAATGGACCAACAATAATGATTGCAGAAAGAGCTGCAGAAATAATAAAAGAAGATTATCAAAAGCTAGAAAAATATGAAAATAAAGCCCACATAATAGGTGCTTAAGGTACAGGCTTTTTCTCCTGTAAGAACTACAAAGAAAATATAGTAACGTATCTGTCATTGAAGTTTCGAAAACAATTAGATTCCGACAAGATAGACATAAACAATGTTACTGAACTTGAAATTAAAAGACTACTTATGATAAGTTATACTTTATTTGAAAATGCCTGATAAATTAAGTACACCGTGGCCCAAAATAACGTTGACAAAATGTAAAAAAAGCAAATTTAAAAATGGAACGCGATTTGTTCTCTTTTGTTTTATTATATTATTTGCCAGTTCCTTGGCGCCAAATCTATATTGTTTTTCGGTTGAAAACTTGTTGCAATTAATTTATTTCGCAATGTCAGCGAAACGAGTGTCCATACTTACTTTGCATGAGCGTGGAAAAAGGCAGTGTGAGATAGCAAGCATTCTTGGTGTAAGCCGTCAGTTAGTTTCTGCGACAATTAGACGCTATAATGAGTTGGGCAGCATTGAAGACCGTCTTGGAAGAGGACGTAAGAGGACTGTTCGAACTTCTAGGAATAGACACATCATCAAACAAAGGTTACTACGCAATCCACAGACAAAGGTGAGAAAAATGTCACGAGACTTGGGGATTAGTCGCTGCACCGTGCAACGTATAGAGAAACATGACCTCCAATTGATCCCTTATAAAATTAGAAAAGCTCAATTGCTAACAGATAAAGACAAAAAAGTTTGTCTTGAGAGGTGCAGCTTGCTTAAACAGCGTTCCGTAGCTTCAAATTGGGAACATATCGTTTTTTCTGATGAAAAATTATTTTCGATTGAGCAAGCCCACAATCACCAAAATGACAGGATCTGGTCAGCAACTCGTCCTGGAGCTACTGCGGTTGTTCCGTATCGTCAAAACGCACAAACAGTTATGGTTTGGGGAGGAATATGTTCCACTGGCAAAACTCCCTTAGTTTTCATAGATAAAGGCATAAAAATCAATCAAGAATATTACCGACAAGACATCCTCGAAACTGTGCTGCTTCCCTGGAGCCAACAACACTTCGGCAACCAACCATGGATATTCCAACAGGACTCTGCGCCAGCTCACAGGGCTTCAAGTGTTCAGCAGTGGTGCATGGCCAATTTACCAGGGTTCATTAGCTCAAAAGAATGGCCACCTTACTCGCCAGATCTTAATCCAATGGATTATAGTTTATGGTCCATCTTAGAGGCAAGGGCCTGTGCTAAGCGTCACCAAAGTGTCGACGAGCTGAAGTCCTCCCTCAAGCGGGAGTGGGACAAAATATCCGTCGAGGAATTGCGGAAAATTGTATCAAATTTCACGAAGCGTTTGTCGCTCTGTATCAGTGCTAAAGGGGGCTATTTTGAAGATAAATAGAAAATATGGTGCACAATGAGACCTAGTTACGTTTTATTAAACATAATTCTGTTTATAATTGTTATTAAATAAAAAAATGTAAAAACATTTTGTCAACGTTATTTTGGGCCACCCTGTAATTCATAAAATTGAGTAATAAAATTAAAATTGTCTTACAACGAATGTTCACTCACTATGCCAATGCATGAAAGGCACCTAGTATATATTAATGTAAAAAATATTATAAATATCAAAACAATACAAACAAGATCATATTTTTAGCATGCGTTGTGTCTGTATAGAATTCATAATTGAGATTTGCAAAGATACTCACAGGCACATCAATAACTCAACAGATAACAACGGAAAAACCAAGAGAAAAGCTATTCGTGCACAAAATCCTCTCAAACATGAAACAAATCCCACAATAGCAGCCTGCGAATGTGATTTGTACGTTTATTCGCCAAATCCCATTGCTTATCTTATAAAATTATTTGCAGCAATGACACCTGTTTTTTTCACATGCGATGATGAAACAGTATTGAGGGGAAAATGCGTAATAGAATTACTTGTGTTGTAAGTGGGAGTTTGCTATACATAATTGAGTAAAAAATTAATAATGTATAATAATATTGTATATTTTTACAAAATGTAAGTAAAATGTACCTGTTGTGAAAAAATTGCCTACTTTAGGTTCAGACAGCATCGAGTAGAATGATTTGACTGATATTTAACTGATATGAATGATATTTAACTGACGACAAAAAACTATCTATCACCCCATTAACCCAACACACTTTGCTTAAACCTTATGCCATTTCTTTGGACAATTTCGTTCACAATCTTATCTTGGAGGAAACTTTAATCAGATGCGTGTGAGAGATGGTGACTATTTGTCCACGTCACTGCAGAGCCAACAAACTAATTTTTTACAACATTCCGAACCATACAATTTTTCGGGTACGTATTTGAATACCTAAAATTATAATACCTAAAGTTAAATAACCTAAGTTCAAAATACCTAAAATCTAAATACCAAATGGTTTAAAATACCTAAACCAGTAATACCTAAGTACTTAATACCTAAATTTGAAATACCTATTGGACTAATTACCTAATGTTTAAAATGCCTAAAGTTAAAACAACAAAGGTTGATATACCAAAATTTAATATACCAAATGGTCAAAATACCTAAAAATAATGCATCCCATAGACTTCCAGAATGACCGATCTAAAGCAGCCCGCATCCAGCGCTTTAAAAAAAGGGACACTGCCCACCCCGACTCGGATAGGTTAGGTTAGAAGGCTAAGGCGGGAGCGGAGCGGAGCGGAGCTCCCGCATTAGCCTTCGTGGTTATTTTTTTTTTTATAACCACACATACAAGGATTTGGAACTTCAGGATTGGAGCAGACAATCCTTGAATGAGTGGTTATAAAAAAAAAATAACCACGAAGGCTAAGGCGGGAGCTCCGCTCCCACCTTAGCCTTCTAACCTAACCTATCCGAGTCGGGGTGAGCAGTGTCCCTTTTTCTTTAAGCCGTACCACATATTATTTCTTAAATTGTCGGTATTTTAATTTTCGGTATTTAGAACTTTCGATCATATAAACATTCGGGATTTTAATATTCGGCCTTCCGTTCGTAGGGCTTATGAAATTCGATAATTTCAAATAATTAGGCATTGTAATACGTACTCACTATAATATCAATTTGTCATTTAAAGCTTTGGGTATTTTAAAAGTAAGTCAAACAACCATTAGGTATTTAGATTTTAGGTATTTTGAACTTAGGTTATTTAACTTTAGGTATTATAATTTTAGGTATTCAAATACTTAGCCATTTTAAACTTTCGGTATTTTAAATTTAGGTCAACTCACCATTAGGTATTTAGATTTTAGGTATTTTGAACTTAGGTTATTTAACTTTAGGTATTATAATTTTAGGTATTCAAATACGTACCCAATTTTTCTCCTGATGTCATGAATATGGACAAATTGTTCGGACAGTAACATAGTGTTTAATTGCAATATAATTTGTGCTCAAGCTAAAACTTATTACTGATTGAAAAATGATTATCAACACTGAACTCCATTGAACTGAATTCCATTTAAAAAATAAGCAGAAGATTCGTTTTAAGATAGAAAAAGCGCGGGCTCGAACCTGCGATGTTTCCCTTGAAGGGAGAATGCTGCAACTTTTTCTATACATTCGTCTTACGGCGATGGTTTGGCGGTGACTGGATTCGCTTTTTCTATCTTAAAAGGATTAAAAATTAAATTTTCATTCAATAAGCAGAAGATTGCAATACTTTATGTTGTGTCATCACAACAAAATATAATATTTTGAGGTTTTGTACGCACTAAATATTTTATACTTTTTTATGTAGGACACGGCAATTCGACTTTTCCTCGCCTGATGATAAGCAAAGTCCCGGCAAAGAGGGTCACCATTATAGACACGTATGTTACAATGGTGACACTTAGCTTGACGGCCTCATCACTTAATGTAATCACGCTTCACTCACTGAATTATTAAGTAAAATATACATAAGTACCTTCGTTGGATTGAATCATAGCTTATCACAGTCCACATAGGCCTCTTTCAATCTTGCACCATAGCTCCCAATTCTTCGCCTTCCGCGTCCAGCATCATGCCGCCAACCCAACCGGCTTCTGCTACGGTGGCAGGCGTCTCCATGTCCTCTGCCCTCTTTGATGTAGTTCAATATTCTGACTACAATTATACAATTATTACAATTATGGACTTAATCAAATCGATTAAGATATAGAAAAGAGAATTGACCTCGGGCGGGACTCGAACCCGCGATCTTTCCATTACAGGGGGAATGCTCTGACCATTAAGCCACCGAGGCCCGCCCGAAACCGATCCAATTTCTTCTATGCATCCGTCTTAGGGCGACACGGGGCGATTTAAATCTTAATCGATTTGAATAATTAGCATAATAAATGCTTCAAAATTTCATTCTATCGACTTATTGTTTGGTGGCATTAATAATAAAACTAAGTTGGTCCCAAGGATAACAATATAATTCTACAATATAAAGCTACAATAACTAGGTACCTTTGTAGTTCGTACAATAATACTGTATAAATCTGTGAAACATTGCTTATTTTGGGTAGCATTGTAGCTCGCTTTAATCAAGGTATAATACGCCGCTGCAACGTCCACGTTTTTATGTAGATACTTTTTATGCACGTACATTTATTGCGATATTATGCAGTTGAATATTGTATTTCATTCAGATCTACGTTTTTACGTTCACCAGGTTTTTTAAAGTGTCGTCAACTAAATAAATAGTGAATAAAATTTGTTAATAAACATGTTTACAAGTTAGAGTTATATTTAGTTTAGGTTCTTGTAAGTTTGAATTCTATTTGAGTTGGATTGATGATATCATTATCATATGAAAATGCTAAATTAATTTTAGTTAATTCTATGTAAGTATATACCTACGAGAGAATGGCTAATAAAAATAAAAGTTGTTATTGTTTAATAAATTGTTGTTATAAATATATTGTTAGTTCTTTGTTCGTTTTTTTTGTTCTTAATGTTTTTACTTTTTTGTTCAGATGATTATCATTTTATGGAAATGCTAATTTAATTTTAGTTAATCAAAAGTAAGTGTATGGTTAGAAAATGGCTAACAAAATAAACGTTGTTATTGTTTAATATAAATCAATTGTTGTTATAATATATTTTGCTAGTTCTTTGTTCGTTTTTTTGTTCTTAACGTAATATTGTCCAGAAGTAAACATATTATTTAGTGGTTATTTTAATAATTATATCGTTTTTTAATAAAGTATCCACTTTAACCCACTTGTTACTACCGTCCTTTATAACGCCACTAATCGAGTGTTAGATGTAACCGCCTAATTTATATATTTATTGTTGTTTTACCAAAGATCGTCTTACATTATCGTAATCAGAAACAGTCCTTCTATAGTGTGTTAGTACTATTTGTCACAATGCGTGTATTATTTAGAAGTTCTGACATGTTTTAAATTGAAAGCGAATTTGCTTTGCGACTTGGCTTCAAAAAAGTAAGTTTTAAGGTACATAAATTATGTAATAAATACTATAACGTAGATTATCATAAAGTGTTGTTATTACAATATAAATTTGAGATAAAATAAGTTCGAATTTCACAGTTTTTCATGAAAATTATCGTTTGTATAAACTGATAGCGTTATAACGCCCGGTAGTAAAATGTACGTCTGTTTACTACTACTATTAAATTTTAGATCACGATGAAAAGGCATTGTAATCTCAACGAAATAGTTGACGAATTGCAACATGTTGATTCGGATGACGACCTGCCCAGTGAGATTACCATTTTTCCACCGGAAAGTTCAAATACCGAAGTAACAAACGAAGATTCCGGCGATGAAGAACTTGTAATATAATCTTCCAGGTTGGATTATTGCTTTTGAGCATATTACGTATTTCGTTTCAGTCACTGAAATAACTACAATATATTGCAATGTCAATAGGAGGTAGGAAACGACGGTATTTCAGTCCCAATCGAGCGGTCCGACTGGGGAAGTACCTCCGCCCTACAGAGTACCGCGGCTAAATAACCTCGTGTTGTGTTCCCGGCGGTAAGTAGGGTAGCCAGAGCTCACTAGAGGGGTTTGGTACTGTCAGTGAGAAGACAAACAGCTTGTCCTACTTATCTTCTGCGCTGACGGCACATAATCTCTCTGTCATTATCGGGTCGGCTGCAGGAGTCTGACTCCCCTGGTGTTGCACTCGTCCATAGGCCACAGTAACCACTTTCCATTAGGTGGGCTGTGTGCTCATCTGTGACCTAAGTAGTATAAAAAATGTACTTATTAGGTAATTTTCATGTTCTCAGCTAAAAGCTCCATCAGAAATTGGCATAAACTTTGGGTCCGTGCAAAGGTTAGGGTATATTTTATTGTTTGTTTGCCAAAAATATGTCTTGTTTCCTATCATATCAATGTTTACTTTTTAAATAAATAAAGTTTCATTATAAGCGTTTCATTCAACAAGTATTCGGTGTTTCATTTCATTCCAAAATGTCTACAATCATAACTTTGGCTTGGTAGCCGATCTTACTACCGGGCGTTATAACGCCACTCGTTTTCCGGCTTTTCCAGTCCACGAATATTTTTTTAAGTATTTTTCTAATAATACTATATTATTATAGTACAACATATTCAAAAATTATTGCAATCCGTAACAAAAAATAGTTTCAGTAATATCTGGGTTAATAAAGCCCGTAAAAAAATAAAACACATAAAATTATATATTATTAACAAAGCATAAAATCTAGAAATATTTTGTACACGGGGATATTGCAAAAGTTATAAAAAAGGTGACCGTGCGAGTGTCGGTGGCGGTAACGAATAATACAATTTTATTTAAAATTATTTTTGTTCAACCATGTTCATGTACGGCCGCTGTGGTGGTAGTCTTCGACTGTTATGCAGAGGGCGTGGGTTCGAATCCCGCTCAGTGCGAATATTTTGTATGCATGAATAATTATATTTTTATAGGCCTGGGTGTTTGTACGTATTATATTTACAAAAAAAGTATCTAGTATGACATGTCTATCCGCTTTTTAGTTCCCATAACTCAAGCTAGTTGAGCTATGCTTACTTTGGGTCTAGATAGCCCTGTGTAGAATATCGTACGTAGAATATTGTAAGGTCGACAATTATGTTTGAGTGACGAACTATATGTAGTTAAATTAAAATGTCAGGATGTCATCAAAAATATTCGAGCTTTTTTTTAAAGATTGACGCAAATAGCAATTACATTATACACTTGTTGAAATTTAAATTATAAAACGTATGCATTCATTCAGTGTATAAAATAAAAATACTTTTAAAACAAAAAGTATTTTTACAGCTTAATTTTTTTGTTGTTTTCCTTGTGGAATCCACGTCTGGCAATTCAAAGGTATTTTACTGCAGCAGGAATATGACACCTCTGGTGGCTCTGGTGTTGCACACGTCCATAGGCCACGTGACTCAGTCGGTTTATGATACATAGTAGCAGCAAGAGCGTGACGACACCAGTGTTGCATACGGCCCCGGTGTTGCGGTAACCGCTTCATATTATATAGGCTATAATAATTGCTTGTTGTCACCTAAAAGGTATATTGTAACATAAAAAAGAGCCCCATGGTTCCCGGCAGAGAGCCACGTGGTTCCCGGTAGAGAGCCACGTGGTTTCCGGCAGATTAGAATTTGGGCCACCCCATCTCTTCCCATGCGGTATCGTACAAGACTATTAAGGGATAGGGCTGTTTAACATCAGACAGATATTACAGCCCAGACTCAGCCTCAGATGCGTGGCTCGAGTGAACAATAGTGCCCGGAATACGGCAATATGCTCACTACCTATTATGTGGAAACAAATATCATGATTGGTGAAATCTGGGTGTTAATTCACATCTGCCATCCAAGTCAAATTCCTAAGCCTAACCCTCCGGGGATAAAGGCGTGATCGTGAATATACGTATGTATGTAACAGAATTTAGCGAGTTTTTTTTGGCGAGTTGACGAATGACCCGATAAACTATCCCGAATAGATACCTGTGAATTAAGTTGAACATCTGCTATGGTTCAGTACATCTGCCAAAACAAACAACACAACAAAACAGTTGACAGCTACCAACAGACCACAGTTAACGAATAGAAATGCAGGAAGCGATTGATTGACAATAACATCCTGACAGGCACAGTTTACGGAATGTTCAGTTTGAATTTTAGTTCAACATGTTATAGGTAGGTAAGTGATGTGTGTTTGATATAGTATATTTTATCTGAGTAGAATATAGAGTATAGAAGTTTGAGGGCTGCATTTCAGAACAATACCCAGTCCTGAATCTCGATTAATAACTAGATCTAAGGACAGATTGCATTCTAGATGATAGTTCTAATGTCATTGTGAGGAGTCGATTCACAACTGAGCGTTGTTATGGAATACGGCCCTGTCCCCTTAGACAAGTGGAAGTTTGTTAACCGGCGGCGCGGCGTACTGTAGAATAGAATGGTGAATGTGAAATAAAATGCTGGGCGTTTGTGAGGATAAATTAGTGGATGTTTGTCACTCTTCAACGCAAAAACAGCAGGACGGATCTGAATGAAAATTGGCCTATGCCAATTATATAATATAGTTATTCCCGGCATAAATTTATTTTTTTTATGCCGGGAATACCTATAGGTACCTGTGAGAACGAGATCAGTATAATATGAAGTCGTGGCAAGTGTAATATATTCCTTGAAAAACATTACTTCAATTACATACATATCTATACTATTATAATTATAATTGTAAAGTGGTCGTGTCTGTACATTGGAGATATTTAAAAAAAAATACTTGGGTTATGTTATGTTAACGATATTGAACACGAAAATATATTTTTTTAATTACCTGTCTGTCTGTTTGTCCGCGATGGACGCAAAAACTACTGGACGGATTTTGATGCGGTTTTTTTGTTAGAAAGGGCTTGCTCAGACTTAAAATCTTACGTTTGTTTAATCGCAATCGGTTGAGTAGAACCGAAGATATGAGCAAAGGTCGCGTTAACCGAGATGCACGCGGGTGGAGCCGCGGGCGGAAGGCTAGTTATAAAATATTAATAGGTTTAAATGCGATCATGGTAAGCGTGAACATGGTATGATGTTGGTATAGATATTAATATTACATACATATATCAACATACCAAGGAAGACAATCAGCTTATGACCACGGTCAATATCCTAGCCCTTGCAGTTTCCATGATATGACAGTGGTTTTGCTTTCGAGGCCATGGACGAAAGATCAGGCAATTCAAAGGTAAATTAAATAGTATTTGAAAAAAATTTGATCATTTTTATTTTATAACATCTTTTAGTTTAACTTTATGTGTGATATGAATAACACATCCCAATTCAGTAAAGCAGTAAATTCAAAATAAAATAAACATAAAACAAAAATAAATAATTTTTGCATTCGATTTTATATTTGTGTAGTTAAAATGAATATCAAAATTCTACGCATTATTAACAGTGTTGTGTTCTTTGTTGCGGTAAAATATTAGTTTTACTCTAGAAACTAACTAATAAATTAAAAATGCACCGTATTCAAAACATCTCGTTAATGCATTATGCATTTTGCGTGATGTTGTGATGTGATGTCGAGTGTTGTATCAGTCCGGACAAAACTGGGTTTCATTTGACAAAAAGACCAAAATGGCGGATTTTACCATTTTCGTTGTTTCCAACGTTAGGAGCACCTACTTTGGGCATAAAGTATATTACTACTTTTACGTTACTACGTTCAATACATACAATACAGGCATACAGGTTCATAATGAGGGCGGCAAATCATAGCTCTTAGATTTGTCTGTTATTTTATTACAGCCTAGAAATTGTGCATAGTATGCGTGGTTCTAATAAAAACCCCTATGGTATATCATATCTTTTTATTGATCTATCATATTTATTTCTCACTCTGGGTAAAAAAAATATCGGTTAAAAATCACAAACATTTTGGTACTCATGAATACAGGTAAGTTTAAAAAGTAAATACATTTTACTGTTTTCCAGATTGGATTGCAAATGTTATTCGCTGATAAAGGAAATGACAAATTGGATTTTATGCTGAATATGCATATGGTAAACATAAGGTACGCAAAAGTTATTAAATATCAAAAGAACCTACCTCTTTTTTTCTCGCACACCAACTTGTAATTAAAAATAAAACATCTTTACTGTAATATACGACACTCGTTTAAACAAACCTAATAAGCCCCAATTTGAGGCATTACTCTGACCATCCTCCTTGCATGTGGGTCGGACTTACAATTTCAAAACCGCTAGCCAAAGCAGGCCTGGAAGGTAGTCGTGTTTCCTTACCTATTCACAAGTTAACAATCCCTAAAATCGTATCAGGGTCATCAATGTCGATGGTCAAAGTCGATCAGACCTGAGATCCCATAGCTTTAGCTTTCCATGTAACACAATCAGATAAGCAAAACACTGTGCGGCTTAATTTGTCTGAGTCCGTCATAACTATTTTGTCGTGAAGCCCTAGTCACGTAAAAACAGGTAAAAACGTATAATTTTTGTGTTGTGTAATAAATAACAAACTGGCAATAAGTATCGATCTACATTATGAGTATCATTATAATCATTTATATTAACAGGTTAATTTCTTGTATTGCTTTTTCATCTGATCCATCCATACCATCTATAATATCAGCAAATTATGTTGGCGACTATGAGACATAAGTACTCACTTAACACACGTGTGCTGAATTGGCAATTAAAACTTTTTAATATTGCCCCTTTTTTTCGCGTCCCAAATGTAAACTACCGCCAAACTTTTTAATTTAATTTAACAAAGTTAGACACTTTCACGATAAATACATGACACGCTGTGGTACTAAATAAATTTCAAATGTGGAACAACAACGGCAGATATTGTCAATTACTACTTTTTTGAAAATGTCTATTTATTTTTGTTTTAATTAACAATTTTGTTTATTTTTAGTCCTACAACGGATAGACATGCGACATTACTAAGATCAGCTGTTATTAGACAGAGAAAAACTGGAAATAGAGTTGCGAAAAGATATTTTGAGTCCTATTCAACACCTTTCTTTTTGCAAGACCAGAGGAAGAGCAGCAAGCCGAAATCAATCTAATATATACAAAAAATCCTTTGTAGTTCGTATTTTATGCATTGTCGTACGCATTCATACGATTAGGACAAAACTTTGTTAAATTATTGTCTCGAAAAGAGAAACAGTGAAAGGGTTATAGATATATAATGCAGCTTTAGTATTAATCGTCAAAATGGGAGTGATACGGGCAAAGATATTATATAAAAAGAAGTAGATATGTTATTGCGCGGAAATCGTGAAGATCCGAAAACGAGTCAATTGGAACGTTTGCCTCTAGTACCTCGTGCCGAGCGGCGCCGGTCGGACGTTGAGCGGAAGCATCAGTGACTTAAAAAAATAACAAAAATGCCATCGTATGTTTATAGACACTGTACGAACTATTACTCTAAAGTTAATACACCAAAAGTGAAGATGAATTAAAAATGTGTGTGTGAGTTCGGCACATTTTTCTACGTTGATTTGTAAGCATATGACATGTCTATGTTATGAAATGTCATTGGATACGGGGTAGCAAGTAAAAAAGAAAATCACACAAGAAGAGCCTGTGGCTTTTCCGTTAGTGAAGTTGATCAAATCTAGCTGATATAATTTCATATGAAAATCACACAAGAAGAGCCTGTGGCTTTTCCGTTAGTGAAGTTGATCAAAACTAGCTGATACAATTTCATATATGGATTAGTCTGGTCAACCTATAACCTTGATCGGCAATGAATCTATCTAAAAAGTACCTACTCTGATGGTGGGCTGGGAAATATGCAATACTGTCTAAAAAAACAAAAAGAATCCAAGCCAAAGTGAATAGCTGTAAATGCACTAACGAGTGCACCGACCATTGAAAACTGTACAGAACGCTGTACAGTTTTCAATGGTCGGTGCAATCGAAGTAATAATGCAAATGTATGCAAAGCGATGCTGATTTCCAATTTCACAGAATAATATTATGAGTGGAAAATACAGATATTGATATCAATTTCTGGTGGTTTTTGAACAAGACTATTGTAACTGTTTTCATGATAAATAGTATCTATTATAGTATTAATATACATTTTTAGTCTAGCGGGCACTTTGTCATAGGTTGTATGTTTATTGTCGGATGGAGAACAGCCCTATCCCTTAGTCGCCTACTACGACACCCACAGGAAGACATGGGGTGACCCTATTCTACTCCACCGGGAACCAACACGGCAAAGTAATAATATTTATTTATGAGATCATAACAACCCGGGAAATTAAGTACAGCTTATATCGCGAGGAACAATAGAAAAAATATAGTGACACGAAATTGCTTCCAGCCCGAGTGACTCGCGTGTGGACGGGTTCATTTGTCAATGTTGACGCGATGAAATAAATAAGTTTGTGTTGTGTGTTGTTACGAGTTATGGCGACGTAGATATTCCTAAAAAGGATCATGGTGGTTTTCTTCTAAATTGATGCAGTTGTAAAAAAACGGTCAAGTGTGAGTTGAACTCACATTCAGAGAGTTCCATAATTCCGTACTCAATTAGATTCAAGATTCGTTGAATGAAACAACATATTTTAATGGCGTTGACTTAGAAACTTTATTTTTACACAGTTTCAAGACGTTACTGACCTGAGTATGTGGTTTGAACTTCAAGTTGTTACCTCCACGTATTCCTGAGAAAAATGTCTTGACAGACAGAAAGATAGATAGACAGACAGACGGACAAGGAATTGATCCCATAAGGGTTCCATTTTCTCCTCTTGCGGTACGGAACCCTAAAAAATCAAATGAAAAAAGTAGCTGGTTAGATAAACGTACCGCAAATAAAAATGTCAACCGCAATTTAGAACTTCCAGCTTATGAAACTATTTCCGGCGTACAATAAGAATAAGAAGGCCTTATAGTCTATATTGCATTCCTGATAATAGGTACCTGAAATTTGTACAATAGCAATGTCAAGTTATGCTTAAATGTGAGCGACATTTATGCCAATTTTAGTGATGCTTTGATATTGTATAGTGCAATACAAAGGCCTCTACACACCAATGCCGCCGATGCCAACACTCATTAGCCGCCTCGGATTACACTGTCGTGTACAATAGATGTAAAACATCTCTTCAAAATCGGTTCCGTGGTTTGGCGTGACAGCGTAACAGACAGACAGACAGACAGGCAGGCATGCTAACAGACAGACAGGCAGGCAGAGCTATTTATAATATCAGTATGGGTTAGCATGGATATGGGCCACACATTAAAACCTGCCAGCAGGCTGAACTAAATTGCACTGTATAAGAAGTGGGCTTACGTCGGTGAATGATAACGGTGTCTTTACTAGGTGTGGTTTGAACATGCACCGTCATTATTTCAGTGCAAGTCCGACGCCTCAGCCATTACGCTTAGCTACTTGAATGAATGGCGTTTTAAGAAACATAAATATATTTTACTTTAATGTTTTGCGACATGGTGGAAAGATGAACTGCAAAAATTTACCATGATTATTTTCTGGCTGAAAATGTTTTGTATTTAATTGTATTGTATATTATAATGATTTAGCGATGTTTTACTGAATTATAAACGAATGTGGCATCCATTTTGATTAGGCAGGTACTTTAATTTTCACACAGTTGTAATTATTGGCACGGATAATGATAAATAATATATTTTGATTGAAACAGACTTATGTGACGAGGAAGATTGGGTAACTCGGTAAAGACAGACACACATTTTTATTGCAGTAGAAAAGCGAAAGGCGCATCCCAAGATTGTAGCAAGTAAAAAAATGTTGTTCCTGCTTACCCCTTTTTTGGGGGTGACAGTCGGCTCCACCTGTCACCCCCAGCCTCGCTTTCATGGAGAATGGAGGGCGTTAAGTGCGAAACTGCGAATCAGGAGTGCCTCTACCTACCATAATTAGAAAGAGGCAAGACTATATGCGCTTTTATATATCTAGGTATATCTTCTCTCTTCTCTAATATATAAAAATCAATGCCACTTTTCGTTGTTATTTTATAACTCAAGAACGGCTGAACCGATTTGGCTAATTTTAGTCTTGAAATGTTCGTGGATGTCCAGGGAAGGTTTAAAGGATGAGAAAATGGGTACAGCGGGCACGGGAAAAATATGGCGGTACGAAGTTCGCCGGGACAGCTAGTTTTCTATAGGTATATTATTTGGTTTTCCTATTTGGGTGTTAATACACCTCTGCCTATTCCTTCGTGGATTTACACGCGTGAGTATTATATCAAACGTATATATAATACGTATATAATACGTACATATATATACATATATATATCCAAATTACGCTCGCACTTTTTAAACAACCTGTAGATGCACCGGCCCCGCCCCAAAACAAACTGGTTCCATGCGCTTCGCCGGTTGCGCAGCGATGACGCTGCCTGCCTGCCGCTTATGTCTTAAGACCGTGTACCTGCGTATGAGTGCCTAAATCTGTGGGTAGTTGTGAATCTTTATCGGTGAAATAACCGATAAAGATTCACAACTACTTATTATTATTATTACTTATTTCCTATAATCAGTGTATTGCCCAACTAAATGTTCGCTCACTTTCTTGTTTTATAGTATTTTTTATGTTATACCAGAATATCTCCTATTTATATTTCACTATCTTATTGTTATAAACATATAGGAAAGGTACAGCACTCCAGACAAGCTCAAGTAGCTTATGGTTTGCTTTCTATGTACGCAAATTGTATTTGTGAATGGTAATAAATAAATAAAAAAAAAAAAAAAAAAAATATATATATATACAGGGTGGAAGATTTTAACCTTACCTGGAGGGAAAGTTCTCTAAATACTGGAGATACCGAATTTCACCCCAAGAAAACATTCCTTTATTTTTAAAAAGAAATAAAACTGCATTCATAGATTTTTGAAAATTCGCTGCCACACCCGGTAATCGAACCAACTAAAATACGAAAAAATAACATTCTGTATTTTTATGACACCAATCAATAGTATAAATCATAAGGATCAAATCTGTCTAACAAACATGGTTAATTAAATGAAAGAAAATCCCTGAAAACTCAATTTTCAAATTCGATTTAACAAAATAGAGAACTTAACTCAAGAATCCATCACCTATCATATTATTAAGAATAAAATTCCATATTTAAATTACTTGTCCCTGTTTTTCATGGCTGGCCCTCATTGGCCAGCAGGTGTATTTACTCTCTCGACTCAAACCGACTAAAACTGCATGCCATCTCAGGTTAATTCAAAAGTCTCAATTAAAGTATTATAAGACGAACCAATAAGGCAATTCTCTCGCCATCTCCGTTGCCCAGGGTGCGATGCGGTGTGCCACGAAGTGCTTTCCAAGCCCAACCAAGTATATACCTCGAGACACGTATCTTGGACCTAAATCGACATAATAGTAGCGTCGCCGTCGGTAGCTTAGTGGTTAAGGAGTCGGCCTTACGATCGAGAGGTCCCGGGTTCGAATCTTGACCATTACACTACAGACGTGAACCCACTCCTAGTACAAGCAATTTAGCTTACTTGGGGGGTTAACAGGAATATTAGTAATTTCGGTTACTAATATTCTTTATAAAAAAAAATCGGGAGACTTGCCTACCTCATGCAGTCACACAATAACGTTACGTTCTAAATCGGAATCAAAGTTTAGTCATTTAGTACTCATGTTACTAAATAAATGGCGTTATTGTTGATAAGGTATGTGATGGCACGTTGAGCAAAAGTACTGTATCTGTTGGAATGGAATTTTTAAGTTAAGATTTTATTGACTTCCTTTCATTTAATTTACCATGTTTATTAGAGAGTTTCGATCCTCATGATTGACACTATGGATTGATGCTATAAAAATACAGGATGTTATTTTTTTGGATTAAGTCGGTTCGATTACCGGGCATGGCAAGGGAATTTTAAAAAAACTATGAATGCAGTTTTGTTTCTTTTTAAAATTAAAGGAATGTTTCCTTTCAGTGAAATTAGCTATCTCCAGTATTTAAAGTACTTTCCCTCCAGGTAAGGTTAAAATCTTCCACCCTGTATATATATATATATGTACGTATATTATATCAAACGTCATCAATCATAATGTCTTTGTCAAAAGGCTACAACAAATGTCGTATCGTAAATAAATCATGCAACGTAATAAGTCACGGAACGACAATTTTCTCGCGTGGTATATTATGGTTCACGCACTCAAAATGCCACTAGCTTGTGAAAACCTTTAATTTCTCGACATTTCAATCGACTACCTACACTAATCATGCCTGGGGAGACCGATGATCGTAATCTTGATCGGTGTCGGGAAAATCTAACTGTTCACTTAAGGTAAATACATCGCTTTGATTTCCCGAATATTTTTTTTATTTGTAGCAATTCGCTTTTTTTTTCTTTATGAGTATAAGGGCTTGTACACATTGTTTATGTATTTGTAAGTTGTTTTGGTTTTGATTGCCTTGCATTAAGTTAAGTTTGCTACTGTACGTAAAGGCTATATCTTTTGACGGCGTTCAAGACGATACATATCTGTATTTCAACTAGATGCAACTTGATACTTGAGAAAAATAATGGTCTCACCACTATGAACGCCCAAGATTGTGCGAAGTAGGGGAGGAAGAGCCGGAAGGTGGACCCTGAGCTTCGAGGTCATCTTGGCCACGGATGCAATCAGGAAATTGCGTCTACATGAAGATGATGATGATGACCTGAGAAAAACGTTTTAACAACAGGTTTACAATACAGACGGGGGTCTATGGGATCTAAGGGTTTCGTTTTTTTTCTTTTATGATATCTAAAACTAAAAATTAGGACACTTATGACTGACTGTAAGCTGTATGATCTTTTTTTTTTTTTTTTTTTTTATCGTGCGAAAAATCCCCTCGGATACCTCCCCCGCCGGAGCCGGAGGAGGAGGTTATGTCGGAATCGAACCGACTAAAACGCATGCCGACTGTGGGCCGTCAGTTGCCGGAGGTGAGATTGTTGTAGCCATATCCCTCGCACCCCGGCCGACCCAGGGCCATATCTCTCGATCTGGCCCTCTCCCGATGTGGGGACCGTAGAGTCCCAACTCGCCCCCGGGTATGGGGAGGCACGCAATGCGCACCGCCGCCGTGGCCTGCTTCTTCTAGGGTGACAGGCGGCTCCACCCGTCACCCCCAGGCCCGCGCTCATGGGGGACGGAGGTCGTTCTGCGACCTCCGACGCCCGAGTTGCCGTCGCTCGTTACGGGCCGCGCGGTTAGCGATTCTCCTACGCTCTTCGCGGACCGCAAGGTATGCGATTCTCCTTCGCTCCCGCTCCGCCTCCCATTTCACGAGCATTATTTGCTCGCAGAAGGAGGCGCCGGCGGCCCACGCATCCGCGCAGCGAACCATCGCTGCGAGCAAAGTAGCGAGCGTGAGAACTCTCACTCCCAAGGTCGCCACCAGCTCCCATCTCGGCGTCTCCCACGCCGGACACTCGGTGAGCGTGTGCAGCGCCGAGTCCTCGCTCGCGTCGCAGTGATCGCACTCGGACGTTGGCTCTTTCTTCGCGATCCGATGCAGATACCGCCCGAAACACCCATGACTGGTGATTATCTGCGTCAGCCAGAACGAGAGGCCGCCGTGTGGCCTCTCTAGCCACTCCCCCATGATGGGTCTTACCGCCGCTACTACGGCGTGCCCTGCGCGTGGTCGCCCAAGTCGCAGCTCCCACTCCGCTACCATGTCCCTGTGGAGCCGGGATTTCACGGCCCGAATTTCTTCAGGCTCAGGATCATGTCCCCGCTCCCGCGCCTCCTTTCGGAACCGATATAGCGCCGAAAGGGTTCTCGCTTCCAGGATCCATGGTAGCGATCCGGCAAGGAGACTCGCTGCTTCGAAGGATATCGTGCGGTACCCCCTGATGACCCTGATGGCCACTGTCCGCTGCGGTTCATGCAGCTTGTCCGCGTGCCTGGCCTTCAGGTTATCCGCCCATAGGGGGCACCCGTATAGAGCCATGGACCGCACGACACCCGCATAGAGTCTCCTGCAGGAGTCCTCTGGGCCCCTCAAATTGGGCAGCAGCCGCGTCAGAGCGTTAGCTGTGAGCACCAATTTGGGGACCAGACTTCGGAAATGCTCCCCGAAGTCCCACCGACCGTCGAGCACGAGCCCCAGATATTTCATCTGGGGCTTGATGGCGATGAGAGTGTCTCCCACTGTTATGCTGGATCCCGCTGGTGGTCCGCGCCGAGGTCCATGAAAGAACATGGAGCTGTATGATCTTGTAGATGTTTTTTATACTATTGGTTTCACTAGGAATTTTCAGATAACTTATAAATGACATAAAAAATAGAAGACCAAAATCTGCTATCCTACGCCATCAATAATTATCTCATAACAATATCATGAAACAATACCTACTCCCTTTATTACATAGCATGTTGTTTCTGACGGCTCATTCCAATTACTATACTAATGACTGATGCGATCAATATAGCCCAGGGAACTAATCCACATAACACTACCATCTTATCAAAGCAAGTTTGATCCGATCAAAGGAAGAGGGTTGAACTCTCGAACTATGGAGGCTCTATTTTCACTACGCGTACCTAAAGTTAGTGTCAGATTTTCAACGAATAACGTTCAGCAGGTGAACCGATACATTTTAGTAGAAGTGGCCTTTGAGAAAGTATCTCTCACGTGCGTGAGTGGTAGCGGGCCCTCTTTAGAGGAGGGGAAATCAGATCGCCAAGAACTGCAGGTCTAAAGTTTTTAGACCTGCAGTTCTTGGCGATATTGGAATCATATTAGGATGATATTTCGTCATGCGGCGATATTGACACGAAATTAGAATCTGCTGAACAAATGAATTGTTGTGATTCTTCTTATAGGTATGAGTAACCATTTTATGAATTTTATATGAATCTATGAAATCTACTGAAAATTCATAAGGTTACTCGTTTTTAGTGGTATCGCTAAATGTGACCATTTAAGACCAACTGGCCATTAGGAGCTCACGGGATCTAGATTCACGGATTGTTTTCGTAGACAGAATAAACATGATAATACGATTAAGTAGATACCATTTAAGATTTTCAACAAATCATCAAGTAGGTAATAGTACATTATGGTACAAGTGAGCAACGTTGGTGATTACCGCCGAGGCGCCATTGAGACCCGAGCCGCCAGGCGAGGGTCTTAAGACAGCCGAGGACGGTAATCATCATGCTCACACGTGCCATACGACTTTTTACAACACACTTGCGAATAAAATAATACTACAAATACTAAATAAACAATACTACAAATTAATTCGTTTTCCTATGCGCGCGCATTTAACAATGGCGGTCGACCATATTTAAAAAAAAATGAGGTTTGAACTTAACTTTTTTTTACTCTGTTTTTTTTTTCTGTACTTAGAGAAAAAAAAAAGTTAAATTTGAGTGAAAATTTTGTTTATTACACAAGTATTACAAGTTGAAATTATTTATTTAAATACGAAAATGCATCAAATGACCATACAATAGGCGTATTAATTTATTCGTACTATTAAACACGTTATTTTTTGTATCAAAACTTTTTTAAGAACATAGACAATTATAGACACTTCCTATGAAATTTAAAAAAGAATCTATAACTCACTTTTGTGAATAATAGCAATGAAAAAGTCACAGTTTTATAATAGGTGTCATTCCGTGCTTATTTGCGGTAAAATAATATCACATTTATGAGCAGGTGTGTTGTAAATAGTTTTATTGATACATATTTATTACATCTTACTAGTATTAAATTAAATTAACATGCATACATACATACAATCACGCCTTTATCCCCGGAGGGTTAGGCAGAGGTTTAACTAATAATCTAAAACTAAAGTAAATTGCAAGTATAGTTTAACCAAAAAGTTAAAGGAACATTTCTAGTTGTTCCAGTGGCTAAAGTACTATTCCTTCACCTACAAAGACGACTGATTCATTGAGACAACTCTGAGACAAGCGTAGGATTAGGACCTTTGATTTATATTTTCCTCGGGATTCTTACCACGAATTTGAGCAGTAAATCATTTCAAGTATTTTAAGTTCTCAACATTTAAAAGAGGTAAAAATGCAAAAATGCAACTATCGTGTATAACAATTCATGAGACTTGCATTTAAGGCTAGCTGTTGCACGCTGCTCCACTCGCGTGGAATTCAGTAGTAGCGTGAAGAATATTGCCTATGTTGGTACCTGATTTTTTTATTTATTTTTGATTTTTATTTATTATACTTTATGCACAAGTACAAAGGTACAAAGATAATATGGCTTTGCATTTTTTCGTGTAAAAAGTACTAATAAACAAAATAAATGTGCTTCTTTTGGCGGTATACCTACTCCAGTTATATTTAATATCTATTGAGTAATAATTGGAATTATGTTGTACTTATCGTGTCATTTTACTATTAGTCGAGTTTAATGAGTTAAAAGAGTAGAGGTGCTGGATCTTCGCAAAGTCGGAAACTGTAGTTCCACTGTGTTCCAATTACAGTGACACGGAAACTTAATGTTACGAAATTTGAGACTACTTCCCTAATTAAACGTTTCTTTTATTTGTGTGTATACAAGATAATAGTTAAACGATGTTGGTTGAATAACATTATTTTACTTAGTCTTATTTATTTTTACCCGACTGTGCGACATTAAGGAGTGGTAATGTGCTTATTTGAAATAATCGTCGTTCTGCAATCATTACTATTGTATCAACAATTTCGTTTTTCTTAAGATGTGTGTTCTAATGAGGCGTATCGGAATTGAGACACTTTAATAAAATTGTGGATGGAAAACTTAATCATCAATAAGCCTATTGAAGTCCACTGCTGGACATAGGCCTCTCCAAATATGCGCCACGTTTGCCGATCCTCCGCCTTCCGCATCCAGTCCGTCCCAGCCACCCTTCGTAAGTCGTCAGTCCACCTGGCTTGGGGGTGTCCCACCTTACCTTCCTTCTCGCGGAAAACTTAAACAGATAATTAATTATTCAGTATCTAAATAATGTTCCCTTTTTACTAGAGATGTGTTATGCTATGTTGCTATCGATGTATTTGATATCCACCAATCATATTCATTGATTCACACAGCATAGCACATGGTGGCAACGGGTTCAGTTAAGCTCAGTTTTTATATAGAAAGATGCGTGCTATGTATTGTATATGTACTGTGGATGCGTGCTATGGATGTGTGCTGTGGATTAGCCAGCAGCTATGCTACGAGGATGGAAAAGCTAAGCTGGCACTATGTGACCATTTCCCCTGTGCTATGCTTTGTAGCGTAGCGAATAAGATATGCTATGAAGATGCGCAGCTCGAGCTATGCGTTGTATCAATCACATGACTAATTTAAGCGTACAGAATGAAAATTTCTTACATCTATTCGAAATTTAAATCTATTTTTATCGACAGCACGCATCCATAAAATGGTTTTGAATTATGCCACCACCAAACATGAATATGGCGGGCCGCCTAGTGTTATACCTATATGAAAATGTTATTAAGTAGGTAATTTATGTAACAGCGCGATTAAGTAACAAACAGTACAAATATCTTAACATCTCAAATTTTCACGTTTACCTATAATATTATTACCGAGTAGGGTAAAAAATAATTTGTAATATCGCCAGTTAATCTCCTAAAATATTGTGGTCGAATTTAATCTCGGTGATTATACAAATATACGCCATACCTTTACTGAAAGGCCGAATTTAGAGCTGTTTACCTTAATTTATTCTGGATACCCATTTCAGTAGCGGTATTAAACATTATTTTCATTGCGAACGGAAATTTTAGGGTTGATAATAACTTATGTAGCAATATTACAACGATTAATAAATTTTGATACGTTTTAGCAGCAATTCTGTCTGTTTCAAAGATTTGTAATTAAGATAAGATGTGGTATTGCTTGTAAGGATACTCTTATGACCAACCATTAGAGTAAAAATGTCAGATAGCTTCATACTTTTTTATAAAATAATAGTCCGGTCAATTTAGACATTCAAAGTTACATAAAGTCCCAACAAGCTGAATTTCTGTGAAGTTGTTCAAAACATAATTACAAACAATGTCTAGAAGTTCCCCATCATTCCCCTGTAAGGAAAAAATTTTATTCAAGGTCAAAGGTCAAAAAAATGAGTTTTTTGCGATTTTCAGCAAAACGGTAAGTTTTATCATAAAAGTACCTCGGACAAAAATTGTAGATCATAAAATTATCTATAAAAAATGTATTCATACTTTTTTTCTTACGAGCCACCGTTTCTGAGATATAACGATTCTAAAAGTTATAAAAGTTGTTATCGTCATAATATGCACACGTTTCCACGCCACCTATGAGGTAGTGTACTTAGCGCGTTTTTGTTAACGTAGTTTCCCCAGTAGGCCTACTCCACGGGTCAGTTGTGATCCTGTTTAATGTAAAGCTATTGCAAAATAACGGAAATTTTCAAAGATTGGGAAAGATAAAAGCGATGTAAATGAAAAAAAAGTGTTGAAGTTTATTCCTCCTATTCGTAAGTTTCAAATTCTTGTTCTTCTTCTTGATCTTCTTCTCCTGCTTCTTCTTCATCTTCATTTTGGATGCAAGTAAATTGCGTCAATAGCGATGTATCGCATGATACTTCGTCGGAGTCAAACGAATCCTCCATTGTTTGTGATTCAATATTAGAGCACGACCGGCCTTGACAATTTGTGCATGCCAAAGAACAAGACAGTCCGACTTTTTTGCAACCACATTTAGCACTGCATCCCTTTTTGCAGTTGCAAAAAATAATGTTTAGCAGTTTTTTCGGCGCAGGTGGAAGTAAAGTTTGAACTGGCTCTAATATATTGTTGACCAACTTCCAACCCCAGTCTGTAGGGTCTAGCTGATAACCAAGCCACACTTGAACTTGGTAATATACTCGAAAAAGATGTTGGTGAGCAGCAACTGAAGTTGGAGGAAGACAAGCTAATTGAACTTGTTTTTTATTTTTAGTATTTTTAACGAAACATGCATATCGATGTTTATCTAAACAGGTAGTTTTTTTAGGAGCTCCGTACATAGAAAGAAGAAAGCGGATGCCGTTGGTAATAACTTCTTGTTGAGTTGAATCACTTTTTTTAAAAACTTCAGCACATTGAATTAAATCTTGTTTTTCAAACATTTTGAAAACTGCTGTTTTACCCCTCCTGTAAAATGCAGATGTCGTATCACAGCCAGTTATTGCGTGTAAAAATAGTACATGATCTTTACACTTTACAAAAGTAAATAAACTTTTTGATGAATATATACCTATATGATTGATGCTGAGCTTTTCCTGGTTTTAAGAAAAAAATAGTTTTTTCAGTTGGCGTTCGAGCAGTGAGTAATACAAGTAAGTCAACATCTTCACCAACAACAATAGTTGTATTTGTCAAATTGAATTGCTCTATTGCTGTTTCAATAATCAATACATCAGCATCATTATTAGCTTGTTTTACCAATATATTTTCAGCCGTAAACTTTTCTTTCAACATTGAAATGAACCGAGACTTGTTGTGGGTATTAGTAAGAAATTTCTGTTGACTGGTTGGGACTGTCATAAGTTCATTAAATAAAATGTCAGAAGATGAAGATGTTGCTAAAGTTCGACGACGTTGTTCTGCAGCTTTGATATTTCTCTTGCAATCATCATAGCCATCAAATACGACAGTAACTCTGGAACCAAAATGTCTACGTACATATTGAACATATTTATCTAAGATAACGTTGAATGTTTCTCCGCTATCCCACACAACGCGGTGTAGTAAGAATCCTCCGTCAATGATGTATGTCGCATTAGTGTTGTTAATATCAATATTAACTTTTTCAAAACAATCGTAAATGGTAGATTTCTGTGTTTTATGCATCCCGATGTCATCAAATAACGATAAAGGGTAGGGAGCTAATTCATATTCAAAATATTTTTCAATTTCATCTTGAAATGCTGCAGTAATACTCATGCGTTGGAACAATAATACAGGGTCAATAGGTACTTTTTCTTCATAAGTACAATGAATACTCATGCATATTATGACGATAACAACTTTTATAACTTTTAGAATCGTTATATCTCAGAAACGGTGGCTCGTAAGAAAAAAAGTATTGATACATTTTTTATAGATAATTTTATGATCTACAATTTTTGTCCGAGGTACTTTTATGATAAAACTTACCGTTTTGCTGAAAATCGCGAAAAACTCTTTTTTTTGACCTTTGACCTTGAATTATTTTTTTTCCTTACAGGGGAATGATGGGGAACTTCCAGACATTGTTTATAATTATGTTTTGAACAACTTCACAAAAATTCAGCTTGTTGGGACTTTATGTAACTTCACTCTCATTTTTTGGTCTAAATTGACCGGACTATAATAGATGTTTTGCATCAATGGAACTGTACACATTTAATTATTTTCAACAAAACAACAATTAAAACATTTCTACGCCAAACTCGTAGTTGAAAAGTGTCAGTACAAAAGTAGTCATTCCAACTAGAACTTCTTCTTAGCTGAATAAATTTTGAGCAAAATAATAAACTAATATAAATTCTTCACCAATATTAATGTTTTGCGATGATCTTTGACGTTATGACATGCCCTTAAGGCACTATGAGAAGCCGGCCAGATATTAATCATCTCGTGGCCACGCATCACTGAGGCTGTTGAAAGGATATCGTAGAATAAATAATACCCCCATATTATGTTTCAGGGAAGGGCTGGGTAGAGCAATTGAATGTTGAATGGAGTTTCGAATATTGTTCTTTAAAACGACGAAGATTATTTCTCGAAGAGTTTTTATATGCATGATGATATGAGACGTACAGTCAGTGACAAAAGTGGCCCCTAAAGCACGCATGAGAGAGGAAGAAAAAACGGCACATGTGCTCCTACAATGTCCTGCAACCACCACATATAGGGATAAGTATTACTTGAAAAATAAAGGTACGCTCCGTGAAATCACCAGCAGCTTGAATAGCCTGCTGGCGTTCTTCAATGAGTTGGGATGGATCAAGTGGATTGCCCACCCTCACGCGAAAACCTTGACGTGGAGTTGCGTATACCAGCCCGTGATACCATACCATACCCCTAAAGCTCATATAAAATATTGAACTTTACTTGGTCCTCTGGGGATCATAAAACTATTAATACATCAATTATTTATACATTACTAGCTTTTGCCCGCGGCTCCGCCCGCATGAATGTCGGTTATCGCGACCAAATATAGCCTATGTCCTTTCTCAAGGTCTAATCTACCCCTATACCAAATTTCATCAAAATCGGTTCAGTAGTTTAGGCGTGAAAGCGTAACAGACAGACAGACAGAGTTACTTTCGCATTTATAATATTAGTATGGATTCCAATTAAAAAAAAAAACTCTTAAAATATTTTAGTGTTGATCGTTGACTTGATTGCCGTACGAATATCTATGGCAGTTGTTACGGGTGGTTGGAGCCCTAAACTGCAATGCCTCGATATCGCCATTGAGTTTTGGCGGCCAGATGGCAGTCGTTCACGAAAAAATCGAAGTTCAGCCAAATTCGCAGTTTGACTGGTAAAGCGGACCCCAGACTCCGAGTAAAAACCTTCGGATGTGGTTGGGATTAACGCTAAGATGATGATGAAGGAGAACTTATAGCATTTGACTGTCCGTAAAAAAGTTGTTTTATGTCAAATACAACTATAGAAAATCTCATTTAACTTCTTTGAAAATGAATACTAAAAGCGTTAAGCGCTAAGTAGTTTAAAGAAAATAAAAAATATGAAATTGACACAGAGTAGTTTGGTATTCAGCTTCATTCTGCAACTGTCGCGTGTCGCTTTGAATTTAAAATAGTCAAGCGCTTTTCTAAAGGCACTGTTGACAAATTAGTGGGTTTTGTTTTAAATAAAATAGAGGTAAGCGAGGACTCGTGCAATTTGATTTAGACTTAAAATATAAATGTGCGAAGCTTACCTTTATTAGATTTCTGCCTCCTAGACAGGTGGCACAATCGTTAGATTAGAATAATTTCATAGGAATGACATGTATTTTGACGTTTATTTATTTATATATAGTTGGTCATTATGCGTATTGGTCGTATTGCTTAGGCGTCATTATACGTGTTGGTCTATATGCGTATATGTCAAAATTATGTTCAAATTTATTTGCAAGGAAAATTACAAGTTAAAAATAATACTAAATTAAATTAAAACTACAAACTATTATTACTAAAATAAACTAAATTAAATAAATAAAATATTTACATGCATAATGCGTCGTGAAATTCCTCCACATCGTCACCGACCGGTAACGTTCCCAGAAGGCTGGCAGCATTGCCACGTTGAATGGCAATGCTTATTCTCTGTGCAAGATAATAACCAGCCTTCTGGTCACGCGTAGCGTCGATCAGCCGCTTTGTCAAATCTTTGTACACAGTGCGTGCACTTGGGCCCCATGTCCCCAACGTTTCAACCCCTTGTCAAAATTCGTATTACCCGTTGGTCATTGTGCGTATTGGTCATTGTGCGTCAAAACGTACTTTATTGTACGCCAATTACAATAGTCATGCTACAGAAATTAAAAGACAAGAGCAGTACAAAGGGCGGCCTTATGTCTTCACGCATTTTCTTCCAGGTAACCTTTGGATGGAAACGTATGTTGGTTGGAGTATTTGGTAGGTGTTTGTTTGTGTCAGTTATAAATGTATGTCAACCCCATACACTGACTAGTCCCTTCTATAGGAATTCGAATTTCTATAGAAAGATTTGCTGGATACCTAATGATGCCACGAATAAACTAATAACTTAAAACTTCACCTTCGCAAAACGCCATAAATAAACGTAACTAAGATGGTGCATTGTTATAAAAGCATATACAATATATAATTAACTTTAATATTACTACAATGATGACGTAATAACAGGTGTACCTACGTATTACGGGACACGTATCTTGGCCTTCAATCGCGCAACAAACGAGGACCTGGCGCACGCGAATTGTCGTGTAATAATCTATGCTTGGTGAATTTGAGATCGTCCACCGCAGTAGCACCCCGTAATATCCTCAAAACACAACCAAGAAATATGTACTGGGGCCTTAGACAAAGTGACATTCTATTAATGGAATCGATATTGCGGTGATTATAGTAATAATGATATGTGAAAAAATGTATTTCGAGTTACAAAGACATAAATTTCATAAAAAAAAAAAGTTATATTAATTATTTATGTCAATTTCATTCTACAATTAGAGATTCCACTGGCGTTTTCGCCAAAAGAATGTCACTTTGTCTAGGGCCCCTGTGCGCATAGAGCACAATTATAATAAATGTAGTGCACAAATTAAGAAATCGCAGGTTAGTGAAATAAAATTATAAGCAATATTTTGTTAAGGTAGTAGGTATTTACTTGCTATGTTCATTTTCTGACCTTTTCAGTACGTGAAGAATAGGGCAGAACTTGTCGGGCCCTCGTCACATCCGCATAGTTACACCATTATGTTAATGGATGTCACAGCTAAGAGTTCTGGAAAAATCTCGAGAGTTCATTATTTCGCTTAGTTTGTACTCTTTCGAATGGTAAGGTGTAGATTCAATGTTATGTTAGGATTTCAGATTACTTATTGTAGTTTCTACATTAGTAACAGTTTAGTTGCAGAGGGTTACTGAGTTTAGTTGTTTTGGGGCAATATATTTGGGGTTCCGGCTTTGCTAAATTTCTAAGTCTTTTTGCTAGAAATCATAAATTTGACTTTCCATTAATACCCGGCATTAGTTCCCGGCTGAGTAGAATTTGGGCCACCCCATCTCTTCCCATGCGGTGTCGTACAAGGCGACTAAGGGATAGGGCTGCTTAACATCAGACAGATATATACAGCCCAGAATCAGCCTCAGGTGCATGGCTCGAGTCAACAATGGTGCCAGGAAAACGGCAATAGGCTCACCCCCTATTACGTGGGACCTAATACAATGATTAGTGAAATGTGGGTGTTAATTCACCTCTGCCTAACCCTCCGGGGATAAAGGCGTGATTGTATGTATGTATGTATGTCAAAATCCGTTACGTAGTTTTAAAGATTTAAGCATATATAGGGACGGACAGACAGCGACAGCGACTTTGTTTTATAATAAATGTAGTGATGATGATTCGACTGTTGTGGAGACCCTGATTCTACTACCGATCGGAGACCAATCTACATTTAAAAAATCACCTATTAACTTCACAACTTTACATTACGATGAATTGCCACCATTTCACGCCTAATTAATTTTGTTGCCTCATAAAATAAAGCGTAATAATAGGTGAAATGATAAAACTGTTACACTCCGAGCCGTCTCCTTACTTAGTTGGGGTCGTTTTTGAAATCTACTTACCGTAAAGAATGTCACAGATGTTCGTATGGAAACCGAGGCCAATAGCTTAACGTACTCTCCGCAGCAATTTTAAGACTGACTTGGCTAGTATTGCTTAACCTAGCAATGTGTTCCAAAACGGTTACTACTTAACCACGGACACTCAATAAATAAAACTACTTATAACCATTATGGGAGCGACGGCCGTATGACCACTCAACCCCAAGAGTACTCCGACTCCTGCGCCCGAACCTCATTCATTGATTGACAGCCATATTATCTAGCAGGTGTGGGTGACTTGGGCCCGCTGATGTACGTAAGTCCGTATACATCTTCAATTCAATTGGTAATTACAATTAAAAAAAACAAGGTGAAAATTATCCCACAACGTAAAAAATGTAACGAAATTCAATTAGTAATTACAATTAAAGGAAAAAAAAAGGTGGAAATTATCCCACAACGTAAAAAATGTAACAAATGCAATTGGTAATTACAATTGAAAAGAACAAGGTGGAAATTATCCCACAACGTAAAAAATGTAACGGAATTCAATTGGTAGTTACAATTAAAAAGAAAAAGGTGGAAATTATTCCACAACGTAAAAAATTTAATGAAATTGAGGTGCCTAGAATTAAAGTCACTTTTTAACGGATTATTTCTTATTATCACGATTTATTTCTTATTATTTACTTTTAGCCCGACGTTTCGGGTACTTTTCAGCAGCCATGGTCGCGGGGTGACTTCTAGACTATATGTTTTTCCAAAGTACCTTTATCGAAGAGACTGACCTCACTGGCTCGTTAAGTATTACCGTATTTTGATGTTAACTGGGTTTGAGTAAACGGATGACTGGGTCCTAGGCTGTTGGTACGCTCCAACCATCTTCTCTATTAAAATTTGGGTGTTTTTTAATGTCAATCCTTGCGGATCATTCTCGGTATATTGTGGTTTATTAGGCCAATGGTTGGTACCTTTTTGCACGTGTTGAGGTACATTTTTATTTACCTTTTAGACATTTGACTAAAAACATTAATTTTATGTTTTATGTGTAACAAACTTAATTGTTTCTATATTTTACTAGTCATTACACACGCGTATATCCGTTAGAATAATATGATAGTTAACATATATTTTTTATCACTATGTTTTGGTGCCTCGTAAAGTTCAGACTGTTTTGGTAAAAACAATGCAGTGGTGAGTAGCCCCGTCAAGTTAAACCAAGTTATAGAAGTGGGGTACAATAATGCGCACTCAGCTCAAAGTTGGGAGGATTGTTCAAAACTGGTATTTTGAACAATCCTGCCATCATACATGACTGAAAGAATCATAGATGAAATCTAAAAAGTCCTCATGGATCCGATACCTGGAACTTTTTTACTCGGGGTCAAAGGTTTTTGATTTTCAGCAAAACAGCTTTATCATAAAAACGTCAGAGACAAAGGTCAATCTTTGCACGTGTGCGTTCGTGCGTGCGTGCGTTTATACGTTCGTGCATGCGTGCGTGCACGCTTGGGGGTGTTTTGCAAAATTTTAAATACCCCCGTCATATAAAATACTTCCAAAAAGTAGAAAATAAATTGTGTTGGTAAGCCTTTTACTTTGATATACCAAGTATTTCGAGTTCAGTGTTGCTACTTTTAGGAGAGAACTATTATTATTATTACGATAATTTTTAATACAGGATTTCTTCCTAGTTTAAAAGCAAGCAATTCTTCATAATTATTCAATATTAATTACCTACCTGAGCAGTGAAAAAGTAGAGATGATTATGTAAAATGTTGCTGAATTCCTATTTTTTCTTCTTCTTCTTCTTCTTGTTAATTGATAATGTGCCCGCAAGACGGCAATAGGCTCGCCCATACTACGCCAATACTCCTAATTGGCAAAATGTGGGTGTTAATACACCTCCGTCTACCTCTTCATAGATTTACAGCTGTGAATATAATTATGAATGTATTATATAACGTTAATTGGTTTTTTTACGGAACAGTTACAATACATCATATTGTGGAGTAGCAACTACGGGAGGTTTTCCGGATGTCTTCGCCTCCGCAGTACAGTTTTTTGCAGCAACTCAGTGCTTTCTCTCTCAAGGACATCTAAAATATGCTGATGTTCCAGGTATGAATGACATTAAAATTACCTTGTCATCAATCATCAATTAGCCTATTGCAGTCCACTGCTGGACATATGCTTCTCCCAATTTGCGCCACGTTTGTCGATCCTCCGCCTTCCGCATCCAGTCCGTCCCAGTCACCCTTCGTAAAATTACCTTATATTTTTATCTATTTTTATAATGTATATTTTGATATGAGTATTGAGTGAAATCTTTCTCTGTTACTGCTGTGTATGCTGAAATAAAGTTAGTTTTGGTTTGAGAAATTTTATGGTATGAACTGAGGTAATTGTAATATTCTATTAAGTAAACATAGCTAAAGCAGCTTCTAATAAATGTACAGCTACTTTGAAATTTAGATTTATGTGCTTAGTCTTATCAATGGTGATATTAACTGCAATGGAATAAGTTTTCCAGGAGCGTACAAAGAGTACGGAGAACTACACTAGTGATTTGTGCTTACAGTAGTAATAATAGATAATCCTTGGAACGTACATAATATAATTATAGGTACATAATTATTCTTGTTGATTGATGGTTAGGGTGACGGATGCGCGTGGTTTAAACAACAAAATACTAAGGTGTTAAGAACGTACCTGACTTGAATACTGCGAACGTTTTAGGATCAGGAAAACTATCAGCATCAGCTGCTAATGGAGAAAGAACAAATCCAAATACTGCATATCTAAATCCTGCACAAAATAGAACAAATTTAAAGGTATCGATAAATACTATGATCAAAAAGTGCTGAATGTCAACCGATCTTCATGAATATTGGCGTGAACTTGGCAGTCATTGTAGCAGAAGAAGGAATCTTAGGCTGACAAGAACGGATACTTTTAACTGACTTAATTTTTAAGTCGATACCCAAGGGTGTCAAAAACTCTGTAATTTAATAGCAACTATTTCGCATAGGTAGTGTATATGATCACTGATTTGGTCATATTCAACAACTATGATAGAACATTATGAATTTTATGAGCACAATACATCTTCAAACACAAGAATGTCAAGTTATTCTCAGTAGAAATCTTTACATTTTTGTCTCCTAAATTGTTAATATTAAAACTAAACTGATCCTAGACGTACCGTCTAATGCAACAAACGAGGAAATATTTTTCTCGAAGATTATTGAGAAGCTGCCCATGGCTATAGGCTCGCCGTCAATTATGTGGGGCCGAAATTTAAGTCATAGTTGGCTAAATCTGGGTGATAATACATCTCTACCACCCTTCGGGGATTTACAGGAGTGAATATATGTATGTATGCATGTGTGTAATATTACTTTTACAGATGGCGCGAAATTTGATTTCATAATAGTGGGAGCTGGGTCAGCGGGATGTGTTTTAGCTAATAGACTAAGCGAAATAAGAAAATGGAAAATTTTACTTCTGGAAGCTGGTGATGATCCACCTATTGAAGCCAAAGTAAGTGCCTATTAACTAATTTGCGCGATTTTCCAAATTATAAAGATACTTATAATTATATACATTTTTTTAAAATAATATAATAATTAACTTGACAAAACGCAAAAAAAAAGAAAATTGAATATGTAAATCAGTCTTAGTGTGCTTATATGCTAAAGTATGTGCGGCAGAATTAGTTTCATCATTATAATAATAATACTATTTTAAAACTACAATGTCAAACTTTAATTTATTTTTGGTATACCTACGTACTCTTCAAAAGATACATTTTTAATTTTTTGTACAAACAAATCAAATATTTTAAAGAATAAATAGTTCTAGAATTTTTTTTTAGGATTTTTAATGATCCTCATAAAACTATGACAGGAAATAATAAATTAATATTCAGACAAAAACAAAGAAAATTATCAGAGAACTACAAATTTATGTAAGTGTATTTTTATTTTTAGGTTCCAGCACTAGAAGTAACCCTGTGGGGAACAAGATATGATTGGAAATACTTAACTGACAATGATGGAGTAGTTGATCAAGCTATAGTAAATGGGTCCATTAGTTGGCCAAGAGGTAAATTCATTGGGGGCTCTGGTAACCACAATGCAATGATTTATATAGAAGGAAATAATCATGATTATCAAACTTGGTATGATGCTGGTAATACTGAATGGAGTGTACAGGATGTTCGACGGTGCTTTAAAAAAGGGCAAAGTTACCAAAATATGATTTTACTGAAAAACCCAAAAATTTATGAACACTATGGTCATGATGGTCCACTTGTGATAAATACCTTTAATAGCACATATGCGAGTATAACGGATAAAGTTCTCTTAGCTTGGGAATCAATTGGTGTTAAGAACGTACCTGACTTGAATACTGCGAACGTTTTAGGATCAGGAAAACTATCAGCATCAGCTGCTAATGGAGAAAGAACAAGTCCAAATACTGCATATCTAAATCCTGCACAAAATAGAACAAATTTAAAGATATCGATAAAGAGTTTTGTCACGAAGGTTTTAATAAGGCGCTCATCAAAAGTCGCTTATGGCGTTAGAGTAAAGCGTGGCACCAAAATTTATACGTATTATGCTAACAAAGAAGTCATTCTGAGTGGGGGAGCGATAAATTCACCTCAATTATTAATGTTGTCTGGAGTGGGCAGTAAAGATCATTTAGTTTCAAATAACATCAAGTTTAAAGTTAATTCACCAATGGTAGGACAAAACTTACAGGATCATATTTTAATACCTATTATTATCTGCACTAATGCATCTAACCCAGAATCGCTTTTAGACCAACAATTTGATGTTATACGATATCTATATAACCGTACTGGTAATTTAGCACAAAGCAGTTTTGCTGACATTTTAGCGTTTTTCTCTTCTGATAAAAAGGCCACTTATCCAGATTATCAAACACACATGATACTATTTTGGAAAAATAGTACTAAAATTCTAGACACCATGAAAACATTATTCAGGTTTAAAGACTTTCTTATAAAGCCACTTCTAGAACTTAATAAGAATCACACAATATTTATGTTCTCATTTAATCTACTACACCCAAAATCGAGAGGAAATATTACATTACGTTCTCAAAATCCTGAAGACCACCCTTTTATTTATCCAAATTATTTTAAGATTTTATATGATTTGAAATCAGCGGTAACTGGGATTAAAATTTTAACTCAACTACTGAAAACTGATTATTTCGTTTCAATTGGTGCATTTTTAGCGAGAATGAATATACCAGCTTGTAACGTCTATGAATTAGATAGTCGAAATTATTGGGAATGTGTTAGTTTAAATATAGTTCAAACTTTATACCATCCAGTAGGAACTTGTACCATGGGAACTAATTTAACCACGTCTGTTGTGGATAGTCGTTTAAGAGTACATGGTGTTGGTAACCTTCGTGTTGTTGACGCAAGTATAATGCCTAGCATAACGAGTGGTAACACAAATGGACCAACAATGATGATTGGAGAAAGAGCTGCAGAATTGATTAAAGAAGATCATCATAAATCTAAGAATTAACCAGCTTACACAATTATTTAAGTATCAATGTATATATTTTATAAATTAATATGTGCCTCAATAAAATATGTTCCATTATTGTTTTTTATCTGACCTTTTTTGGATGAAAGTTTCTTTAGCTTGGGTATGAAGTATTACCTATATTATTTTTACTAATTTATCAACAACGCCTTAAACATTGTTCAAACAAAATGTTGGGCTTTAAATTACGTACAGTTTACTATCATAATGAAGATGAACAGTAATGTTTAGAAATAACCAACAATAACTGCAAAAGGGTCAACATTATCCTCCTCATACAGTTTTATTGTGTCTTCAATAGATGTGTTGCGTTTTAAGTTTCAAAAAAGTGAAATAGGGAGTAACAACCTTGTCTCGTCGGGGGACCATTAAGTAACTTGGTATGCTCTATTCCCTCTGACGGTCAGACGGCGGTCCCCCGAGACAAATGACAAAAGGATCAATACTCAGCTTGCCTTTTTACAATAGTAATTATTTTACTTTTTATAGGTTCTTTTTGGGTTGGGGTTTTTTAAATTTTTAAATTTTATTATTTTTATTTCATGCTTTTTATAGGTAACCGCTAAACCGATTTTCATAAAACTTGCTGTATCGTGATGTATAAATTATGACCTTTAATTTGATACCCAACACGGGTATATTTGAAACTATTCGATTTTGCATTGCCACTTTCACTCCTCATATTTATAACACCCCTCTTTTTTGTCGGGGGTTAAAAAATAACAGTATTAAAAGGAAAAATTGATAATATTGTACGAGCCAACATATACTCGTACATTGCAACTAGACTTATCACGTATTGCACTGTACTCATCTTAGTGATGCCATTTGCATCACAGGCGGTTATCTTACATTTCAAACTCATCCATTTTTCATTTTCATCCACTTTTTATTTGGTTAATTTTGGATAATATGGAAGTAAATGCCATCTGACACCTTATTATTGCAATTTTATGATGTTAACAGTGTCATGGACATTACTATTAGAGATATCGGGATATTTACAATGTGTTGTTTCTAGTTTTCGATATTTCACTAATATTACATAATATTATTTTCTTTGGACTAATTAAATATCGAATGAATTTATATTAATGACGATAATTTTCATATATTATTTAATAAACTCGTATTGCATGATGAGAAACTACCACACTACAAGAAAGAAATTGTAATATTTGCATGCCATTACTGGTAATAATACAATGTACTGATTCTATTTTATGTGACCAACTTTGTGACTGTATTATGCGAATAAATAAATATTATTATTATTATTATCCCCCCTCCTTAGCTCTCGGGACTATGGAGTCCCGGGCATTTGGAAGGCGTGCGTCGGGCCGAAGCCAAGACGTAGAGGCCCTTTCAAGAGAGTTTAATATGCTAGGGATACACACATGACGGATACCATCCCCGAGTGCACAATATGATACACTCGGAGATGGTCCCCGCCAGGTGCAGAGACTATTGCTGTACGATGGAAACTAGGTATTGGGCTATGGGGTTGAATATTGGATGGACTGGTAAATGGGCTATGGGGGGAGACTAACGGACACCTGCCATGACAATAAGTCTCAAAATTGTAAATAGGCAGGCGGTGACTTGCCAACTCATTGCATGGGCCCCATTAAATTAGCCACACATAGTGCAGCCATGGAGCAACACCCGTTGAGCGGCTAAGGTTGTCGAGAGGTGAGTCTGCGGGGCGCGTCCCCGGCGTTATGACATTTTACACTTCCAACCTGGAGCATAGGTTCCGCTCTTGCGACTCCACTCATGGCCGGCCAATAAAGGCAAGCACATGAGGCGAGGGGGAATAAATCCGAGCCTCAGGAGAATCAGGGTACGTGGTGTCGCCACTCACCAACAGCTCGCCACAAGCTGCCCCTGCGGGGTTATTATTATTATTATTATACTGTTTATAACGGCAGAATCGTAAAACTTTAAGTGTCAAAATATCTGAAACTCCAAACCAAACAATACATGGTAAATATCCCAATTTCTCTAATAGTGATGTGACTGACCATGATAGTTTGAATAATATCTATATTGTCATAGGTTGGTAATTTATTGGAGCAATTGTTAAGAATGCCGCGAGGAAGTGATTCTACTTAATTATTATAATTCTCCATTTCTATACCCCACTTTACGGACATGTACTAACAGACTGTCAAAATTTAATAATTTAAATCTTTGATGTACCTATAAGAATGTTTTGAAACTTGCGAAAAAGGGAGACTCTCCTGCTGTATAGTGGATTACTTGGACGTGACGTGTGTACCTTGTAGCATAGTGACCCGCATTTGTTTTTTTTTTGTTTACCCGAGTCTTACGCGAGGCTTCGCGCCAGCTTATATGGTTACGAGGCACAGCTTCTGAGATCCTAAGTAGTGCACCTGCAACTTCATCTGCAAGGCCAAGCCGAGTGCTAGTATCATCTTAGTATCCGGAACTATCCAGCTCCAGGGAATATGTTATAAACTCGCACCCAGGGTTAAACCTAAATTGATATAAGTAAATGCGCATTTTCCTGTAGTTAAAATAAATTATTTAACTAAGCTCATGAAATTAAGAATGATAAAAGAGCGGTAAAAGTTGCGTATGGTTCTTATTTTATCGTTTTTATTTATTTTTAACTACCCACGCAATGGGGTTATAGCCCATCAGTTAATAATAAAAAATATGATGTCACAATTGTTTATTTCATAATTGTAACGTTTTGTTTTGACGTTTAGTAAAAAGTACATAACTAATAATACTCAATCTTTTAATTCAGTCTATCATATCTTGTGCTAAGCCAGACCTTGAACTATTATTTTTTAGTTATTGATTGCAGACTCATCGATAGTCACATATCTACATAGTTATTAACTTCATCATTACTTCATTAACATAATTACCCAATAAATACATTTTTCCGCTGCATGCTTGAATGTAAGTACTAGAAACTCAATTCGATTTCTCGAGGTTAAGTAAACTAAATACACGTCATTCTGTAGTGGTCATTATTATGTATTATAATAAAAATATATTATTTGTCTTTACCTATGAAATAGCCGTTTTTTATGAAACAAATCAAACGATTTTTTAACCGACTTAAAAAAGAAGGTTATAATATTCAACGTGAAACTAAAATGTATGTCCATCGATTTTACCGACATTTGTGAAGATTGATTTGTTTTTTTATTTGGGAGGGTGTACTTTCGACGTGATACCTTCCTAATACCTATTTGGCTTGGCACCGACTTCAACGTATTTTTGTCTCATGCGTATTTTGGTCTGTTAAATTAAATCCATAATTCTGTAAGTTTTATCTCTTCAGTAGGTACCTGTTTTAGTACTTTTTGGTTTTCGAAGTTGGTTTTATGTAATGTTAGCTTCGTAAACGTCGTTGATATTGCGTGCTACATAATGCTACGTTGTGGCCGTGGCGGTAGGTACTTATATTTCATAATTACACGAATTAAAATGGTCAGTACTACAGAATAGTAGCTAAGTAAAGACCTATTTATATCTATGCATAGGTATAACACAATAGCGAACAGAATATAATTAATTTTTATCACTATATTTTGTTGGAAATGGAAAGGTAAGACCTACATTTTTACTAAGTTTTGATTTTACTATTTCTTAGTTAAAACAAAATTGATAAAGATTGGTAAAGTTGCGTCTGTTCTTATTTTACCATTTTTTTCAGCCTATATTAGTAAATTATTTGCCAGTTAAAAGTATAACCTCAAACTTTTTAACTTACGTTTAGCAAAAAGTAAATAATTTGACTAGACAGTATTAATAATAGGTATAAAGCTCAAACAAAACTTCTGATACTTTCACATAACATTAGATAGTAATAATTCTTCAGGCCGCTAGTTGAACGGCGCTGTTTAGTAAAGAGGTTAGGCTGTTGATTGAACGGCTGACTAAGCTATTTGGCTTGAACATATTATATTATCTACTATTATACGAATAATGATAATATTGAATAGAAGAAAATAAGATTATTATAATTCATTAGTTTTGTGTACCCGATTGATGTTTTTATTATTCTTTTACAAAACAGTTATAATGCATCATGCGCAATATCTACTACGGGTGCTTTTCCTGCTGCCTTTGCCGCTTCTGTACTGTTTTTTACCGCAAGTCAGTCCTTACTCTCCCAAGGTCCTTTAAAATATGCTGATGTTCCAAGTAAGTATGAAGTTATTTTGTAATACATTTTTAGACTACACACTGGTACACTAAATAAGAAAAGTTTAAAGCCTCTGTGTATCAATATAAATACCCTACTTCTGCTTAACCAAATTTTGTTCTGAGTAATTCTCTAGTGTGGACTGGAGCGCTATCTAGAACTTAACTAGATTATAATATGTGTAAACTGAAATGTGCATAAAATAGTGAATTATTATTTTTATTTTCTACATAAATTACCCAGTTTTATTATTTTTTTTAAATTATATTTATTATTGTTACAGATCGCAAAGAATTTGATTTTATAATAGTAGGGGCTGGGTCAGCAGGGTGCGTTTTAGCTAATAGACTTAGTGAAGTAGGAGAATGGAAAATTTTACTTTTGGAAGCTGGGGACGATCCTCCTATTGAAGCAAAAGTGAGTACCTTCTGTCTAATATTTCAATTACATAATAGCATAGCCCAGAATAGAAAACATAAACGCTTACCTTGTCTTTCAAAATAATATTAGCAATATTATATTAACCCTTAACTACCTACCACCTATTTCTGGAACTTAACCACCTACGTGCGGTCCTGGAGACCGCTCATGAATAACCACCGTAAATTCGGGTTCTATAGTATTAAAAGGATATAAACAAAGATATTATATATAAAAAGAAGTAGATATGTTATTGCGCGAAAATCTTGAAGATCCGAAAACGAGTCAATTGGAACGTTTGCCTCTAGTATCGCGTGCCGAGCGGCGCCGGTCGGACGTTGCGCGGAAGCATCAGTGACTTAAAAAAATAACGAAAATGCCATCGTATGTTTATAGACACTGCACGAACTATTACTCTAAAGTTAAAACACCAAAAGTGTAGATGAATTAAAAATGTGTGTGTGTGAGTTCGGCACATTTTTCTACGTTGATTTGTAAGCATATGACATGTCTATGTTATGAAATGTCATTGGATATAAATGAGTAAAATACTTGTTTATGTTTTAATATTTTATTTTAGACTTTCAATAAAATTATCATAAACTATAATAAAATCTTAAGATTATGTTATTATCTTTCAAGAATAGTAATTATAACATAAAAATATACTCTTCTTAAATAATTAGATCTGACTCTTAAGGAATTTAAAAAATCAACTTCTTTTGATATATTTCTTTTAACTTAGAACTCTCACTATTAAATTAAATAAAAAAACTAAACATCAATCGTAAAAATCAACAAAATTGCACCCCCAAACATTCACAATTTTTTTAGTCTTCAACCTGTACAGCATACTCGACCGCATCGGATTCCACGTCACTGCAATTGGCATAAGCTCAACGTCTGACATCTCCTGTTGCAATCATCTTTCAATATGTCGTTGTTTTTAATCATTTTTACCCAACTGCCTAAGGAAGGAGGGTAATTTTTTTCGAGACTATGTATGTATGTATGTATATTTCTTTGGCACGCCCTACAGCCTGAACGGCTTGACGGATTGTGAAATGCAAGGTGTCATTTGATTCGTCATGATTGTATGAGTGACACCAGGTATATTAAAAAAATTTAAAATCAAAATGGCGGTTTTTGGTGCCAAAACGTATCTTGTCAAATTTTTTTTTTCACTCAAACTTATCGAGTAGGATATCAAAATGAAGGAATTTAGAAGGAGGTTATAAAAATGTAAACATGTTATATCATAATTATAAAGAATAAAATAAAAAAAATGATTAATAAATAAAATTACCTACCCTCCTTTCTTCGACAGTCGGGTAACTAATTTTCTTTCGGTTTATGATTGGCAAATGGGTACCTACCGCCTGCTATCAACCTTATTGCAATATTTTTAGTGGCAGACGGGTTTATTTATTTATTAATCATTTGTTTTTCACTAAAACAAAAAAATCGTGTGAGTGAAAAAAAATCACGTAACCACCTACGAGCGGTCACAGAGACCGCTGACGAAATATTTTTACTTACCCTGGCCAAACGCGCGCACGTCTATACTTACCTGAGTGCTAGCGCGGTACTGTGGGATGTGTAGAAAAGGTATATAGACGCGCACTGTCGTACTACACATACAGATCGAAATATTTGAATTTAAAAATACGTTGCGGTCTCAGAGACCGGTGGTAGGTGGTTAAGGGTTAACGGCAGGTCAGAATTACCTACTCGAATCCGAATCCTGAGGACTTGCATAAAAGGATCAATGACAATAGAGGAAGTTGGTGAAGATACGTTAAGGTTGATTTACATCAGACGAGCGAATGCTATCCATCCATTCTACGTCAAATTCTATTAGTGTAAACAGTGAAAAAACATTGGTTCATTGTTCTTTCTTATGAGCATGCTGAAAATAAGGTTTCAGTTACATTAAAATATTAAGAAATAATGCTCTAACTCTAGCTCTATGTTCGTTTGGTCTGAATTCACCTTAAGGATGTGAAATGGTGGACTGTATTCTCTGCCTACCCCATGGCTCCATAGTGAATTTTAAACGAGAAATATATATATAACTGAGAAATCGCTATGAGAATGACGATGAAATAATAAAGCAAACAGAAGCAGATAAAATAAATAGATAACTTTGAATTTATGTAAATGTATTTTCATTTCAGGTTCCAGCACTAGCAGTAGCCATGTGGGGAACAAGATACGATTGGCGATATTTGACTGAAAATGATGGAAAGATCGATCAAGCTATTATAAATGGGTCCATAAGTTGGCCAAGAGGAAAATTAATCGGAGGTTCTGGTAACCACAATGCAATGGTTTATATAGAAGGAAATAATCAAGATTATCAAACTTGGTATGATGCTGGTAATTTTGAATGGAGTGTACAGGATGTTCGACGGTGTTTGAAAAAAGGGCAAAGTTACCAAAATATGCATTTACTAAAATACCCAACAATTCATGAACATTATGGTCATGATGGTCCCCTTGTAATAAATACCTTTAATAGCACATATGCATGTATAAATAATAAAATTCTTTTAGCTTGGTCTGCTATTGGTGTTAAAAACGTACCCGACTTAAATACGGCGCACCTCTTGGGATCAGGAAAACTAGCAGCATCAGCTGCTAATGGAGAAAGATCAAGCCCAAATACTGCATATCTAAATCCTGTACAAAATAGGAAAAACTTAATGATATCGAAAAACAGTTTAGTCACGAAAGTTTTAATAAGGCATTCATCAAAAGTCGCTTATGGCGTAAGAGTAAAGCGTGGCACCAAAACTTATACATACTATGCTAACAAAGAAGTCATTTTGAGTGGGGGGTCAATAAATTCACCTCAATTATTAATGTTGTCTGGAGTAGGCAGCAAAGATCATCTGGTTTCAAATAACATTATGTGTTTAGTTAATTCACCAATGGTAGGACAAAACTTACAGGATCACATTTTAATACCTATTATGATCTGTAATAATGAATCTAATCCAGAAACGATTTCGGATCAAATGTTCGACGTCATAAAATATCTTTATAACCGTACAGGTAATTTAGCACAAAGCAGTTTTTCTGATATTTTAGCATTTTTCTCTGCTGATAAAAGTGCCACTTATCCCGATTATCAAGCTCATTTATCATTTTTTTGGAAAAATAGTTCAAGATTCCAACGTGCAATTAAAAATGGTTTCAGGTTTAAAGACTTTTTATCAGGGCCACTTATAGAACTCAATAGGAATCATACGATATTTATGTTCTCATTTAATTTGCTACATCCAAAATCAAGAGGCAATATTACATTACGTTCAAAAGATGCTGAAAACCACCCATACCTTTATCCAAATTATTTCAAGAATTCAATTGATTTGGAATCAGCGGTAACAGGGATTAAAATTTTAACTAAACTACTGAAAACTGATTATTTTGTTTCAATTGGTGCATTTTTAGCAAGGATGAATATTCCGGATTGTAACGTCTATAAATTAGACAGCCGAAATTATTGGAAATGTGTTTGTTTAAATATAGTTCAAACTATATACCATCCAGTAGGAACTTGTACCATGGGAACTGATTCAACCACCTCCGTTGTGGACAGTCGTTTAAGAGTACATGGTGTTGAAAATCTTCGTGTTGTTGACGCAAGTATAATGCCTAGCATAACAAGTGGTAATACAAATGCACCAACAATGATGATTGGAGAAAGAGCTGCAGAATTAATAAAAGAAGATCATTATGAGCACTGGCAATTTGAGAATTAAAAACCAATGACGTATTATATAGCACGATATGCAGGAACATTACGGCTGTCAAAAATGTTTCAAATAATAAGTAAAAAATAACTACTTACTCGCGTGAAGAAAGAGTTTGGGAATATTATATGATACCCTACGGGTTTCCTGTTGTCAAAGTGAGATGAATATACATATATCCTTGGTTACGATATTATTATGATGATTATTATTTTTTGCACAGCGCACTGTCGCAAATTAGGACAGTTGGCCAATTTTTTCGTTGTTATTTTAGAGTGTGTATAAGGCATTTATAGTTTATAATAATTGATTAACACAACAGTTAAGAGTTAGTTCTTTAATACATACATACATACATACAATCACGCCTTTATCCCCGGAGGGTCAGGCAGAGATAAATTAACACCCACATTTCACCAATCATTTTTCTTCTGATTTTATTCTTCTTTCTTTCTTCTTCTTCTTTAGTTCTTTAATAATATCTCAATAAATTATGATTCATTATTTTTTTGTTTTTCATTGTTTTCTTACTTATTTTTTCAGATGATACTTTAAAAATACTTGTAAAATGAGTTTGAAAAGCACATTCCTATTATGTAGCATAACGTTTAAGTACTACAGCAATGCAGTTTGAATCCTGGCTATTACACTACTTACATAAACGCTCTGTTAACACAAGCAATTTAGCGTAATTGAAGGGGTTAAGGGAAAACCAGTAAATTCGGTTACTAGTATTAGGTATTTGTTCCATTCCATCAAATAACTATTAGGTAATTATAGCAAGTCAAACGCCTTCTTTGCCGTTGTAGTCGAGGTCCATGGTTTGCTTTGTTCCATAATAGATATAACAGAAGGCATGCCCCTCTGCAGATAGACCAAAAAGCTCAGATAGAGTATCCTTTGACCACTGACCACTATCAGGACAAGCGACCCTGTGGACTATAAGTCACAGCATACATGCGGTATTTCGCATTTTATATTAACCCTAAACTACCAACCTGAAGTTTCTCAGACTCTGGCGAAATTATCTGTGATTACAACTAGTTACATACGCATCTTTGGTCTTCAAGCGTCCATGTACCTTCCGCCCTTTATCTGCAGCATCGAATCTGCACTCGTCGACGTTACACATGCTCATACTTACTTTCTGGGGAGTATTAAAATATTTTTGGAGTCTGAGAGACTCCAGATAGTTGCTTAAGTGACTTTTTGTTAAAGATTTTTTTTTGTTTTTGTGAATAGTGAAAAATTTATAATTCATGTAATTATGAAACATAAATACCACCGTGGCCGTAACACAGCATTATACGGCACGCAATATCAACGACGCAGGAACCTAACATTACATAAAACTGACTTCAAAAACCAAAAATAAAATGAATAATTACGGATTTAACTCAACACAAAAAATACGCAAAAGACTTTTTGTAGAAGTCGGCGCCAAGTAGGAAGGTTTCGCTTCAAAAGTACGCCCTCCTAAATAGAAAAGTGATTATATTAACAAATGACGGTAAAAACGATAGATATACATTCTAGTTTTACGTGGAATAAAAAAAAAAGAAAACCTGCTCAAAGACCTCGGATTGCCAAGAGCTTCAGTAAGCTCTTTATTAAATCGTATATAATAACTTACTGTATATGACTATCGATGAGTCTGCAATGAATAGTACAAAATCAAGTAAGTATATTTTTATCAAAAAAATAAATCAACTTCAAGAACAAAAATGCACTGAAAAGTAATATAAATCAATTTTAAATATAACTCAAAAGGTAAAGATACGCGTAGGACTTTTGTTGAAGTAGGTGCACACACACACACACACACACACACACACACACACACACACACACACACACACACACACACACACACACACACACACACACACACACACACACACACACACACACACACACACACACACACACACACACACACACACACACACTTACATACTGTACTTACACGAATTTTCACACTTTCTTACTCTGTGAGACGAATCCCGGAAGACCGTATTCGTGCATCCTGTGCCTAAAAAGGCAACAGAACAGTTCCATTACAGGCCTATCGCTATCACCTCCCTCCTCTCGAAGTCAATGGAGCGTGTTATTAATTCACAGCTTTTGGGATAACTGGAAGGATACAAACTATTGAGCGACCGACAGTACGATTTCCGCCACAGTCGCTCAACTGGTGACCTTCTAGCATAATATCTCACAAACCAAAGGGCGCAAGCCATCGAGAGTCAAGGCGAGGCATTAACGGCCAGTTTTGATGTAGCGAAGGCCATCGATTGGGTTTGGCATAGAGGTCTGCTTGCAAAGTTGCCATCTCATGGACTTCCAGAGGGACTGTGCGAATGGTTTGCCAGCTTTTTGTCCAATAGAAGCATCCAAGTCATGGCATTTGCTCAGACCGCATGCAAATAAACGCCGGTGTCCCACAAGGCTCCGTGTTGTCTCCGACCCTGTTTTTGCTGCATGTTAATGGCATGCTGTCTGATGACTTCATCCATTGTTGGAACACATTTTACATGGACCGTGTAAACATCCGTAGGTCCGAGGAGGAGGCAAGCCGCGAACAACTTGTGTCTAAAATCAAGACTACTTTTACTAGAGTATCCGAATGGGACAGACTTTTAGTTCAATTCAACCCCACTAAGATACAAGTATGTGCATTTGCCGCTAAGAAAACCTATTACAGTACCCCCAATACAATAGCGCCGCATTTCCTGGACACACCTTTTACCGTCTTTTCGAGTATAGTGATCCTATGTGTCGTTATCTGCAGCGACTTCCAGTACCGCAGTGACTTGAAAGACATGGTAAAGCTGGCATCTAAGAAACTAGTTGTACTCAATAGGCAAAGCAGTACTCTATTATTATTATTTATTATTTTATACTTTATTGTACGCCAAATAACAATATTTTTGATACAGAAACTAAGAATGCCCTTTGTACTTTGTACCTACTATTGAAATTGCGTAAAGCAATAATGCTTTACGCAATTTCTTCCAGGCAACTTTTACTGCGTGGCAAAGACTCCTTCTTTATAAGGTGCAGGTTCGGTCCCACATGCGAGTATTGCTGTCACCTTTTTGCCGGTGGCTGAGGATCGCTGATAAATCTATGTTCACGGGCGGTATGCAACCCCTCAACCTCAGGTGGGACTTAGCCTCGCTATGTGTGTTTAACCGCCCATACAACGGTTTGTGTTCAGAAGAATTGTTCGACATGATGCCCACAGCTACTTTCTATCATCACACCGCTTGCCATAGGCAGTGAATTCATCCTCACACATTATGACTGGAAACGGTGCATACTGTGCGATATGAATGGATCTTAATCCCGAGGACGCTCAAGCTGTGGAATGACCTACCCTGTAGTGGTTTTCCCAAGCGACTACAATATGGGGTTCTTCAGGAAGGGCATAAGAAGGTTTCCACTGGTTTGGCGGCGTGAGTGTGACGCCCCTGGTGTTGCACACGTCCATATGCCACGGTAACCATATTTGATCAGGTATGTGGTATGCTTATCTGCCACCTAAATGGCATAAAAAATGTCTAAAATAAAAAAGAACGTTTGTATAATTTAGGCATTAGCAATAAAATAGTGCAAATATACGAAATAAAACCCGTTTTTCTTAGTATCCAACTCTAAAATTAATATCTTTTTCAGTATTTCTATGATAATACTTAAGTTTTACAAAAATAAACTTTACTAGACTGCTTAAATTTTCCATGCAAAAAAATTGTAATTATGAGTTACAATGATTTTACTGTAAAACAACATTACTTTGATGAAAAACTTCATTGTAACTCAGAGTTACAATGTTTTCATTGTGCTATCATCAAGAACTGTTTTTCACGTAAGTCATGAAAAACCATGAAAACGTGTTTTCTTTGATAATCTCACAGCACCTCTAAATAGTTTAGTTAAAAAACATACGGTCACAACAGTTTTTGTAACTGTATATGTAAACAGTAGAATGACATAACGTTTCAAAACTTCAAATCGCTCTCCTCGAAAAACATGAAAATTGAATTACAATGATGTTGCATGGGGGTGTCGATGTAATGTAATAGTGATGATCAGTTGAATCTACACTATCACGTACACATGCAATTTATTTATAATATTAATATTAATAGTAGACTAATGAAGAAGAATAAGAAGAATAGCCCGACTAATCAAGATCAGGCAATGAGTAAAGAATCGATTTCAGTTTGTTGAGTGAATCACAGTGAATGTCAATTTGATCGCTGCAACTATTAATAACTTTGGACAGCCTCGCGCAAGGGGAGTTAGCACCGAAAACTGTCCTTCGCAACGGTGGGCATAGTGGTGTAATAGCTCTGCGCGGGAGCCTTGCCGGGACTCTAAATCTGAACAGTGCCAAGAGCGGTGATGAATTAATTTTATGATGTAAAATTTTAAGGGCAAACATTGCGTCAATAAAGTTTCTTCTAAAAGCAAGGGATTTAAGTTTAAAATATGTTAATCTACGTCTATAAGAGTAAACTTTTTTGGATATTCCATTATAGAATGCAAGATGCCAAGCAAACCGCTTTTGGACACGTTCAATACGCAAGGAATGTGTTGCGTAGTGCGGCCGCCAGACCACACTGCAATATTCCAAGTTGCACCTAACTAGACTGTTATAAAGAATCATTTTAGTTTTATTACCACGGAATGCCCCACAGGTTCTCAGAACAAAACCTAACATCTTAGAGGCTTTTTTTATAATGTGATCCATGTGTTATCATTACGTACGTATATGGATTAAATATAGTTTTGGATTAGAAATAGTTCGGTATGGTTATAAAAAAAATAACCACGAAGGCTAATGCGGGAGCGGAGCGGAGCGAAGCTCCCGCATTAGCCTTCTAACCTAATCTATCCAAGTCGGAATGAGCAGCTTTCTTAATGAATCTATTACTAACGGTCTGTTTGCCAAATAAAATGTTTAAAAATAATTAATTTGTGAAATGAAGCCTTATATAAACAATACTTTGTACAATGATATATTTATCAAGTTATTCAATATTTTTCCAATTTTATTTCAATTTTCAATATTTTAATTCAATAGCTATTCAATATTAGAATAACTTGTACCAGGGTACTGGTATTCTTATTTCTTATCATGTTATGTGTAAATAACTAAAACTGTAAAAGTTACGCAAAATTAATGTAAATAATACTGATTATTATTAATAAAAATAAATCTAAACAAAAAAGGTATGACTTTCAATAATAGTGTAAAAGATGGTTATGTTGACAAAATATAGGAAAAGAAATAATAGTATAATAGATGTTTATTGCTACCGACATTATGAAGTTGAATGATTCGGAATTAAAACATTAGAGACAGAGTAGTTAGGAATTGTGATTGTTAGGATGAAAAATGTTAGGAAGAACATTTTCGGAGTTCCAATTTTCGGAGTTGAAAATTTAGGTGAACTTTGGCGCACCCGCCTTACATGCCTGCGTAATACTGCTCTAGCTTGGCACAGACTTCAACAAAAAAATCTCATGCGTATTTTTGTCTGTCGAATTAAATCCGTAATTAAGTTAGTTTTTTCTCTGCAGTATATGTTACTGTAGGTTTTTTTATTTTGTTTTTAAAGCTAACATTATAAGCTTCGTAAACGGGTTCCCTCCATCTGGCAGAAACTTAATACTCCGAAATTCATTTGGCATAACTCATTTGGCACAATTTTATTTAATCGAACATTTTCAAGGCATAACGATTTATTTAATAGAATCGTATTTTGGCAGAATGGTCATATATCCGAATTAGCAATGGCATACTCTTCAGTTGGCAGAAAAGTTAAAATTTGTTACATTACATTTAAAAAAGTTAGTGACAGAAATGAATTGCTGCAAATCCGACTTCACGTAGTCTTGTTTGCCCTACCCCTAGAGTGTTATTTAAGCCCGCGTAGGCGCCGTGGGGCACGGTTCTACTTTTTGATTATTATGCTATAAAAGTTATGCCAAAAGATGATTCTGACTTACAAAATTATGCGTTATGAAAGTATGACGAATGAGTGTATGCCAAACCTTTTTCTGCGAAATGAAGATTATGCTATGCGTTGTTATGCGAAACAAAATTATGACATAAAAATTTCGGTGAAACGGGGGGGAACCTTCGTAAACGTATATCGTGCCGCTTAATGGTGCGTTGCTGCCACAGCGGTACTTATAAGTATTTCATTAATTTTTTTCAATTTCAATTAAAATTTGCGTATAATACTAATTAAAATTTGCGTACTAAAGAATAGTAACTTCATAAGTAAAGACCTATTTATATGCAGTTGCGCAATAGCGAACAGAATTTAAATAAATTTTATCATTAAATTTTGTTGCCTCGGAAAACTTAGCTAAAATGGATAGGTGAGTACCAATATTTTTACTAAGTTTTGATTTTACTTTCTTTTAGTTAATTTTACCATTTTTATTTTATTTTAGTAATCCCCCAAACTTGTAATAGTTAATTATTTTCCAATTAAAACTATTATCTCGTACCTCATAGATGTACGGGAATGAAATTCTAGACAAACTTTAATTGTTCTCTATATATATATAATTAACAAATTCTATATTGTACTTCCTAACCAACGAAATTACGAAAATTCCTCTGTTAGTGGATACTAGCAAAAGTTTCAGTTCTGTGCGAATTTATGTAAGCTTGCCATTTTATATATCTATTTATTATTTTATTTATTTTATTTTGTCTATTTTGACTGGATTATTACTAATTCTTATACCTCGTTCATTTATTCTTCTACAAAGCAGTTATAATGCATCATGCGCAATATCGACTACGGGTGCTTTTCCTGCTGCCTTTGCTGCTTCTGTACTATTTTTTACCGCAAGTCAGTCATTACTCTCCCAAGGACCTTTAAAATATGCTGATGTTCCAAGTAAGTATGACTTTATTTTTAGTATATTTTTTTTGAGGCCACTGGAGAGGTTTTGTACTGTCACTACGAAGATTTGGTCTTGTCTTGCTTTGTCTTTTGCACTGATGGCATAAAAACTCTTTACTTACAAAGTCGGCAGCGCGATTGTGACTCCCCTGGTGTTGCACACGTCCATAGGCCACGGTAGTCACTTTCCATCTAGTGGTCTGTGTGCTTGTTTGCCATTTTAGTGGTATAAAAAGATAAACATAAAATTGTATTATTTATTGTTATAGATCGCAAAGAATTTGATTTTATAATAGTGGGGGCTGGGACAGCAGGTTGCGTTTTAGCCAATAGACTAAGTGAAATAGGAGACTGGAAAATTTTACTTTTGGAAGCTGGGGGCGATCCGCCTATTGAAGCAAAGGTGAATACCTACATATTGTCTAATATTTCAATGACATAATAGCATACCCATTAAGAAACATAATGTCTATCTTATCTTTCAAAATAATATTAACTGAGCATTAGGGATCAATACTACATGAATACATTTAAATTAGGATATTATATAACTGTAATATTGAGAGCTATGTGCGAAGAATATATGTTGGTTTCATTTTATCCATATTATATTGTCAGATACTATTGTATAAGATTAATAATATCATGTATGTATGTAAACATGGGCTGCATGCAAATTTTAGACGCAACTGAGAAATTACTATGAGAATGATGATGAAAAATTGAACTAAATTGAAGCAGAAAAAATAAATAGACAACTTCGAGTATATTATGTAAAAGTATTTTAATTTTAGATTCCAGCGCTAGCTGTATCCATGTGGGGATCGGAATATGATTGGCGATACTTGACTAAAAACGATGGAAAAATCGATCAAGCTATTATAAATGGTTCCATAAATTGGCCAAGAGGTAAATTAATCGGAGGTTCTGGTAACCACAATGCAATGGTTCATATAGAAGGAAATAACCACGATTATCAAACTTGGTATGACGCTGGTAATTTTGAATGGAGCGTACAGGATGTTCGACGGTGTTTAAAAAAAGGGCAAAGTTACCAAAATATGCATTTACTAAAATACCCAAAAATTCATAAACACTATGGTCATGATGGTCCCCTCGTAATTAATACCTTTAATAGCTCATATGCATGTATAAATAATAAAATTCTTTCATCGTGGTCTTCTATTGGTATTGAAAACGTACTTGACTTGAATACGGCGAACGTCTTAGGATCAGGAATACTAGCAGCAACAGCTGCTAATGGAGAAAGAACAAGCCCAAATACTGCATATCTAAATCCTGTACAATATAGGAAAAATTTAAAGATTTCGAAAAACAGTTTAGTCACGAAGGTTTTAATAAGGCGGTCATCAAAAGTCGCTTATGGCGTTAGAGTAAAGCGTGGCACCAAAACTTATACATACTTTGCTAACAAGGAAGTCATTCTGAGTGGGGGGTCAATAAATTCACCTCAATTATTAATGTTGTCTGGAGTGGGCAGTAAAGATCATTTAATTTCGAATAACATCAATTATTTAGTTAATTCACCGATGGTAGGACAAAATTTACAGGATCACATTGTAATACCTATTATAATCTGCAGTAATGAATCTAATCCGGAATCGATTTTAGACCAACAATTTAGTGTTTTCAAATATCTTTATAACCGTACTGGTTATTTTACACATGGTGATATAGCTGACATTGCAGCATTTTACTCTTCCGATTGGAGTGCCACATATCCAGATTATCAAAGTCATTTGATGTTTTTTTGGAGAAATAGTCCTCAATTGCCAGATTTCATTAAAAATATTTACAGATTTGAAGACTATTTATCAGAGCCAATTATAGAACTAAATAAGCATTACACGATATTTATGTTCGCGTTCACTCTTCTACACCCAAAATCGACTGGAAAAATTACACTACGTTCTAAAAATCCTGAAGACCACCCTTATATTTATCCAAATTATTTTAAGAATTCATATGATTTGGAATCAACGGTAACTGGGATTAAAATATTAACTCAACTACTGGAAACTGATTATTTTGTTTCAATTGGTGCATTTTTAGCGAGAATGAATATACCAGATTGTAACGTCTATAAATTAGACAGTCGAAATTATTGGAGATGTGTTAGTTTAAATATAGTTCAAAGTTTATACCATACAGTAGGATCATGTACCATGGGAACTGATTCAATCACATCCGTTGTGGATAGTCGTTTAAGAGTACATGGTGTTGAAAATCTTCGGGTTGTTGACGCAAGCATAATGCCTAGCATAACTAGTGGTAATACAAATGCACCAACAATGATGATTGGAGAAAGAGCTGCAGAATTAATAAAAGAAGATCATCATAAATACTGGCAATTTGAGAATTAAACTGTTACGTAACACCAGTGACGTAATTATTATATAGATATTATGACATGCAGTAATGCAGCTTTCAATAAATTATTAAAAAAATAGAAATCCAGCTGCTATCTAAAAGATCGAAACAAGTTTGATAACAGACGGTACCCATTTGCGAATCATAAACCGTAAGAAAATCTGCCATCAAACTTGTTTGGGTAATTTCACGATGCCTAATTTTTTGCTAATTTCGGTGGCATTTTTCAATCATAGGTTTTCCGATGAAAAAATTTAATGGAGTTCTTTTAGAATATCTAGAATACTGATGTGCTCTATTAAGACCTCCATTAAAATTTTTCATCGGAAAACTATGATTGAAAAATGCCACCAAAATTAGCAAAAAATTTGGCATCGTGAAATTACCCGTTTCGATCTTTTAGACAGCAGTTGGGTTTTTAATTTTTTTTTTTTTTTTGTTTCAAACTTTTTAGTTATGATATGATTTATATATGTATGCGTCCTGCCTGTTATGACCTACGGTGCCGAAACGTGGCCACTGACGGTGGGGTTAGTCCGTGACCTAAAAGTCGCGCAGCGGGCTATGGAGCGAGCTATGCTTGGAGTTTCTTTGAAGGATAGAATTCGTAACGAGGTTATCCGACAAAGAACCAAAGTTACCGACATAGCTCGCAGAATAAGCAAGCTGAAGTGGCAGTGGGCTGGCCACATCTGCCGAAGGACTGATGGCCGTTGGAGCAAACGAGTCCTAGAGTGGAGACCGCGCGTAGGAAAACGGAGAGTAGGACACCCCCTAGCCAGATGGACCGACGACCTGCGAAAGGTGGCTGGGACGGACTGGATGCGGAAGGCGGAGGATCGGCAAACGTGGCGCACATTGGGGGAGGCCTATGTCCAGCAGTGGACTGCAATTAGATAGGCTAATTGATTGATTGATTTGATTGATTGATTTATATATATTTTTGTGATCTAATCTACGTTTAATTCTTCTCATTTTGATACCCCGCTCGATAAAATTGAATGAAAAGAAAAAATGACATTACATAGCACCAAAAATCCACCGTATAGTTTTTGTTGAAATTTTATGCAGCTTATAATCCTCGGTAAACGAATACTTTTCATTTGAGAACCTATTCATCGAAATCCGTCCAGCCATTAGGCCTGTAAAGAGGAACAAAGTAAACTACATACATACATACATATGCGCGTAATAGGTACATTACCCTTGCTAGTTCGGTCGGGTAAAAATGGCGTGAACACTAAGAAAAAAATAACTACCTACTTAAAGAAAATAATTGCATCTTACTCGCGTTGGAGGATTGATGAAGGGAATGAAATTGTTAATAACACCATACAGGTTTCCTGTTGTCAGAGGGAGATCAATATGCGTCCTTAATAGAAATATACATTTATTTATTTAACAATGATTATAATTATTCTAGAAATACAAGTTAAATAAATTACTAAATTAAACTAAAAACTATTAAAACTAAAAAAAGAACTAAATTAATTAAGACTAATTAAAATAATATAACTTAATAAAATATTTACATACATAATGCGTCGTCCTTAATAGGTTATTCGTTGCTATTTCAGAGTGTGCACAACGCTTCTATAGTTTATAGTATATGATAGTTAATACTTTAATATATCTCAATAAATTCTTATTCACTGATGTTTTTTTACTTTTTATTCAATTATTTTTTCAGATCATACGATACCTGTAAAATGAATTGTGAAAAGCACGAACCTATATATTGGATAACGTATAGGTATTACAGCAATGTAGTTTGAATCCAGGTCATTACAATACTGACGTGAAGTCTTTATTATTCACACAAGCAATTTAGAGTAAAGGTGTTATGGGGTGCACTAGTAAATTCGGTTACTGGTATTCTTTATTCCATTCCATCAAATATTAGATCATTATTATCAAGTCAAACGCCTTCTTCGCACTAGTAGATGAGGTTCATGGTTTGCTTTTCTCCATAATAAACATAACAGAAGGCATGTCCCTCTGCAGATAGATCAAACAGCTAAGTTACAGTATCCTTTGACCACTAGCCACAGTTAGGACAAGTTACCGTGTGGATAATTAATTCACAGTAACCTGGGCAATATAGCAAAGGATATGGAACTGCTATACACTTAGGTCGCAGAAAAGCATGCGGCTCACCTGATGGAAAGTGGTTACCGTGGCCTTTGGACGAGTGCAACACCAGGGAGTCATACTCGTACTGCCGACCCTTTAGGAACAAAGAGATCCTGTGCTGTCAGCGAAGAACCACTCTTTCCACTGAAAGCACAAAAATTGTCCAGTGAGCTCTTTCTACCCTACTCACTGCCGAAAATACAACACCAGGTTATTATACCCTTCGTGAACTGTGATTAGTAGTTCCATATCCATATTTTACGTTCCATATTATATTAACTCATATTTACAAATAGCGGTGGATCTACTGTCGATAAACTGGTGGAGTGAAAACTCAAAGGTTTACTTTAACTTGTAGAGGTAAAACGTGTGTCGCAGTTAATCTTTGTGACTTCTTTAATATACCTACTACCTCTGGTAAGTACCCTTTTTCTCACTTTTGTACCAAAGTTCGGCATACCTTTCTGATTGTATTGAATCTATTTGATGCGACCTAAAATTTATTCATCAATTAAATTATGTTTTATTTTACGAGGGATTTCCGTTGTGTTAGACATAATTAATCCCTTATACTCCATAAAATGTTGGGTATTAACAGGTAAATCGATAAAAATTTTAAACTGCCAATACGCACTCTGGATTTATTTTCATCATAAGGTTCTTCAAACGCGTATTTGACTTGCTAGGCGAACATTGATTACCAGGTATCAATTTTCTGTCATTGTAATAAAAAGAAAAAGTCTTAAATGGAATTTCAAGCATTATGACTCCTGATAACACAGTACCCGATAGGTTAATGACAGCAATTAAAGTAAATTGTACATTTCGCTATCTTGAAAAACGTTAAATTAAATATTGATGATTGAATAAATACCGCCCTGATCACCATGTTACGGTGTAATAAATAAACTAATCATTTACTCAGATTCACAGCGGTATTTTTGCTATGAATTTTACTTAAATAATACTATTGAAAATGAACAGTCTGTGTCGTTCAACATGACTAAAGAATTAAAATAAAACTAATTTTTAACGTATTCTATCGCGATTTATTTGAAACTAGCTGTAGTCCGCGGCTTCGCCCGCGCGGATGTCGGTTATCGAGACTAAACATAGCCTATGTCCTTTCCTAAGGTCTAATCTATATCTGTACTAATTTTCATCAAAATCGGTTCAGTGGCATAGGTGTGAAAGCGTAACAGACAGACAGACAGACAGAGAGACAGAGTTACTTTCGCATTTATAGTATTACGTAATACGTAGTATAGTATGGATTATGGATTTGTAATATTAGTATGAGTTATTTTATCATTTACACTTAGCCGGAACTTCAATTGTATCCATAAGTGATATTCGCGTAAACTTTCGATAGTATCATGGACATAGATTTTGAGTTTTGTGCTAGGCCGAAAGCCAAGTGCTTTTCGCGATTCATATTTTTATATTAGATTTATTAACTTTGTGTGTGTGTATGTGAGTCGATAATATTAGTGCCTGCCCATTATTTTCTGTATGAGTTAGTTTAATTAAATCAGGGTTTAATTAGATCGAGTGTACTCCGGTCACTATAATTTAATGTTTAACCTATTTTTTACTATTTATTACAAAGGTACTTACACTGAGATAAATAAAAATATTTAGAAAATATTTACATATCAATCAATTTAGCCTATTGTAGTTCACTGCTGGACATAGGCCTCTGACATAGTACCTGATCCTCAGCCTTGCGCATCCGGTCTAGCCCAGATAATATAGATAGATAGATAGTTCTTTATTGTACACCAATAGATTTACAGAATGTCAAGTAGGTAGCAATTTATATAGTTTAATGTACAATGAGCGGCCTTATCGCTTAAAGCGATTTCTTCCAGGCAACCTTGGGATGGACAGTAATGTGATAAAAATAGAATATTATGGTGTAGTTATGAAATAAGCTGTTCCGAACGAATACCATTTTTGAAACTATTTAATTAATAATAATCTATTCCGAACGAATACCAAACTAGGTACTCTAAACTCGTTTTGGTATTGGTTTGTATTGTACCAGTGATAATATAATTCGTTCAGAATAGAATATTAATATTATGATAAAAAAGAAATACCACGTGGTATTAGAAAAATGCTACTGGATCGGAATAGATCGCTATCTTTTTCTTTAAGGCAATTTAGATTATGAAAGTCATTTTCGCCTCAGCCCCTCTAGACAAGTGGCTCGGCGTATGATGGAATAGAATGCCAAATGTATGGGATTTGACGTATATGACAGGCGTCAACGAATGTCAAAAACGTCAAATCCTATCCATTAGTCATTCTATTCCATCATACGCCGAGCAACGAATTGCCACATGTCTAGGGGGGCAGAAATGAATGGTTTCGTTGTAATGCCTATTTTTCTAGTATGTACTAAATACTCTAATTTGAGGTTTTAGGTGCAACAAACCGCTTAGTACCTAGCTATAATGCTTTATAGGTAAAATGCGTATTTTCTATTCGTATAATTAATTACCCAACAGCTCTTTTGTTTATTTAGTTAAAATGCATTGGTGAGTGTATATAATTTTTACTAAATTCTTGATACTTTTTCTGAAGTATTTTTTATTAACTAAATGCAACGTTACCGTAAACATCGTGAAAACAACAACAAAAACGTTTCCTTTTTTTGCTTATATGTTGAACCCACGTTATACCAGAAAATAATGGAAACCTTTTCTTGACGTCGGACAATTTACATCATAAATAGCTAAATACCTAAATTGCATTGCAGTTTTAAGTTCGATCTGAATATTAAATAATTTTCTTGCCACATTTCATTTTGTTTTTCGAATTAAATTTAATAAGTTTAAAAACATATTGGTAATCTAAATAGTAAGTACTTATGTGCCCACCAATTCTCGATACGTAGAATACAGTAAACAACAACGTGTTGCAAAAAATATAATATAATATTTTTTCTCATAAAATGCGAAAATGCTCTCATAAATATTGAATAGAAGAGAAGAAGATTAAAACAAAACTCTTTGTATGATTTCTATTATAATAACATTACACTTAAAAAGTCTAAAAAGAAATACTCAATGTTATATACTTTTTCATTAGCAACTCAAACCGAATACTAGTTTGCTAATTTGTTTGTTTGTAAAATAGTTATAATACATCATGTGCAATATCGACTACGGGCGGTTTTCCTGATGCCTTCATCTCCGCGGTACAATTTTTTGCAGCGAGTCAGTGCTTTCTCTCCCAGGGACCTTTAAAGTATGCTGATGTGCCAAGTATGTATAATATTATTGAAAGTACTTTATTTTTTTACACATTAGTACACTTTACACGTTTTTATCAATAATATACCTACGAAGTTATCCTTGTGTGCTAACGCCCTACATTTTCTGTTCTAAGCAGTTTTGTAGCCAAAAAAGAAACAGCTTTATACTAACTTGAAATATGAATACTTCAGAATGTGTTTTCTATATTATGTTTGTCTTGTGAACCGTATGAACTCTTTGTTGCCATCCACGTACATAGTATCGTATTATATGAAGTACACGGAAGTTCATTGCAGCCCTTAGTTAAAGCACTGATTACCTTAATAGTTGGAAATAGGGCCATCTATATATTTTGGAAATGTCTTCTGAAAGTCCTGTAACAGCAAGAGGATTTCTAGAGAAGATAGAGTCTAGCCAATACCTCCTTACAGCTCATACAAGATAACCATAGAGTTCTTTAACAAAATTCAATTCGTCAGATAATTTAATGTTACAGGTGGCGAAAGGTTCGATTTTATAATAGTGGGAGCTGGCTCAGCAGGATGCATAATAGCTAATAGACTAAGCAAAATAAGAAAATGGAAAGTTTTGCTTCTGGAAGCAGGTGACGATCCACCTATTGAAGCTAAAGTGAGTAGTTACTTCCACAGTGTGCACTTTGGAGCCCGGTATCTGCCTATCATTTTTTAAGCGGTTCTGCACCTTTTATTTCCTTTGCTAAACCATAACGACTTTGGACTTTGGACTTTTATTTAGTGGCAAATGTGTTTTCTTCGTCTTTCTGCAGTCGTATTCTAAAATAGTAATTGAGAAACACTAAGCAAATCAATTTGATATTAAGATTATTGACAAAGTTACCTCCATAGTTAGAAATGAGTCGTGTTCACGGTGAAAATAATTACAAGTGGTCACTTAAGCCATGGGCTTATGATTTATTTAAATATTTCTACTATTAAAAGTCCCAGAATACTTGCTTTGTATATATCTTCAAATGTATATTTACATATTTATATTCTAGGTTCCAGCACTAGATAAATCCATGTGGGGAACAAGATTTGATTATCAATACTTAACTGAAAACGATGGAATAATCGATCAAGCCATTATAAATGGGTCAATAAATTATCCGAGAGGTAAATTAATCGGTGGCTCAAGTAACCACAACTCTATGGTATATATAGAAGGAAATGATTACGATTATCAAACTTGGTATGATGCTGGTAATATTGAATGGAGTCTACGAAATGTTCGACGGTGTTTTAGAAAAGGGCAAAGTTATCAAAATATGATTTTACTACAAAACCCAGATATTAATAAACACTATGGTCACAATGGTCCACTTGTGATCAATACCTTTAATAGCACATATGCGAGTATAACGGATAAAATTCTTTTGGCTTGGAAATCAATTGGTGTTAAGAACGTACCTGACTTGAATACGGCAAATGTTTTAGGATCAGGAAAGTTATCAGCATCAGTTGCAAATGGAGAAAGACAAAGTTCAAACACGGCCTATCTAAATCCTGTACAAAATAGAACAAATTTAAAGATTTCTATAAACAGTTTCGTAACGAAGGTTTTAATAAGGCGCTCTTCAAAAGTCGCTCATGGCGTTAGAGTAAAGCGTGGCCCCAAAACTTATACGTACTATGCCACCAAAGAAGTCATTCTGAGTGGAGGGTCAATAAATTCACCTCAATTATTAATGTTGTCTGGAGTAGGCAGCAAAGATCATCTGGTTTCAAATAACATTAAGTGTTTAGTTAATTCACCAATGGTAGGACAAAACTTACAGGATCACATTTTAATACCTATTATGATCTGCAATAATGAAACTAATCCTGAAACGATTTCGGATCAAATGCTCGATGTCATAAAATATCTTTACAACCGTACTGGTTATTTAACACAAAATAGTTTTTCTGACATTTTAGCATTTTTCTCTGCCGATAAAAATGCTACGTATCCAGATTATGAAGTTCATTTATCATTTTATTGGCAAAATAGTTCAAAATTTGAAAATGTTATGAAAAATCTTTTCAGATTTAAAGACTATTTATCAGAACCACTTGTAAAACTCAATAAGATTCACACAATATTTATGTTCTCATTTAATTTGCTACATCCGAAATCGAGAGGCAATGTTACATTACGTTCGAAAGATGCTGAAGACCACCCATTCCTTTATCCAAATTATTTCAAGAATTCATATGATTTGGAATCAGCGGTAACTGGGATTCAAATTTTTACTCAACTATTGAAAACTGATTATTTTATTTCAATTGGTGCATTTTTACCGAGAATGAATATACCAGCTTGTAACATCTATAAATTAGACAGTCGAAACTATTGGAAATGTGTTTGTTTAAATATAGTTCAAACTATATACCATCCAGTAGGAACATGTACCATGGGAAATAATTTAACCACGTCCGTTGTGGATAGTCGTTTAAGAGTACATGGTGTTGGTAAACTCCGTGTTGTTGACGCAAGTATAATGCCTAGCCTAACGAGTGGTAACACAAATGCACCAACAATGATGATTGGAGAAAGAGGTGCAGAATTAATAAAAGAAGATTATCTTAAGCGCAGGAAATGACACAATTATTTTTTGATAATGAGTTACTATTTTAAATAATAGACAATGATAAGATTAAAATATACTATAAATTGTTTGCTTTCTTCTTTTAGTTGCACATTAAAAATTTGTTTCTGTTATTGTCATATCAGAGTGAAGGGGACTGAATCCCACAATACAGGGAATCCTAGTGTGGGATTCAGGGAGCAATTTAATGGTAGTACATTTAGAAATGTAGCAATTTCTTTTTATTTCTCTAATAAATTGTATTATAGTTAATGATGTTTTTTTTTTATATTTTCAGATAGTACTCTATAAATCTATACTAATATTATAACTACGCAGGAGGCACGGGTTCGATCCCCGCTCAGTGCAAATATTTGTGTGAATCAAATATGAGTATTTGCATTGGTCAGGTCGTGCCTCGGAGAGCACGTTAAGCCGTCGGTCCCGGTTGCCATGAGAACATCTATGGCAGTCGTTACGGGTAGTTGGAGCCCTCAAAAATCCAACAACGGTCTAACTGCTAAACTTCGATATCGCCTAATGTTAACATTCGGTTGTGGAGGTCAGATGACAATCGCTTCACGGAAAATATCGAGATCTAGTCAAATCCGTGGTTAAGACTGGTAAAAGCGGACCCCAGACTCCGAGCTGAAAGCTTCGGATGCGACTGGGAATTAACGCTAAGAGGATCATCATTATAAAACTGAAGAGTTTGTTTGAACCACGGAGGACAGAATATGATTAGTAAACCTTCTCCATAGTTTGAACCCACTAATTTCAGGAACTACTAATTCGAATTGAATAATTATTCATTTTGTGTAGTCCATTTCCTCCGCTCCCTTTAGTAATAGCGTGATGATATATAGTTGAAGACTATATATTATCACGCTACTATATATTATTACTTAAGGGAGCAGAGCAGTAATCTTGAATGTCAGCAATTTCGGCGGAGTCCCGAAAAAAAATAATAATACGGGCATACTTATATAATGGCTTAAGGGGAGATGCGGGGATTCGAAATATGCCACGGGTGTACGGGTTAGCCAAAAGTAAACGAGTAAACGTATATTGTAATGTTAAAGTTAAGAGAACAATTAAGTGGCCGATCTTTCCTTGAGAGTATTCACTTGTAGTCGTGATGATAGTCTCTATATTTGTCTCTAAGTTTAATTGTTGGTAGTGTATATAAATAGCATTATGTTACGAAGTAAGTAATGACGCACGGAGTCGGTCCGGCCTGAGTGCAGCGTCAGCAACGCATGTAGGTACAGTCAAGACCATAGAGAAGGAAAAATCATATTCTGTCCTCCGTGGTCAAGACACGATACATGCGATGTACAGTCATGAGACTGTACAGTACAACGGAAAAAGTCGGGTGGGTCGGCTAGTAAGATGTAATAATGCTATTATAAATTACATACTCGTTATAATATTTTCTTTAGTATTGAATGTATGGGGCCTCACTGAAACCTTTGTGGTACAAGCTAAGCTCACCTGCAAGTACACCTGTAGATTATTTTCACGCATATATGCATATGGTTCACGCTCTGACGTAGGTTTTACACTAGGGATGGGGGGTTTTACACTCATAAAATAATGTAAAATAAACAAAAAAGACAATGAATTACTTGTAGTTTAAAGATTTTTCTTCTTTGAGAGAATTGAAATACCCCAACAAATACTCTAGTTACAACAATTTGTAGTAATCCCTTGTAATTTATGCAACTAATTATGTAAAATATGTATTACTAATGTACTATTCCGTAACGAACAAACAAGCAATTTACAATGCATAAAAATGTGGTGCGTCACTTGTAACAAATTATTTGATTTTCACTTTCATAGTTTAGTAAATGTATAATCACGTAGGCGTATCTAAATTGCAACGATAAAAATAAATAATAATAAGTTAAAATAAAAATAAGGTACCAGTACCACACATAACATAAAATAAAAAAAACACTGTAGGTAATCGATTTTGACAGGTAGGTAGATGATTTTCATTATGAAGTTACTCTAAATATTATAATATTATTTTTATTATGTACTATTCCAACATCAACTCATTCAACTCACGTCCAACGTATCTATATCGTAACGTATATTATTCCTTTTTATGAATTTAACAGTTACAATACGTCATGCGCAATCTCGACTACGGGCGAATTTCCCACACTTTTTGCTACTACGGTGCAGTTTTTTGCAGCGAGTCAGTGCTTGCTCTCCGAAGGAATCTCAAAAGACTCTGATGTTTCAGGTTCGTTTTATTTTAAAATTGTATGAGCAATTTTCTTGTAACCTATAGTTTCGTACGCGGCCGAAGCTGTTTTTTGTAACTAGTCCTGACTATATTAGACTATTTACTGAAATTGTGTTTATTCAAGAGGTGAGAATTGCAGAGTAGAGTCAAGAGATTTTGGATGACTGACCTTTTAACTACAATTACGTAACGACTTATAATTTTGACTAATAATGCAATAATTAGCAACTTTGAGAATAGAATCAAGCTTGTTGTTGTTAATAAACAACGTTAATTTGTTTTTACAGATTACACTACTTTTGATTTCATAATAGTGGGATCTGGCTCAGCAGGATGTGTGTTAGCTAATAGGCTGAGTGAGATAAAAGAATGGAATATCTTACTTTTAGAAGCCGGAGACAATCCACCGATTGAGGCCAATGTGAGTCTTCTCTTGTATTATTTAATTGACCCACATATTAAATATGATAGGTAGGTATCGTAGGAAGCTACCGGATGAATAATAAATTAAATTTTCAACATCCGTTAGTTCATACATCTATGCTTATACTAACTGAATCTATAACTGCTACAGCATAATATTACACTACAATAAAACGATATTACATTTAATTACAATAAATTACTAGATGTAAAATTCTGTTCGAGAAACAAGCATTAATAGTTTTACAGTAGATTTAAAGAAGTTTGGGAGATCATTGTCAATCGCTCTAAAAAAACGGTATAAGCTCAATGGGAACACAATTGAAAACTTCGAATGCTACTGGGAACAATGCTCAAATGATGATGATGACATGTTTTTATCATGTTCACTATAATTCCCCTAAAACAAGGGCTAACAATTTGTTTCTTTAGATTCCAGGTCTAGATAGTAGTTTGTGGCTATCAAAATACGATTGGACATATTTAACTTCAAATGACGGAGAAATCGATCAAGCTATTGTTAACGGATCTATATATTGGCCAAGAGGTAAAGTTATTGGAGGTTCCAGTAACCTGAACGCAATGATTTACATAGAAGGAAACGACCAAGATTATCAAAAATGGTACGATGCCGGTAATTTAGAGTGGAGTGTACGGGATGTTCGGCGATGCTTCAAAAAAGGACAAAGCTATCAAAATATGGAGTTACTAAAAGAAGCAAAAATTTATGAACATTACGGTCACAATGGCCCTCTTGTAATAAATACATTTAACAGCACATATAGAAATGTAACTGAAAATATACTTTTATCTTGGAATGCGATTGGCATTAAGAACGTGCCCGATTTGAATACTGCTAACGTCTTAGGTTCAAGTAGACTATCAGCATCAGCTTCTAATGGTGAAAGACAAAGCGCAAATAAGGCATATTTACAGCCCGTACAACATAGAAAAAACTTAGTAGTATTGAAAAATAGCTTTGTCACAAAAATTTTAGTAAGGCCTTACTCAAAAATTGTTTATGGCGTTAAAGTACAACGTGGCAATAGAACGTATACATATACAGCCTCTAAAGAAGTGATCGTAAGTGCAGGCAGCATAAATTCACCTCAACTATTAATGTTGTCTGGAATTGGGTGCAAAGACCAGCTGGCTTCCAAGAATATAAAGCATTCAGTTCATTCGCCGATGGTAGGACAAAATCTACAGGATCATTTTACGATACTCATCATGATTTGTAATAACGAATCCAATCCGGAAAGAGTTGTAGATCAAAATTTCGACGTTATAAAATATCTGTATAACCAAACAGGCGTTTTAGCACAATCCGGTAGTTCTGATATCTTGGCTTTTTTTTCTTCAAACAAGAATGCTTCTTATCCTGATTATGAAACACATGTAACAGTGTTTTGGAAAAATGATTCCAACTTTCAAAATATTGTTACGAACTTGTTTAGACTTAAAAACGCTGTAGCAGACCCTCTTATAAAACTAAATCAAAATCACAGTATTTTCTTATTTTCGTTTAATTTATTACATCCAGAATCAAGAGGAAATATTTCTTTAGGCTCAAAAAATCCTAAAAGTCACCCATTTATCTACCCAAATTATTTTAAAAACCGCTATGACTTAGAATCAGCGGTAACTGGGATTAAAATAATCACTCAAGTATTAGAAACTAAATACTTTAAGTCTATCGGTGCATTTTTAGCCGGAATGAAATGGCCAGCTTGCGATGTATATGAACTAGACAGTCGAGATTATTGGAAATGTGTATGTTTAAATACGGTACAAACTGTGTTCCACCCAGTAGGAACATGTATGATGGGAGCTAATTCAAATATTTCAGTTGTGGATAGTAGGCTAAGAGTACATGGTGTTGCCAAACTTCGTGTTATCGATGCAAGTGTCATGCCCACAACTACAAGTGGTAACACTAATGGACCAACATTGATGATTGGAGAAAGAGGCGCAGAATTAGTGAAAGAAGATTACAAGAAGCAGAAATGAAACAATGAATAAAAATACGTTGGCCTACTGAGATATCAGTAAATTATTTTAGGAGATCATTTTTTTTTTAATTTGTTGTGATTAAACGGTTTTTCCTATTATTATTTCATTTATTCAACTTCATGCACGCAAGGTACATTGACAGGTGGGTTAACTATCGTTGTCATTGTCCTTATAGGTTCAGCAATATTTTAGTTTATTCGTTACAAATATTCAAAATTACAAATCTTTTCTCTTTATTATAAATTACTATTGATATACTTACGTAACAATCATAACTTTAAGACAATTTCGTAACATCATTAGCAAGACGAGGTTATAAGATCATTGTTTGTCTGTCTAGAAATGGATACTCTATTGTTGAATGCTAACATTACAAAGCCTTTAGGTTAGTATATTACAATAATTTGAGCATTCAAGTCTTGTAATCAAGGCATATTGAATTATGTTTATATAAGTCGTTTCAGTGAACGAACAGATGTATTTGAAATATCAAATTCATTACCAGCGTTATTATAGTCAGAACACATACGGGATAACGATGAGTGCTAAGTGAAATTAGTGCGATAAAGTGGGTTGAAAGTTTTCCTGTTATGAATACCGTTGTCTGATTGTGGAAGGGTTACATTTCCAACTATAGAAGAGGTATATAAAGTTTTCTAATCATTTTATAAAGGTTCAAATCGTTGCCAATGCTAATTAACATTGACAACCTTGGATATGCAGTATTTTATGCTATAAACTCGTGTCATAAACACCATTTGGTATACCGTATTTTTTTTTTCAGGCTGCAATCATTACATTAAATGATAGGTATCTCTGAAATGGTGGTCCATATCTTCTGAACTGCATCTCAACTTTTTATCATATAGTGGGGTGCAGTCAAATTGAATCAAATATAGAAAATGACGTAAAATAGAAGTATTCCAGAAAAATAAAAAAGACTACTTACTAATCACCATAGGTAGTCTCAAACTCTTGTTGTCTTATACATTGGTACAATAAAAGTACCCAATAAACTTTATTGAGTCCAAACATATAAAAAGCCTAAAGAGATCCGCAAAACACTCGGCATAATAAACAAAACGCAAATAATCCTTTACACCCACATTTGGGGATAACAACTATTTACAGAATATAGCATATTTTGTTGAGACCACATTACGAACCCACATACTCGTAGATTCCGTTTATTTTGGAAGCTTCTTTCTTGACCCTTTATTGACATTGAAAACGGGAAGCTTTTTCATGATTGCGGTCCCGGAAGTAAATATTTGTTTAACTGTGGGAAGAATAGTTCTTTATTATTTTTTGTTGTACGCTTTTAAGCTGGACGAGACGATACTCATACACATTGGATTTGGATCATATTTGTTACTGATACAGATACGAAAATGTACTCTCTGTATATATTAGATCATTTAAATGGCACTTACTAAATGTCAAAAACATCAAAACTAAACCTTCATCATATGAACCACCGGTTCGCAAAGCGGTCCCGGTACTACAGTTTTAAATAAAACCACAATCGAACAGCACTGCTAAGAAGACCGTAAACCATCTAGGTGAGATTTAAGCATTCGTACTTTCTTTTTGAATGTGCCCAATCTTATCTTAAAGACAACTTTAATCAAATGCCTGTAAAAAATAGCGACTATTTGTTTGCGTCATTGCAATATCTACCGCTCAAAGCTATTTTACAACTTTTATCGTACCTTTAAGAAAACAGAAATCCAAATTAGATTACTACTACCATGAAACTGGATACCGTTGTTGGAAACGATTATATTGAATATACCTACCTAGATTACAAAAATTAAAGCGTATTTTATACTTACTGTGGAATTAAATAAACGATGAACTTTAAAATAACTAATGCATATTCAATCCAATGTAACTTTACGATGAAAAGGATGAAATTAAAATAATAAATCATACACAGATTTAAGCTACATATTATTTTACATTTTTGGTGAACCAGTGGACAGAGAATATCGGAACACAAAAGCATAGCTGGCGTGCTTCTCTTTCAAATAATCCGTTGATATTTAACAAAACTGATCACTACATACATTCTTTGTGAATACTAAAAATATTTCATGTGAAATGTGACGTACACGATGGAGTTGTTTGTAGAAGAAAAAACAAAAGTAATAATTTCATTTAGAAAAATCAATCTAGAGGAGTTAAATATAATTTTATGGATTAAGTGCTTATCTGGTAAATGGTGAGCAGAATGGTAAAAAAATCGCTAATGCTTTAATAAACTCACACGGTTATAATGGATCAGATCTTAAATTTATTATGGTTATGTTTACGAAGATAATACATAGTTGTCTATATCTGTTTGGGACTTCAACATTTTCTATATCTTTACAAAATCATCGTCATTATTAAATTGTTACGTATCAGCTCCCCTAGACCAGTGCCAATTCGTTGCCCGGCGTATTGTAGTGAACGATGAATGTATGGGATTGGACGTATATGACAGTTGTCAACTTATGTCATAAATGTCAAAATACATGTCATATGCGTCAAATCCTATACATTCATCTTTATATTCTAAAATACGCGGGCCAACTAATTACCATTTATCTAGGTGGGCAGTTCGGTTTGTAAGTTTGTTTAAATATTTTATAACACAAGTTCAGTACATGCTTTGTCTGATGATAAGTGATTAGGTCTTTATAACGCTGTAAGAGGTACTGTAGAGGCATAAAACAGTAGTTTTATGCCTTGATAGATTGCCATATACTTATATAAATATTTTTATGCCTGATAGTAATCAGGCATATCTAAAAATATTTTTCGTAGACCTTCAACTTTATTATTTACCACGATATTGGAATGATCATCGGTTTAAATAGTGACTTGCCAACCGCTACCAAATGTCATATTATTTACATAATATTTTCGTGTATTACTGAATCGTGATCACCCTATCTTCTTCATCCTAGCGTTAATTCCCAGTCGCATCCGAAGCTTTTCAGCTCGGAGTCTGGGGTCCGCTTTACCAGTCTTTACTACGAATTTGGCTAGACCTCGATATTTTCCGTGAAGCGATTGCCATCTGACCTCCACAACCCAATGGTAACATCAGGCGATATCTTCTTCTTATAATATAAAAATGAATCGCTAAATGTGTTAGTGTTGCTAAGCGCAAAACTCGAGAACAGCTGAACCGATTTCAGTAATTCTTTTTTTAGAATATTCCTTGAAGTACAAGGATGGTTCTTACGGAGAGAAAATTTTAAAAAGAAAAAAAAATAAAGCATCGACTGTTGCGGTACGAAATTCGCGGGATTAGCTAGTTTCTAATAAAGTCACCAAGTAGGTAAATATCGAAACGAATTAAAATCAAGTTTGTAGACAGAATTAGGAACAACGTTTAAATATTGAAATCAACTTTATCTAGTAACAAGGAGTACCAACTTCCATTAACTGTGTAACGAAGTTTATATTTGTCACAGCTGCAGCTGGTCGTGGTGATCATAGTATGTGTCCCACATTCCTTTAGTTCTAGTGATTTTGTTTGTTCCTAAAACGGCACAGTGCGAATATTTAAGGAAAGAGTTGCGTCCAAAAGTAAAATACAGTCAAAGAAACATTCTTAGTACCATTCCAACTAATAATTATTTATTTGTTAATTTTTATTAATTTAAATTGATTCTTGTAGCAAACAGCAACATCAATCTATAGAGAAAGTAAATACTAAAACTAGAACTTATTCATTATTTATGTAATATTCGGAAATAATTTTATGTATGAATAAATGATTAGGCGGTAGGTATATCATATTTAGATTATAGATATAATTATTACAATATAATATCTTAAAAATGCGTTTTCGATATAAAGTCAAAAACGTAACTCTTTTTGACAGTTGGGTAAAAAATACATAAAGTCAATTTTCATGTCACAACAAAATTGGTAGTGTCACTAGAAAAATTACTACTTAAATATTTATTTATTACTAAATAATTGGTGCCGGCCTTGTTATAAACTGTACCAAATCTGTCGCACACTGCACTTTAGGTATGGATATATTCGTACCGGTCGGAGGGCGAACCACAAATCAATCTAAAGTTACACGTCCACTCTCATACACGTTCTTACTACTTTGAAAGAGTTTCATTTATTTATATTCACGTATGATAATATAATGTTTAATGTATTTTTCTTTTCGTTTACCAATCCATCTATAATGATTTAAAGTTCTATTTATTAATGAAAGTTATCTTTTTGTGACACATACTATTAAAAATTTAACATGTTGGACGGTATTAGCCAAATCCGTAGTTAAAACTGGTAAAGCGGACCCCAGACTCCGAGCTGAAAGCTTCAGATGCGACTGGGAATTAACGATAGGATGAAGAAGGACGGTATTTGAACCCACACGACAAGTAAGTAGTGTAGCGTAATATCTAGTACAGTGAAAAATGGCATAGTATTATAATTATTATGACCATTGAGTAAGTAAAAACCATTTGAAACAACAAACGTTTCAGCATTTAAATAAGCTGAATGTGCAAAGAAAATTTTACTAATTTAATAGAATAAATTTTAAAATAATATTTATTTTAATAACAATCCGGATCCGACGATAAACTGGGATTGGCGCTTCTATGAAAAAGAGACTAAAGAATGGGGGAATGGAGGTTTATTAATGATAAGTTTATTGTTTTAAATGTTTTACAATTCAATATTTCAAGAGTCTGCCGTGACTGTTGAAGCAAATTGAGTATGAGAAACTCCAAAGGGTAAGGATTCATGTTTTCGAAATGTGAACTGACGGTGGGGTTATTTCATGATCTAAAAGCAACGCAGTGGGCTATCGAGTGGCCCATGCTAGACGGTTCTTTGAAGGATTAAATTAAAAATTCGACAAAGAACTGAAAATACTGACATAAGTCACAAATGGATGGAGGTACCATCTATCTATTCAGTTGACTAGACCACCTGAAAAGGGACCAAAAGGTTTTTCACTTCAAAAAGGGCCTTTTTCCCAGCCTGGCTTGGCGTGGCGACATGGTTAAATTGTCGTTTTTTTTGTGAATGGCTAAAGCCTTTATCTTGACAAAATGTGAGTGAACATGTTAATTATTTCATTACAATTATGTAAATAAATTATTATTTATTCATAGTGTATTCATTCAGTAGGTACACAGAAGCGTTCCAGGAATGATTTGGAACTCCACAAAAGTACAACAACAAGGAAATAGTCGCTTGCAACTGCAACAGACAGTATCGTTTGAAACTTATAAGAAAACGATTTTTGTCGACGAGAGTTACTTTTTAAATTTACAAATTTAAAACACGTTTGAAAGTCATAAATAAATAAACGACCCAGTATTTGTAACGTCGGCGGCATATGTTTTTATTTCAAAGTACGCCTCACGCTTTGTAAGTAGAACAAATTCATTCAACCCTGGGGTTCAAAGAGCCGATAAATCCGTCTCGGTGACAAATGGCACTGAATGGCTTTTGGAACTTGTTGAAAGCTTGTTTCCTCCTAAGTAATAATTCCAAACACAAATTGGGTAGGACTACCTATGTTAACGCATAATGCGGTTTTAGTAATAAATTAAAAAACCAGTCAAGACTTCGAATTAGAGTCGCATTTAGGGTGTCGTACACAACTAGATTAAGGGACAAACTTGTGTTGACTAGTGGAGTTATCAATATAACCACAGCAAACTGATACGACAATAGACTGGCTACATGCGTGAGGGTCTGATGGCCGTAAACAAGTCCTAGAGTGGAAACTGCATATCGTTGAGTGGATAGTGAGACGACCCCAATACATTATATACATAAAAACATCCAGACAAATGCAAAATTATACATGGGATTCATGCATACAAATATTTGCACTAAGCGGCAATTGAACACGCGCCCCCTGTGTGTCACTCGAATGCTCAACAGCTACGGCCTTATCTTTTCAAGTATACATCCCATAAATGCGAGTAGAAGTTATTTCAATCAATCAAGTTTAGCCGATTCCATTTCGAAGTATGGGACTCAAGGCTGCCTTTCCACCAATGGGGTTCTACGTCGCTATAGATGCGATTGATATCAACCAATTATATTCATTATATAACACTGTGGGAAATGGATTCAGCTAAGCTATATGTTTTTTTATATAGAAAGATGCGGGCTATGGATGTGTGCTATGAATGCGTGCTGTCGATAACATTATTCATGTGATTGTAACACCGCATAGCTCGAGCTGCGCATCTTCAAAGCATAAGTATCTACATATTACTTATTATGTACAGTGCACAGTGCAAACGGTCACATAGTTCCATAGCATAGCTTTTAAATCCTCGTAGCATAGCTGATGCATAGCACATCTCACATGCAAAGGTAGCCAAAAAAATTATTACGTTTGTAGCTTTTACTTTTTAACCTAAAAATTAAGAACCTGAATTTACTTTCCATACTATCTGTGCCAAATACGAGTAGCAATACAGACAGTATTCCAATCACGCAATGACGATATTAGCGTGCATAAATTCGACTTGCGGTAGGTAACGAAATGTGCTGCCAACCATGCGACATCGTCAGGGGAAATATGCTTGTTGATTCATACAAAGAGTGAGACTTCGTGATGAGGCAGTCAGTTCGCTGTTTTCGTTCACAGTACGCTCGCAAAAAGCATGAAATTTTGACATATTTCTGTGTATTTTTATTTTAGAAATAGTTTCACGTTGCCCTCTATAAATCCAGGGAGGGTACTCCGATTATTTCTATTTAACTTTTCCTGTATTGCTTAACACACATTTGGAGTCTTGTATAACTTTATTTCAATTCCAGATATAGGACAGAAATGTTGTTAAAGCTGGTGAACTAGATCTTTATACCCAAAATAACTGTATTTGTAAACAGTAGTTTCTGTTTAACAAAGTTGGTCTATACAAAAATAATGCGAAATAAAAGCTCTGTGGCTCAGTTTCTCCTTTATTTGCTTTTACATTAAGGCGCGTTGGTTTCGTCTGTAATTACTTAAAAATGTTGTCTGTAACCACTACTACAAGTCTGCTATACTGACGGTGAATTACGAATTAATATAAAGTTGAATGACTAATTTTATACGCGTATGTTGTTGTGATAATATAGGTATACCTAACGGGTATTCTGAATTTAAAATATTGCGTTGTGACCCGCACCCTATAGGGAAGGGAGTCGCGGTTTCAGGGATTTTCTACTAAGAGTTCATCTGGTTCCTTGACCTGAAAGTCATTATTATATATACTGTACGGTTTTCATCAGTTCGATTGCCACTCTTTCACCTCACTGTTTACTTCGGTGATGTGAAACTCGCACGTAAAAGCTATGTATTGAAACGGAATCAATAATACGGGTGGGTCTTAGGTTGTCAAGATAGCATAATGACTTAGGTCCTATGTTGTCTACTTAGCAGAATGCCTAATTAGCTGAAAGACTGCATCGCAAAATGACTATATATCATTTTGCCTAGGTCTTTGATTGTCCTAATATCAAAATAACTTGATCGCAAAATGACTACTAAGGTATATTGACCACTTCATTCATCACCTGTACATTCGCGTGCAGTAGGCATATTTTAACTTGCTTTTTGCAACTGCAGTTTTCTAGTTTGCAAAACTAACGTTTTTTTTTTAAATTGAAATAGGATAAAGAGAATATCTAGGAGGGACATGACCCGCAACTAGTTCGTGTTTCTAGAGGCAAAACAATGTAATGTAACGTTATCATTTCAATAATAGATATAATGTATTCATTCGTTCTTAAAAAAAATCGATGACAAACGTTACTCAATTATTTACATTAATCATGTTAAAAGTTTTCCAAACAGGTCATGTAAACATCTTCCCAGTAAAGATTGGATACATTTTTAAGTATCCTTGTAGCTCTCTTAAGTTCATTGAGTAATAACTTGGTTACGAGATACTTACTTAAGTTAAATAAGATACAACTCTGAGTTTCTTTGCCAGAAATACATACTAATATTATAAATGCGGAAGTAACTCGATCTGTCTGTTATACTTTTACGTCTAAGCCACTAAACCGATCTTGGTGAAGTAATAACAAAACGAGATAAAGTACCTATCTACTTACTATGTACAATCCTAAAGTTACCAATAAAATATTGACAGAATGTTATATTATTAGTTTTAATTTTTTTATGTAAGTTAGAAAGAAAGAAAGAAAGAAAGAAAAAAGTTTTATTTGAGTTATCTGCACAATGTGAAATAATACAGCAATACAATAATATTACTAATAATACAGCAACATTCAATCATCGCGCAGACCCAAATTCAATTATACTTTTATAATTGAATAACTATATTATACTAAGAAAAAAAAAATTAAAACTAAAACTAAAACTAATAATGTACAAATAACTAACAATAAAACAAAAAATATAATAATAAAACTAGCCTAAGTCGAACAACCCACCCCGAATCGTTCCTGGTGCAAAGGTGCCCATGATGCTAGCAGCGTTACCTCGCTGAATCGCTGCCATAAATAAAAGGTTCCGGTCGGAATGGAAAGGCGCCTGCGATGATTCAATAAAACACTAGATTGATGATATTAAACCACAATCACTTTAAAATATTACAGGTACAATAGGGATTTTAGAAGTGTGTGGAATTTCTACATTGCATTTGTGACTTAACACTTATCTAAGATGAAGATAATAATACTTTTAGATTTTAGAATTTAAGTAGTATATAAGATTTAAGTATTAAGAGAACATTTATATGCTAATTTTATAAAAAAACTGATATATCGTTATGGAAGAGTACTGTTACAAACACTGTGACATGAGAGAAAATACTTATTTGATACACATAGAAAAATCTTTCTATCTAGCAGAATGAAAGTCATACTCGTATGGTTCTTCTTCAATACAAATAAATAACTTAATAAATTAAGTGAAATTATAGACAATTATGGAAATGAGGTAGAAACGGAAACTCATAATAATCTTATGCCAAATAAAATCATGGTAGAGGTAAGTGTCGGTTTTCTCTTAATTACAAGGAAAGGAAGGGTCCGTGTCGTTGTAAATCACGTTTCGTGACGAAAATACGGCAACTAAATAATATATCAAACTTTATATAAGACACAAACACAGATAGATTATTTTATTTGTAGTGATATTGTTTCAACGAAAATAGATCGTACCCTACTTTCCTACTCCTACTATTTCTATCCTATGTTTTTTAATTATTATTTATTAATTGTGTTGGGTCCGTTGGAGTTTATCCTCGCTACTAGTAGATAGGTTACCTTCTTTTTCTCTTCGCATTAGACCTTATCCCTCTCATTTAGGGTCGGCATTCTATTCTATTCCATAGTCTTCGTCTTCTACGGTCTTGTGCTTTATCTCTATTGAGCTGAGCATCCTTCAAGTCTCTTAGGAAAGTCATCTATCTGCCCTGTGGAGGGCGGCCCTCCACGCGTGTGTTACAACGTAAACAAATCCAGGACAAACAATTGTAACAGACAAACAAATTCTATTCAGAAAAATTAATATTCATGTTTTGAATTTGTAAATACAATTTGTAATCCATCAAAAAATAAGCTAAAATATTTCGCTGCGAAAGTCACTTAATAATACAAAAGCTATGAGGCATGAACTATTGACATGAGAAAATGAACAACTCGAAGCTGCCTTCGGCACGATGCCAAATTTTAATGACGACCGACGCCTCTTTTGGTCGGAAATTATTCGCAAATAAATGTTAGCCTTGAATCTCAACACTGACAAAGTTACTTTGCTGTTCAAAAATCTACGTATGATAGCCTATGTGTAACAAAACTATCCTATCATATCGGCATAGAGTTCATTATCGAAAAAAATAATAATAAAGAAGGAGTACTGACTGTAAGCAATAATGTACAAGTTGCCTCCACTCTAAGAGTCGATCAAATATCATACAGAGATGATTATACAGAACACCATTAAATAAATGTAAACGAGAACTCTTTCACAAAAATGCTATCTACGGGGTGTTCACAAAAGTAGGTTTTAAGTTAAATACAACCACCAGTCGCCGCAAGACGAATGTATAGGAAAATTTGGATAGCTTCGGGACTGGCTCAGTGTCTCAGTGATCAGATCATTCCCCCTGTAGTAAGGGAAAGATCGCGGATTCGAGTATCACCTGCCCCCTAGACAAGTGTCAATTCGTTGCTCGCGTATCATGGAATAGAATGATGAATGAATAGAATTTGACGTTTTTGACATTCGTTGACGCCTGTCATATACGTCAAATCCCATACATTTGACATTCTATTCTACATTCGCTTTATCCTATCTTAATCGACATGACCAGTAAACAATAAATGAGACAAATAAATATTATTAATATTCATATGAATGTGTCATAAAATCATAATAAAGTAAAATCACTTTACTGTTGTTACTTTGTTTACTTAAATTTTGATTAAAATCTCAATTTAATGATTGTTAATTCGTTTAAATTACATTATTTGATTGCTATAGGTATATTATAAAAGTTATTTTATCGAATTTTTGAGTATTTCTGAATAAAAACACACGTTATTTATACTGACTTCAAAACATTGAACTTAAGAAGTTCATAATTTTATTTACTTTTAATGGCTGCAAGTATTTACCAAAATATTTTGAAATGGAAGCTACAGAAAAAAAGATCACTAAGGAAGCTATAGAATCGAACGACACGCGAGAAAATCATATCCATTGATGACGTCAAAATCAGGACGCCAGAATCTCAACCAATTTATCGTCAGATTGAATCTGAAAGGAAATACAACATAATAAAATCTTTATCAGGTTCATTGGTCTGAGAATTTACATTTTTTTGCTACGAATTACACGTAGTTATATTTATTTGATAGAGGGTTAAGATGGCCAAATATTCTGTGGGTTCACTGAATATTTGGCCGCCCGGCGCAAAGCCTACAATATTATGGTCCTTTAAACTATTGAAATGTGTATGTATGTTGAGTACTAAACAGAAGTTTTGTTTATTGTTGGGTTTAAATTGCCATTAATCAGTGCTTTAAAATCCATACTAATATTATAAATGCGAACGTTACTCTGTCTGTCTATCTGTTACGCTTTCACGCCCAAACCACTGAACCGACTTTGATGAAATTTGGTACAGAGATAGATTAGAAAGGATATAGGCTAAGTTTGGTCGCGATAACCGACATTCACGCGGGCGGAGTACTAACATTTGTTTGTAAGTGTAGTAAGCTGATCTAAGCCCAATAACATTTGCGTAATGATAAGCTAACGATTTTTTGGGATCCGATATAAATATCGGAATGATCTTTTATAGAAATCAAAAATTGGAAAACAAATCATGTCTTCCTGAAGAAAGCAATCATTTGCACAACAAAATCAATCAGTATTACAGGAACAAATGTTGCTTTAATCAAAAACGCAATGCAATAACATTAGATTAAAAAAAACATTGTAGAATGGTTTGGTCGGTATCTTAACCGATTTGGTGACTTGCGAAATACTCATAGGAACATACAATTTATTCGTTTACATTTGCGAACGTGCTGGGATTGCCTGATATTAGTAAAAACTCCAGCATTTCCACTTTATTAAAATGGATCGTTCTATACAATTTGTTAGCGTGAACTCAATGAAACGTGAGCATATGTAATTGCTTTTGTGTTGACGTTAGGCACAGCGAATGGGTTTTGATTTTAATAATAAAGCCATGGCTAACAGCCGAAGTGCACTTACATCTACTTTTGGCGGGTTCGAACTAGAGACAACCGGTTACGGGTGGTTAAACTCCAGTTTAAATTAGGTTTAGCCTTCATCGTACTGGTTAGAATTTGTTACACATAATGAGTAAACTTAGGTTTACCCGGATAAACCATCTCAGTTTCCTGAATTTTAAGAAAAAATATCTATTCTTCTTGTACCTAATTTATATGTAAAACTTGATACACTAGGAATTATAGTAGTGACGTAAAGGTTAAGTGTGAAAGCAACGTAAAAAAGCAATAACAAAAATATCTTACGTGATATTATCACAATTTATCTTAACTTAACCGAAATTAACTTGACTAGCTGACTTCGAGCTAACGTCATAACAACCAGATTCAAAGCTGTATGTTGGCAAGTCAATAACATAATGTAAAAAAAATGCAATCCATGCAGTATTAGGCTATTATAATTAACTCCAAATCATTGAATTAGAAATATATCATAATGAATCACAGAATTAATTAATTGCTCGTAACTTTGTAGGATCGAAACCGAAATTGAAAGCAATCAAAGTTGCCTTTAATAGCACTAACGTTTGAAGTCGCTCAAGTACATTTTATGGCTTCTAAAACGCCATTATTCTTTTGGTGAATTACCTTAGACTATTATTGTTCGTAATTTGTTCATCATGTAAACATAGCATTTGAGTCCCTGATTCCTTTTCTCTTTTCGCTGTGTTATTATTATCGAGCAGATAGGGTTCACGTTTGTACTGATGCTAGCATACCCCCGAAATTAACCTTCCCTGCTAGATGGTGTCACACCTACCAATTAACTGATGTGACTCAGGCGTGAGATGGCACACTGACAAGCCAGCCTAAAGAGTAATTGTAATATATAATTGTTAATAGTCAAAATAAACCATTTTATTTTAGTGTTAACAAAAGCGTGTTAGATATTATGTTAAAATAAATGGAAGAGTAGCAAACTGATATCTTTTATTTCATAAAAACACATAAAATACTGATCTTCATCGCGTATCTTTTCGGCATCTATTAACACTTTTCGTAAATATTAAAGGAATTACAAGTTCATTTTCGTAATATACCTAATTTCATTAAATTAAGAACGTGCTGCCTCACAGAGAAGAATTTAATTATTTTATAATCGGATTTATACTGAAGTAAAATTATAATTATATAATTTGACTTTAAAACCTGGGATTAATTTAATATTCTTATTACGTGAAGCTTAAAAAAGAGGTAAATTATAATCAGGGTATGTTTATTATCTCGTTACGGCTAAATCATTTAATGATATTTTCTGTGTGCTACATTACTTCATGGTCAGGATTAATATAATTTATTTTTGAATAGCCTATTTCAGTTCAGTTTTACCTAATGCATTCTCTGTATTTCAAAAAGTCAAATTCGACAGTCCTATATAAATCAGTAAATTCAAAACCAGTTTAACTAATCGTACCCCTGTACCTATATAATTCTTTAATATTTTGGCTGTCGTTTTTTGTCACTCAGGTGGTAATTGAAATATATTTACCTACAGCTAGAAAAACAATGGAGGAAATAGGGCTGATGAAAATACAGAATTTATAAACATATTATTAAGGTAACAATCAGATAGGTCTTAAGTTGATAGAAGTTGAAGACGATAAGTTGTAAGAGAGCGAACACTGGGCTCCAACGTACAACCGAGATTGGAGTTTGTATCTACAAGGCAATATTAAATTATTTTATTAATAAAATTTATCACTCGTAACATAACTTGTATATTGCTGCATAAACAGAATGCCATTGTTTGTCACGACATTGTCGGAAGTTCACGCGAATTTTACAAATTGAAATATTTTTATCTGATCGGACCAGCTCGAAATAAATGTTTCCATGAAGAATAGTTACGAGTTTATTCTTTATATTATCATCTACATCTACATGCTTCAGTCGAAGGAGTCTATTATTCGTTATATTTCAGTTAGTAATAATAACTTCGTCTTTTACGTTATCTGTTACTGACTACTATAAAAGAGTTTATACAAAAAAATAATTTAAAGATCAATGCTTTTTTAACAAGTAACAGAAAATAACTGAGATCTTCTAAATAAGGATGCGACCTTTTTGAACCACAAATAAGGTATTTACTAAATCGACCAGACCCAACCCTACTTATCCTTAAATTTACCTACTGTAAACGCAATCAAATCGACAGCACCCTCATTTTAGATCTTACAGGAAAAAAATGTAGTAACTCCGCATATTACTGCCAGGGACGCGGTGAAAGGTGGCTGACCAGTGAACAATGGACTCCAAAAAGTTTGAAATAAAACAGAAACTGACTAAAGCTATCTGGTCACTACCACTTACTACTACCAGCTGTACCATAATGACTGTATAAAATGAATATTTGCAAATATTTTATAAAGAATATTATATTGTATTTACTTGTTTCAGAAAGTAATGTTGTTGTATCTACACTGTTCCAACAAGTACACCTATTAGAAATATTACAACAAAAGCTTAGGTACAATCAGCATCAGATCGTTCTTGACCAGAACAGTACTCACAAACATATCTGTACCATGGTATTATGATCTTTTTGAACAACTTGCTCGTCAAAATCGATCTCGATGCTGCCTTGTGCACGTTAGATATTTTAACACTAGATAATATTTTAAAATTGATACTGGCATGAAAATTTCTTACGGTTTAAATAAAAGTGTGTAAATAAAAGAGAATGGTCCACTATCAATAAGAAATTGTTCGGAAAACAATTCACAAAAGTCGTAGCTACGTGTTAGCGTAATTATACAATGACATTAATACCTGCGTTCGATTCCATTAGCTAATTCATTGATCCAACTCGTTTTTCCAATCAATTTGAAATGTTAGTAGGAGAAGGAAATTAATATTACTGATAAAACTGTTTGCATTTTAATATCAGATGTCTGAATGAATTGTATTCTGGTAAGCAGTAATCTATTATTCAATTTTCAAACGTAATACACTACAAAAAAGTATTGTTTTGGTTAGTACATTTAGTGCTCCATTTTGCTAGTTATTTGCAGGTACAACAAGGAAATTAAATGTTGAGCTAGTTAGAACCAAACCTCTTTAATGAAAATAATGCGCCTTAGCAGGTATGTATATACTCGTACATTCTATATTGTAGGTACATACCTATCTACGTCTACAGTCAAAGTTAAATAGTTATACAACTATGGTTTTGAGTACGAGTAGGGCAGATCAAACTAGATCAGAATATGCTACTGCTAGATTTTTAATCAGTTTAGAATACATTATTTTAATGACAATTTATCTATAAAAATGTTTAAAAGGGTTTTTTTTTTAAATCTTTATTTATTTATAGGACTTTTATATTACGACATAGCAGTCCTATTGTAACAAAATAACATTAACTATAAACAAAACTTAAACTAGGTTAGCAAATGCTATTAATTTGGGTCTAAGGCTTTCCCTACTAATATTATAAATGCGAAAGTAACTCTGTCTGTCTGTCTGTCTGTCTGTCTCACTTTTACGACTAAACCGCTGAACCGATTTTGATGAAATTTGGTATAGAGGTAGGTTAGACCTTGAGAAAGGACATAGGCTATGTTTGGTCGCGATAACCGACATCCACGCGGGCTCCGCCCGCGTGGATGTCGGTTAAATTTGTGAAAATGTTAAATTAAAATGTTAAAAAATGTAAAATGTTAAATTACAGTGTAGTAATTTTTATATACCTATACTTTTAATTGCGAACCACCAGACAATATCCCACTACAGTCAAACGTATGAATGTGAAATATTTCAACAAATAAACCGTACAATTTCTCTTCTCTTCAACTTTAGGAAGTTCATATATTAAATAATATAATATTCGTAACATTTTGTGGTGCATTTTGATTCCAGCAACTCATACATTTTGAACTCATTAACCTAGCTGTATTTAGAAGCAGCGTCAGCTCTGCCAAAACAAAATGTAAAGCTAAATAAACATGAAATGATGAGTTTATTTTGTAAAACTCAGTAACTCAATGTACAAAGGAGATTCTGAGAACATTGCATTTGGTACTCGTACCAGTCATACATTACACATTGTTGTGACTAACGTAAAGAAAATACGGTTTTAAAATCTGACCAACTTGTTGGATTAAATGAAAACTGATACCGTTCAATCAATGAAAATAGAGAGAAAATAACTAGCGAGAATTTGATGACTAACGAGTTAACTAGTGAAAACCGTCCATCCATATCATTTGGGTTTGGGTTAATAGTTTTGTTTTTCAATGAAATGATTTCATAACCATCATACACGTTCTTTGATACAAATCATACCAATTTATTACATTTTAGTACTAGTATACAATATAGTATAAGTGTATCCGCATTCTAGATTCCATAACACAAGCTTGTTAAGCTATGCTTACTATGGATGTACAGTGTCGTAGAGTATTTATTATTTATTTATCATTACTTACTATTAGGACGGGAAGGTCGTCAGGTTAGTGGTTAAGGAGTCGGCCTTACGATAGAGAGGGCCCGGGTTCGAATCCTGGTCATTACACTACCGATGTGACCCCACTCCTAACACATGCATTTAGCTCAGATGGAGGAGGTTAACGGGAATAAGTTACATTGTAACTTTGGTTGCTAATATTCTTTAAAAAAAAATTATGTATAAAGTTTAAAACTTAATATTACTCTTTTATTAGTTTGGTTGATATCTTATTATGACCGTATGTCATATGACAGCTATACGTTAACTCTAAATGACAAGACTGCTCCTGAATTTAAACTATTTGAAACAACGACACACGACCATTTATTTTATTACGATGGATCTGGGTAACCAAAATTTTAAAATAATCCTACGGGAAAAATTATTCAAATAAAGTTCCAAATACATTAAATGTTTTAATTGAATTATGTTATTTATAATAGAGAATAGGAATAGTGAATACTTACATGAAAATTAAGCGTGGAGTGTATTAACTTTTAGAGATCTATATGTTTAAAAAATATCCTTATTTTTTATATATATATTATATACTAGCTGTTGCCCGCGGCTCCGCCCGCGTGGATGTCGTTTATCGCGTGGTGTTGTAAATAGTGCTGAAAGTTGAGCGTTGAACGCTGATTAGACATTGTACTCGCCATATACTCGGTATATTCGTACCAATGGAGCAGTCGGACTGGGGAAGTATCTCCGGCCTACAGAAGGCCGCGGCTTAATAACCTCGTGTTGTGTTTCCGACGGCGAGTAGGGTAGCCAAAGCTCACTGGAGAGTAGCTTGTGCTTTGTGCTGTCAGTCAAACCAAAGGCTTTGTCCGACTTATCTTTTGCGCTGACGGTACAGATTTTCTAAGTTCTTACAGGGTAGGCAGCACGAGTGTGACTCCCCTGGTGTTGCACTCACCCATAGGCCACGGTAACCACTCACCATCAGGTGGGCCGTGTGCTTGTCTACCACCTAAGTGGTATAAAAAAAACCTTCTATCTGCATTATTTACTCGACTCTCTACTCCCCATACCTTTGCCCTTCCCCCACCCTCTCCCCTACTCCTTCCCCTTCCCCGTTGTATCTCTTGTCTACTCCACTATATCCCCTCACCAAGCTCTAATCCAGGAATGGGGAACCAATAGCACGCGTGCCAATGGTGGCACGTGGCACAATTTTTTGGGCACGCCAGCAGTACCACCACAAAGTAGGTATTTAGATGCGCCCGTGCTATACGATAGCCACAAAAAAGGTTTACCATACATGCTCTTAGTTCTTACAGGGTAGGCAGCACAAGTGTGACTCCCTTGGTGTTGCACTCACCCATAGGCCACGGTAACCACTTACCATCAGGAGGGCCGCGTGCTTGTTTGCGACCTCATTACTATAGTACGACTCACGACTATAGTATGGGGTAGATACTTCAAGAAGGGCGAGTGTGACGCCCCTGGTGTTGCATACGTTCATAGGACACAGTAGGTAACCACTTTCCATCAGGTGGGCCGTGTGCTTGTCTGCCACCTAAGTGGTATAAAAAAACCCTCTTCCCCCACCCTCTCCCCTACTCCTTCGCTTCCCCGTTGTATCTCTTGTCTACTCCACTATATCCTTCACCACGCTCTAAGTAATGTGTCTTTGTGTGGAAAACGATTTTGTAACTGATCTTAAGACAGTACCGACATCTATTTCATACCTGACAAATTAGAAATTCAAAGGAAAACTAAATAAAAAAAAATGCTTATTACGTCCAGTTGGAACGAAACCATAGTAAGTTCAAAACCGCGTTAACGCCATCTAGTTACGCTTATGAAAATAAATTCATTGGCAAAAAAATAATAATTTAATGATTAAAATCGCATTTGTTTACACAATTATAAATGTGAATTAAAGTCTATTTATTTACATACTTGCTCGGATGTAATAAGATATAAAATTTCATCCATAAAAATAAAAAAGCGCCATCTATATTTCCGCTCATATTCCGTATAATATCAATATTGTTCACTACTCCGGTTCTACTCAACCGATTGCAATCAAACAAACGTAAGATTTTAAGTCTGAGTAAGCCTTTTCTAACAAAAAAAACCGCATCAAAATCCGTCCAGTAGTTTTTGCGTCCATCGCGGACAAACAGACAAACAGACAGGAAATTCAAAAAAAATATTTTCGTGTTCAGTATCGTTAATATAACATAACCCAAGTATTTTTTTTTAAATATCTCCAATGTACAGACACGACCACTTTACAATTTTATAATAGTATAGATATAATATTATAAATGTGAAAGTTTGTGAGAATGGATGTGTGGATGTGTGGATGTTTGTTACTCTTCCACGCATAAACGGCTGGACCGATTTGGTTGAAATTTGGTATGTATATAGGTTATACCCTGGATTAACATATACGCTATATATTAGCGTCGAATGGAATCAGAATTCCACGCGGGCGGAGCCGCGGGCAACAGCTAGTATATAATAAATCCATTTTTGCTACAGGGATCGTAATTTCATAGAGTATAACCTGATGTTTTTCGACTCCAGCGTATACAACTTCAATGATTCTAAAAGCACCTATTTCCTTTTCTCCTTTCGATGTCCGTTGGTCTCTCTGGAAAGGAAACAACTCCGTGTTTTTGTACCACCGAATGGTGGGGCAGTATATTGTAATTATTGCTCAGAAGACGTATAATTTATCTACGCAATGGACATTTATAACATAGGAAGGCTCCTAGACAAGCGCAGATCGTTAGTATAATAAAATAGGTTAATCGTTGTATGGAATTCACATAATGTTTACGTTGGTTATAAACGTAATACATAATATATCAATCCAACAAGCCAGAGATGTAAGAAGAGCTAGGCAATAAAAACACACAGCACTATTTTAACTGGCATCATTATATATATACCTAAATCTATTCACAAAAAAGAAAGGCAGTATCATTTGCGACTCAAACTATGATTGAGAATCCATATAGCTAAGGTTCGGATAATCCAGTTTCCACTTTAAATAGAAGTGCATTGTAAACTGTATAAAATGTCCTCAAAAATGTTGCTGCATCGGTAGCACTAGCAAAAAAATAAACTGGACTAGCAGTCGAAACCTGTTGCTAAATTGTTTAAAATTGATTACTAGCCCCCCTAGACAAGTCAGTGGCAATTTGTTTGCCGGCGTATTGTAGAATAGAATGACGAATGTATAGGATTTGACGAATAAGACAGTCGTCAACGTAAGTTATAAACGTCAAATCCCATACATTCGTCATTCTCATTTAAATACGCCGCCGGCACGGGTTAGAAATTGCATTCTATGAATTTGTATAGCCGATAATAATTTAATTTGATCATGTACGGAAGTTGTTCTAAGTTCAATATTTAAGTTACCCGGAAGCTAAAACTTTATTTACGTGAGAGATTATTGAGGAGAATACGAAACTTGTTTTAAAAAGTCAAAGTTTCTATGTAGGTATAGACTTTCTAGATTCAGTGGTTTAACTTCAGTTGCTCCTTTTATAATTTATCATTCTAATCATATGAAAATTGTTTTAGCATAGGTATATAAAACTAATATTATTAGTTTATATTTTAATATAGTAAGAGTATAGTGGAGCTAGTGTGGCGTTAGAAGTAAGCAGAACAGAAGAAACTGTGTATTTGAAGGCACACATAATATTATGCAGAACTGTGTATTAGATAGCCGAATGGACAAGCGGACAGCACAGTAATCATATAAGAGTCCCTCTTTTTTAAGGTTGAAACCAAAAAAAAAACGAATTTACTTCATCAAAAATTATATTACAAGAACGCAGATAATACTAAACCATTCGTTATGTAGTGAGTAGATGAAATTTTACGAGCTTCAGTAACCGTACCTACTACGCCAAATACATAATATTTTGTGACATAAATAAAGATACTTGGCTTACCAATTTACACAACATCTGTTGTTGACGCCTAATATATCATCATTCTGAAATAATAAGGTTTCATAGTATGTAGACATTACTTCATAGCGGCGGAGTTAGTGCGGGTAAGGGCATGGTCATGGTACACACGGCGCCAGACCTCGGTTTACAGGCCACACCAACATAAAGGAAGTGTGCGTGACAGCAATACTATTAATACATTGCTTAAAGATGTGTGTCATAACAAGTAAACCAATCAGGGCCCTTGACGCACTCACACATTCGCTATTTTACTTACATGAAATATAGGTATTGATGATAGCCACTGCACCAAGTTATAATAGCATATTTAGCGAAAAACGAATAAGTAGATATAGCTGAATGGTTTAAATATGCAGCTGAACCAATAGAATCAATACCGGGTTCGGTCCTCGAGCGAGGTGCACTTTTTGTTCCTCAATATATTGAAGTCCGATTGGTCTAGTTTATTTACAGGAAACTAAGTGTATAAAATTCATATATATAATATAATTTAATATATTTTTTGTATATTTCCTTGATGATACTATTTATTCTTAATGGATAAAAGGAAAGGAAAATAAAATAATTAACTTATTGTTGCAATGCAATAATATATTTACTATTATAAGCATGATATTTTTCTTAAGTATGGGTATAATTAATTATTTATAGATAGGTGTATTTTAAGTCGGCGAAGCATGGACCCTTTAATTTTTACTACATTAGGTAAGTTATTAAGTGATATGAATCAACATGTTAGCTCGTTAGAAATTATGACTTTTAAGTATCATAACATAACTTCTAACTTATTTAACAATAACATCATTCACTTATGGTTTACTCACCTACTTAGGTATATCAAATTATTATTTAATAGTAGGGAGCATTAGTAGCCAGTAGGTGCCCCGTCATTAATTATTACTTCTTGCAACCTTCGCCTCATGCTTGAAACCATATTCCAACACAAGTCACTACCCCTAAAAGATTCCCATGTAGAGTTAACCACCGCATCCAAATTTGTTTTGGACCTTACGTCTGATGGATCCCAGTTGAGCACCATATGACCCCACAAATTTTCGATAGGGTTCAAATCCGGGCTTTTAGCTGGCCAATCAATAACGGTCAAGTTTTCTTGTGTATTAAACCAGTTACGCACTACCTGTGCGCGGTGCACGGAACAGTTATCATGCACAAAGTAAATATGTTCATGTGGATATGCAACACGCACTGTTGGCAGCATGACATCTTTTAAAATATCCAAGTAACCTTGACCGGTATTGCGACCCCCTACTTCAACTAATTCACCAGGACCCATCGATGACATCCAACCCCAATACCCCAAAGTAATATGGCCACTAGACCTGCATGGAAGGACATTCTTTGGGCTATAACGCTCACCTGCTTTTCGCCATAAAATTTTTCGTCCATCCTTATCCGACTTAAAACACTTTTCATCACTAAATATTACAACATTGTTACACCAATCAAAGTCTAAATATTGTTGAGCGAAGCGTAATCTGCACTGTCGATGAAGGTCAGACATCAGGATCTTCTTTGCTGGTCTGTGACATTTCAGGTCAGCAGCGTGCAAATGGCGCCGGACCGTACTTAAGCTCACGTTGAAAGTAGTCGCTGTGGATCGAGTGCTCGCAAACGGATCTGTGCTATGAACAGCCACGACATCTCGGTGCCGTGAACTAACATCCGTATAAGCGACAGCCTGAAAGCCAGGTCGGCGACAATTTATGTGTCCCGTGTCTCCATAGCGACGAACCCACAGCTGGACAGTTCTCCTCTGTTGACAACAAAATAAAATTTTTACAAAAGATCTCTTATTAACAATAGTCTCATAGATAATCCAACAATTTCTAATTAAACTTACCGAGATATGTAAACGACGCGCTATTTCGCTAATTGAAACATTTTGTTCATAAAGAACAATTATTTCGGCTTTCATAAGCGTAGTTAAATGACTCATAATAATAAAACGACAGTAACAATGATGATGATTATGTGATGATGAGTAGAAAAATCCACAACTTGTCAACGAGGTGCAAAGGTTAATAGCTTTGTAGTCAGGCAATGGCACACAATAACTTACACATAATAATTATCAATGAATATGAGGGTAATACTAAATAAAAATTCATTAGGCTTGATTAACATTATAGCTACTTGAATGAGTGTATAATTAAGTATCAGATAAAAATATTTGATCTTTATTAAAAAATATAAAAAACACATAAGTATAATTATTATAAACTTCTAAAAAGATATTAGAACATAAAATAAAATGTTATGTCTATTAAATTGACTGACATAAAGATGCACGAATGACAAAAAGAGAATTCCGTTGTTAAGTTCCGAACCAACGACCGGCGACAACGGTGAGGTCCAAACTTACTTTACTTGCATTCTTATCCATCTCGACTATGAGAACAGATAGTATAGTGACTAAATTTGATAACTCCTATTAGTTATAGAAAAAAAATGCTGCATACATTTCATAAAATTAGTTTAGAATATGATATTATAACCTTGGTGCATTTTATGTAAGTAAAATAGCAATTGTGTGAGTGCGTCAAAGGCCCTGATTGGTTTACTTGTTATGACACACATCTTTAAGCAATGTATTAATAGTATTGCTGTCACGCACACTTCCTTTATGTTGGTGTGGCCTGTAAACCGAGGTCTGGCGCCGTGTGTACGAGTAATATCCATAATTATCCCTAAGTTTTTTTTAGCGAGAAATCCCCACAAATACCCCCTGCTGGAGCCAGCGGGGGTGGTTATCTCGGACTTGAACCGGCCAAAATGCTCGGACTTAAACCAACTTGCTCGGACTTAAACCGGGCCATCAGTTGCTCGGGAGTGAGATAGCCTCTGGCATATCCCTGGCAGACCCTGACCCATAGAAGGCCCCCTCGGGTGTGGAACTACAGCCTCCTAATCTTTCCCTAGAAAACCGTAGTCGCGTATCGCGCCGCGTGGGCCTCCAATTTGGGCGGGGCACTTAAATTTATCTGTTCATTTCATAACTTGTCAATACTGCCTTTCTGGAGTCTTGGACTATCCGGTAGATATATTGTGTCGCCATATGCGTGGAATCACATGTTCTCAGATGCGGTATGGAATCCCTCTGAAGGATTTAGAACAGCATACGCTTGTGGCTTTTCAAGCAAGCGAGTGGCGCAGTGCCAAGGCCGTGGCAAAATTTTATAACACCTAAAAGTTCAATACTCCATCCACGTCCATCACATTATTTTGCATCCACTATCGACTAGACATGAATATCTATAAGAGATCTTAGAATTTGTCTACTCTTAGAAAGATAAGAAAGGATAAATTGGCACTATAAGTAGGTACTTACTTTATTTTGCCAAATTTAATTTATAAGTTAAGATTTTATGGACTTCCTTTCATTTAATTCACCATGGGTGTTAGAGAGATTTGATCCTTAGATTGACACTATCGATTGATGATTGATGTTGATTGATAAAAATATAGACTGTTGTTTTATCGGATTTTAGTCGCTTTGATTAACGGAATTTATGGGAATTTTTGAAAATCTTTGAATGCAGTTTTGTTTCTTTTTAATAATAATTTTTTTTTAGTATTTAGAATAATTTCCCGCCAGGTAAGATCAAAATCTTCCAACCTGTATAACAGGAATTATATTTAACGTTACAAACGAGTATTGAGAGATAAATATTTTTTATCCAAAGATAAAAGTTTTGTATCTGGCATCATATTCATTGGATAAGAATTACATAACTATTTCCCAACCTGTTGACTGCGATTACATTTTAGGTGACAACCATTTTGGGCACTTGTTGTTAATAAAGTAACATACCTTCTATGTACGTATTATAGTATCCCTAAATGTGACATCGTGTGCGCTTTCATGTGCAATGTAACAGAATAATATGTCTAGACGAACACAATATTATGCTAGTAATGATACAATTTCAAACATTCTTATGTTAAGTATGGAACGAAGCATTACAATGAATACAGTAGATGAGTACCTAGATGGTAGGTACTTGTGACATATTATTGTCTGACATTGTCAAAATAAGTGAATTGATGTAATGGGGATGATGACAAGGTCGTTTGTTTCTACCCAATACTGCTTACCTAATATACCTTGCAAAATAAAATGTTGACGACTAAACAAAACAATATTCCCAAAATAAGTCAAAATATAAACAATCATCATCCCTATTATGTCAAAAAATATAATCATCATCCATATTGTGCAGTAACAACAACTGCAGATTCAGAAAGGATTTATGTGTAAAATCCTATAATCGCTTTGAAGATTAACAAACAGGTTTATTTTTGCCATCGTGGGATTAAAACAATTACTATTATTGGATATCGACTATGGAAGTATTAAACCCATACCTACCTTGCATGAGCATGGTTAAAAACATTTAAAAAACATTGTAAAGCATGGTCTGGGCTATAAATAACAGCGCCAACCTCAAGAGACACTTTAGTTTCCACTGAAAATCAGTGTTCTGATCGATAATGCCCCTTAATACCGAGAGTATTTTACCAATATTCTTTAATACCTGTTACACTTCTAACAAATCTTGATAAAATTTATTTATAGTGTGTTTCTCCGTGAGCGCTTTGATATATGAAGTTTGATAGAAACCCGTTATTTCAATATTAATACAATATTATAAGGTTTCCACGTCGCCTATAACTTTTCACGTGGAAAGATTTTCTTTGAGGGCACCGAACCGTTGAACTACTCACATTACTTCACATCATTGAATGTGGCTTCAGATGAAATTGATTTTTGTGATCTCAATGTTGATAATGTGGTAATTTGTTTACTATTGTAATGTTTTCATGTTTAACTATGAATATGTTGCCAACTTTACTGTTATCTACTAGAACTTACCACGCATTCTAAATTTTAACATAGTACTTTGAGATTTTTTTTTATAATTCTGTACGGTACAGTAACAGTAGACAAAATGTAATAATTCACATGTGACACCTCTTTGAAGTGAGTACTTTTTTGTGAAATAAATTGTTTTTGCCTGAATTTGCATGTTTGCTTGTCAAATATTTTGCTAAAACAACAAACGCCGAATAGCAAACACAAATAGCTATGTGAAGTGCCACCAACCAAACAAAATGTAAACTATCTTACATTCTCTATTTTCTCTTTCTTTCCTATCATATAACATACCTAAGTTCTCATACGTTACATAGAATACAATACCGGTCCTAATACGCATCCTATTTGGCTAACTGCCATAACAATATAACAACTTGCTAGGCTTCACTGCTCATCTGTGTGAGCTAGCTATTTAATGCGATGATAATAGTACCTAACAATGGAAGACATAGTCCTCATCATTGCGATGGGCACAATAATTATACCTATTTGTTTTAATTTCATGATTTTATATTATGCTGTTTAGTAGATATGTGTAAAGTTCAGGAAAATAATTGCCTACACAGGTGAGTTACTGTATAGAATTCATTTCAATCCTTTCCCTTACTATAAAGTGAAATAAGGGACTTTCAATTGATGAACATTTTCATCTTATAGGATTTATCTATTTTGACACTATGATGACGGTAAAATGACTACCATATTAAAACTAAATAATATCCATTGCCACATATTAATATTAATTTGTAATAAAAGCAAAACAACATTAATTTATTATAACACAATTTATTATAACAACAAAAACAAACAAAAGTAACGTATTTGAAACATTTTTAACATAAAAGAGATAATCGTAGATAAAAGTAACAACGTTATAAGTAAACAATGCTATCAAAAAACAGTTGTAATAAAATGAAAGAATTCTTGCATCAATTTCTCAAAAGGCACGTAAAATATGAATAACAGAGTTATTTGACCCTTTTATAACTAAAAGATAAACTTGAAGAGCGAGATTTTTTTATATGTAGGTACTTACTCGTATAATGGTTTAGGTAGATACAATAGAATATTGGATGATAAACATAATTTTACACTTTTACTTGTTTCCTCAATAAAATAGACTTGTTACTTAGAATTCTGTTTTCTTTAATGAACGAGTTGATTATGATTAAATAAGACTGTTCTTAATTACTTTTTCATTAAATTTTTGTTAAATAGAATGTTTTAATATTTGATTAAGTATTTAATTTTAATCGTAACTGATAGCTTCGATCGTTCATTTTGGTAAAGAAATCTACTTTTAAAATATGATTTAAATTCTTGTACCTATATCTTTCAACTAGCATGGTGAATAATTAATGAAATAGCTGAAAATTACAGGCATTATTGAGTCATTCACCATCTCGCGATCGTCAAATTCGCGAGCGCGCGCGAGTTGGCAAGTTTCGATTTTGAATTATTTTTGTGTCATCAACTCGCGCGTTTGTGAAAATATGACGTATTTGTGTACAGTTAGCTACAAAAACGTTGTAATAGATTAAATTAGGTACCTATTTTAAATGTACAAGATATTTTAGGCTAGCTTCACATATAACGCGCGTTAACGGAGGTCAGTGGTTACTCGGGACATTATATCTTGCACCTAAAATGTGTCTTTTGAGGATAGCATGGGCTGCTACGGCGACCAGGACCTCGTTAGTCTCGTGATTCAGGTCTAAGATACGGGTCCCGATCCCGAGGTATAAGCGCTACCACGTTTTGCGAGAGTTTATCAGTTTGTTTCGGCAGAGCTTAGAAAATGGACGTGGAAGAAGCTATTATTTTGTTATTATGTTATAAAGAAATGTATAGAAAAATAGAAAAGTTATACAGTGACGTGCGGTCCGCATTATTGGGAATACTGAGTACACCAACACCCTCGAGCCTTTACAGTTGCGTTGAGATGTGGCATCTTTGGCGTTATTTTACCGTCTCTACCATGGTGAATGTTCTTATGAGCTCTTCCAATTATTCCCACCCTCTCCTTTCCTATATAGGACAACACGTACAAGACTTAGATGCCACCTTAGAGTATATATTGCTTTAGAGCACGCATTACAAGTATGAACTGCTATTACGGGTATGAACTCCGAGGCTCCTGGCTCAATCTCAATCAGTAGCAAAACAATACCCGTCAAAATGACTTCGCAAATAACATTTAATTCGATATGTTAAATCAAAATTTCATACAACATCGTATATTTGTAGTAATAATGACGCAAAAATAACGCAAAATGACGCCATTTTTTTGTATTTTGGCTTTAATTTTATCAATACATATATCAAATCGAACAAAATACTTCATAAAAACAAACTACATTAATAAGTGCATCTATTGATATTTTCGGTAATGCATGAAACGTCACTATAGGTGCGCTATACCATCGCAAATTATCTGCTAACACTCGGCGCCAAAGACCTGAGTAACACGCGCGCTCTATATATAATGTATACTATAAGGATGCCACCCGCATACGGTGCAGAATATTCCATCAAGAACCAAGCGGTTCGGCGACTCCTTCTTCTGCCGCACTATTAAGTCTTGGAATTCCTTACCAGTTCACGTGTTTCCTTCCTCCTACGGTCTAGTCCTAGTCCCAGGTCCTTTAAGCGGGGCGTGAAAAAGCATCTGATGAGGCCGTCAAGCTGAGTGCCACCATTGTAACATGGTACGTGTCTGTAATGGTGACCCTCTTTTCAGAGACTTTGCCTTCAACTTACCATCAGGCGAGGCGAAGTCAAATTGACGTGTCCTATATAAAAAAATGCTAAATTATATAGTATGGAAGTTGAAGTTTTTGGTCTTATTTCATCAGTAATAATAATCAACAATATCACAATAACTCAAGAAATTGGCTTATTACCTATTGTGTAAACTGTCTAAAACTAAATAAATAAAAAAAGAAAAACAAACAATATCATAATTTTAAGTACCTAGAATTTTTTTTTGTTACGAGACGTCCTTCCACAATCGGTTCAGCCACTTTGGAGACTATCCGTAGCCAGCAATCTGTAGACAGATCACAAAATTAAAAAAAAAAAAATTGTTATAGGTATCTCGTATACATACTAATAATATAAATGCGAAAGTAGCTCTGTCTATCCATCTGTTTGTGTGTTACAATTTCAGTTAAAAAGCTGTTATTTTAAAGTTACAGACACTCAATTTTCTTTATTTGTATAGCTTTTATACCTAAGCTAAATGGAAAACTTACCTCCACAATACATAAAAAACACAAAAGGCTGCCACATTTTTACTAAACGGCAATCTTAACTTAAATGCATAAAATTTTACTGCACTGTACTTGTGTATATCCACACCCCAGGTTAGGTTAGGTATTTTTTTAACGTTAGTAAACAAAAAAAACGCTTCATTTCATTTTTTTATCATTTTGCCCAAAACGTATTTACAAGGGCATAATATGAGGTATAAGGTGAATAAGGATTCATACTGACCGGAAAAAGTGATTAGAAATGAAATTTTATCAAATTGCCCATGTGAGAAGGGCATTATGTATACAGGCCGGTAACTATTCATAGGGACCAGATTTCTCAAGCTGCCCGTAACATATATACCTACTTTAAGGAAAACACAGTAAAAATACTCCTGAAATCACTTTTGGGGAAGCGTGGGAAATAAATAATCGTTTTTTATAGTAATCGATTAGGTATATTTTATTCTTGAAATATATTTTACAACACGATGCTTAAATAATAATAACTGTCTAATAAAAAAAAAGGTTGTGGAAAATATACGATCCTTGAAAAAGATACGAAATTAGTTTGGCATAAAAAAAACCTTACCATCCAACGGCGCAATGCTGCCCGTCTTTTGGGCACTTTACCAGTAAAAATCGATGAGGAGGAATTATTCGATACCCGAACTACTTACCCCAACTATTTATCCATTTTTTATTCCAATAAAAATAATAGCTTTATTTAATATTTTTACAATAAATATATACATTAAAACACTACACTCATTTAAAATGAATTATAAATAACATAAAAAAATTATGTAATTAAATAAAAATTACAATAAATACTTTTTTTATTCTTGTAAATATTTTAACTAGTGTAATATGTGAAACATTATGAAATGTATCTTAAATACAGCCTAAAGTAAAAGATAAGCGAAAACAAAATGTAATTTCATACGACGCGTATTAAAATAACATAGCTACTCATAACAGATATCATAATATCGGCCGTGTCCCCCTAGTGGCCTAGTCTCACTTTGCAAGTCTATATCGAAATCTAAGATGAAAAAAAAAACATTCGCAGCGCATCAAACAATGCAGGTAAAGACGCGAGTATACATTAGTTTTCTTTTTCATGTTTTCTAAAGAAGGATCTCTTTATCTGACTGTACTTTAGCATGCGCGCGAGATGACGACGAAAAAATAATTCGAAATCAAAAATTGCCAACTCGCGCGCGCTCGCGAATTTGACGATCGCGAGATGGTGAATGACTCGCATTATTGTATGAATAGCTACTAACCAGAAGTTTACTGCAGCAGCAGAATAAGTCGAACCTATATTTGAATTTCAACTTAACTTTTACTTTTTGATCATATTTGCGTAGAATACATAGATGATAATGATAATTATTATGTTCGTCCACAATAAATGGTGCTCAAACCACTATGTTGACGTTCAAATCCAATCACGGTACCTAGGTCTTAGATTGTTGATTGACTATTACGTATAGAACTGGTAATTTTTTTAGAAAAACTCTTTATATTAAAAACGCTTGAAAAACTTCTGCTGAGAAAGATAACTTAACATAATTTTTTTCTTTTAGGTATCCTGGATACCTAGAAGGAAAAAAAAAATTAAAAGTTCAATACGATAGTGTACTTTGAACTTGAACCCGAAAAAATACAAGTATATAAGATCGGAACAAGAATGGTGCCTATCCTAATTTAAAATGAACCTTTTTTTATTTCAAGAGAATTGATGTTTGCTGACTTTATCTAAGTTCAAAACCTCCCTAGAGAGGTGTTTCGAAAGTGGCACGTAATCTACGTGATGTGCGGGATAGGTACCCAATTTCTAAAATGGTCACCGTGGTAGAGTGCTAGCAAATACTTGCTATAAAATCGCGGCAATACCAATATTTGTATTTGTGGGCAAACTGTTGATATTTTGAGTATATCTTCCAATCTTACAACTTAGCCTACTTTCTACAAAAATTGTAGAAATGAGAAAGTTTGTTATGACATTAGAATGTTTGTTAGTCCATCACTCTCAAACGGCTTAACAACTCTGGCTAAGATTTTGCACAGGCATAAATTATAGTCTGGAATAACACAACGGTTTCCGTAAATAAACTAGTGATAAATCATGAAGAAATAGTATCCCCATAAGAAAGGAGGGAGGTTCTGTCAACATCTCTCACTATTTAATATTGTATTATCATAATTTTTCATAATTCTAAGAACAAATTGACTTATAAAAATGTTTTTCATGTGTTTTTCAGATGATTACGAATTACAGCATAGTAAAACAGTTTTGTTTCACCCATTGCGCAGGGCATTATACTGAATGATATTTGTTTTTTTGTATCATTCGGCGTATTTCAGTGTATTTTCGATGGTAGATTTAAACAAGTTGTTGGAGAAAACCATCAGACTAAACGCTCTCAACATGAAAGCTGTCACTTGAGTGTTATTACCAGCGGAAGGGAAAAAGGTGGAGGCTCTTTCAACTATGAGTATATGAACTTGAAAATAATTGATAGTTATTTTTTTTATAAGCTTTCCACTGTGTAAAAGTTTATGAAAAACGAGGGTAAAGTGAACCGTTCGTTAGGCCTTTTTTTAATTGTAACCTCATTACCTCTCTTTGTAATGAAATCAAGCTAAGTTAATTTAATGTACGTTTATGGAAAAGGTCTCAAATCATCTCAAAGGAACCTTTGTAGTTAATGACAAATTAGAACAGCATAAAATTATTTAGAAAATGTTCAAGATAACTTTGCCTAGTACAAATTAATTTTTCTTTTTACCCTACCACTTAGGTGGCAGACAAGGCCCCGGCCCACCTGATGGGAAGTGGTTACTGTGGCCTATGAACGTATGCAACACCATGGCGTTACCGAAAAAACCTTTTAATGCCCTTCCCTAAGATTCTTTCTCTAATATAAAAAAGAACGGAAACCTTGTGTTTTAAAACCACATATTATACATTTCTGCGTTTAAGAAAATCATTTTGTTCGGTGATTTCGATATTCTTATAATATTTATTGGATATTATTTTAATCGATAAATGTTCTGATATGTTTTTATGTGATACGTAATGTTCTTATGAATAAATAAGTTATAAGATATTGTTATAATCAGTCTATATTCTGAACTTAAAAGTACACTCATAAAAGTTTTGTACGACCCGCAAGCCCTTCTACTGTTTGAAAATTGAAAAAAGTACTTAATGAGAATATTCCGTCAAGCAGGCACGGTGCCAAAAATGTGTTTTCAAGTATCTTTTATAATAGATGATGCACTTAATACCACTCCCAGATTCATAATTGTTTAGAATATTAAAAAGTTATCTTATGCTCTTTATTTTAATGTAAGAATTGAACTAATTATATGGTATAAAAATCATGTATGCCCAAAATTGAGTACAATTTGGTCATTATCTCCGATATTGCGACTTTAGATGTAATAGGTAAATCTAAGAATTTTGCTATCGTACTAAAACTTTTCAAATAGGTATGTCAAAGCGATAGATTTGAACTGAATTAGTCTAGAATAGCGTTTTGTGCGATCTATTACATTTGGACAGTATTTTGATAAAGTGCTGCACTGAGCCAATTACTTGACGACAAAACGTGTGACTTGCGTGATATATAGGGATTTCCTTGTCTACATCGTGAACAAGCAAACAATAACACGGGTAACAGTCATAATACTGGTACTGAATTTTAAACTCACGTTCCATGATAAACAATAATGTTAACAGGAATTAGCGCGATCATGGTATACATACAAAAAAATTCATTGCCTGACTTTTCGACCAGGTTACACCGGCCGTGGTCACAGGCTGACTGGCTCAATGCGGTGGACACTCGCCGTCTTCGAGTTTTTGAGGTAGAATGTTTTCTTAAACTGCTCGATTTTTTTGATCTCTTTTTTCGCCATATACCATCACATACCACACTAACAGTGTCTCTATATCTATTATGTAAGTAAACTATACGGTGTCTATCCGACTGCGCAGAAAAGCCGCTATGTACCTACACCATGATCGCGTTAATTACTGTTAACAAATCTGAGAATATTAATACAGATGGTAGCATGGATAACAATAATTGAAACTTTCAAACATTTTCATTTAGGGTTACGAGAACTCATTGCCCAGATTACTTAGTAATTCAGAGTCAAATTGAAAAACTATGATGGACCCGACGCTCTTTATGAGGTAAAGTAAACACTACTATACAAAGTTTTAATACATTAGTACAGGTGCCAATGTTCCACCTTAAAATATTTTCTCTGCTCTGTAATATTTATATGATAACGCTGCATGTACTCATTTGTCTGGAAATAAATTATTATTATTATTATTATATCAAAATACTGTCAGCCTATTTCTTACATTTTTATTTACTTACAGCTTATCCACGGTATTGGAAAGTTCAAAAATAATATTGAAATATTTCATAAATACCTTATCTACAAAGAGGATGAAAATTCTTAATCCTTCGAATACCGGAAGGATTTGAAAATTTTCTATTACGATCACGTCTATCACGGGTTCATTCACGGAAGTTGTCGAAAGATATACCCAAATGTCTCATAAAACTCAAACGAAGTTAAGGTGGACATATACAGGCTTTAAATATTCAAATTATACTTGAACCCCTATTTATTGGCAAATCCGGTCTCAGAGGTCAATGGAATGATGCCCCTCATGAATAGGAACTTATCTTAGCCGAAACTCATGACACCTTTCTAAAACGTGAGGTGAATGTGGCATGTGGTCGAAATTGAAATGAACCGTATATATCATGACTATAAATTTCTTTTTAAGTGTCTTTGGCTTTTGTTTTATAGTCTGAAAGGAATCGTCGTTAGCAGAATCGTCTGATATTTTGCTCGCGTTAATGAAGTAGGGCATCGTCATTTCACACTCTTTTGTGGGTAGCGCCAATGACTATCTTAATTAATGGTTGGATTTTTAGTCAAGACTTTGAGAAATGTAATACAAAATACTTCTAGTTCAGTTGAAATATTTAGTGATTTCATTTAATTAGTCCTCTTTATTAATTGCCAAAAATGGCATAGCAAAAATAAAATGTAATGAATGTTATATGAGGTTTTACAATCAATTTAAAAGACTTTACGTGGATTAAAACTCTTCATAAAAATAAAGTGTAACAATGTTCACAATGCCTATCAATTGAAAATTTATACGTTGTAAAATTATTTAACGCTCATTTCATTTTTATAGGGAATATGTTGTAAAGTACTTTACACATTATGTAATATTTGTGCCCGCAAAATATTTTTTGACACCATAGATATAAATCTTCGTGAATGTCATAAAAAAGGTTGATAGATCGGGTTTTTCGAAAATGTAGAAAAGTCGACATCGAACCACTAGTTATATTCACTTAGTTAGCCTAGTTTATTTGTTTAAAATGTTGTTATAAAAGTTTACCTTTATTTAAGTACCATGGAGTTAAGGCAATTGCTACGATGATAAAGACGATGATAACTGTATTGAATGAAATTTTGAAGCATTTATTATTATGCTAACTGTTCAAATCGATATATTGTATCGAACCCGCGATCGCGTTCGAGTCCCGTCCGAGGTTTTCCTTTCTTAATCGAGATGATAACTGTATACCTATTATGTGCCTACATCCATGTTGTAAACGCCGTACTAAAATATCTCTACAACTATTTCTTTGAGCAAATCTTTTCATTTTCTCAAGAGAAAAATGGAAAGTCTCTAAGTCTTGTAAATCTTTCCATTTGCTCCGTTTCAACGGAATTCTTTGTTTGTATTGAAGACAAAAATTCATGGCCTAATCAAATTTTACATAAGTTTTATTTGAATTATAAACATATATGTATAAACATTTCTCACAGAAAATCAAAAAATGATTTTAGAAATTTTTATTATGTTCTTCATCTTTATCATTATTTTTCTAAAATGTGACTTTTATTTTTACTCAACTAAAAAAATAAAATTACTAGCAGCCACCTGCGACTTCGTACGAGTTACTCCCTAAGGGGGGAGTATCGTAAATCCGTTCTTAATGGATGTCTACACCCTACAAGAAACCTACCTGCCAAATTTCAAGTTTGTAGGTGTTATAGTTTCTGAAATTTCGTGATTAACCAGTAAGTGGTATTTGCTTTTATATTGATTAAAATACTAAATTTTCCACAAGACTAAACTGACAAAGTAACAAAAGTTATTATCATCGAAGCCTGTAGTAGCAGTTCAATGGGTTTAAATCCCTCCGTTTCAGTTACAAGCATGCCTGGACTTAGGTAGTCTCGAAGATGCTTTTACATTTCTGCTGAAAAGGAAAATAGTAGACATATACAAGCGAATAAATTTCAATAGTATTATTACAGCATAGCCTTCGTAATAATAAAGATTAATGAAATAGCAGATGTAACAATACATATATACCTAATATTAAATATTCTACAACATTCTACACAACGCTATCTAGACCCAAGGTAAGCTTAATCAGCTTGTGTTATGGAATCTAGAATGCGGATAAACATACCTACTTAGATACTTTTTTTTTTGTAATTACATACATATTATACATAGAAACACCCAGACCAATGCAAATATTTATATTCATGCATACAAATATTGGCACTGAGCGGGGATCGAACCTGCGCCTCCTGCGTAGCAGCCGCGTTCACTACCGCTACGCCACAGAGGCAGTCAGACTTGTAATCATATTATTAGGTAATATAATATTATACAAAAATATTATGTAACCGCCTTCATCACAATGTACGGCAGACGAGAATGAACTTACCTCGTCGTTAAAAGTTTCAGAGGTTGGCAAGATGTAGCGAATAGAAAAATTCTACTCACTCGAATCATAATTGTGTCGGGACTTTTCGCGATTAATTATCATTATGGAACTTACTTGTGCCGACGTTTCAGGTGTGTTGCAGCACCCGTAGTTGCAGCATGTGCAGAAAAATGTTCCCCACACACCTCTCGACGCTCGCAGACGAGTCAAGTCGTAACCACGTGTGCTGCAAAGCCCCGAAACGTAAGTACGAAACAAGTAAGTTCCATAATAATAATTAATTCCGAAAAGTCCCGATATCACAAAAACTATGAGTTTACACCGCGATAGTTTAAATATAACTATGTTATAGTACAGTGAAAATAAGGATCATTACTCATTATTAAGGAATGATTATTACGTAATATACATACACATCGACGGATCATAGCCAACCGTCTACACAATGGTATTCACTAAAGCATTTTTTATACGCGACCAACATTAAAGATTCTGGTTCACCTTGGCATTATTACGATTCGTATTCAACCTAGACCGGTCAGCCGCGCCGGGACCCGCAATTTAATGATTTTTATTGGTCCGCCCTTCCTGTAAGGGACAGGAAAATTTACCTGACCAAAGAGCCCTGGCTTCGTACAATCTCGTTATTGAACATTTATTAGGTAACACATTGAAAATTACGACCTTTGGTTGGTCGGATCTTTAATTTTGTCCGGAGACCTTGCAGTGTTTCTATTTAGGCGTATGGCTGTCGTGTTAGTGGCGGCTATTTAAATTTGATGGGTCCTTTCGTGAGGCTATTGTGCTGTAAAGGATCCTTTACGAACATTCACCTTGACATTTTATATCTTATCTTATATGAATGTTTACTTCAGTTACACGGGGTAAAGACATTTTAGCAACTAAGATAGAAAAAGAATCTGATATTACAAGGAGTACCAAGTTTCGTAAATAAATTAGCCTGTATAATTTGTTGTGACATTTAATACCCTTTTATAAAATTTTACTTCGCACAAAAATGCGATCCACTTACTGAAATTTTGTTTTTCAGTTAAGGAATTAAGTTTCAATGTTTATTTTTTGTGAAATATTCAAAAAAATTATTTAATCCATTAGGACTATGCGATACCTGAAAAGAGATTGAAAAATATATTGGCAAGAATATAGTCGTCGTAAAAGCACAGAACAGATAATAGTATGGTAAAAGTCTATACAGGTCTATTAGTTTAAAAAAAGTATCATATATTATGTTATTGTATAGTACAATGGGGACAATTATGTCGTGATTAGTAAATGATCTTAAACATTAGCTTACCTAGATTAGACGGAGAATGAAACGTTTGCGATTTTCTCATCCAATAAGCTTTAAAAGATTCGTTCTCCTCCAAGAAATTGGATTATTAAGGAAATGGCGTACTCTTGTCCACTGTAATTGACTGTCAAGTCACATTTAAAATAATACGATAGATAGGTACCTACTGAAGAAAGTAAAATGTTTTACTTTTACTAACCATTTCTACAAAATTGGCCATTTTAATAAAAATAATTTCATATAAATAACCTCAAATTTATTTGTAAGTATTAAGAGACTAAAAAACTTTGTGTAATGACTTCCGTGTAAATAGACCAAAAAAAAAAAAAAGCCCGCTGAGTTTCTTGCCGGAGTCTTCTCAGGCCGGGGCCGCGTTTCGAACCGGTGGTCCATTTGCTAAGCTAGTCTTTAGTACATATATGTATATTATTGACGTTTTGTAAGTGCCGTTTTGATGGTCTATACAGAATAAATGATTTTTGACTTTGACTTTGACTTTGACACATAGCCCGGCCCGATACGGAGTATTGGCGCCGAAACCGCTGCGTTGTCAGCAAACGGCTGTCGGTTATTATCGTCCGACATCGATATCGGATCGGAAAATGTGAAAACGCTCTAAGAGTGCCGATACGAAATATCGGATACTTGAAACTATATATAATACTATATATACAATATGGATACGACATATAGGCAATAATTGAAACCATATACTTGGTACCCCCTAAGCTTCAAGCAGGAAAAGTTTGAACAAAATTGGTCCAGTATTAAGGGCAGAAACTAGAGTTTTAATTTTATAGAATTTGAACAACTTTGAGCACTCTGTAGAATCGCATGTTGCCGCTTAGCTGTTCAAGTAAGTTACCCACTATGCCTATTGTTGTGTGTGTGTGTGTGAAGTTGTTGTGTGTGTGTGTGTGTGTGAAGGTGTGTGCGTATTTATTAATGACTTATGACACAGTCAATGACTTTAAAGCAATGGATGAAACTATTTAATGACTTATACAAGTGGTTGCATTTTCTACATTTATTTTAATAATTATTTTGTTAGAAAATTTCGGATTTTATAAATCAGGGAATTTAAGTTTAAATTTAATGTGGTTCTATTCCTACGGACCAGGATGCTTTGCGGTTTCAGTATTTGCACATATGTCGTATCCATATCGTATATAATACTTGAAACAAGAATCAAACATAGTAAATATTCCGGTGAGTTTTATACAATCAATAAAAAACGTCTGTGAGACGGCGACGAACACCTGCACATTCGGAACACCTCCCGACTTAATTAATGGCAAGAAGAATGCAAAAGCAGCAGGTGGTGGAAGTGTGAACACCCCACGATGCTCGGGTAAAAAGATATTTCAATAATAAAAGTGGTGACTGTGAGATGGGCAGTTGGGCACGTCACAACTTAAATACCATTGTGTAGCTGGCTCATTGGTTTCTAAAGAGTTTGATTTACGCTAGTAATATAAATGGATTTGCTGCATAATCTTAGTAATAACCTAAACCAGTAGGTACTATTGTCTATTCTGTGCTTAAACTATAATATTTAATATAGGTTCAAACCCAGCCACCCACGTAAGATTCTGAATAATTCAGAATTCAATTAGAAGCATATATGTAGGTACACAGACATGTTGAATTTATAAATTACCAATTTGGGTTCGTGTGATGCATGTTGAATTTAAGGGTTAGTCGCGATTAGCCCCGTTCTTGAATCCCTTTTATGATTTTTGCCTTATAATAAAGAATAGAATAGAATTATGTTTATTGATCTCGGAAATTATTAATTATGATTATATACACCATATAATAAAGCGTGATAAAATGCCGTTTAAAAAGCGAAAAATCTTCGGAGGAATTCAGAAATTCGCACCTAACCCGAATTTAATGTGGTTGATCGTAATCGAAATCCATGTCGGTCAAAACCAGATACAAAGGATTGAACAAATAATTTGAACTAGTAGCAACCAAGAAAGCGCTTCGCTTGATTTCTCGCAGCTGAGAGTGCGAAAAGCCTCATCTTGACAGACTTCAGGTGTTAAGATTTTAGATACATAAGATGATATCTAATACGAATATATTTGTAGGTATTACCGGCAGAGTAGAATTTAGGCCACCCCATCTTTTCCCCTGCGGTGTCGTAGAAGGCGACTCAGGCTCTTTAACATCAGACAGATATATACAACCCAGACTCAGCTTTAGATGCATGGCTCCAGTCAACAATAATGCCAGCCTCACCTCCTATTACGTGGGACCTAATACAGTGATTGGTGAAATGTGTAGTAGGCACAAAATATTCATTCCAACAGAGCGTGCTTATGTAAAGTAAAGTGGATTGTAGTTCAAAAGGCTGGTATAAAACATTTAGGCTTTGACTACCAAGTACATGCTAAAAATATCAGCCATTTGCTTAAATAGCTAGGCAAATGGCTTGGATCGATGACATTTAATTGCATCACTGGGCTTCCCTTTACAGAGCAAGCCGGCAGGAATCGGTCTATATAGATCCTCACCACTGGTGAGTAAGCTAATATAAATATTGTTCTTTAAACTGTCAATGTGCAAGCTTAACTTAAGCTTCGATATCGCCTAATGTTACCATTGGGTTGAAGAGGACAGATGGCAATCGCTTCACGGAAAATATTGAGGTCTAGCCAAATCCATAGTTAAGACTGGTAAAGCGGACCCCAGACTCCGAGCTGAAAGCTTCGGATGCGACTGGGAATTAACGCTAGGATGAAGAAGAAACTGTCAATGTGTGCATGTAATGGTTTTGTGTATTGTTCTCAGCAACGTCCATTTTCAGTTTGTAAGAGGAGTCACTACTCAGATACAAGCAGTTAATAAAATTTGAATCTGCAATGGTAGAAAATATAAAGATTGTGTCACCAAAACTAATCTGAGTACACGGTACACAGGATGAAAATAATTTGTACACAGAGTTTATTCCAAACGACTGTTTTCGTGGCGCACAAGCTCTTTCCATAATTAATCTGTATTCCCATGTGTTTGCATTACTTTCATGTTACCGGCGTGGCGGCCAGATGTTTTGCTTATTTTGTAGTCATGATTTTAATATTAAGTTTACATAAACTGATTTTGCTTGTGTCTGTATTTTAGATAATAATAATATGAAGTTTTGTTTGCGATTCGTGTACATAATTTAGTATCAGAGGGTTTCCTGAACTAATTAATCATAAATTTGAACCTAACTTCATGACAATACGATATGACCCTGTGGTCATGTCATGAAGTTAGGTTCAAATTTATGAGTAATTGTATAAAATATGTAATAATAAATAACATGTATTATTATTAGGTCTAGCCAAATCCATAGTTAAGACTGGCAAAAGCGGACCCCAGACTCCGAACTGAAAGCTTCGGATGCGACTGGGAATTAACGCTAAGAGGAAGAAGAATAAATAACATGTATTGTCATGAAGTTAGGTGCCAGTTTTGATTTCTCATACCATTTTTAAAAAATGAATTTGAATAATTTAATTTCAGAGGCTATTAATATTAAAATACCACTTATTTTGTTCATAGCTGCACTAATATTTTAACCTCGTTATACCAGTTAATTTGTTAGTTATATAAATTATGGTTCCCGGCAGAGTGAAAGTTGGGCCACCCCATCTCGTCCCATGCGATGTCGCTAAGGGGTAAGATGGGCTGTTTAACATCAAACAGACACATACAACCCAAACTCAGCCTCAGATGCAGAGCTCGAGTCCACAATAGTGTACGGAATACGGCAATAGGCTCACCCATTATTACGTGGGACCGAACGCAATGATAGGTGAAATGTGGGTGTTAATTCACCTCTACCTAACCCTCTGGGGATAAAGCGTAATTATGTGTAATTATGACTATGTTTAAATTGTCGCAACAGCGCAACCTAGACAGTAAAATCAATGTAATTAAATAACCTAATGAAATAGGAGCGACTAAGACTACCCAAACCATATTATCTTTGAACCCATTTAATGAATATATTATAACATGAAGTTAAAGTTCATGAACTTTTCGGCACTCTGTAACTCGCTTGTTTAACTAACTTTGAGTTAAGATTACTTAGAACGCATATCTAGGTATTATTTTAACAGTCTTCTTCTTCCTCTTAGCGTTAATTCCCAGTCGCATCCGAAGCTTTCAGCTCGGAGTCTGGGGTCCGCTTTTACCAGTCTTAACCACGGATTTGACTAGACCTCGATATTTTCCGTGAAGCGATTGTCATCTGACCTCCACAACCCAATGTTAACATTAGGCGATATCGAAGTTTAGCAGTTAGACCGTTGTTTTTGGATTTGTACCCGTAACGACTGCCATAGATGTTCTCATGGCAACCGGGACCGACGGCTTAACGTGCTCTCCGAGGCACGACCAGACCAATGCAAATACTCATATTTCATTCACACAAATATTTGCACTGAGCGGGGATCGAACCCGCGCCTCCTGCGTAGCGGCCGCGTTCACTACCGCTACGCCACGGAGGCTGTCTTATTTTAACAGTAGATTGGTCAAATAATATCTTCCAAGCATAGAGTTTTTACAAGTATTGACAAAAGACAGACAGCGAATATTTTATAAGTTCTCTACAGAACGTAATTTTCATTAATTAATCAATAAATAAAATCCTAAGAAGATCATCACTTGATAGCCTCTGTGTGCAAATATTTGTATATTTATATTGATCCTAGTCGTGCCTTGGAGAGCACGTTAAGCCGTAGTTCCCGGTTGCCATACATCTATGACTGTCGTTACAGGTAGTTGAAGCCCTAAAAAATACTGGTCTGACTGCAATGCTTCGACATCTCCAATGGGTTGTGGAGGTCAGATTGTAGTCGTTTCGCGGAAAATATCGAAATTCAGCCTAACCCGCAGTTAGATTGGTAAAAGCGGACCCCAGACTCCGAGGTGAAAGCTGCGGATGGGACTAGATGATGGGATGAACAGGATTAACTAAGGTGAAGAATGAATAGACCACTTCATTATAGAAATTCCTCGTAATTTATCTACAAAGGCAAAATTAATGCCATATCTAAGAACCTGTAATGTAACTTGTGTCACTGGTTTGTTGATTTTTTACTCAGTTGATCCTGTTACGAAATGTAGGATGTAATTCAGGTGTACTCAATCATTCCGCGAAAGGTGAGGATTAAGTAATTTCCTTTGTAAGACGAATGTATGTTAGTTTCACTTACGTATACCTATACTTAGGTACCTAATTAATCTAGAATATATCGTATAATAAATAATTTATTTCTCTATTTAATACTGAAATTGTAACCCTCGAAAGTTCTATTGTACCTAACACTTGTAATCTATTTTTTTATTTCATATCAGTACGAAAGAATGTGATGATCAGACCTATTTTTAACTATAAGGATAATATACTCGAAGTTACCAATTGAATCTAATCTTGTCTATAAACTGTGTTTTAAATATAATAATTTTATTTTAAGGGAAACAACAATTAATTTTTTTAAATTTCTCACACATTTGTTAGATTAAAAGCTTACCTTTTTGTACCTATTTTACTCATGTCTAAACTTTTACCAGGTGTTTTGGACAGTTTATACCTGTTTAAACAGAGAATATAAAACGCAGATTTGTTAAATTACAAGCTAACACACGGCTTCGCCTGCGTGGAATAATCGTCCCGCTCCCACAACTCATGGGAATCTACTCCAGGGATGAAAAATTATCCGTCCCTGTGGCAAATTTCAGCCAGCTTTGTTCAGTCGTTAGAGCGTGTTTGTTATTCAATAACAATGAAAATCTAAACATCTTCACAAACGTTCACACTTATTATATAGGATGGTTTCAATTGATTGTTAGGTACTACGAAATGTAAAATAACAAATATTACATCAATAAAAAAGTAAGTTAAAGAAAACCTTGTACCTACTGAATATCGTCGAAAAAGAATTTATATGAACAAAACAAAAACTTTGTGATTTGACCTAAATGTGTTAACTGTGATTTGTAGACGAAATTAATCATGTTCACAAAGATATATCTCCGTTCGTATAAAAAAATATCTTTTGAAATTATTCTTCCCATTTTTAGTATAAAAAACAATGTGATCTGTTTTCCTATAATTCTTACTGGACAAGGCTCAGGCGTAGGCTTATGAACCTCTAAGGGTTGGGGGTCAAACGGTACTAGCTACTATAAGAGCTACAACAAGACGGGGAGAAGGAGTAAGTGGATCCCAGGTTCCCACTTTTGAATTATCTATATTACCTATCCAGTTCGAACTCATCAATCAATTAATCAATTAGCTTATCGCAGTCCACTGCTGGACATAGGCCTCTCCCAATGTGCACCGTTGCTTCCGATCCTTCGCCTTCCGCATCCAGTCCATCAACATTCAGGTTATCAGTCCATCTGGCTAAGGGACGTCCCACTTTCCGTTTGCCATCGGTCGACCTGCGACAGCTATATAAAAAAAAAATAGGAATGATTTAAGTTCGAAGGTTCGTATTCTAGAACGACCCTCAGTCCCGAATCTCGCTTTATCTGAGGACAGATATAAGACAGATTGATAGTTTTGACAGATTGTCTATACAATCTGTCCTTAGAGAAATCGAGTTTCAGAATTGCCTATAAGTACTTCTTTTATTTGTCACTGGATAAAGAATTTTAATGCTCTACTCGCACATGTGTTTCCTTCTGCTTACAGTCCAGGGTTCTTCAAACGGGCGTGATAGCAGGAACCGCAATTTTAAGACCTTCAGCAACTGGAAGGGTGACACGCATCTTCTGGATTTTATCCTAGCTTGTTAGGGTGTACACACAAAAAAATAGACGGACTGAATAAAAAAATAGGGCCACTACATAATTTGTTCAGTTTTGAAAAAATTGAGACTTATAAGAGCTACAATAAATTCATTAATATACTACACAGAACCTCAGGCGTCAACCATTATTTAAAAATAAAAGGGTTTTGGCAATTAATAACGCTTTTAATTACCTACTTTATAAGCCCCGAGAGTAGACTTACACCAAAAGGCAAAAAACCAGGGGTGAAATGTTTTATTTCATTTCAATTACTCCGTAACGAATTAAGATAGAGACAAACGGAATTATGGGCCGAAGAGCTTAAAAGTTTTGAGTTTATCTTGTAATTTCTCTTATACCTACTTAAGACAAATTTATCCTATGGATATTTTGGGTAGCTCTTGGTACAGTAAGATCTTTTATTTCTTGGCTGGGGCTCCAAAGTACAAAATTTATGAATAACTTTTTTTTCTTTTTCAAAAAAAGGTAGGTATTAGCAACCGAAATTAGTAATATTCCCTCTAAAAACCCTCGAGCTAAGCTATTGCTTGTGTTAGGAGTAGGTTCACGTCGGTAGTGTAATGGCCAGGATTCGAACCCGGAACCTTTCAATTGTAAGGCCGTAAAATCTTTAACCACTGATGATCATGATGATATTGATGTTGGATACGGGTAAGAGTGCCCTTAGGCTTTAGATACTAGTATATTTAATTTTCTATACTAATATATTGCCAAGATAATATTGTTCTATTACTTTCAGAATTTTATATCTTTCAACAATATAAGAGAAGATGCATTTTACTGTATATTTTTATAGTGCCCATATGCTTTAGTTTTATACCAAGATGGATTCGCTGCTGTTGAGTTTGCTGCAATATTATTTACAGTATTAAAACTGGTGAAGCTACAAACGGGTTACTAGCATAATGTTTTTTTCGCATAATGACAATTTAGTTAGGTCGACATGAAGTATTTTAATATATATTTATACTGTAGTAATATACAATATGATAGGTACTGTCTGAAGCTCACGTTAATTTCGCTCATTGAAAAAACACTACTTATTAACCCCACCGCGACCATGAAATTCTTTACCAGCTCACGTGTTTCCCTCCTCCTACAGCCCCGGGTCCTTTAAGCGGGGCGTGAAAAAGCATCTGATGAGGCCGTCAAGCTGAGTGCCACCATTGTAGCATGGTACGTGTCTATAATGGTGACTCTCTTTCCAAGACTTTGCCCTCAGCTTACCATCAAGCTAGACGAAGTCAAATTGACGTGTCCTATATATATATAAAAAAAAAAACAAAATTACTGCTGAAAATTAGCCTGAACGTCGGGCTACAAGTTAATAATAGGCAATATTATCGCGATAGAATCCGTTAAAAAATAGTTTTATTTCAATAGTATACAATATTTAAGAGTTTTATTAGGTCAGTACTCGTTTACCGACGATATTACCAATATCCAAGATCAACTGCGGTCAAATTATGGACCTATGTGTTATACATACTTAGTTTGTTTCAAACTTTTGTATTTACCCTGTGAAAACGGTTGTTATTTTATTGAAATAGAAAAGAAAAAAGAAGAAATAGAAAGCTAATTACATTATATAGGGACGTTTGGATCTGCATTAATGGATGGATCTTCTTAATCTGCAATCATTTTCACTTAAGATGTTTAGCTTTCGAGATATCATCATCTGCTGTGCTATTTAGCAAAGCAGAAGATTTCATGTGCGAGGGATATGTCTAAGACAATCTTACCTCCGGCAACCGACAGCCCACAGACGGCGGGCGTTTTAGTCGGTTCAAGTCCGACCGACACCTCCCCGTCCGGAGCCGGTGGGTGAGGTATTCGTTGGGATTTTTCGCACGATAAATAAAGTATTGCTCAATTGTCAAGGTGGTACTTCTCTGTTCGCAGTCTCAGTTATGGTTTTATCATAGCGAGATAGGGTTAGTCAGCAAATAAATGAAAAAACACATGTCAACCAGCCTCAAAGGGGTTGCCCGCATCTGTCTACAACAGTCTAGATTTATTTTTGTACATGAAACGTTACTGTAAGCGTAATTGATTCTGATTTCTCCAACTCAGCAAAGTAATTAAATTCTCCGTTGCCAACGCAATATGAAGCTGAAATTACATTTTTATGCATTTCTTAACAAAATATGTACAATAAAGAATACCTTTCTAGTTAATTGTGAAGTCAAGCGGAGACAACAGTCATCATGGGTACCTACTGCTACTGAAAAACAACCTCAATTACACGCTAACTGAACAGCTGATGCAATGTTTGAGATTTGACATATATGTATATGACAGGCGTCAACGTATGTCATAAACGTCAAATCCCATACAAAGGTACGTCATTCTATTCTACAATATGCCGGCCAATGAATTGCCACTTGTCTATCGAAGGTGCTATCATTGCACATCCGAGATACTTATATTAATACTTAATATACGTCTTTATTGATCCCCGCTCAGTGCAAATATTTGTATGCAGGAATATGAATATTTGCATTGGTCTGGGTTCGTTTCGATGTATAATTTGTAAGTATTTATAACAAAAAAAAATGTATCTATGTATGTTTATCCGCATTCTAGAACCCATAACACAAGCTAGTTAAGCTATGCTTACTTTGGGTTACGTAGTAACTATTTATTAATCTGTGCTTTGGGTCTAGATAGCATTGTGTTGTACGTACGTAGGGCGGCCTTATTGCTCTGCGGCAAATTTTTACAGGCAATCTATAACTAAGTTTGTGAAACGTGTGATTCCAAAATTTATGAAAATATAAATTATTATTAAAATCAAAGGAGACGGATACTCTTCCATACATTCGTGGGCCTGATTGACAGAAAATGGAGCTGTCAGCTGTCACAGCTTAAAAATACAGTTGATAAACACAAGAAATAATTAATCGATTAACGGAAATCGATTCAGAATTTATTTTTATTACACTATAATTTGGTATTATAAATGGTTATTATTATTATTATGATTAAGTTTTGTTCACCCTGATTGATTTAATATCAAATTGTGATGCAAGTGTTTTTTTACACTTGCATCACAATTTGACGCAATATTGTTTAAATAATTTTTAGTAATCGATATTTTATTTTGCTAGTGAAATAAATTTAGTTTTAAGATTTCTCGTCTTCAAGATTTTCAATTGAGCTGGTTTTTTAATATTTTGAAATAGAAAAAAATACCGCTTTTTTTAAGTCATATCTCAACTCATTACAATTTTGGCCCAGAAGTTCCCGTCTCCTTTCAAATTATATAGGTATCACACTCTGCACTAAGTTCTCTACGTCCCGCTCTCTCCTCTCGCATGTCTGCTGGAAGAGATTTCTATCAGAAATAAGCAGACCTCTATGTTTGTTCGTGTGTGTACATAAATATATAAATACTGAAGTTTTTTAGTAATCAAATTGAAATCACCCTTTCTTAAAACGTGTTGTCACTGACTCAGGCCCTTGGTTGAATTCATGCCAAGCAATATTTATTGAAACGTGAAAATCAAGAGCAGCATGCGTGAACATCCATAAATTGTAAGTTACGAACTGGTTCCAAACTAGCAATAACCTCAAACCACTAGCACGATACATCAAGTTGAATATGAACCAAGTAATGGGTTACGATGAAATCAAATATATCACATATGCATATACTCATGCCTGTAAATCCCCGAAGGCGTAGGCAGATAAGTATTAACACCCACATTTCGCCAAATATTATTTACGGTCCCACCCCAATAGGAGGCGAGCCTATGGCCGTCAAGCGGGCATATAAAATAGAATTTGGAGCACTTAAGACATGACTTGCTAGTTCAGTAGTCAGAGCATTCCCCCTGTACGGCCTGTAGGCACATGCTGTAACTTGCATCTCGAATGATCGAAGTGGGCTCGATAGCTGAATCCGCGGTGATTGGTCAATTTCGCGAAATTGACCAATCACCGCGGATTCCGCTATCGAGCTCACTTCGATCATTCGAGATGTTTGTTACAGCATGTGCCTGCTGGTCGCGGGTTCGAGTTCCGTCTGAGTCGTTTCACTTTTTCTAATCCTAATCGACTTAAATATAACTTTAATATAGCTAAATCATTCGAAAGCAGTACTCATTTTAAGACACGATTAAACCAATGCACCGCTCTTTATCATACTTCAAAACTACTTCGTAATAAAATCTCTTTCATTGAGCACAGTTACTACCACTATAGCCGATAAAGCGACTAAGTTCAGTCTAACTTTTCTCGTAAAATTGTAACTGCAATACGCTTAATAATACTCCGGAAACTAGGAACATATTATTAACGTCACAGGCAACACTAATTGGTTCCTAGACACGTGCAAGTCTAGTCGTGTCCTTGTTAACACGCTACCAGGACTAAGGGCCAATTTGTTAGACTGAATCGAAATATACAACGGTATTTAAAAATATTTCTAATTTCATTCTGGTTACTAATTTTGGTCGCAAAGATAGTATGTAAAAAAATGCAATAACGAAAAAATGTTTGATCAATTTTTGTGAAGTTTTTCGCTATGCCTATAAACAAGTGACTATTTGTTAGCCGGCGTTTTGTGTAATAGAATGTGGGATTTGACGTATATGACACATATTTTGACGTATATGACATACGTTGACGACTGTCATGTATATCATGTACGTCAAACGCCATACATTCATCTTTCTGTTCTGCAATACAACGGTCAACGAATTGCCATTTGTCTAATGCCCGCTCTACACATAGACAGATGCATCTGCAGACGTCGGCAGATACATCCGTAGATGTCCGTCAGACGTGTGGAGACTCCGCCCGAATTCCTTTGATCTGTGCCACAAAAACTGACAAACCGACAGCAATTCGATTAGTGCCAGATGCATCTACAGACGATTAAAGCAGACTTTAATATACCTATGACAGACGATTAAATCACCCCTTCTACACGTCAGCAAACGCATCCGCGGAAGATATCGGCAGATGCATCTATCTAAGTGTAGAGGGTGCATAAGGGAGGCTGGGAATATATCGTAGGTTATTATACCCCTTAGTGATAATGGTAACCCACCCCATTTTTTTGTAGATAGAATTTCTTATGATTTGGCATTTGAAAATAATATAACCCTTGATTTTCAAGCTTCTACCACCAACCCCTACTTTTAAAAGCTACAAAACGTTTGGTTTGGCTAGTGAATTAGACAATGATTATAAACTATGTCATTTAAAAAAAAATAGTAATCATTACGAAATAAAATTATTTATTTTAGAAATTATTTTATTTTCATGTTTTATTTATTCACGTTATAATTATCCGAAATTTTTAGGACGGATTTCTGTATTTCTGTCTGGTTTAGTACGTTTGTCATTATTTATCTTCATGAATACTTAAATATGCTAATGGTTAACATAAAGAAAGAAAAAAAGTAATTTAGATAAGAAAATGTTTACAGCTAGGTGTTTGTCTAATTGGGTCTTAGTCTGTTCCATCTACGGTTCTCATAATTTCTATTTCAAAAGTTTACGAATTTATTGTAGAGATAGCTCTTAACGATAATAATAATACGTGCTATTTCCTATTTTCTTGCTCGTAAGTTTTGCTTTTTAAAAGAATATTAGTAAACAAAGTTCGTATTCCTACTAATCCCACCAGCTAAGTTAAACTGCTTGAGTTATAGGTTGACGTCGGTAGTGTAATGGCCAGGATTCGAGACTACTCGTGGGAGCTCTCGATCGTTAGGCCTTCGCTTTACAGTACGTATATCATTCAGTGGTGAAGGGTGAGGGAAGCCCTATAGAACAACTATAGCAATTTTGTATAGAATTCTACCACGGTTTCTCTTTGCAGAGCAAGCCGGCAAGAATCGGGTTATGGGGACCCCTCGCCACTGCTATATACCTACTTACGTAATATAATTTTATGGAAATAAGAATATCTTTATTTATCTGTATAAACCTTAAAATCTCGCTGTCCTCACTGAATTGATATTTTGTAGGACAGACTGAGGCACAACCTCATTACAAGGGTTTTAGTTTGAGCGAATTCTAGTTGAACATCATCAGTCTACCTATATCTAATATGAAATTATTACCCTAATGGATCCCTTGACTAATTACACATAGTTTTGGTGACGGATGCGTGGGTTCGAAGTGCGGTTATTATTGATTATGTAGGACATTAATTAGGAACCGGACAAAGCATAATTTAGTAGTTAGGGCGTGAGTGAGTTGGCTGAGATGATATGTGGGAAAACATGAATTATGTTACTATTTATTATTATGTTCTTTTTATATCACTTAGGTGACAGACAAGCACGTGATCCATCAGATAAACTGGTTACCGTAACCTATGGATGTTTGCAACACCAGGGGAATCACACTCGTGCTGCCGATCCTGTAAGAAGAGAGAGTTTCTGTGCCGCCAGTGCAGAAGACAAAGCAGGACAAGCCTTTGGTCTTCCTACTGACAGCACAAAAACTCTCAAGTGAGCTCTGGCTACTCTACTCACCGCCGCGCCGCTATGGCCGCGGTATTATGTAGAGCGGAGATACTTCCCCAGTCGGTCTGCTCAATTTAATGCTCAAATTATGTTCAGTGCTTTTCCTATTACTACCTATTTTGTACAAGTTTCTGGGATTGGAGGCATTTTAATTATTAAAATGCCTGCATGTAAATAGCAACAACTTTAGATGTAAAACCTTGTGATAGACCTTCTTGTGCCACCTATTACATTGTTCTATTTTCATTGTAACAGCTTCAATTAAGTTTTTCTTTTCAATTTAAATCATAAATTAATTAGTATCTACTATAAGTTCTCCTTTTGAAGTCGTTATTTATAATGATGAATCTAAAGGAAAAGTATCTTATAACAGCTAAGTATGCAATCAATTAAAAAAAATGTGTACTTGAAGTAAGTAAAAATTGTTTTCTTATATCATCATCATTATCATTGTGCTACTCTGAGACGTATCAGAGGTACTAGCGGTAAGCTAGTTGGTTAGTGAGTAGTTTGACCATTGGCACGTATGTTCCCTCTACGAGGTCAAGCCATTATTTCTAGTGTCTACTCCTCTTACTGGGACCCGGTGGGGCTCTATTGCCAGACATTTGTCACCCACGTAGCTTGGTGGTTTCCAAAAAACATGGCCGCACCAGCAAAGGCGATTTTCTTCATACAAATTCTATTAAAAATTACTATATTTATTAGAGATGTGCCGACTAGTCGCCGACTAGTCGGTAAAGCCGACTATCCGGCCACTTTTATAGTCGCCGATTAGTCGGCAAGGAGCGCCGACTATCCGGTTTCATACCGGTTTACTGGTTTGTGTACCTTAAATAATAATAATACTACTAAAATAGTATCCAATTTCTAGCAGTCTAGTAGCTATCCAATTTTAAGCGGCTGAAGTTCTAAAGCTATGAATAGGATTCTGCAACTTATTTTTATCCATAGCAGTAAAATTTTGCACTCCAATGGTATATAATACAATGCCAGATAGCATATATTTTGTTTGCTTAAGCATAGGTTTGATGGAGGATGATACTTAAGCAGATTGAACAAAATCTCGATATTTTATTTGAGCACTGTTATCTAAAAATCATAAAATTTGTTCAAGAAGGGCAAAAATTGGCAAGAAAATCCCATTAATTATAATAGCTGAGGGTTGGGTGGTCGTAAAGAGCCTAAAGTTTCTATGTTACTATATGTTTCTGTTAAGATAATGGTCTGGGAAACAAAAAATAGCGTAAAAATTTGTATACGTAATAAATTATTTCTTATCTGATAAATTTTATGCACCTTTTATATTGAATCTCTCAGTAAACAACTTACACCACAAGAAACAATCAACTGCACTAGATACATTCCGTAAACAGAAATTTTATCTACACAACTTGCGGAGTCAGTACCTTTGAGCTTTATTATCTGATGAAACAAAGAATTTATTGTAATAACAAATTGTAGCATAACGTTTACAGAATAGTCCTAAGCACGTATCGATAGCTTTTTCTAACTATTTTAATTTTGAGTAAATTGAATTTCGTCCATCTAAAACTTGAAAATTGATCAGCGTGCGGCGGTGCGGCTCGCGCGAACGATCTGTAAACGAAACGTTCCGGAAATACCCGTAACCATGATCGGCTTGGCCGACTAGTCGGCCGATTAGTCGGCTGTTTAGAAACCGAATAGTCGGCTAGTCGGCTAGTCGGCCAAAGTTATGATCGGCACATCACTAATATTTATACATACATACATACAATCACGCCTTTATCCCCGGTGGGTTAAGCAGAGGTGAATTAACACCCACATTTCACCAATCATTGTATTAGGTCCCACGTAATAGGGGGTGAGCTATTTATAATGTTAAAAATTCTCCAACAGATAGCAGCAGATGTTCCTGACATCGCTATGAGATGATATAAAAATTTCAGCTCACTCCGTCGAACCGCAGGTGGTATCATCGATAGAGGCATCTCTCAAGTGTATTTGGTAATCTGTCACCATCCTGTCCCGTAATAGATATTTCAACAAAATTTAAAAATAAGCTATAATAACATTGGAAGGACGAAGCAGCTGTTGAGACGTTAGACACATTATCCCATAGATATTATTTTACAAAAAAGGAATTTTGTGATGTATACTTACGTTGTGGATTAAGACTTAGATTTGACAGGCTTGAAACTGGATTTCTCTTCTAACCATACATAAATGGGACGAAGCAGGCATATAATAATTTATATTATATTTTGGGACGAAGGAGGCATATTGTTTGGGACGAACCAGGGTTTTTTTATGTGGGACAAAACTCTGTGGGCCTAACTAGGAATAAACCACAACTGATGCGTAATTAACTGCATTAATTATAACTACCTTGCCTGTTACGAATGTAAATTTGTTCTATATTTTATTGTATACGTATTTGTAAATTTGGGTAGTAGCATCTCCATTAAAAACTACCCATTAGTACCTATGTTTGTACTTGTTCACTATTATGTATTTATTATGAAACAAATCTTCTCACTGCGCCATTCCATTATTTTTTAAATTTTTATTTTAAGAAATAACTTGATTACCTGAATGCAATCTATATGCAATATATTGCAATATATTGCAATATATTGCATATAGATTGCATTCACTTACTTTGAAAGTTATTTTTGTTTTTTACTTTTTATGCAGGATTATATTAATATAATTATATTTTAACTAATCTTTGCAAAAAAAATATATCCAAAAAGTTAACAAATAAATTATAACACAGTCGTCGACTGCACGAACTGATACTAAATTAACTGTATGAACAAATAGGTTGCAATTTTCACTAATAAAGTCGCCATATTTATTTATTATACCATTTCTAATTCAATTTCAGTAACATGCCGCTATTTATTAATAAATAGGTAGGTACACATTCCTCATCATCTAATAATATGATTGATCAGTGTACCCTGAGCATATACAAGCATACTATAATCGTATTAAGTCGTAACATTGATTGGTCGCTCCATTACTCTTGTCTAATATTGTCTTGTAAGCGATATTACTGACATAATTATTAGAAGTACCTACTCATCGTCCTAGAAAAATGTGAAATAAAGCTATGATTGAATTGCTCAGGGCCAGTGAGCGTTGGTATTGGTGATGGCCAAGATGTTGATGCTTTAGTCAGGAGTTAAGAATTAGGTATACTTATAGATATGCTACCAACTTTTAATTTTATTAATTTTATGACTTTTATTACAGTATAGAATAACAACTGTGTAGTGTGTAGGTATACTTTTTCCAATTGTTGTATTTATTTCTTTCTATACATAAAATATGCAATATATACTTAATAGTAAGTTGGAATTCCATGAGTCGCACACAAACTACAATAGCATCAGTACATTAAGTTTAATTTGTATGGTATTCTGATAATAAAAAAATGGAGAGTAGGTAAGTACCTTTATAATCTTAAAACTGTTATGTCTTGTACGGTGGTCATATTTTTAAGATTGATTGATGAAATCCAATCCAATATTCCACACAGCTTTCCACTTTGGCGGGTGTACAGTACTTCTGTTAGAGTTTATATCTCTCGCTCATGATACGAGTTATTCCGGTTGGATACCCCGTATTTTTAAATAGTTAATTTAAAAAGCTCCGTGTTCCGTGTGTCTTCCATAGGGAGCATGGAATTATTTACTTACCTACAGTTCCACTGCGTAGTTTAATTTATTATATTACCTCTTCGATGAAGCAGACGGTGGAGCTCCATGTTCTTAGTCCGAACTGAAACAGCAACCAAAAGCGATAGAGGCTTTCTATAGAGAAAGAGACTGTGTAGCAGCGAACTCCTTCAATCTATATGCACATGCACTATCCCCTTCTATCCTCTGCTATGATAGCTCTTGGTCGATAACTGCCGCCGTATACGACACAACACAATTGTTTTTTTAAAACTGCTGTACCTATACATGCGTAGGTTTGACAACCGTACCTTGAAGTATTTATAGATAGATAGATAGATAGATAATTCTTTATTGTACACCAATAGATTTACAGTAGTACTAGTAGGTAGCATGTTACAGTTCAATGTACAATGGGCGGCCTTATCGCTGGAAGCGATCTCTTCCAGGCAACCTTGCAAACTTTATTATACTACTATTTTATACTACTTATTGGCAGACAAGTATACGGCCCATCTGGTAGAAAATGGTTACCCTGGTCTATAAACGTGTGCAACACCAGGGGCGTCAAATTCGTGCCCCCGACCCTGTAGGAAACTTCCCTTCTTGAAAAACTTAACATTGTAATCGCTTGGAAAAACCATAGCAGCAGCAGTGGCATCCTATGATAAAATACACAAGACTTGATTATATTACCGTAAAAAGTTGAAAGGCTACCACCACTTCCAAGAATTTAGTTCAGTTTCCCAAGAATTGCTAGCTTTTCTACGGGAAAGGAATAATTATAATCTGGAGCTCTAAAAACATGAACGTAAACAAATTCGAAACCTCAGCTTTAACTAATCGCTGTTTAATTCAACGACTACTAATTAATCTGATTTAAAGTATTGTAATAATTTGAATTGGTTATAATCAACAACTTTGTGATGTAAATTTCGTTCAAATTAATTAAGTACAGTCAGCATCAGCTGGATCTTGACGAACAAAGTATACAAAATAATCCTAATAATGCCTTGGTTTTGTCCCTTTCCTGTCGACTGATTGTTCTCATATTTGGTACACACCTTTAATTCGGACAATAATACAATTTAAATCAATAAAACAGTTTGATTTGCTATTAATACCTTGGTATTAAGATCATTTTAAGACTGCAGTCAAGATGGTTTTGACGCTGACTGTAGGTATGTACAAAATTCCTTTTTTGAAAACTATCGTGGAATTGTTTATGTGGGCAAGGTATCCTTTAAAGTAATTATGGTGAATATGGAAACTAAAATACGTAGTTAATTATTTTAATAAGATTTTTTACAACTTTATATCAATAACCACTCCAGACACTTTGGTGGCATAAAATAAAAATCTTGTATAATACAGACACATTGCCAAATCATAATATATTTAGTTACCAAATAAAGAATCTAATTAATACATCAATTGTTTTAAAACTTAAACACAAACAGTGGTGATATTTGCCAATTGGTTTAAGAATGTGTTATATTATTTACAATTATTTTCATAAAATGTTCAACCTTTTTAATATTTTTTAACTCGTAGACACAAAAAGGATTTTGTCGCTAGGAGATAATCTTAAGTAAAATGATATTCAATAGCATCTTTGGTCTTAGTAGGTATAACATTTTAGATTCGATACCATTTAAATTAAAAGAAAAAATATGTTAATGTAACTATTGTTAGTTACCAAATTTTTTTACATATAATTCGTATATTTTCAGAGATGTTAATTACGTCCTTAAATAATTCATTTACAAACAGACGAAACAATATCCTTGTAGGTTATATTAAACATAGATTGAAACATTTTCACATCTCGTGATTAATATATTTTTAAATAAATATTTAATATTGACCTTAAAATAAATATTTTAGGAAATAAACACCGAGTAATGCTAGTTTACTAAAATTCTAACTTTTGAAATACACATATAATAAACAAGTTAATAAATCGGTAAATAAATGCCTTAATTACACGACACTAACACAAAGAGTACTTAAGAATTAGTAACACCCTACCCAACTTGATTTAAGAAAATCAAAAAATTGTAATCTGAACAAAATATAATAATACAATTAAAATAATTTGGTACTAATGTGATTTACAAGGAGAATAATATATACGACCGGAACGAATAAATGGAAACAATGTTCCATTCCATGTACAACAGAATGTTAGTTATCAAAAGTTAACACAGTATAACAAAGTTCTAACAACGATTCATCTCTCAACTTATATCAGACGTACTGTTACAACCACACCGTCTTTCTGTGTCTACAGTTGGAAAACTGTTCGCAGTATAATAGGAAAGTTTTCAATTAATATCACAGTTTCCGTATTTAAAAGTAGAACATTACAAACTTCACTAGTTAGTCTGTGATCTATATACACTTCACTACACGATTCAACTAGAAACAGTAAGTTCTAGATACGTCCGAACACTGGCTTTTATCTTGTTGTCACCCAAAATAGTATTGCGCGTTGGAATATCGATATAAACTCCTCGTGTTAGGGTCTGTTTCGTTTTGTATTTGAACTCTTGGCAGAGTTTTGACCGCAACTCCGCGCCCTAATGTACCGTGTGGCATAGTTCGAAGAGGCATTTCTATAGGGAATTCAGCCACCTGCCCGTACATATTAGTGCTCACGTGTGGATACGTGTTCGGTACTGGTCGTCCGACGTATTTATTGATTTTGGGACTAAGAGCTACGTTGGTGTATTGTATGTCTTGCTTGATGGCTGAGTCTACAGAATCAACGGGTCCGGATAGACTGGTTATGTTAATATCGTTGTCGACTTCTGATATACTGTCGTTGAATCCGTTGGGTATTTCTGTGGTAGCGGAAATGTCTGGACCTTTCGGCTCGTTGGCTGTTTGTTTGTGCATCATGCATCTCACAATTCCAAGAATAGTGCATAAGAGGAGAGATATCGAGATGCCTCCGATGATGTAGATGTAGATCATGTCGAATTCGTCTGTTGAAAAAGAACAACAGTTAAGCAATGTGGTCCAAATTTATGAGTGTTAAACTGAAAAATAAAATTTAATTTCACTCCTCTATAGTTTGGTGGTAATTATGGTGGTGTGATATTTCGGACCATAATATATACCTGTGTCAAGTTTTAGCCATTCATTCAGGCAAGATTGATACATCTGAACATCTATAGAAACTTCCACATTTATAAAATTAGTAGGATCATATAAATTTAATACTGCTTTCACTCAAATTTTGAGGCATACAATATTATGATCCAAGTACTTAACTTTGTTTACAATCGATAGTTCCTGTATGCAAACTTGGTAAATGGGTAGATTAGTAGGTAAAACTCAATAAGGAGTCTTAAAGCAACTAAATGTATACAAAAGGCCCATAAATTATAGTTCCATAGCAATGTGTAATATCCGTGCAAACTTCCGCAAGTGATTACCGTTTATCATAGTGTATTTATCTTCTCTGGAATTTCGTGTTTCAGAGAAATTTTCTTTTGAATTAAGTTATAATATGTACAGTCGGCATCAGATGGATCTTGAAAGTACTCAAAATGATTTTAATGCATTTGTTTTCCCCCCTTTCTGTTAACTGATTGGTCTGATATTTGGTACACACCTTTAGACTACACAATAATACAATTTAAATCAATAACACAGTTGATTTGCTCTAATGCCTTGGTATTAAGATCATTTTGAGACTTTACAGTCAAGATCGTTCTGACACTGACTGTACTGTATTTTCAAATATCCTACAGACATTAATATCTAAATATCAAGTAAAAATCCGAAGTACATATTTTTTCAGTGATTTACAATTGAATGATTTTCAAAAATGATTTAGAGCGTTTTCACATTGTCCGATTCGATATTGGTCAGACACCGATATTTCATACATTTTACTTCCTCTGATATAGGATTTTCGGTAGAAGTAAAATTTATGAAATATGTGTTTGTCTTTCTCATTGGCCGATCCGATAACGGATATCGGAGCTGAAACTCCTGTCAGTCATCAGCTGTCGGCTATTTTATATACATTTAACAGGTGTAAGAATAGACTGTAAACCAATTTTATACCTCTATTTTTCATTTCACTTTCTGTCCATTTTTTTGCTCGGTATTAAAAACATATTAGGTACAAACGCTTAATTTTCACCCTTTTTCAACAAACGTCCATTTTTATATGGCAAATCTGCGATTACCTACCGGGTTAGCTAGTAATAGCAATAATATCAGTGAACAGTTTTAATAGTGTTCACGTTGGAGATTGAAGGATTGCTCTATAAATTTAATTTAGTTGTCTCGATCATACTCGAGTGAAATTGGTTTTAGGTCCTAGACGCTGTGTGCGCGTTATAGTCTACACTACATCTAGGTATTTTGTGCAAGGTATCATCTAGGTATATTGTGTGTCCATGATATTTTCTGAAGTTTACGCGAATATCACGAACAACAAATAAATCGCGATAGAATCCGTTATAAAGTGGTTTTATTTCAACAAACAACTTCATTTGAAAATATACTCAGCTGCTAAATATCTACTCTTTGTTGAATTTCTACTATATTTTCCCCCCTCTAGACAAATGTTACAATCGTTAATAGAACAAAATAAGTAGATAATGTATGTGGCACGTATTTTGACGTTTATAACATTATGACAGACGTAAACGCATGTCAATCTCATACATTGACAGATCTTATCTATTCTACTAACGAATTCCCATATGTCTAGAGGGGCTGGTTCACATTCGGCGGGTCGGCCGGGGTGCGAGGTGAGATGCCTGAGGCATAATTATCCCTCAGCCTATCTCACCTCCGGCAACCTATGAACCACAGACGGCGTCCCTCCCCCACCGTCTCTGGGTATTATATCCGTGGGAATGTTGAGCACGATAAAAAACCTTCGCGATAAAATTTCTTTGTTTCTCTATCAAAAATGCATACCATTTTTGGATAAGTGGTGCCTAGGCGGTGAAGCTGAAGGTTCATCTCTGCTGATGCTGGTGACGTTCAAGCTGGTGGAGGTCGAAGGCCGCTGAGGAGGAACTGCTGCTACGGCTGGCGCAGGAGGCACAGCCGACTCTGCCCACCAGCGATCGTTGGTTTCATCTGAAATTATAACTGAATTAATACTACTGAAAACTTATTGAATAGGTAAAATAAACGTTTATTTGATATATTTCGGAGCTTTGTAAATGAAGTTTCCAATGAAATTCGTTATATACTTTTTTTTAAGAATATTAGTAACCGAGTTAATCCTCGTAACTCCTGCTGCTAAGCTAAATTACTTGTATTAGGAGTAGTTGTACTTATAAAAATTACGTTTTTTACTTTTGATTGATTTCAATTTTTGATTTGATTTGATATTGACTTGTTTGTACCACTCCCACGAGAACAGTTTTAAAGAGAAAACAAGTTGTTTTGTGAGATAGTATCAGAATTATATTTTGCTAGTGTAGATTTTTTATTTGATTTAACATTGACCTGTTTGAACCACTCCCACGAGAACAGTTATAAAGATAAAGCAAGCCATTTTGCGAGAAATTGTAAAAGTTACATCGTGACTTATAACATAGTCTACGTTTTGATATATTGTTAAAGTTTTATATAGGCAAGTTTAAGTTAACGTGGTAAATTGCGAGACAAAATACAAATGAAAACTATAATACTCGCCACTACAAAAATGTAACTCGGACTTGTAACAATTGTTACGATGATTCAAATTGCAAAAAGTGAATGCTCAGACGGGACTTGAACCCGCAACTAATCCATTACAGGGGGAATGCGCTGACCACTGAGCTACTTAACTTATGATCAATCTAAATCAATTTGAATAGTTCGCATATTAATTGCTTTATAATTTTATTCAATTGTGACGACTTAATTAAAATTCGTCAAAGAATTTCTCCACATCACAAGCTTTAACAAACCATTTCTTTATGACAAAACATTATAGGTCATTAAAATTTTGCACTTCACTGTACCTACTATGAAAATTACTAATAGATTTAGAATATGAGTCGTCACGAGCGAACGTCTCCTCAAGAGAACCTTTTATCTTATAATCCGTTTTTACACTGACAAAGCAAAGAACCGTCCTGACACGGAGCCAAACAAATCCTCGTAGATTGCACAAGTACAAATTAAGATCGGATTAAGCAAATTTCTTCGTTTGTGTCCCGTTTCGCACACTTTAAATATAGGGTAATACACTTATTGCACAGTCTTTTGATTCTATTTTTACTTACTTCATGTTATTTATTGCACGCAAATGAGCTTGACGACGTTACTTGAGTTAAAATAACAACTTTACAAGACCTAAATAAAACATTTTACGAGTTTAAACAATGATTGAATGAATAACAAAGGGATGAATTAGCAGTGTGTCAAACACTATCAATTCATCCCTTTGTAAGTCAGTTTTTATACAAACGATGCGTAAAATGATTCTTCTTTCTTTGCTAAGCCATACAACGACAACAATAAATAGACTTTTTATTTTTACTGAGTAGACAGATTCTGGAACATTTGTACCTACAAAGGTAGTTGATTTCAGACAAAATAATTATAATATTGATGAATAAAGTTGAATTCAAAGAGCCTAAAATTAGTTGCACAAAATCACTCTATTCATAAATTTCGTCATTACGAAGTCCTTTATTAATATAAGAAGACCTCAAACGCCCTTTCATAATTTAGCGAGTAAGTACCTACTCTAGTCCAGTTTACGAGGCTCAAAGTTTAAAACACATTTTTCATTTTAGCGAGGTGGTTGGCTCGCACAAGCTATTGTTATATTTTTTTACTCGGCAATTCTTTTTGAGTTGTTATTTTGTTTTAAACTAAACAATAAACTTTATTTAAAACATAACCTTCATGTTGGAGTGTCTGAGAATGATTTGTGTCTATCGTGAATACAAAGGCAACCGCCCGAACAGACATTAGAAACAGACAAATATTAAAAAAAGTTTTAATTTCTGGATTCAGATTCGTTCATTAAATTTAACATAACATTAATCAAGTGTTTTTTTTTAATATCTCCAATGTTCAGATTTTTTCATTTTATACAAGCATCTAAGCAGCAAAAATCCTAATACCCCGGATATAATAATACCATTTTATTTGTTTAAAACATAACTTAACTAAAATAACACCAACTACTTACACTTACGAAAAACAGTTGTTTTAATGTGTTGATTTATTCGCTAAAGTTAAAATCTAACTGGAGCAACTACCGGTAGAATTTATGTTCTTTTCAGATTACCCGTCATAGAGATTTATCCGCAGCAAGTTTATAGCAATACCTTTATGTGGATGTAATAAAATTCTGCTCACTTGAGACTGCTAGACTGGGACCATTCATGAGATTATTGTGAATATGAACTTTATAGATTATTTCTTAGAGTTCTTGTACCATGCCATAATAATCGCCGTCTTATTTTACTGCTGCAAAGGGTTTGTTTGAGTTATAGAGGAAAGCCGGGGAATATTAACGACCCTATGGATAATTAAAATATGTATTTAGTTTCACGGGAGACACAAGATTACTGGCAAGAAACTGCTTGTAGCAATAAGGCCACCATTTGTATACAAATTCGTTGCCATACGAACATCTACGGCAATCGTTAAGGTAGTTGGAGCCCTAAAAGTCCAACAAATGTTCTAACTGCAACGCTTCGATATCGCCAAAGGGTTGTGGTCAGATGGCAGTCGCTTCACAGAAAATATTGAAATTCTGCCAAACCCACAGTTAGACTGGAAAAGCGGACCCCAGACTCTGAGGTGAAAGCTTCGGATGCAACTGGGTAAAACGCTAGGATGAAGAAGAAAAATTTTTTCAAATCAAATCTAATAAAGGTTCTAAAGAATGTAGAGTCACTACATAATTATTATAAAACAAAGCCGCTGTCTGTCCGTATGCTTAAATCTTCAAAACTACGCAACGGATTTTGAAGCGGTTTTTTTTAATAGATAGAGTGATTCAAGAGGAAGGAATTTAGAGATATGCAGCGGGAACGGGATCAGAAAAACGGGAGCAGGACGAAGTTCGCCGGGTTAGCTAGTATTATATATTTTGCAAAATAATTTGAAACTGAACGTACTTTTTTACACAATACGGGTATCACATCACCCATCTATGGTAAAATCAAAAGTATAAAGTAAAAACAAACTCATCCGCTTTATCTGTCTATGTTATTCCTCTCTTTACTCTACATTGAGAGGCGTTGCTAAATATTATGTCACATTTAAAGTTACGAATGAGATTGAATATTAATTGTACGAAATGAAAACCTAATATTGATTTAGACTAAACAAACTTACAAAAGGGTTCTAATGTAAGTAACGTCTATCGGGACCAAATGAACTGTTACGAATATTCAAATGTTTGAATAGGAATAATAATATCTCCTCACAATTTATAAAACGACGATTTAATGTCGACCAATCACCACCAGAGGGCTCTATTTACAAATACGATGTCTAGAACAGTTGAGATGGATGAGACAAATGCACATACTCTTTCTTGCTTTCGTGACTTCCGAAAAGGCACAGCATTTCTTGTACATACGTGATAAAGTAAATTTAGATAGTAAGTACCTATATCTTGAATTTCTTATTAAGTATTTGTACAGTCAAAGACAAAAACAGGTTAACAAGATATAATTTAAAAAAAAAAGACAATAATAGAAAAGAATCATCAGAAATGGTGGTCCGTATCTTCTGGACTGCACCTCAGCATTTTACCATCTCGCGGGGTGCAGACAATTGACGGACCATATTTATAAAAAAAGGATTACCACAACTCTTAAACCGTTCATGAAATATAAATGAAACAAAAAATATATGTTTACTCCTGAGACGGCACATAACCTATGAGGATTATTAAACTATGTGTCCTCTTCTTCTTCTTCGTACTAGACCTTTTCCCATCATTTGGGGTCGGCCTTCCTTGTTCTCATCTTCCATTTAGCAGTCTTGTGCTTCGTCTGTATTCAGTTGCGTCGTTTTCTGCCATGTGGACGGTGGTCTTCCACGCGCGCGTTGTGCGTGCTGATAAACTTGAGCATTCACTTGTAATGAGCATTCTTATGAATGTTACATAAACGAGAGCGTTTTAAGGAGCTTTCTATCAAGCATTTTGGCGAGCAAGAATATGCTTCGACTAGAGCGTTCCTAGTGAACGCGAAGATCATGTAAATGTTCGTGGCAATATTTGGCTCTACGCTTGGCTCGGTTCGTAGTTCGGTTCGACAAATTTAAAAACGGCGAATGCTCGATGTTCTGTTACAAGTAAATGCTCAAGTTTATCAGCACCTGTAGGCAAAAGCACCAGGGCAAGCTTTTAACTACGTGTACAATGTGTGCATCATTTATCATTCATAAGCATTAACTACTTGTACGTCAATTATAATAATATTCATACATCATGTGTTCTAATCTAAGAAAGGTTTCCGAATGTTTTATTGTTGATGAACTTTTGTCGTTGACTGTACCTGCAATCACAATTCGTTGCTAAACTCAGCAATCTCACTACGCTACGTGGTTCGTCATAATTCAAGGCAACTTGACACAATTGAAGTCTTAAGTCTTCTGTAAATATATTCTTGTCCCCTTCATTTAACGAATACATAGGATCTCATTGTTGGGGCTCGTATTTTGTCTGTGATACAAAAATATATTTTATCTTGTCCTTCATATATTACCACTGAGCATCGTATCTTCTTATTATTATCCTGAGAGGACGATCTATGTCGATAAATGTAATCAAGTTTGATACAAAATATAATGATAAAACTTATAGGTACAGTTCGAATGCAATTTTGCGAATTGCACAATTTTTTGAAGATCCAATTGTTTTTGATATGATTTAAATTGCAATAGTCGTGGGTGCTATAGCACCTCTGCCTACCCCTTCGGGGATACAGGCGTGAGTTTATGTTATGTTTTTTAGTCGTAGGTACTTTAGTAATATTTGCAATTGATTGCCCCACTCATGACTATTTTTAGCCTGACAAAGTATGTAAAACAGCCATTGATCATAAATTGTAAAATTTTCAGATGTTTTTGAATTAAAGATGCCTACTTAAAATTGAAGACCTACCTATTATTATTTGACTATTAATTAAGACAATTGACTGTATTGTTATGACGTCAATTGTGACGAAAATCCCGAACTGAAACCCCTTTATCTCACATTTCCTACCGCAACCGACTGTGTGTGAGTAAGCCTCATCAAAGACGGCGTTTAAATCGCCTACATTATACTCGAAACCTTTTAAAGACGATCACAATACTCTAAGAGACAAAGACAATTCATAATCCTCATACATTCTTACTTGAAAACCTTTTCGCTACCAATCCATTGTGTACGAAATAGGAAATAAATCATGTTCGTAATTGAAAGGTATCTGTAGAGAATTTCAACAATTTACAAAAGTAATTGACAGGTGATCGGGCAATGGGCGATAAAATTATTAGAGAAACATTCCTCGTTAAAATTTGAAGGCATTTTATTCAGGAAATATTTCCTCTGTACAAAATGCGGTATTGAAACAGCACTTCTTGCTTAGTAATGTATCCCTAATTACACTGAATGCTTGTTTAGTAGGCAACTGTTCTTTTAGCCCTAATTTTTTATTGCTCACGACAACGTCTAAGTTTCTCCGTGCCGATTGCAGTCACCGTAAACGTGTAAATTATGTTTATAAAAACTACAATTATGACATACCTACATAAAATACACAAAACTACACATAATTTGAAACTATTTTCCCTGTTATAGAGTTATTTTTGTTTATACAATTTCCGAGCATAATGCATTAATTAGGTACGTTTGGAATTAACTTCAGTTGAATAGCCGTAGTTGTTAAACCATCTATCTATACATTCTTCGAACTCTGTTTCTGGGCACCTATCCATTCCGTCGGCTGTTATTAAGAAATAAAAAAAACCACTTACCGACATCATCTTGTTCAAGATCCGACACGTCGTGAGCAACCTCGTCCTCTTCAGGGGCACTTTCATAACGCTCCTTTAACACCGTACGGGGCACTGTAGAAGAAAATGCACTTTGAAGGTACTAAAATAAAACTCATTTCGACTCGTAACGAGTATCGATCCACTCTAGGATTCATCAAGGGATGTTAATTTTAGACTTTTAGGGTGCTTCTGTGCTTGAGAGTATTTTTATTTTTTCAAGTGCGGCAGGCGCTTTATGTGGCGTGGAACAAGCAGTTTTGGAAGAACGTGACTTGTTATCTGTAGCTGTTTTATTTTTTACTAAATCTCTGCCATTTTACTGTCTCAAGATTGTATTTTTAGGCTCTTATTGAGTTTCGTCGACGGACGTTTGACAGATTTATACAAAATAATATTTACCGAGACATATTTTAGCCATATAGTAGGTATGTAGGTACTTCAAGTAGTTGAGAAAGATAAAATGTGAATTGAATTCTTGTGATCTTGAATATATCGCCTCAAACCTTTTATTTGAAACAGATTGGTCCACGTCACGGTTGTTCACTTTCAAAACAGGTAGGTACCTACCAACATAATATTGATCAAAGGCAGTGGTAATTTTTAAAGAGAATTTTGAAATACAATCACAAAAAACCAAAACATAAACAGAAGTTTATCCGTTAAATGGAATATATTTTTGATGCAAACAAGGTTCTGGGGGTTGCGTAATAGCTAAGGCGTTGGCTAAAAGCACCCAAGTATTTGAACTTCACCTCTACTAGTGAACTTACTAATTAGACATCAACGGTCAACCATCTTAAAACAAATATAAAGCAGTATTAGTTTTAGCTAACAGGCTCTCCAACCAAGTTATTTAGCTTACAAGAATACATAATATGTGAGAGAAACCTAGACTGTTTCTAATAAATTTTATTAAATCTCACTTTATTTTTAGTATTTTAGTACGTACACAATAAATATATCTAATACTTAGTCCTTTGTTGTTTTATTTACAATACACCTTATTATACTTCATAATAATAGATTTTTTACTATATTTAGGATCACATTACTCGTTTTTTTTACTAATTCGTCACTGGTGATGTTCTAAATTACTGCCTATTTTGCGATGTTCTTGTTATTCGAACCATTTCAAAATTAACATGAAAATTAATCAAAGAGTCAAATTCAATCTTCAAAGAAACATCGTGCCTTGAAATTTTAAGATCGGCGTCAGACTGATAATACTTATTCTAAGTCAGTTTACTGCTTCAATATCTAATTTTTGACTCCAACACCAGAGAAACAAAAGGACTCTTGTTGTATATCTTTAGACTTGTTGTTTATAATGAATCTAAATAAAGTCTATACCTACAAACGCTGAGCTATCACTAAGTTTCTACATTAAAGTGGTCCAGCGGGATATTCGGGATATTTTGGTATCATTTGTACAATCAATTTTATTGTACTAGTGGGATAATACATACATACAATCACGCCTTTATCCCCGGAGGGTTAGGCAGAGGTGAATTAGCACCCACAGTTCACCAATCATTGAATTAGGTCCTGATGTTAAACAGCCCTATCCCTTAGTCACCTTGTAGGACACCGCACGGGAGGAGATAGAGTGGCCCAAATTCTACTCTGCCGGGAACCACTCGGCGCCATCTAGTGGGATAAATCAGTGTCAATTGTACCATCAATGGTATTGACTAATGGTGCAGGTGGTTCGGCGTGTAATATTTAATATCAGGGAGGCTAGTTTTGTAAAAGCGAAGTAAGTAGGTATTCATACTATGTTACGAATACCTGATAGTGGAGTACCTACCAGCACTAGTCCATTTTATGCCACAATTTTGGAAATCAATAGACTATACATTTCATCAGCAGAATACCTTTATAGACATAAAGAGACTTCTCTTGTACTATTTTCGATCTCATCCTTGTCTTCAAAAACATATAATACCTAGTAGGCGGCATAAAGTGTCTCTTGCTTTCTTATTTTTTGGATTTATAAAGGGAACCTTTGCTAACCACAAAGGAGTGATTTATTTATAACCAACAATACGAATGTATAGTACGTGCACATATTTCGTAAATGCTTCTGACCCAACGAATGCGAAGGTTCAATTTGTAAGCTTATAGCATCATGTATTAGGTTTAAGGGTTGTGCCTAACAGTGCACAAATTACAAGGCCCCTAACACATACCGTACACGAGCAATATAGTAACCCGTTTCTATATAATACTTTTCGCAATATTCAGCAATATATTTTTACCTATTCATGAGTACCATATTCGTGAAATATATTCATGCATAAATTTTGCCAATGCATGCCAAAGTTGCCAAAGTTTCTTAAACGATAACATAACTGCCGAGGTGCTCATATCTAGGTAGTGGAAGTGCTAGAAGATTATACCAAGTCCTGTATAAAAAGGTTTTCTAGGGAACACTTTTTGAAAAATAACTGAATATAAAGTTTTACATGCCTGAGGTACAAAACCCATATTACTTTACCTCTGTTTGGAAACTTTGGCCACATAATATCGTAAATAATTAAAGGGTAACGGAAAATCATATGAATTACCTCGAAAGGGTAGGGCATAGGTGTATTAAAAACACCCACAATTTCAATAGGTACCTATTTCAGTGTTAACGTAATACAGACGCGAACTTATTTGCTATCGCTACTTATCTAGCAGAGCTCCACTAATAGGAGCAACATCAAACATAAAAAAACATCAAAGCGATACAAAAAATAACTTGACCAGTTGCTGATCAATAGACGAATGCGATATATCTCAGGGTCATGAGGTAAATCTTTGTATATAACGAAATATAATTATATAAAATCACTGATATGGATAGTTTTACCATCGCTGTATTCATTCCAGAATTCAATCTTGATCATAAAACAGACGATCAAAAGGATCGATATTTTTATTCTATTCTATTACCTGTACCTAGGGACGGATTTCGTGAAACTGTTTGCATCGTACCTGAAGTATTTTGTATTATCAACGGTCCGATTAACAAACTGAATTGAGATGGAAATAGACAATATTGCTGGATGCAAATTATTTCGACTCGCTACACAGCGATACCGGGGTAAGGATTTTTGTATGACTGAGATGTTTTCATAACTTTGTTCAGATCTATTATTCAGGAACGCAAACAATCTTTTTAATGATAGTATTGTGCTTGGATGAAATCCATACTAATATTATAAATGCGAAAGTAACTCTGTCTGTCTGTCTCACTTTTACGACTAAACCGCTGAACCGATTTTGATGAAATTTGGTATAGAGGTAGGTTAGACCTTGAGAAAGGACATAGGCTATGTTTGGTCGCGATAACCGACATCCACGCGGGCGGAGCCGCGGGCAAAAGCTAGTATATACTAAAGCTGCATGTACAAATTGAAAGAACACATATCTACTGAATTAGTTAATCAATTAGGCTAATATACGAGTAGTCTACTGCTGGACATAGGCCTCTCCCAAAGTACGCCATTAGTATCCGATAAAATAAATCTTATTATAATTATAGTAGCTGTTGCCCGCGGTTCCGCCCGTGTGGAATTTTGATCCCGTTCATCGCTGATATATTGTTGCCTATGTGTAATTCTGATGTATAAGCTATATTATTGTAAATTCTCATTAAAATCAATTCAGGCGTTTTTAAGTGAAAGAGTAGCAAACATCCTCACATACTCACAAGCTTTCGCGTTTATAATATTAGTAGGATTATATTATAGATATCAATATAAATAATCTTAATTAATTCGAGTGAACATTGGAGTATAGTCATAGCGAATATTTATTATTTCTCGCATGTCTGCCCTTGTCTCAATGATTTGGGGTCGGTGCAACATGTCATTTTCCTCCATACATTCCTGTCAGACATCATCTCCTCAGGCGCTCCCTTCCTTGTCATATCATCTTTCACCCCTATTTAGTTTCATTACATATTCCGAAATACAAACGAAACAACGAAGATGCAATCAAATTATGTCACCAAAATTGTTAAGTAATAATACGCAGTATTTTTTAGATTGATACAATTCTTTTAAATTTATAAATGAAAGTAACGCAACCAAAAAAATAATCAAATTTTATCGCCAAATCCAATTTAGTTACGTAAAGTCCCGAAACATTCAACCCTTTTCCCTTTCAATAATTGAATGAAAGCGCTCAGGCACACAATTGATTCCTTGGTCGATTAGCACTTTTACTAACGGTTATATCGACACTAGCTGGCCCTCACCCATGGCATATTTCGAACCCTAGTTGCACCCCTTTAACCCACAATTTCCGTCATTTATTAGTTTTCAAATAATATATGGAAATCCGTCGAATGTCAATATACATTTATGATTACTAATCCGCTAGAGGACGATACTAGCCTTAGCCTTCTTTAATAAACGGATTGTAATGAAATTTTTCTAAGTCAACCAAATAAATAAACCCTACAGCTTTATAACATTAAGTACCTATAGATTAACTGGAACCTAATTGGGGAAACTGTCCTGAACGATCGTTATAAATATTTTTGTATATATTTCAAAATATATCTGAATTGAGAACCTCTTCCTTTTTTGATTCGGTTAATAACCAGAAGGATGAGGAAATAATGTTAAAAACGATGACGTCTTGACAGGCTTTTATCGGCGACAGCATCCGTAGAACCTGCATGTCTCTCTCTGTTCTCACATATTTTACTCTTTTCATACAGTAAATCAGAATAAATAGGCATCAAAATTGGGTAATCGCTTAAAAGATAAGGATAATTACCTCCAAAAGAGAATTTGCGAATGGAGTCTAATAACGTGAAAATGATTTTACAGTAATTACCATCAAAATTATGAAACGCCGTATAATCCAATCTGACGTTAAACTGACGTTAGAGGACACGGTGCTCGAAATTCAAAGCACAGATAATAATATTGCGCTTTTGGGTAATCGAAAGGTAAAATTAAAAATCAAATATACACATTGATAAGTTTTTATAGCGTTGAGCACAATATAATCTAATCGAAAAAGCCCCCTGTAAGGGAAATATCGCGGATTCGAGTCCCATCTGAGCTGTATTCGCTCTTTTCTATCTAAATCGATTTAAATCGCATAATAAATGCTTTAAAAAAAAATTATCAAATAAATTAACGCTAAGATGAAGAAGATCAATACAATAAAAATTTAAAATGTACTCATTAAAACAAAAAAAATTAGTGCTCTAACTTGAGAAAGTTGTCTAAAACTCATTAAAGGGTTGTATTACCTATCCTCTGATTTCATTATCATTAAAATAAATCAAATTAATGTATCGGTATCCGAAGTTGAAAAGTTTCAAAACGTAGATTAGAAATACGTTGAAATCGACTTTCAAAATTTAATTAAGTCGGTTCCTATAACGTAGGCAGGAAGGAAAGTCAATAATTTGTTCAAAAAGCTACAAATATTTTTTGCAGCTCAAAATGTTATAGAATGTAATGAAATGGTTTCTTACCTACTTCATAATAGATGGCGACTAATAAAAAGTTATAATATCTTCAGCTAATAAGGAGCTACCAAGACATAAATTCAATTTAGAACTCGACTTCAAATACGAGAAAGAAATTTAATTCAACATTGCAAAACAAGCAAATACAAAAAACATTGAGTAAAGAAAAGCAAAAGCTCTGCTTAAACTACATAGTTCTGAAAGTCAACTATTATTCCTACCAGATAATAAAATAGTGATGAAAGACTATCAACTGTTCATAGCACAGCTCACACTTTTATAACTTGGGTTGACTACGGACACAGCAACCGAACAGCAAAAATAATTTAACAAGAAAAACTTCAAGAAAGAAACCAAAGGATCATTCCATTGTTGAACCTATAGATAGGAGTATATTTACTTTGCAGTTTTGGTCGCATTGCAGAATAATTTTTGGAATATGATGATTTTACAAAATTAACGATGCTATTATTTCTATTATAGTATGGATACTTTGAATATAGTTAGTAACAGAACTTTGAACTTAGATAATACGGTAATTATATGAAGTTAACATGAAACTGATTGAAGTAATGATTGTCTTAAATTATATTAACTACTGTGGATATTTTTTCTGATGTATTTAGGAACATATTTACGGTTTTGGGACGTTTCCTTTTACTTCCTGCTTTACATTTTAGCTAGGGGTAGGAATAATATATAGTTCTGCATCCCTTGTATAAATATATCGCATAAACGTCTTTATATTTTGATGACACTAACTAAAAAGTTTAAGGTTTTTCATAACTACAAAAGGTTGATATCAATTTTAACCGTATACTTTCACGCGTTCCTGAAAAGAAATCTTGATAGACAGATAACCAACTGAGCATAATAGTTCATTCACTCAATTTTTTCCTTTTGAAGAACCCTGCAATTACCTAACATAAAATTCTTCATTCACCTATAGGCTAACTCTTATACTAGGTCCTTTTTCTTTTCACCGAATAAGATTCCCGAAGGACAAACTGCAAGACCAACCAAATTGGCCCGTCACTTAAATCTGCCAATTTTATTTCTTTTCTAATTTTTTTTTTACTATTTAGGAATCTGGAGAAATTCTAGTATTACGGCTTGCTCAAAATGTTATTGCTACTATAAAACGTAAGTATCTAAAACCATATCGGGTTTTGGGATTAACAATTTACTACACCAATAGGCTATTTGACTAATTTTCAAAAACCATTTCAAATGATTGCTTATTACAGTATAAACATATCACATTAATATTTCTGTAAAAAAACAATGCATTATGTTAAAAAATCAATGCTAAAGTTTAAATTTTCAAAAGTGCGCGAAAAACGCTAGGATATTTAAACATGGCGATGCGTGTGATTTGTGACGTCACTCTATTGTAGGTAAGTTGCTGTTATCATCGGCTCGCACAAAATTTGTATCCATTTTGAACTTAATCACAAAATATGTCCATAAAACTCGCGATAATCAAGGAAAAAGCAAATTATAACACCGAAACAAACAATAATAGCTCATACAACTGGAGATATTTTGGGAGCAACGACGTCACCCAGAGCTCTAACCAATCACGAGCGTTTTTGTCATAGACAATAAATCAACAAAATATAACATTTTTATATTTGAAATTCTCATAAAATACACATATTTGAGAGTATATTGTAGTCTCGTAGGTCTTTTAACGTTATTTTCTAATAGGATGGCCACAATTTGTAGTATATTTTTAATGTTGTCAAATAGCCTATTCGTCTTTAAGATTACAATTTTTCAGATCGAAATACATTATTGACAGTTCAATAGACACAACATGCTATCAATACTTCATTCCTATTAAATTCACATCAGTGACTTGATAGCCAAAAGGTATCATTAATTTTTATTATCATTGAAGTTTTAGGTATCGTCAACTTATACATCCTACAGTTTTTACAGTCAGCATATGCAAGGTTTTATTATAATGATACTCCTTAACATTGTGTATCGTTAAGAGAAGTAAACACATGTTTATATTGTAATTTGCAAATAGATTCTAAATCTTAATATGAATTCATTCAAAACTTAAAATATAAATATTATGTCATGATGGCAGAGTTTTTGCATGCTCATTTAATGGTTTGAACCATTAAGCGAGCATGCAAAAGCTCTCCGATTTCTTTCATGCATTATCATGATGTCGTTGACAGTTCGACACTTACGAAAATAGAAGGAGATAGGGCGGTTCGTATTATTATTATACATCACCCAAAACCACGCATTGGTAGCTTCGAGTAAAATTTTGTTATTTTGGAGAATTTTGTTGTAGCAAGTTTCATAAACACGTACAAGTACTCGTACATGTATTGTGATTCAACGTTAACGTTAACCTATTAAATATTTTTGGAAAATAATAATTATTATTATTAAATTAAAATTGAAATGAAGCCGCCTAGTGCCGAAGCCAAATTAGTAAACTAGGTATACTCGTAGATACTATTAGCAATAGTATTTTGTTTTATATTATGATGAAGCACATGACAGTATATTTACTAAACTAATTTGATGTCATAATTATGTAAATGTAATCTTGTTAAATTTTGATACCTAAATCGTAACCTTTCATTATGACCATATACAATGGAGGTAACAAACCTATAATAATTTAAATTATCCTACAATCTTAAAATATCCAATACGTTGTCGGTGTACCTCTATATGAAAACCAATCACGGCTACGAGGGTAGGATTGAAACGTACGGTCACTTAACCCATTCTGATTGTGGTTTAAGTGCATGTTGAGTCCCTAAGCTCTCAGATATAAGTATAAGATAAAGGAGGTAACCCAAAAATAGAAGATTACGTCCAAGTGAAGATTGAATATTGAAGGACCTTACATAACTTTGCTTATCCCTTGCGTGTGCATTTGATGTAGCGAAAAGGAGCTATCTGTGTCCTATATCTTTCTATCTTGGTATTGATTATGGGTTAGGATTTTACATAAATAAGAATATTAGTTCTGTATTCGCAAGACCCCAGACGAACGGTCAACGGAATTGTTATAATTGGTTCATCGCTCAAGGTAAAAGAATGATAATATACGAGTAAAGAATGAAATCTCATTTGAGTGTAGTCAAATATTGCGTCGTAAATTCAATACCTACATTCCATCCCAGTCCGCAAATACTCGCTGTCACCCTACAGACGCTGTGAGGGTTACATATCTAATTTGAATAGAGCAGAGCTGAATACGAATTAACATGAACAATATTACATATTTCAATTTCTAAGTCTTTTGCAAGAAATCATAAATTTGACTTTCCATTAATATCCGGTATTAGTTTCCGGCTGAGTAGAATTTGGGCCACCCCATCTCTTCCCATGCGGTGTCGTACGAGGCGACTAAGGGATAGGACTGTTTAACATCAGACAGATATATACATACATTCCAGACTCAGCCTCAGGTGCATGGCTTGAGTCAACAATAGTGCCCGGAATATGGCAATAGGCTCACCCCCCTTTACGTAGGACTTATTACAATGATTGGCCTAGTAAGGTCCAATTAGCCTAGTGAAATTATATTAGACCAAAGATCTTAAGACATTTGCAATTACAGTTGCACCCATCCATATATTGTGCAAGATTTTTAGTCCTCATTATGCCACGCAATGCCTATATTCAATGCTATCATGCACAGTTGGCCATAAAGCGGACAAGGATATCTAAAGAGGCTCACTTTAGATATCTTTTATTGAAGTGCTCGGGTTAGGTCCAGAATTTATATACCTATCTAAGAAGCAGAACCCGAAAGTGAGAGGGCAAACATTCTTATGAAAGCTGATCCAAAGATGGACTCGGTAATGGGTCGACCCACTGTGACCACGGGTAAACACTGAAAGTGAGTCAGCATAACTGTTCTATTTTTTCTCTCTGTATCTCATTATGTCATAGGTACATATTACTTAGCTCATCTCATAGGAACAGAGAAATAAAAAAATAAAAGGTTATCTGAGAGAAAAGTTATTTTAACTTTAGGATTGTAACCTAGACAGTCTTAAGTCAACATAACAAAATAAAGAGAATGTAAGCCAAGTTTCGCATTATAATAAAAAGGGCTCTCCAGAAACTACCTCTGAAAGGCATCCACCATTTTTACTAGATAATAAAATAGTAAGTAGTAGGTAGAGTTTCCACTGTTTTCGACAGTTCACATTTTTATAAGTAGGTTTTCCTATGAACGAGAAGCGAACAATGGAATAACTATTTTTTTTTGTTAAATACCTTCTATGCACAGACAAGACTACTTTACAATTTATACTCGTAGATATAATCGATTTGTTATAATTTCATTTGATATTTAATTTACTGCTAGCTAAAATAAAAAAAAATGTAACTATGTTTCTGATTACTTTTAGATAATAAAGTTCACCTAAAACAAACAATTATATAATATGTACAACATTCATAGACATATAGAGGGCGTGCGCAATGCTTCAACTTCTTCTTCTTAATGGCTTCTGCGCGTGCGCAATGCACACTCATACGAAGCGATAAGTTGGTATTGTATTTTTTTATTCCTCTTCATAGTGGATATTATGAAGTAGTTATAATATTGTTAGCCCAATGCTATAACTACTTTGACAAATCCGCTACCAAATCTACTACCAGGAAAAGCAGTTTACCCATGAGAGGCTTAGACATTATCACTGGAGCAAAGCCTTGAGAAGCACACGATAAACACAACCTAGCTTTTGTCGGTTAGTGCTACGGTTAAATAGTCCTGTGCCAGACTATCTGTAAACTTTACAAATGATCAAGGCATGGCCTGTTGCCAAATCTTCATAAGTTTTGATCTTTCAAACATAAAACTAAAATACTGATACTCAATGTAATACTATATTTTGATACTTGAATCCATTTGAAGACTTAGAAATTATATTAATGAGTTCAAAGTTATGAGGATCTACGAAAGCTTGAAACATAAAACATGATTAGATTAATATAGTGAGACCTATGAAACTCTGTCTTTAGTTACAAATGTTTTGCTGAATTACAAACAGTTCAAGTTGTTTTGTCTGCGTAATGGATACTTTACTTTGGAATCAGAACTAGTAGGTATATACAAGCGGAAGCCCGCGGCCCCGCCCGCGTGGATATCGGTTTTTGCGACCGACAATAGCCTATATCCTTTCCCAAGGTCGAAAGCGTAACAGATAGACAGCCAAAGTTACTTCCGTATTTATAAATATTAGTATGGATTTTAAACTAGCTGATACCCGCGACACCGCCCGTGTGGATGACTGTTGTCGCAACCTTTGGGCCAATGAAACATATGGACATTTTCCGTATATAAATCCGTCAAATCGCGAACAAAAAAAAACGAATACATACCATATAGAAAAAAACATAGGTATTCGGGTTCAGAATCTTAACCAAACCATTTGAATATTATTTAATATACAGATACAACCAATTCCCAATTTCATGATAGTGGAATTTTAATTTCATAATTCAGTTATGTACTCGTAGTTACATAAATAAACAGGTAATTATTTGATTACATAATTATTCATGTAAACATTCATGTGCATAAAATTGACATAATGAAACGAACTGAATTAAATTTCCCATGTCTACAATTATTAATATTTGACTTTATTGTTTTTATTATTTTAGATACATATACTCACGCCTGTAAATACCCGAAGGGGTAGGCAGAGGTGTATTAACAACCACATTTCGCCAACTATGATTCTCGGTCCCACTTAATAATCCATTGACGTCAAACGGGCTTTTATTATTTTGCAGAAATTTTATTCATTATTATCTATCTGTTTGAAATATGTAATGACTTCTGAACTTTCTTTATTAAAAGAGACATAAAATTGTGAACATATCTCAAAATTAGATGACCATGCAATATCACTTGTGCACAGTCATAAAGTCTGCGTTATCCTTTTATGACCCTGAGGGTCATCATTTTGGATTGATGTCACAAAATTGCGACCTAAACTGCTGATTCGTGAAACCAGTAGATTACGTGCCATGTGCCATATAACTCTGGGTAGCTTATCTTGAATTCCTGTTCTTTGTTTATTTATTGTCTAGCAAACTATTATTTATTGTCTATTCTAATTTGACACTGCGGACATTTTGTAAAACTGGACAAATTTACGTCAGGTGTTAAAAATAGACTGAATAGAAAAGTGGACGCTTTGGGAAATAGCCTGATCAGGAAAGTGGACGCCTTGGGAAGTGGACGGTTTAGAAATATAAGTGGACCGATTGTGAAAGTAGGCATATCAAGAAAGTGGACGGATCGGTAAAGTAGACGGATGGTACCGGAGGGCACTATAGTACAAAGTTTCATTGAAATAATATTACTTTTCAACGGATTCTATCGCGATATATTTATTATTATTTACTTTAAGTCCCACGTTTCGCCAAATCTGTAGCTATGACTGGTAAAAGCGGACCCCAGACTCCGAGCTGAAAACTTCGGATGCGACTGGGAATTAACGCTAGGAGGAAGAAGAAGACTTTAAGTCCGACGTTTCGGTTACTTTTCAGCAGCCATGTCCGCTGGTTGACTAGAAAATTGTAAAAAAAAAACAAATAGGTAGGTAAGGAAAGTAAGTAATAACAAAATTATTGCGATGGAATCGGTTAAAAAGTAATTTTATTTCAATGAGTGACATTCGCGTGAACTTCAGACAGTATTATTTTCTCACATTTCCAAAACCAATTTGGCTGGCAGGACTAAGAAGCTCTTAATATGTATTTCACAAATGAATCCATTAAATAATAGTTAAAAATTCATAATATCTTAAAAGCCGTTTTCAACGATACAGTGTAGTGGATAAGAGATTAAAATATACGGTGCGACGTGTGCGGTATGAAAGGAACTTCATCCCTCGCACACTCAAGCTGTGGAATGAACTCTCCGCGGTGGTTTTCCGAAGCGACTACAATATGGGGTTCTTCAAGCAGGGCATTAGAAGGTTTCTTCATGATCGGTAGCACGAGTGTGACGCCCCTGGTGTTACATAATATGTCCATAGGACACGGTAACCACTTTCCATCAGGTGGGCCGTGTGCTTGTCTGCCACCTAAGTGGTATAAAAAAAAATAGATTTGAATAGTTAGCATACTAAAAGCTTTAAAATTTCATTTAATTCGAATTACGGAACCCTAAAAAAGTAACGTAAATTCCTAAATGCTTTCTGTAAAAATGTAAAAAGATTTTTTCCGCCAACTAACCTCAAATAAATAAACGTTTGACAAAGAAAACGTAACACTGAAAAAAATATTAAAAAGTAAGTGAAAATATAAAACAAACTTTTTGAGTGATCGACGAGAAATAAACTTTTCTAATACGAAACGGAGGGTCTTTTTCGTTTAGAGATATAAAAAATAAATTGTTTTGTGATGAAATACAAATTGTTAAGCGTATTTACTTACAAATCGCTTAATATCTTTGAAACGTAATATCGGTATACAAAATGGAAATTTTGGATTGAAATTATGTTGACAGATGTTCATAAATATTAATAATTAACTAGATACGGCCCCGGGCTCCGTCTGAGTAAAGTTTATTGATCTCAGGGACAGTAATGTTTAACTTAAAAGCATTTTAGAGAATAGGCTTTTAGAATTTATACCCTTCATTGTATTATTTATTGTATTTATTTCATCATCCCAAGTGCCCACATGAAGCCAATTGACTCGCCCCCTATTACGTGGAACTGAAAACCATAGTTAGTAGTAGACTGCCTCTGTGGCGTAGCGGTAGTGAACGCGGCTGCTACGCAGGAGGCGCGGGTTCGATCCCCGCTCAGTGCCAATATTTGTATGCATGAATATAAATATTTGCATTGGTCTGGGTGTTTCTATGTATATTATGTATGTATTTACAAAAAAAAAAAAGTATCTAAGTATGTGTATATCCGCATTCTAGATTCCATAACACAAGCTACTTAAGCTTACCATGGGTCTAGATAGCGTTGTGTAGAATGTTGTAGAATATTTATTTAAAAAAAAAAAAAAAAAAAAATAGTTAACGAAATGTGGGTGTTAATACACCTCTGCCTGCCTCTACGGGGATTTACGGGTGTGAGTATATGTATGTATGTTATTTCATTATCATAGTAGATAGGTACATAGGTACACGACGGTATTTCCGTCCCAATAAGCAGTTTTCCAGTAGGTATAATAATTAGTTGGTTTTTAAATCATCAAGAGATGGCGCTAGTATAGCTTTTGGTAATTTTAATGTACTCTGTGGTTTATTTGTGCGATGTTGCCAAAGTTTAATTTCCATATTACAATAGATAAAATATATGATAAAACGCTTAATTCTTTTCGCGTCACTGTCTGTAATTTAAAATAATATTATATTTACAATAATTTTATTTAAAAAAAAGTAACAAAACCGAAGAACATTTTTTCCATAAATTAGGGAACACTAGATGTGAGACCACACTCTACTTACCAAAAGTGCCGGCTGCGCCATCTAGCTTGTCTTTAGGAACGCTATAAATACCTACTGGAAGACTGCTCATTGACTACTCCGACTGGGGAAGTACCTCCGCTCTATACAATACCGCGGTCATTATAACCTCGTGTTGTGTTCCCGGCGGCGGTGAGTAGGGTAGTCAGTGCGCACTGGAGAGTTTTTATGCTGTCAGTGCAAGACCAAAGGCTTGTCCTGCTTTGTCCTCTACACTGGTGGCACAGGGACTCTTTTTGCGATAGTCCCGGTCACATCCGAGGTTTTCACTTTGAAGGCTGTCTAACCATATAAATGAGAAATGAAAGCCTGCGCCAGATCCTCGTCCGTCTATCAGCAGGCTTCGTAGATCTTGGTGGGGCTTCATACACCCTATCCGTACATCTTAAAACGAGTTTAAAATCGTTATAAACGTAATCACTCTGTAATTTCATTCTCTAATAAAAAACACCGTTTCATACACATGCACGAAGTATTGAATAACGTTAGTAAATCAAACAACATCTACAAAAAACGAGAAGTTTTAAGTTTTATACTTTCCTTTATATCAAGTTTATTATTATAAAGTACTGCAGTAACATAACCGCTCGTTATCTATCAGATGCACGCAATCTTAATGAGGTTTCGACCTTTGTATCGAGAAAAATATTGTATTTTTAAATTGTACGTATCTTTCTGATGAATTTATAAACGTCCAGTCGTTTTTACAAAAGCAGTCACTGTTTATGACAGGAACATTATTATGACTACAATTGTATTACATTTTTGTTATTGTTTATTAAACAGAAATAATTAAATACTACCAAAAATTAAACGGAATTTTGACGTAGAAGCACGCATATCAAACTGAAAATCATTATAGACCAAATTTTAGACCCCCAGATGTCGCTCATGATCATGATACCTACTTGGAAATAAATTTTATTTTGCGAGAATTGCAGATATAAATTTAATAGGTGATATGAGGACACTACAATTTCTACTTCTATCTATCTATCTATCTATACTCTTCTATCTATTACTATTATATAATTGTAAAGTGGTCGTGTCTGTACATTGGAGATATTTAAAAAAAAATACTTGCGTTATGTTATGTTAACGATACTGAACACGAAAATATTTTTTTTGAATTTCCTGTCTGTTTGTCTGTTTGTCTGTTTGTCCGCGATGGACGCAAAAACTACCGGATGGATTTTGATGCGGTTTTTTTGTTAGAAAGGGCTTACTCAGACTTAAAATCTTACGTTTGTTTGATCGGAATCGGTTGAGTAGAACCGAAGATATGAGCAAAGATCGCGTTAACCGAGATGCACACGGGTGGAGCCGCGGGCGGAAGGCTAGTTGTTTATATGGGTGAACAAAATGGAATATACCACTGATATGTAAGCAAGCATGATTGCATATGTATCCTACATCATCAATGGTACTGTCTAATGGTACCACGGCAAACAAACGTAACTTACAAGAGTGAATTTTACGTAAGACTCGGATATCTCCTGGCCTAATTTATCTATTTTTGACTAAATCATGGGATCTCATAACTCATATAACTCAGTTCCTATAACTCATTCTTATAAAAGTTAGTGTTGGAGTTTGATAAAATTGTGATGAATAAATTAATTTTTAACTAATAAATATACATTTTAATCGCACGTTAAATTTAAATACGACGATTAAATAATTTAATGACCCCCTCTAAAGAAATGAATGTAAACACACTTTTAACGACTTTGAAACAGCCAACTTTTTTACATTCGGTAATAACTTTACAAATGGGGTTTACGACTTAATTGCTAAACTTTTGGTATTTAAAACATTCTCATGGACTCACCGCAAGTGTAAACAACTTTGAGGTAGGTTCGGCTCCCTGTTCGACAGGGCCGGCCAAACATGTTGCTATCTGCAGATAATACACATCTTCTCTTGCCGTGGCATTCCCTCACAGCTGTCTCCGTCGCATATGGCTCCAGGCAAGCTGAGAAAAATATGAATTTTATTATCGCGATCATAAAGATCCTGTAAATATTTAAGAATAAATATTTACAAAGGAGTTAATAAAGTACGTCTTTTATTTCTTAGATTAATTAGGTTGAAGTATCGAGATGTGAATAAGTTAACGTTTATGAATAATTGATTTTTGTTTTGATGTCTGATGTTTTGATACGTGTTTAAAGTACCTACTCAACACGGAGTTTTTATAGTTCCTTTATACTTAGCTACTTTATAACTTCGAGGCCCTTAGTTTGAAAAAAAAATTGGATATGTTGTTACATCCGTACCCACTTCCGTGCCAAATATATTTTTTTCTACAATATTGTGAGATGTCGGTTTTTTTATTTTAAAAATATTGACGGTTTCTGAATACAATAAAGACATGAAAGTTATATGACTAAATCTCAAGTATTATCATATAAAGAGAGGTAAAAACAGAAGTGCTTTATTTTCTTTTCCAAAAAGACTTTGTTCTATCAATAGAACAGTGAAACGGCGCAAGTTTAAATTACAGTCAACCGCCATTACGACGCGCTTTTTATTTAAATCTAAATAATTGCGGTAGCGATCGTAACCATTATTTCACAAGGAGAGGGGAAACCATTTGTGCAATGGAAATTATTATGAAAGAAATATCGTGATGTAGCTCAAATATATAATCTTGCTTTAGCAAAAAATGATGTAAAATATTATGTCAAATCATAGAAGTAAGGCCCTCTCAGCCCACTACGTGATTCCGCTCTCTTTCTGACTCTGTTAAATGTCAGATTTGAGTAAGAGAAAAGGATAACAGCACCGGAAAGTACGGTTTGGTGCTGCCAAAATGTTGTTCATTGTTCATAATAATGTCAAATATGGCAACTTTTCTGAATTTAACAATGTAAAGTAGGTAATTGGTATAAAATATTACGTAATATATCCATACATCGAGTTTTTATAAAAAAAATACTGCTAGATTTAGTACCAAATCGATCACTCAGTTACAGCAGTTACAGAGTTTCTTAACTCTGATCAATCAATCCGCACAGTTACCACATCCCTCTTAACTTAGTAAACTGTATGTATTGTAGTAATTACTAAGTCGTATATCCTACTATCTTATATCACATAACACCTTCCATATTTAGTTTAATTTCAGAGAAGTATTTAGGTTTGTTACAGTTAGTTTTTTTTTTCACCTACTTTTTAAATCTTTACAAAAAAAATATGTACCTAATGGTAAGTTATTTTAAGCTATTGCATAGCTTCTATCGCGGGCCTTGAGCGTGGAGACCGAATCCAGAAATTCCGTAACGAAAAAACCTAAGCTGACATTCCGAGCTCGCACGAATCAAGCCGAGCTGCTCCGAAATCGGCCGATTTCGGAGCAGCTCGCAATATGTGTTATTAAACCCTATGAATTCCGATTCCATTTCTGATTTAAATCACAGACACTTTATATGATATTTGTATATTTTTTTGTTATTGTATTAATCATTCATTTAGTACAAGTTGATATGTTGTATCAACAACCATTTAATTATATACAAAAAAGTGCGAACTATATTTATAAAAATGTAATAACAAAGAGGAAGAGATTACAAATGTAGACATCGAAAAAGTCCTCCCCATCGATCTCTACTGATGCTCAGAAAGCTGGCGGTATTTCCAGGCTGAATGGCAAGTAAATGATTTTATATAAATTTATTGTGTATTTTTGGAAGTGTCGTGCAGAGTTTATTAAATTGAAGAATATTTCGTGTACCTCTATGTTTCCTACGGTGTAACTATATCTGCGGTCTTAAGTCCCTTGTGGGACACCGTTGTAAAACAGTTTCCTCATCCCTCAAAAGTTTCCTTCTGCCCAATTTGTTTTTTGGAATATTTGTCATTGTTACATATATTATACTAAGGTAGACCTCCATCATATTTAGTATGACCGGGATAATAAAAATGCTTTAGAAGGATCTAGAAATAATGAGTGAAATAATATGTGAGGGACTTTTGTAATCAGTTTTCGATTAACGAAAAAAAAGTTAAAATGTCTTTTTTTTTTCACTAAACAAAAATAATCTTCATACATTTGTCTACAATCAATAGATTTCAGAAATATGTAATGAAATATTTGGTTTATAATATTTTGGTTGCAGCCAGATAATCCCCACTTGGAATAATAAATACAATAAATTAATAGCTTGTTGATGTATTAACACGAACTATATTGAAATAATAATAAGATTTTGTAAAGCCTACAATCTGCAACTCTTCTACGATTTCGGTCTCTTGTACCTAATCGTGATTCGCAATCTTTTCTGGGCAGCCATTGAACGGAAAGAATAAATTTTACAGGGCGTTTCGGCATTTTCAACATTCTCAGTCGACTTTGGAAATTCCGACCTTGTGTTATGTAAGAAATTTAAAACGTTCTTTTATATAAAAAGAGTTAGTAACTACTACTATAGAATAGTGATTGAATAATGAAAATAATGAATAACAAATGAAGGGCACAAAGAAAGAAGGGGGTCTTCGATCACAGACACAATGGACCGTTTTTAGATTGTTTTGAATAATTAATATGGGTTACGTATTAAAATACGGAAAATTAAAATCCCGAATGACAAAATCCCGAAGTTCAAAATCCAGAATTTCAAAAGCCCGAATGTACGAAATACCGATGTACGATATACCGAAGTTCAAAATCCCGAAGTTCAGAATACCGAAAGTTCAAAATCCCGAACTACAAAATCCCGAAAATAAAATTTTGATACGTTACCGATGGTACGCGACCTGGTTTAATTTTATAGTTATTTTTTTCAACCGGGGGTAGTTTTAAAATTACTTCTTCATTTCTCTTTTGGCTAATTGGTTACGTCGCGTCGTACGTTAGTGCATCCGAGTAGGTAATTTATATAACTAATATAAATATATGGCGGAGGTCATTCTCATACCCTTTTAACCTATAATGTTTTCATGTCGAGGCATGCAATTTCCACCCCGCGCAATCCGACTTGGATAGATTAGGTTAGAAGGCTAAGGCGGGAGCGGAGCGGAGCGGAGCGGAGCGGAGCGGAGCTACCCAAAAATTTAATTTTTTGTATTTTGAACTCCGGGATTTTGTAATTCGGGATTTTGTACTTTCGGTATTTTATACTTTCGGTATTTTGAACATTCGGTCAAACGAACATTCGGGATTTTGAATTTCGGTCTTTCGTACGTCGGTATTATGAAATTTGGTATTGTAAGCTTCGGGATTTTGATATGTAACCTTAATATGATCAGCCTGTCAAAATCAAAGTAATGATGGTAGGTAGCTTTGATTTCTTTCAACATGTCGATGAGCATCTTTTTTCCCTGTGCCCTTCAAATGTAAGAAGGACTATTAGATATAATAATCAGATTTCAGAAAAAATTGTGCAGAGAATGAAATTAATTTAGTTGTAAACGAATGAGATAATCCCGGCAGACATTTGAATACTGAATCTGTGTTTAGTATCTAATTTGTATGCTCATATCATAACTCAGAAACTAAAATAGCATGAATATTTGCATAGTTAAAGGTTGCCCGGAAGAAAATGAATAGGTCTTGAGACAGTGTACTGTGGTCATGTGAAAATGTAATGTGAATAGCGCTAAAGTTGAGGAAAAAAAGGATATCTAAGAAAATAATATCGGAAGAGATACACATGAGATGTTACAAAAAATTCTAAGTATTGAAACAAAATTGAGATAATTTTAAAGCAATTAGTTTGCTAGACTAAACAAATTATAATAAATTGGAAAAAGCGAAATCAATTCTCGGGCGGGACTCAAACCCGCGATCTTTCCCTTACAGGGGGAACGCTCTGACCACTGAGCCACCGAGCTTCGCCCGAGAGTGACCCAATTTTTCCAATACATCCCTGTAAGGGAAAGATCGCGGGTTCGAGTCCCGCCCGAGAATTGATTTCGCTTTTTCCAATTTATTATAATTTATTGAAACAAAATAATACTATGTAATAAAAAAGTACTGTAAATCAAATGAAACACAACACAATGGAAGTCTCTTAATGATGAGCGAATATGAAAATTGTAACCTGATAACTAAAAGCGGAGATTTTTCCTAATATGTAAATTGTAATAAGTGTGCGTCATCATCATTATTTCATAGCTGCAATACCCTATATTCTCCACAGCTAATTTGTAATACTAAGAAAACAAACTCCAACTGAAAATAATGATTTCTCGAAGAAGGAACTAACAACTATTATTATCCAACCCAAACTAATACTAAAATTCAATCCCTTCAAATGCCCAAAATAATTATCTAAGCAAAGGCACTGTTCGTAACCAAACAAAAACGTTTCAGTTATATAAGACGGACAGTATAATGAGGGCCATTATCGATTTGATGTTTTCCAGCCGCGTTTATCGCTCACTTAGGGTTAAGTAATGTACCTAAGCTTCTTTCGGGAGTGTAGGGGTACGGTTCTTAAACTAAAATTAGAAATGAAACAGTAAAATGGTGCGTTTGGATGAACACACACATACAAATACACCTAATGGACATTGGACACCTAATTATAGGAACATGGGAGAAATAGTACCTATATTGATAAATAAGATAATATAATTATTTTGTGTTAAGATTATCTAGAATTAAATCAGTTAAACCACTCAACAGATTCGATTTTAAAATCGAATAAAAGGTATTCTGGAGAATTCAAATATCATTCGGTTCCCACTCAGCCATTCTGAACATTTCTGTCGAAAATGTAAGAACCTAAATAATTTATTCAATAAACAGGCTTCAATGGGCCGAATTTACACGTTAAAATTAAATTAGCGATTCCGACCGAGGAGCGCTTTCATTTTGAAATTAGGTTTCCTTGAGAATGAATTTAGGATTATAAAAGTATTCTCGTTAATTTTGTATAGAAGTAACTGTTCTTTAAAATATACATATGGTCCTGATTAATTTATTCTTTCTTTCTAAGTCCCTTTTTACTCGTATTTTTTCTATGAATTTAATTAACGTAAAAACATTGCCTAGAATATAATATACTCAAGATATTGCTAAATCATTCAATACATTAAAGTTCCGGTGAAGTCCACTGGAGCCGGCGGGTGTGGTTATGTCGAACTAGAACCGATTAAAAGGGCACGTTTTCTTGGGTCATTAATTGTCGAGGGTGAGATTGCCTCTGGCACATCCCTCACGCCCCGACTGACCCTGGGTCATCGAGATGGCTCTCTCGGGTGTGGGACTACGGAGTTCCCATTTGCCTCGGAAAGGTGGAGACGTTCATCGCACTGTCGTCGCCATGGCTTACTTCTGCTACAGCTTTCGAAAAACACAGGGTCACACAGGGAAAGTCAGTTCTTTTATCTACATTTATGATGTACTATCAAAACGTGAAGTGAGTTGTGTAGATGGCCGATGGCATTCATTTTCACTATGTACCTACGTAGTAATAACAAATACTTTAAACCTAGTATTAAATTGACGATAGAGTATGTCAACTACACATAACAAAGTAACTTCTCCAATATAGGGGCCAATATTATAACTGAACTACTTCAGTTATAATACGAGTATTGGCTCCCTTATATTGGAGCCATTCTACAATCTGAAGTTACGATCAAGTTTATCTTCAATAGGAAATGCTGTCATATATTGTAGGCGAAACTTAGAGCGATGATTGGCACTAAGTTCTACTGTCTGTCTGCAAACCCTTTTCAATCCTCAAGTATTTGTAACTACGATGCTATTATTTTGCAGTGTTGTGGTACGTTATTAGTTTCTCATCTTTCACTTCTCTGTCTAGAGAGTTACACATTTTCTTCTGTCGAATCGATGGCGCTTCTACTCTCAAATTCTATTTTTCCAGAGTTACATTTGTCTTGGCAGATAAACTAGGCAAGGAAACTACTCTTATATATCTTTTTATATTAATGTTAAGTTGAAAACTACTTTGATAGTGATATTTCACTGTCATGAACGTAGGTACAAAATATTTTTATGTTGTAATTCCGAGCACTAAAATATAAGAGAGCTATTTATAGCAATTGTAAAAAGATCACAATTAGTTACACAAAACCTAATGAAATATCGGTAGCATCAGTTACGAAAGACAAAGAAAGAAAGAAAAAAATACCTTGTGTCGGAAGAGGCGACAAACAAAGAACACAATGTGAGGGTTTCACAGGTGAACAAAGTTTTAAGGAAAGTGGATAATGGATTGAAAAAGTAAGTCTAAGGCGATTATTTCGCTGGCACTGATGTTTTTCCTTTATGAGAAAACGTTACTTTGTGAGAAATTCACTCTTGTAATTAGATTTCTAATCAAATAGCCATCATTTTATACCTGGCAATCGAGACTGGCGGCTTAACGTGCTTTCCAAGGCATGAAGGGGTGTCGATAAGCTACGAATACCTAGTGATCTCGCTTGTATTGCTCAACTCTGCAATGTGTTTGCAACCTGTTACGTTTTTAATTAGTGAAGAGACCCTCATCCCTACGTCTTTGATCTCATACTATCTCAATTCAACTCTTTTTTCGATCTTTTATACATTTTGATCAACGATTCATTTATAAGTCTATATAACGATATGTATTGACACGAACCCATCTGGTTTTATAATCCTACTGAATACGGAATAATATTCTAAACTAAAATAAGTTATTTGGGATAGTAATAAGCTTATAGGATAAAATGAGGGTATGATTAACTACCGTTTACTTAAGCCATGTGGATAACATTTAAGTTTGATCGTATTAGTGATGGTAGCTAATATTTATTTATTTTACATGGTCTAATTTTTATACATTTTCTAAGCGACAGCTCAGAAGGGTCAAACCGACATCACACAATATTCAATTTCGACTATGGTATGGTAATCAGATGTGAGAGTACTGACGGTATTTAGAAAATCAATACGGGTTATTGTACAGTATACTTCGTTATAGCGCTAACTTTGTTACGCGAAATCACTGAGGATGCTTACAATATTTTAAGATTTAAACTAGACTTAGAATAAATCACGATCCGCCGCGTCCCGTGCCAAACTGTGCCCCTCTTGGTTCGAACCGCCCGCGAAGTATCATTTACATCAACTGTCATTGTCAACTGGCAATAGGTCACAACTAAACACACTCAAGTAATAACCACATACACAATAACTAAACTCAAACAAATATTAGGTACTTGGCATTCGTAACGTTTAGATACTATGCTTTCCTTCACCATATTATATTATCAAGGTAGTACACGCAAAATTACCTCTTTTGGAAAGCCAAAATCAGAAAATTAGGATATTTGAAAAATATACAACTAATCATTCAATTTCGATACATTATAAATAACTTATTTGTGTTTGTAAATAGTATTATATTACTAACTAATCTCGATATAAGAACTAAACTTGTAAGCGTGTAATTCTATTTAAGATAAAACCAAAGAGAACGGTAAATATAGTATCGTATAAAATTCTATATAGTTCTTCTAAGATAGTTTTTGTTAGTCTATCATATTTGGTAACTTCTTCAAGAAAACCTATTCAACGTGTATTATGTTTGATGTGTGATGTGATTTCTTTGATATTTCGTGAAAGACTTGCATAAAGATTTTTATTAGGAGCGAAATACGTCTCGAAACTTATAAATCGGATTATGTTTTCACAAATACATAGTTATCTAAAGACTTTTAGGGTGCTTAGATAGATAAACAAGTTACCGGTATCGGTTACCTGCACCGACGAGTTACCATAGCAACAAAAATAATGATAGTTCATCGTTTCCTTTCTAAAACCTTTACTCGTATGTACCGCGTCTGTCTATGGAAACTTGTCGGTGCTGGTATCCGATACCAGTAATATTTTTCTCTATATAAGCACCCTTAGTCAAGTCAACCCCACCTGCTGGTTGCTGCACTAAGTTTTCTCTCGAAGTTGGGATGTCAGAGTATGTTAGCATTTACAAGAATGACTATCCGTTCTCGTAAATGCTACAAACCAATCAAAAATAATATGCGAACCCTGGGTTCCAAAGTATAAACTATGAACGCATCTGTAAATCCCCAGGAGGATGATGATGAGAGGTAGTTATAAGAAGTATTTTGTAGAAATTAGTCTCTAGTAACGAAATGTAATAGTGTAGTACTCACTTTCTTCCTTCATCCCCCTCGGCTGTGGACACTGTATGGAGTCGTATTCAGTTCTGCCGTACTGCGCTGAGTAGATAGCAACTCGCGAATGAGGATTACAGCTCAGGTGAAGGACGTCGTTTTCACAACCAACTTTACTTCGAAATTCATCTGTATGGAAAGGAAATCTATTAAGGTAACCACAGTGACGAATATCAAAATCAGTTAAATTAACGACTTTTGCGAAAAGTAACACTATCGCAAAAGGATTCTATTCTCAACACAATTACGTCCAAATTCGTTTGGCGGTATAATAATACTTGCAAACAAATAGTACTTAATCCATTACAAAGGAAGCAACGGGACAAGCAGGAAATAAATCGATTCTAATTTTAATCTCGTTTCACATTTCTATCAAAAAGGAATTCGTCATCAGAGAAAATATTCAAAAATTTCTTTGTAAACGATTTCTAAAAGGACCTTTAGAGTGCGGGTTTCAGGAATTCTTGCTGTTTGCCATTAAAAAAATGGTTATAAGTATTCAATTTTATTTCTCGTTGAGTATCTTTTAAATAGTGCCTTTGAGTCTTTTGTATTTGCATTAAATTTAGTCAACTCCGACAGTGAAGTAAAATTATTTATAACGAATTGCGATTTATTGGGTGTGATTTTACATTGGTAGTACTTTGAGTTGACATACAGTTCAAACTATGAGACAACCACCATCTTTGGTTTCTCCTTGAACATGGTTGCTGAAAAGTAACCGAAACGTAGGGACCCGAGTAATTAATTTTATTAAAGCAGTTTTATGTCAATGTGTAACATATGGTGTAAATAGGTAACGTACCAATACGACCTCAAAGTTTAGACCTCATATATACCAAAGTGGGTCCTAAAATGAGGTCTTTCAAGATCCATTTATAGATGGGGTTCAACCTTTGAAGTCGTACAGGCACGTAAACGAACTTATCAAACTTAGACAGTATAGGTTACCTAGCTCTTAAAATATATAGATAGTGTATACTCACAAGGACGGCACTTGTAGGCAACTTCGACGAATCTTCTTGAGCCAGGACAAGGGTCGACGCCGAATGCCTTAGGACTCGTGTGGAATTTACACTGTCGCTTCTTCTGACAGGCTTCTACCACAGTCTGTAACAATGAATACTACTCAAATTAGTTAGCATGCCTATTCTGGGCAAAGTTTGTAGACGGGATTGTTACCCTACCTAAAGGTAATAAGTTATACAGAGATTCAAAGATTATAAATTATTAATCAGTGCTGTATTAAGCTTGTGTTCTAGACATAGTCAAAAACCAGAGAGATAGAAATAAAAATATATTGAACAGAAGGTGCAATAGGAACGGGGTTTGAGTTTCACACAGGCGGAGCCGGGCAATGAGTTGGTATTATTATAAGTATAAGCCAAATGTAGGACATCCGCGTGGATGTCGATTATCGCGACCAAAAATAGCCTATGTCCTTTCCTTAGGTCTAATCTATTACTGCACCAAACATCAAAATCGGTTCAGTGGTTTAGGCGTAAAAGCGTAACAGACAGATAGATAGAAAGACAGACAGGCAGAGTTACTGCCGCATTCATAATATTAGTATGGAGTATGGATTATTTGATTGTAGTATCAAAGATTTAACTGTCTTACATTAAATAAAAATAACACTTCAATAATATCAATACGAGCGCGTTTTCACATTTATCACAGCCATTTTGTTTTTACAGCTTCCAATAATATCGCTCAAATACAAGACCGATATCCGAATCAATTGGTTATAATAACGATAAAACAAAAAAGAATAATAGGCGTATTTTAGTCGCAAGAATTTGTCTGTAAGAAAAATATTGGTAAAAATATGAAATGAGAGAAATCTCTACACGCGACGTTGGGATTAGAAGGGTTGACAGTATTGGCAGTTGCTCGTAAATTCAGCTTATTGCCTAAACATATCAGAATGAGTAATAAAGTTTCAGTGAAAAGGACGCCTGTAACATGTTCAGTATTTTCGTCAAGTTTGTCGTAAAGAACGAAGAGTCTCAATAGAGAGAATTTGGTAATAAAATCAAAATTATTTTCAGGGTGTTGGTGTACAAATCTTATACCTCTTATAGAAAAGCGATTGCTTTTTCATAATGATATTTAGAAGGAGACTTTTTGTTTGCGATTTAGAATATCCTGCATAATATAAACTAAAAAACCACAACCAAAAGCATTTAATCCAGGAAATTATATATAGAGAAAATATAAAAAAGTAATCAATCATTTCAAGACGTGAAAATATAATTCTTGAGTTTTGTTTTGTTACCAGGCAGCCAATAAGAGGTTGCCGTTTGCTCCAAAAACTGGTTTATACACTGAACTAGAGAAAATACAGGTTTACACCCCATACTGACGTATATAAAAAGAGCATAAAGAAGACTAGCAATGCTTATCGTTTGCATGTATAAGACAATTTCATCACTGTTTTATACACTCGCATAATGCAAGTATCATAAAAACAGACGTCTTAAAATGTTTTGTTGGTTGGAATACATTAACAGAAGCACCAAAATGCAGTTAGTTACGTGCAACGAGAGCAGACCAAGAAAAATAATATAGTTTTACTATTTAACGAACTGTGTTTCTCACCTAAAAGTCGGTTCTTCCAGGTGGACTAACTATTTTGTCAAACTGATTAGACCACGAGAAAAAAATTCCTGCTGGTCAAACTTCTTGGATTGAGTTCTCGTGACCAAAATATTTTGTCTAACTGATTTGACCACGAGGAATAGTGCTTCCTCGTGGCAAAACTTGTTAAAGTTTAAGAAAAGTACAGTAATTTCGAAAATAACAACAATTATTCACTTGTTTTTCTCCGTTATTTACTTGTTTTTCTCCATCTATCTTCTATAATAACGGTGTGTGCAAACCTATATATTGCTATCAACTAATCAGTTTTGCTGTATTCAAATACATTATTCTGTCTAAGAATCAATCAAGAGACCCCCCGCTACTAAAGCAATTTTTGTCAAAAAATACATTCTCCATGTTCTTGGAATCACTTATATAATTATACAAAACCTTTTTATACATGAAGTAACTTTTCTCGTGAATTGTATCGCGTAGAATTTACACGCAATACTTTATTTGACCTATACGTTAAACGACATGTCGGACAGGACAGAAGACGGAGTAGTTTCAAAGATTTTCTTCCTCACATCCCCATAGATCCCATCCGTTATCGCCTAGGGTTATAGATTGGCCGGGTGGAAGTTTATAACAAGTCGCTTCTACCATATCCAAACGAATTCAGAAGCAGTGAGTGAACCCTATCTGCGTAATATCTTGTGTCAGTTTTTGAGCCGCGCGATGTGTATCGGCCCATCCTAGTCGATGTCCATACAGCTAAGCTCCAATATTTAATTTTGTCGATATATTTGTTATAGTAATATGTATATAAAAATATAGGTAGAGGAATGAACCCTCCGCATTACGTCGTATACGGCCGAATAAAGCGAATAACAAGTAACACTTAACGATGTGTAAATATTCAGTGAGAAAGCTGAAGCTAATAAAGCATGGGTTTACTACTATATGGCATTGTAACAATACAATGGCAATGAAATAGTACGAAATATAAGGAGCTAGCTCCTCAGTAGACGTTCCTTTCTTTGGGCACAAGTATCGATCTGCTAAAATCTACCATTGTAGAATTCATTTTAGAATAGGTACAATTTATTCAACAATGTGAAACGCCGTAACTCCTATAACAAACTATTATTCTTTTCTTTACCCGACTGCCAAGAAGGGTTATTATTTATATAAGAAAAGAGAAAGAGAGCAAAAAGTGAGAAATCCTTTTACATGGCAAAAAAATTGATATCTAACCTGTAAAGTACTGGGCCATATACAGGACGTATCTCCGACAACCTCAACAGCGACTGGTTGGTACTCCGTCAGGTCTGATGCACAGGACCCTTGTGTCACCGAAGCACCATATTGTGCAACTTGTATACTGATGGTGGTTCCCCGTGGACAGATGAGCGTCATCATTTCTTCATCACAGACGGCTTTCTGATGTGTCCGAAGCGTGCCCAGAAGAAGTGCTGTGGACAAAATAATAAAGGTAATAAATGTTTATGCTTTTTTCTGAAAGTGTAGTTGAAATTTCGGTTTATTTGGTAATCTGTTAAAGCTGTTTGTTAATCATAATACCTGTGGAAGAGTGGAGTATGACATTCCATTAACATCAAGCAATGAAACTAGTGTTTTATTGTACTAACTGGCGTTACATACATTCATGAGTTATCTGTCATTAGATAATTTAACACTTCTTCAAGATTAAAAAAAGAAAACGTAATAAATGGTATGCTAGTGTTCGGCCACTGGCACCGTGAGGTAAAAGTCATACATTATGTGAATTATTTTGACTAGTCTTTTCCAATTAGCCAACGTGCCCCGGCTTCGCTCGTGGTATACTTTAAAACCCTGTATCACTCTTTTAACCATATATGCCCAATTGCCCATGTAACTTTTCAAATAACGTATGAGAATCTCCCGGATTTGTTGATTACTGCTCCGCTCCCTTATGTCGTAGCAATGACGATGATACATACATAGCTCATAACATAACCTTCCTCAATAAAGGGACTATTCAACTCAAAGAGAATTTTACGATTGAAACCAGTGGTTCCTTAGATTAGCGCATTCAACCAAACAATCAAACTCTTTAGCTTTGTAATATTATAGTATAAGATTTTACTATCAGCAGTTACAAGTAAACAACATAGTTGCAATCTTTCCGGTAACAAATAGGGCAGTCTTATCTTAGATCTGCTTTTATATTATAATCAAACCAACTTTTACTTCCGCCTAGTAATTTCTTCTTAACGAGGGGTAACTCTAGTGAAACTACTTCTCTTATTGTGTACTCCAGTGATTTTAAAATAAATAATATATAACTATTCAACATTACATTTTTTGTGATTTTTTCAGCTGTAATTTTAATTCAAATATACTAATACATATCTGATATTCGTCCTGTAACACAGTCAGTAACTGTAACATATTCCTAATTCAGTAATTGAAACCACGATAAATGTAATCGTAAACATAAGCATACTATAGGGATATACATACTTTGGTCTAGCAGCATGTAGCATTCCAGTCAGATTCCCGTCATTCAGTTCCATTAAATGTTTTGAAATCAAGTGCACCTAACTTGCAGTTCCGTAAAATACATGAATAAGGTTTTAAACATTTCTAGTCAGAAAGTAAAACGTTTATTTCGGAAAGAAAATCAAAACATTTTCTCTGCAATGTTCTTGAACTGTAGTTCGGATTCGTACAAACTAGTTCAACTAGCTAACGTCACCGAGTGTTCTGGTATAAAAATGTCAAAAAACATCTTCCATTAAACACGTCCTGTTGGTCTACAGCCGCCGACAGGTCTATTTACCTTAGAAGCACAGCTGTGTGTAGAAAAATAAAATGAAAAATAACATGGCGTCTTCAGGGACGCGTTGCCACAACGATTTATCAATCTGCGTGATCTCCGGAGATGTTATTCAAATGTTCTTTTGCAAATCGTTGGCCGTATTTTATACGTAGTTGATAAGCTTTGATTTGTTATTCGAAAATCATAAGTTTTGAGTCAATTATAGTAGTTAAAGTGTGTAATGAGAGGAGGATGTATCAGTAACATGTAACATGCTATATCAGTTTTTAATTTAATTGTGCCCTTATAAATAACAAGCTGTATCGAGGTCACTGCTTCGCTTCTGAGAAATATAGGACGTAGCATGACAGTATCATGATGAACTATGTATGGTCAGCGACAAAAGGAAATAAATATCACTAACTTTCCAAATGATCTTGATTCATTAAATACACATTTAATTAACCAATAGTACGTCAAAATAATAAATAAATATTGTATAATTTTGTAAATTTCAGCGTTGTGATCAACGACCAAGTCCTTCGAAAATGCATTTAAAAATAACACAATGAAGACAAGCGCGTTTAACTTAGTGGTGAGCGGTTAGCAAAGTCTATGTTAGCTTAATAGAAACAAGGGTATCATTTGCGCGATGCTAACTTAGTGAAACATCTAAAATGTTACGAAGGAATTGCTGTATAGTCAAAGCAAGGAACGGATATATATTTCCTCGGCACTGACAACATCCCCAAAACCCTACTCACAGTAGGACCACAACACAAGGTTATATATGCAGCGATATTTTATAGGGTGCTTACATTTGCCCAGTCAGGCGTCTCTGCTTTGAGCAGGGATTATGCTGTGCCTCCAAAACATTTAGTTGCATAATTATAGGTACCTAAGTGAATTGAAATACTGTAACTTATCTGTCCAGTTATGTCGAAAAATTTTTTGTCTATTACAGACTTGATGTTCGACTGTAACTACGTTTCTATTGTTAGTATCCTAGGTAGGTATCGATAATTTAAACAAAAAATAATAATACGGGTTTGGCTACTAGACTAAATTATTTTGATGTAAGGCATAGCAAATTTTTACTTCGTTCATCAACTACAATTTGCGTGAACAGGACTGATCAATTTGTTCAGAACTACCTTTTTTAGTTCAACTCAGTTGGACGGTTTAGCCCTTATGATACAAACACGAATAAAATCATGTAACTTTAGTCATTATGAAAATATTACTCATGGAAACTATTTATTATATATAACTTAGATTACTTTCATAAGCCAATTAACATTACTGTACACAAACAAAAGTTTCAATACGCAATATAATAGCCATTAGATGATAATAGGCAACAAAGTCTGTTGTTCAGAAAAATTCAGCAAAAATGGTGGATTCACAAAAAAATCTTTCTCAGTACCATTTTAATGGTAACGTTATCCTCAAACTTTTCCAAAAAGCTTTTTCATTTAATACAATTAAAAAGATGTACAATGTTCCAATTATGTGCTAGGAGTAGTACAAAAATGGTACTATAATTTTAGATGTAATAACACTAATTGGCTTTATATTGCGACATAACAATTTGAGGCCAATATACGTACTAGAGCAGCACTGTGCGGTCGTTAAGAATATTGTTATGAGCGTAAATTGTTATGATTTTCTGAGGCGTTGGTGTAATGTTAATTTTGTGAGAACATTTTGGTGGAAGAAAATTCAGAACGAAGCTTCAGTTTTATTGCTGAAAATATAATTTAAGTATTATAAATTGGTATGAATACGATTATGAAAATAAAAGAAGCGAATGGTGTGTACCAGGATTGTAGCAAGTAGAAATATGTGATGTTTGCTTACCCCAAATGGTAAAGAAGCGTGACGTATGGAATTATTAATATTCACGTTTCTTCTTATATTTCTTATATATTATACTAGCTGCGATCGTGATTTCGCCTGTGTGGACTAAGATCGAGCTTTTATCTTTTTTTGTGGGACTCTAAGTTATGACCTGTGATATGAGCATTATAAGGTAAGGTACCTATCCGCATTAAAAATGTACTTACATCCAGACAGACATAGACAAACAGACAAATTTATTAGACACTTTTTAATAGATAAAGAATAAAACCGATAACAATCGACACTCTAAATTAAATAACTAGATTTCTCGCAAGTTCTTCTATAACACTTTTATTTTTCAGTGATCTTAATCAAATACAGAGTGTGCAGAAAAATCGAAAGTCTCTAAAACTTCTCGATAATAAAGAGGTCAGTTTGCGAATGTAAACTAAAAGAAGCTTCTAAGTTTATGCTTCTTACTCCTAAAGTACCTATAGAACTTTTCATATAAAGCTTTCTACTCCTAATCCAGCATCTTAGGGGGTAGGTAAATAAAATTGATCAGTGACTAGAAAATTAACAAAATTTCATGCTTCTTACTTTGAAAATTATTGATATCCATTCAAACTTTCATCCTCTATATACCCCCTTAGGAGTGAAATTTCCATAACATCTTTCTTAGTGGATGCTTGCAACATTATAGGCGTCAGTTACCAAAATTTCAAGTTTCTAATTTCAATTACAGACTAAATAATAGTACTTCTTCTGTGGTTTAGGCTGTGCGTTGAGAAATCAGTCAGTCGGAACAGGTAATCAATTACAATCCTCTGAGCGCTTTTTCCAGCTCTGTTAGGGTCGACTTGCCAGACTAAGTTCACTTAGGTATAGGTACGTACCAAACGATTCGGTGATACGTTTATCATACGTATTGCCAAGGAGTGGAATGCCTTGCCCAAATCTGTTTCCGGATAGCTATAACTTGGGTGTCTTTAAGACTAGAGTGAATAGGTTACACCCCTTTTAGGGGGTTTCCTACTTTAGTGCGAAAGCCGTATCATCGAATTTTGGTACTTCGAAAACCTTTCACCGACATCACCATACTGCGACGCCTCGTTAAGTCGATGTCTTGTTACTGCGATGGTTCGTTACATCGAAAAACCCTACTGCGAACGATTTTACTGCGAAGCTTTGTTCCTTCGACATCTTGGTACTACGCTGTTTCGTTACATCGGAAAAATGTACTGCGAAGCCTGGTCCAGTCTACGTGCAATTTTTGGTTACCATATTTTATTTTAAAGCAGAGAATATGTACAAAGGTCGTCATAAATAATCAATATACCTACCAGCCTGCCTGAGATTTGCTGTGGGGTTTGTATGAACATGATGAATATGATGAATATGATGCATGGCATCGTAGGTGGAATAGTCTATTAAATAATAAGTATGTATGTAGTATGATTTCATTTAAAAATGTACTAAGATATAACTTTAGTTTATCGTTGATTATGTATTTTTATTTCTAATCATTCATTTTGTACGTGGTTGTACTTAATCTGTCGTTAATTAATAAACAACAAGAAAGAAGTTGTCTATGATAAAATGTTTTAATTATTTATAAACCTGGAGATTCATCATGTTCATACAAACCCCACAGCAAATCTCAGGCACTGGTAGGTATATTGATTATTTATGACGACCTTTGTACATATTCTCTGCTTTAAAATAAAATATGGTAACCAAAAATTGCACGTAGACTGGACCAGGCTTCGCAGTACATTTTTCCGATGTAACGAAACAGCGTAGTACCAAGATGTCGAAGGAACAAAGCTTCGCAGTAAAATCGTTCGCAGTAGGGTTTTTCGATGTAACGAACCATCGCAGTAACAAGACATCGACTTAACGAGGCGTCGCAGTATGGTGATGTCGGTGAAAGGTTTTCGAAGTACCAAAATTCGATAATACGGCTTTCGCACTAAAGTAGGAAACCCCTTTTAGGCAAGCGGGCTTCACCGTCAGCCCCATCTTCACTTACCAACAGGTGAGATAGTGGTCAAACGGTAGCCTATCAGCCATAATTTGATGACCAATATCAAAGTTCTGTAGTTAGATATGTCAGTGGTGGAGTTACAACTATCCATAACGACTTACATAGATGTTCGCAAACGGGCCCGACGGCTCTCCGAGGCCCGGGAACACCGAGATCATTGTATATTGCCGTTACAACAAGTTATTATTAATAGTCGCCCCAAGATGCTTGTAAGGAAAAATTTCGAATACTCAATGCGTGTCTCGGTAGCTCAGTGGTCAGAACATTCCTTCTAAGGGATTGGTCACAGTTTCAAGTCCCGCCTGGGTATTCACTATTTTTAATCTGAATCCATTTTATTACTAGATATTATCTATAAACCCACACAGCCTCCGTGGCGTAGCGGTAGTGAACGCGGCCGCTACGCAGGAGGCGCGGGTTCGATCCCCGCTCAGTGCAAATATTTGTGTTCATGAAATATAGGTATTTGCATTGGTCTGGTCGTGTCTCGGAGAGCACGTTAAGCCGTCGGTCCCGGTTGCCATAAAACATCTATGGCAGTCGTTACGGGTAGTTGAAGCCCTAATAAATCCAAAAACAACGGTCTAGCTGCAAAGCTTCGATATCGCCTAATGTTAACATTGGGTTGTGGAGGTCAGATGGCAATGGCTTCACGGAAAATATCGAGGTCTAGCCAAATCTGTAGCTAAGACTGGTAAAGCGGACCCCAGACTCCAAGCTGAAAGCTTCGGATGCGACTGGGAATAACGCTAGGAGGAAGGATTATCTATAAACCCACAGTTCATTTAACCAACTAAATAAACATAGGCTTGGAACAAATATACAAGCGGAACATTAACTTCCTTACTATTGGCAAGCTCCACGCATAACTTTGATAACATTATTAAGGATATAAAATAAAATACATGGCATTTGCATTGATAGAACTGAACCGTCTCGCGTCGCCCGCATCAACTAGGAATCCTGAGAAATCTTAGTAACATTATTTCAACGGAGCTGCTTAGATTGCACATCTACTGTCTCTCTTCCTCCTTAATAATGCTAATGTCCGCTATCTTTGTCTCAACGACGTGCAACTTGCCAAACTTGAGCATCTTCAAATCATCATCATCATCATCATCATTTCAGCCATAGGAAGTCCACTGCTGGACATAGGCCTCCCCTATAGATCTCCAATAGGACCGGTTGGAAGCGGCTCGCATCCAGCGCGTTCCCGCGGCCAATCTAATAATCTTCAAATACTACCTAACAATTACAGTACCATCAAAGGCACTATCTAATTGTACCACGGTAAACAAACCTACCTAACGAGCGAATTTAACAACACGTTCAAATGATTTCGACTGAATAGAATGCTTATTATTCTATTTCTGTAACACAGTAGTCTAAAGAAATTTTTCAATCTCCCGATATTAATAATAGGTCAGAAGAAGAGACGGTACGTCCTGACATATTATTACCTACATTTTTGAAGTGGTAATTTTCAATAAATAGACGTTTTGATAATTATCATGTTCAGTTTAATAATTTAGAACTTTTGTACCTGAAGGCATCAGATTGTCAGAAAGAATTAAAATTCAGAAGAAACTTCAGTGCATTCTACAATTTTTTTGATGAACTAGTTTCATTTTTTCCTTGTCATTTTGATACATTGGACATTATGACATTTGGCCCAACATACCCCGTACGATGGTTTACCTGTGGAATGCCACAACCGATAAAAAGAAAAGGCTGGCTGAGATATAATTTCTATCACATACACACATATATATTATAATACTTGAAATGGACCTGTTAAGAATACATTTAGCAATCTCATCAGTAGTATTGGAGCTGTTTGCGGCTGGAAGAGGTTTCAGGATGTAAGTGTTCCATTGTCTACAAGAGAAATGTAAAGTGGTAGAGTGCCGTATCGCGTGATAAAGAACATGTCTTTGTTTCCCTGAAGAATTATCAAAACATTAATTGTGCGTCACGCGTAAATAGATTATTATAATTATAATGTTAAACTAAATATTTATTGAATGACCTTCATTGGATAAAGGTATTTACGTTAGAGACGTTTGCATTACTGTTAGAGCTATCAGGATATTTAGAAATATTTTTTTTCAGTTCCTCCGTGATCATGGTGCTTGCACAATAGGTACATGGTAAATATCCCGTTATTTCTAATAGTAATTTATTGGATAAAGTTGAAAAATTTGTTTAATGGAACAGAATTATACTGAGATCCAGCCTTAGAGTGACAGCTCTTATAAGGTATCCAATTTCAAAATGTGCTTTGAATTACGTAGTTTGAATTCAATGAAACACACTTATATTCATTTATGAAAATATACCTACCTAGTCTTAGCGTAAGTTATCTCTAAAAAAATAAAAAATAATACACCCGATTTTTATCTGCTACTTTAAAATTCTCGAGATAGGGTACTCCGCATAATAATTTAATGTTTCCTGTTAAAGCCGCACTTGTGAATAAGTAGACTACTTAAGTGCACGGCACCTATTAAAAAAAAACAGCACACCGGATTTTTAACTTTTTATCTTAGCTACTCTACTCTAATAGCTGCCCTTGCACGAAGATTAGCTTTAAAAAATAAAAAGATGTATAGAAAAAGTATTCAGTAGTGCTAACGTAATTAGAATTGATGGTTAAACAAACTTACCTGTAAATGAAGTTTGACCATAATTATACGAGACGTTGCATCCGAAGGGATTTAATATTCACTTGGTAGTCCACTTCTCATTCTACTAGGCATCGCACAATATTTTAGAGATCTGGAAAAAAAAGTTTTAGTACCTACCCCCCGCCTACGCCCCAGCCGGCGGCGGCGTTCCCGTCTTATGTCATTCATTTTAGAGCTATTTCCTATTTCACGCAATCGGGAGGCTTGCCTTTTGGTAATAAGCATGCCGGGGATTGGGCGGGTAATAAATCCCTTCGGATGCAACGTCTCGTATAATTATGGTCAAACTTCATTTACAGGTAAGTTTGTTTAACCATCAATTATACTTCAACGTTGCATCCTCGAGATTTAATATTCACTTGGTAGATGTTTAGCGATGGTGTGAAATAGGTGGGAAACCGAAAGAAAATTTGTGCAAAGGAGATAGATTTAATCTTACACTATTAGTGTTGTAACTAACAAGGACTAACATGAAATATTAAGTCAGAATCACATACCATTATTGCGAAGCTATTACCATCCTCCATGGCCAAAGGTCTGTTATAAAACCTTGCAATTACAAGGGAGTTTCCGGTCCATCCCGCGGTTTTCTTTATAATATCGACGGATATGCCCCTCCGAGCAGCTGCTGAGATAGTGGCATGGCGCGTGCTGTGCGCCCAGAAAACAGTGGTATTGACTCCACCCTCCGTCGTTACATTTTCAATCCAACGGCTGATAGTTGGAGCGGTTGTGTTATGGACGGGTCTTTTAACGGTTAGTAATAACCTATCGGTTTGTGGATGGTCCCGGTAACCTTTAGTAGTTTCAATGTAGGATAGTAATGTCCTCGCGGGACATATTTGTTGCTTATTAGGAAAAAAAAAAAAAATGAATAATGTCGGCATTGCGCGGCCTGGTGCAAATGTTTTAATTGCTTAATTAATTATTATCGGTGGTGACATTGACATTAGTCAAACGAATCAAAGATAGCGTCTGCACTCGTCGTGCAGTTGACAACGCGCGAAGAGCCGTCAATTTCTTAGACAGTTTGTCTATACTCAATGTGTCATTTGGGTACCATGTGGCCAATAGGTCCAGTACTAAATTCGGGTCCCAGGTTGACTTGTATTTAGGAAAGTTGGGTCTAATCTCAAATATACCCTTAAAAATCTATCTATTTCATCATTATTACCTACTTGTTTGCCTAAAAACAGAGCCAAGGCTGGTCGGAGAGTATTTAAAGTAGAATAGCTAGCACTTGCTGCAAACTGTGATGTTGGAGACGTTAATATTATAGGGATATCTATTACATAATAGTTCATGTGAATTAAGTCTACTAAATAGTATACTTAATTTACCCTGGGTGAATAAGCCAAAGTGAATTAAGTCTACGGACCCTCAAATTTCTATCAGTGCAGAATTGCCACCATTTTTAATAGCACTATCGTATTGTTTAATCGAATTTGTAGACAATGATGCAATCATAATATCTGTTGTCTCGGCACTCAGAGATTGTCTTGCGTACGCTCCCCTGATAATAGAGATGACACCAGGGTAAGTCGCCTCCAAAGGTGGTGGCGGGTCCTGGAAGGAGGCAGTAGCAAACCTGGCTTAGGTTTAAAGTGTACAGGCTTTAATTTGGACAATTTAAGAAAAGAAAAGAAAAAAGGGGATATCACGGCTGGCTTGGCCAGTATGGAACTACGATTAAGCCCGTGGTATTATCGTTAACAATTTTCCGTAAGCATTTCAAGATCAATGAAAAGGGAGGAAAGAGTAAAGAAATACTTATTCCCCACTCCAGTCTATAGTAAATGCATCTATATTATAGGCTTCGGGATCTCGATGTCATGAGATGTATATTAAGCATTTGGCGTTATTTTTAGTTGCAAAGAGGTCTATTTCAGGACAGCCATAATACGTGTCAACTATTTTTTGGAATGATAGAGTAGGTATCTAATGCTTCTGTTAAAATTAATTAATTTTATCTCTAAATTTAATTTATTTTTATAATATTAACTTGACATTGTTACTTTCATTTGACATGTCCATTTGTATTGAAATTTAAATTAGTAATGTAAATTGTGATATAATTTTGACTTTGTGTTATGTTTAATATGTTAATTTTTACAAAAATAATGTAAGGCTGAACTAAAAAATTGATTATGGGGAAAAAGTTGATACTACTTTTTAAAAACTACCTACGTAAATGAAATATTATTATATTGTAGTCTTTAATAAGCCAAATGTTCATAATCGTCAATTTAAACCTTTGAGAATGCCGTGAGGCAAAACCGGTTAGGCTAACAATAAATATCTTGGAAAAAAAAAACCAGTGTGTTATCATCAATAATGCATAAAGTTTAAAATAAAAAAATAAAAAATAAAAATAAGGGAGGTCATAGACGTCATTGCATTCTCTTAATAGTAAAGAATTTCTCGTGTTCGGATCGTTTGGTATATGACCAACCGTACGACACTGCAGGACAGGCGGAGCACAAGAGTCCTAAATATTGGCATAAAGTGTCGTTTAGAAATCTTTTCGATGTAATCCGTTAATTTTGTACGTTTTCGGTAATTTCAAACACGTACCACGTGAATCTAATTCAAATCCTAAAAATATCTATGCCTGTTTTGGTATTAAGTTACTTTTTGTATAGTACTTACTACATACAGTAGAAACTAATAGTATACAAGCACTTTTATTTAATTAATTAGATATTACTTCATACAACAATGGTCGGTAAATAAACAGAGATAATCATCAGTGGTTTATATATTACCTCCGCAAAAAGTTTTTTGAATTAAGAATAAATCTAAATGTACCGTCACCTTTAATAGTTAGGAAATTTTTTTGATAAAAATTGACCAGGTTTATAATCACACTTTATAATTGCCCCGAGTACCTGTAATTTAGATATTTCTAGAACTATTTGTTGCTCGGTAAGGCAAAATTAAGTTAATGTTTTCGGGTACATAATGTTGTACCACTGAATTTTTGAACAGGATATGAATACCTTGAATTTACTGTAAGTACAATAGGATCGTCGGTAATGTTTTTCCACTCCTGTAGGAAGTGGCGAAGACGACCTGCATGGGATATTACCTGATCTATAACTTACGCGTCTTGTTGGCTGGCCCGCTGGTCTTCCCTGCCGTTGGCGGGCGGTCCGCTGACGGGGCGGTTCGTTTGCTCCCTGGGCCAGTGTATCGGTCCCTCGGCCCTGTGGATACTTGCAGGTTAATGTGGTACCGTCGCGTCAGTACGCTTTATTTGGAGTCCTGTCTTTTCGGCAGTTTTTGACGCCTTTATCTTCTCAATTAGAAGTTCTCCGAAAATAAATGTGTCTCTTTTAACGTCCGCGATCATTCAGGTAATATTTCTTTTTTTTTTTTTTTTTTTTTTTAATCAGAGGAGGGTATAACTAGTCTCCTCCTGGTCTTTGTATTATCATGATGTAAATCTAGGAAGATTTGACTAATCTCAGAGACTTTCTTCCGGAGTACCAGTTTGTCAGTCCTGCAATTCCTAATCCGAGATGGTCTTGGGCTTTTTGTGAAAGTTTATCTCTCTTTCTAATTGGATCACCCAATGCTGGTGTGATTTCGGGATTTAATAAAGGGGCTTTAGCCAGGCGAGAGTTGTCTGGAATGAAGGTCCTGTCAGTTATCTCCTGTTTTGCTTCTTAGTAAGGCCATCCGTTAAGATACGCCCCCAACGTTTAGCAATTTCATCGGGAATAGCAGGACCAAGGACCTCATCTTTCCTCTTTGGATCCCCAGGGCCTCTAAGATATCATTGGAAAGAGGTACTGTCGCATTAGCCAAGTCGGAGCTAGAATTTTCGGCTGCTTCCATTGGGTCGAACCCCGATAGTGTTGGCTCCGTAGGAGTTGGGTCAGAAGATATTGAAGGGCCGGCTCAGGCAAGGACCTGGATTGTCTTTATTGACATTTTGTGTAGGAGCGGGGAACACTAGGGATGGTAAGCTACCATCAGAATCGGAGTGCAGTTCCCAGCTTTGAATAGTTGCGGCTGAGTCGCCCCACGGCCGCCTCGCGTCACTTATGTAAGTGTTATCCACGTTATGCAATTCTGTTAGTACAAAACAGGAACGATTGCGTTACCTCTCTTACTACTTTCGTAGTAGTGTATTTTCAATGACATCTAGGTCATTTTTGTATTTTTGAGTCATTGGGCGTAATCACGTTACGACACGAGACTGTTAGTTATCACTATCAGCCGTGATCACGTCACGGAGTATAGCGAGTAGTGTACCGCTTGAGCGGAAATAAATATATGGGTTATCAGCTGTGATCGCGTCACGCAGTATGACCACCTTCACTAGGTACCCGTAAAGGGTAAGTATCCGTAATTATCGACTGTGATTACATCACCGATAGTAGGATCTCGCCAGGTTATGTACACAAAAGTACCTGTTTATTCCCAAAATAACATGGAGCAACGGAGAAGAACGTTAGGTTTTCTTATCATCGTATTGCGCTGTACCATGTAGGTACGACAAGCTAGTTTGTAAGAGTATAGTAGACTTTCATATTTATAATTTATAATATACCATAGTAAAGTTACATGTGTTTTCTTATCATCGTATTGCGCTGTACCATGTAGGTACGACAAACTAGTTTGTAAGAGTATAATAGACTTTCATATTTATAATTTTATAATATACCATAGTAAAGTTACATGTGTATTCTTATCATCGTATTGCGCTGTACCATGTAGGTACGACAAGCTAGTTTGTAAGACTATAATAGACTTTCATATTTATAATTTATAATATACCATAGTAAAGTTACATGTGTAACCCGACCGTATTACTTGGAACAAAGTGGTAAAAAAGTTCACGACTTACCCTCATCCGAGTGTCTGAAGAATAATTTCGTAATTGATTTTCTAATCGCCTAATTTTCTTACGAATGTGTTTACTTTTGCATTGTTTACGTTTCCCCATATTCACTTTGCTTAATACACACTAAAAAACTGGCAAAGTATATAAGAATTCACAGAAAAATATTTAATTTGATTTAATAGGTGTTGCGATGCCCGCACAAGAAAAGCGAATGACATAAGACGGGAACGCCGCCGCCGGCTGGGGCGTAGGCGGGGGGTAGGTACTAAAACTTTTTTTTCCAGATCTCTAAAATATTGTGCGATGCCTAGTAGAATGAGAAGTGGACTACCAAGTGAATATTAAATCTCGAGGATGCAACGTTGAAGTATAACTACTATTGAGTCGGCAAATAAGTACAAGGAAATGAAAAAAAGTTACTGATGCGCGACGCCAACCCTAATGTAAGCTCGGCTCTGCTTTTCACTAGCAGAAATAACGCTAAGTAAATATTACTTTCAACTGGATGTCTTCGAAATACAACCGGAAAATAGCGTTGCAGCCTACTTCCCCTAATTATGGTTAGGCTCTTGGATTTTTTTGCATAATACAAACGTCGTTTAACTTTGTGCTTTTCATGAAAAGTTATTTTTGATAGATACCAATGTGCCTAATGATATAAGCACATTATTAATAAAGAAGAGAGACTTAATAAAATCTTTCAGTCAATATCAGTCTCACAAGAATTAAGTGGTATTTAGAAAAAAAAGGTACATAATTAGGTATGTTTATTCATGCTTAGAAGATTAATATAATAATGAAAGGTGTACCTAATGCAAATTATAAATGACTTAACATTATATTTATAATCATATTCGCTCCGTGGCACAATTCTGTTACAAATTTTCTGTAATAGCACATAGTTTAACGTAAGTGCAACTATAGTGTACCTACTTACATACTAGATGAAATTTGCCTGGAAGGTAAAACATTTCTGCTTACTCCTTCGAAGAACATAAGCGTAAGCATGTAAAAAAAATGAAAAGTATGTTGTGGTATGGTAGAAGATGTCGTGACCAAAATTGTGAGAGTTATATTAAATGGTTCAGACATATAAAGAAGATGGACGAAGGAATATTGGAGAAACGCATTTACGTCAAGAGGGTGAATGGATATACCGATAAGAGTCGATCTATACTATACTGTGCCTATACTACATTTGGTTTGGTACGTAACTAAAAGTAAACCATCTCGGTGTGTATATTTAATAGGTTTTATTTAAAACTCAGTTTAATGATTGTTTTCTATTTAAAAACGCATTTTAAAGACTAAAAACCGAAGTTGAACCACAGTTTCTTAGTATTTTTTTGTATAAATATGCTTATAATTATTTAATAAAAAAAATTGCTACATTTACAGTTATTTACCTTTTAGTAAACTTTAGTACCTACTTTGTCGTTACCTTCAATACCTAATCGAGAGGAGTATAGGTGCCATCATCATCATCATCTTAACGTTGTCCGGAGCCTCGCCCGACAATGGTATGGTACCGACTTGCAGATGAGGTTGACTTGGCTTGCCTACGTCGTTGGGTTGGCCTATGCGTACTTACATATTTCAAATATGTATAATCAAATCGAAAATATTTTAAAGAAGGAAGGAAAGAAGAAAGTAAGGAAAGAGGAAATGGGTAAGCAATTATTAAGAAATTTAAAGAAGCAAAATGCTTGCTTATGCCAGTAAGTAGAAAGTTGCTATAACTACCTACTGTAATGGGCAAAACGCACAAATAATGTGTTTGTATAATAAAAAAATAAATAAATGTTTGTCTAATCCACCTCTACCCATATAAGACTTTCAAGAACATGGCGGATTTCAATGCGCTTCCTATATTTCATAGTCTGGTACTTAATACTAATTTATATTGTCCAATAAATCTAGAGTGGTGTTTACGTTATCTTTATAGAGGTGCCCCACACGTGCACGATAATAAAGCTCCGGGATTACGGTTTACGAGTATTGGTTCTGTTCTGTATGGAAAAAAACATGGCGGGTAGGTTAGTGGTTCTGTGTTTTGTATACACTTGTTTAACTATTAAGAGATTCTACTGTTTGCTTTATAGTACTCGATTACTATAACATAAAGTGTATATTTATTTCTGTCATATCTATTTCTGTAAATATTATTGTTCCAGTATTTTAATTAGTAAAGTTACTATCTTTATCGTTACAACTTTTACAAAGCTGTGTAACTGTAACGATTTAGGTATAAAACATGGCGGGTAGGTTATGGTTTTGTGTTTTGTTAACTATTTATAAGAGTTTCTTCTGTTTGCTTATAGTACTTGATTATTGTAACAAAGTGTATTTATTTATTTCTGTCATAATTCTTTCTTTATATTTTATTTATTGATCCAGCTCTATATTTTTTTTTGCTATTTGAATATTTCAAGAATTTGAGCTATTTGAATGTGTAGGTCTAAAGCTTTCAAAGCAAACTGGTGACGAAGTATTTATATAAGTGCCAAAGAATCTACAAGGTTCATAAAGTATAATGATGCTGGTAATTACGAAAAGATTGTAACAATTTTTTTTGTCACCTAAATTATAACAAATCTTTATGTCAGTAAACGTTAAAAAAAAACAATGTAATACCACAAGAAAAGGAAAAGGGTCGTTTGCATGCCTGAAATCCCCGTAAATCTCATTGATAAATGTATGTATCAACATATTTTGTGAGATTTCGGTATACCTGGCACGTTATTCATAAATATTTGTATGAGTGCGAGCCTAATGTGTTTTCGTAATACGTGCGCCGCGCGGTAAAATAAGCCGTCTTAAGATAAGAACGATTACGCGAACCGATTGAGGGACAGCAGCTATCACTTTGGTAATTTATCATTTATCCGATCCCCACGAAAAGAACTTGTAACTAATAGTAACTAGTAAGGAGGTTAAAGACTGTGTTGATGTAAATGATGACTAAGATGACGATTCTCATTCTATCTTTAAGGGGCCCGTATTCTGAAATGACACTCAGTCCTGAATATTGATTTGTCTGAGGATAGATTGACAGATTTGACGGATTGTCTATACAATCTATCCTTAGATAAATCAAGATTTAGAACCGAGTACAATTCTAGAATACGGGGCTTAAGTCTTGTGGCGTATGTAAAGATATGTATGATATTTTCATTCATTTTTATAGAGGGTTTTAATGTAAAAAATATATATTAATGAATATTAAAATAATAAAATTAGTATTACCTCAGAATTATTTAAGTTGGTAAATGACTTAACGTATGATTCCGTAGCCGACCGCATACGACAACTACCGTCGCACGCAGCAATTGCGCGTAATTCATTGCGGCTTCTCAATGGTCGCCTTTATCCGTATCGGAGCTAAAAAGTAATGGGTACGCTGTATTCGCTGCATGCGTCTGTCGTTATTGTATGCGGACGGCTACGGAATCATACCTTAAAGATGTAAAAAAAAAAAGAATATAATACCTGATATGATATTCAAAAATAGTTCCTACTTAAAAATAATATGCCTAGTTTGTAAAGTTTTTTTAAACTCTCAAATTTTACTCAAATTTATTTCGTGGCCATGAATATGTTTCAATATTGTATGTGAAATGTAAAACTATTTTACAACACACCTGCTCATAAAAGTGCTATTATTTTACCGCAATTAAGCACGGAATGACACCTATTATAAAACTGTGACTTTTTCATTGCTATTATTCACAAAAGTGAGTTATAGATTCTTTTTTAAATTTTATAGGAAGTGCCTATAATTGTCTATGTTCTTAAAAAAGTTTTGATACAAAAAATAACGTGTTTAATAGTACGAATAAATTAATACGCCTATTGTATGGTCATTTGATGCATTTTCGTATTTAAATAAATAATTTCAACTTGTAATACTTGTGTAATAAACAAAATTTTCACTCAAATTTAACTTTTTTTTTTCTCTAAGTACAGAAAAAAAAAACAGAGTAAAAAAAAGTTAAGTTCAAACCTCATTTTTTTTTAAATATGGTCGACCGCCATTGTTAAATGCGCGCGCATAGGAAAACGAATTAATTTGTAGTATTGTTTATTTAGTATTTGTAGTATTATTTAATTCGCAAGTGTGTTGTAAAACGTCGTATGGCACGTGTGAGCATGATGATTACCGTCCTCGGCTGTCTTAAGACCCTCGCCTGGCGGCTCGGGTCTCAATGGCGCCTCGGCGGTAATCACCAACGTTGCTCACTTGTACCATAATGTACTATTATTTTCAAATTATTCATCACATTTGGAAGCTTCTTATTAAACTAATTTTACATTTAGTTTAATGTTTTTAAACGCTGCTTTATGCAAAGTTAGTAAGTACAGTTCGTGAGAGGCTACCTAAATTTATTACTTTTTTACTTTTATTACTAACAAGTGAATTATAAAAACACGCCTGCTAACATAACTGACACACATGTTGTGCTATGCCAAGAACAAGTCATATTTAGGTCAAACTAATACGAATTGCGAATAATCGAATGGGCATTGCTCCAAATTCCGGATTATTCTTTAAAAAATATTTTCATATGTAAACGTTACTGGGCCTTTAGCCATAGAGTCATTGTCCGACATTCTTGCAGAATTTGGTTATACATTTGAGTCTAATATCGTTTTGTTTTTTATTTATTCCTTAGTAAGGTATTATTTAAGTAGTGTGCGTTCTAGTATGAGATGTTCCACGGTTTTGGCTAAATTATTCGATAAGGCATCAATAGCCAAGACATTTAGTGTTGGGAATCTTCTTATATATGTAGGTAATTAAGGGGTAGTAATTTATATTGAAGACTAGTATTTATGTCCACAGCAAGAGTTACCTCTGGATTAAAATTCTCTTAAGAAGGCAGAGTTAACGACTCCAGCCTCTCCGATGGGTGGATGATACACCTGTGTCACTCACAAATAGTGTGGCTTTCTATTGGTAAAATGATTTTGAAAATCGGTTCTGTAGAACCAGTGATTACCTCCTAAAACGTCACAAACTCATAAACTTTACCGCTTTGTAATAATAGTATAAATCTACCAAACACTCCAAAAATCTTTTTGATAATAATCAGAAACGTTTTCATAAAATTTGTTCTTTTTTCAAACAATCACTTCGTTATTCAACTTCTGAGGTTTATATTAAAGAAAAGGATAACTCAAACAAGGGCGATATAACGCCTGAGTTGAACAACGAGTCATTAAGGGGATGTGATCTATTTATAGGGAGTTAGCTCGTATTTCATCCTCAAGGAGAGGCGTTATGTGCCGCACGTGGTGGCCATCAAATGGACATCCGTTGGACTTGAATCAGTTCGAAGTAGGGGGCGGCAGGCCTATTTCAAAAGAGATTAGGAATAATCCTTTAGTAATTATTTTTTGGACATAATTATTAAAAATGGATTTAAGAACAATGTGACGAGAGGTACAAAACAATTTTGTGACTTAAGACTTCGCTGCTGATTTCTCTTAATTAACTGTGGCTAAATTATACAATAAGTGCCCAACAAACATTTTAGTCGTATAAGTGAAAATTACACGACTTAATGTTCTATAAACGTCGTATAGAAGTCATTTTAGGTTTTAATACGACTCAGTGCCTCTTTATCCTTATACAACTTGTAGTCGTATAAAGACGTCGTATAAACGTCTCCGCGACTGTTTTCTATGACCATTATACAACTTTCATTGGTAAAACCGATGATGTCGTCTTACTAACGTCTATACAACTTTTACACCAAACTGAATCGTATTAGAGTCGCAAGAACTACTTATACGCGATAATCGTAATAGAGTGATAAATTGCACTCTTACACGACTTTTAGTCATTTTGAACACTATTATACTACCATTAAGTGACTGAATGTCGCATAGCTGTAGAGTACCTTAACATTACAAGTCAGTCATTCTTTATCTCTATTTTTAATGAAACTGAAGGTGGTTCCGTACAAAATTTAATTTTGAGTTCAGGAGAGTTCCTTGCAAAATCAAGCGCAGAAAGCGGATCTAGTTGTTTTGAAGTAGTAGAGACAAAACAAGATAAATAAGATGAAAAATTTGAAAAAATATGTTTCAGTGATAGTGAAATAGACTATGAAAGCGAAAGCGAAACCAGCAAAAATGATAAACTTCGGATAATGAAAAATTCGTTAAAGCGAGAAATTCGTTATTTCAAGGGTCGTTATATCAAGGTTGCACTATATAATACAGTGGAATTACGGAATTTTCCTCTGGGGCAATTCCGTGGACATAAATACAATATTTATACTGTGCTCAAAATCTCTTCTTCCGAAATGACTATAAAATCGCCCTGTCTATTTGCATATTAGAAAAAAAAGAGACAAGTGATATTTCAAGGTCCGTTTCTTACCTATTTGATTCATATTTATATAGGTAGGTAACTAGAGTTTGTATGTAGAATTACGCAGCTCTCTATGTACTGGGTGGCGCAAAAGTACTGGCACTAAAGAAAATACCTTTATTTTTTTTATATGACATTTTCTGTCATTCTGTTGTTGAAAATTGTGTAGTGAACAAATGTAAAATACACTGAAAATAAACATGGACGGTTTTACTCCCCAAGAACGTGGAATAATTGTGTCAATGTTCTTACGGAATAATTCATCAGTGATAAGAACACAACGTGAATTTCGTCGACGATTTCCCCACCGTCCGGCACCGATTGGTCGCACAATTCGACGCTTTGCCACACGCCTTGAAGCAACTGGCTCAACATTGGATAGACCTAAGTCTGGGAGACCAAGAACAGGCCGTTCAGCTGAAAATATCGATGCTGTGCGCGAAGATGTGGAAGAGTGTCCAGAAACATCAACGAGGCGACGTGCCACGCAATTGGGCATTTCCAGACGGACCCTGCAGCGTATTTCGGTGAAAGACTTAAAGATGTTCCCGTATAAAACTCAAATGACTCATCAGCTGCTGCCTGCTGACCACCGAGCTCGTCTAGATTACTGCCAGCGCGTCATAAACCTCAACCTTGAAGAGGATGATTTTCCTTCAAAATTGGTTATGAGTGACGAAGCGCATTTCCATCTCTCAGGGCATGTCAATAAGCAGAATACTCGGTTCTGGGGCACTGATAATCCGCGCATTATTCAAGAAACACCTCTACACCCACCAAAAGTTACTGTATGGTGTGGCATCTGTGTTGACAGAGTGATCGGACCCTATTTTTTCGAAGACGCTGGAGGCAATGCGATAACTGTCACTGGAGAACGCTACAGAACCATGTTACGTGAGTTTTTGATACCCAGTTTGGACGAATTGGGGCTGGAGCACATCTGGTTTCAACAAGACGGCGCTACGGCACACACAGCGCGCGACACTATGGACTTAGTGAGGGACGCTTTTCCAGGCCGAGTTATCTCTCGTTTTGGCGATTTGCCTTGGCCTGCAAGATCACCCGATCTGACCAGTCCAGACTTCTTTCTTTGGGGTTTTTTGAAATCTCGGGTGTATGTGAACAAGCCACAGACTCTCGCAGCTCTAAAAGAAAACATTCGTCAAGAAATAACGAACATATCGCAGGAAGTGTTACGGCAAGTTATGCAAAATGTCATAAATAGGGCTCAAATGTGTATCAACTCTGGAGGTCACCATTTAAAAGACATCATCTTTAAATCCTAATGGTACGAAATTTAATGGTACAAATATACATTTAAAAAAACCTAAATCTAGTTTTCTAATTTAGAAAAAATGTTATAGCCGAACCAAATAGGGTCTTTACTTTTGCGCCACCCAGTATATCACCATGGAAGTTATAAGTAAATAAAATAGTCAAGTAATATTGGTTGGTTTTATTTATTTTAAATGGTGATAGAGATGTGTGTGGATATCCATAGCCATCTCAAATACATAATTATGTATTAACTTCGAAAAATCTATCTTGGTTAAAAACTTATCGACGTCCATTAAATCACATCATATTATTTTTACTAGATACTAAAATAAAATTTAAAATTTACTCGTTGAACCCTAATTTTGTTAATATGGCGGCTAATTATTGCACATAAAATTAACTGCACAGAATGAAAGGTCGTTTTGTAGTCGTATTACGGTTGTGTCGCGTCTTAGAGTCGTATAAAAGTAACTTTTAGCACGTGCGCTAAAAATATAGTGAGAAATGTTGTTTAATTTTAAGTATTTCTAAGGCGCGTGCATTATACTAAGAAAACTAGCGCATATTACACGATAAAATTAATTTCCCAATAGATTAATGCACTTCAACACGCATTTCGAGATATAACATATTGAAATTAAATGAATATGGCTAACTTAAACTAGGTAGAGTTTTGACAACTCTAATTTATAATGTCTCTTTCACTCTTCACTGTTATGAGTACAACAAAATTCAATAAAAATGTCGTCATTTGCACTGGTATTCGACAAAGTGTCGTAAAACAGTGGTATTGTAGACCATAATGCAGCAAAAAGTGAATTTCACTACATCTATGCGACCATTATACGACTGAATATGTCATTGATACGACTACTATGCGACTCTTATACAACTCTAAGTCGTATAAAATGGGCCCTTTTTCGGTCGTAACGACGTGATAACGACGTTTTGGCGACATGCTTATACAACCAAAAGTTACATTCGGCACGTTGTGGCGACTTCAAAAATGTTTGTTGGGTGACTACAATATTGAGTTCTGCAAGTCTTCTTGCTCTTGCATTAGAAGGTTTCTTCAGGGTCGGTAGCACGAGTGTAACGACCCACGTACGTTCATAGGTCACGGTGACTACTTTCCATCAGGTGGGCCGTGTGCTTGTCTGCTACCTAAATGATATAAAAAAATACAGTTCGTAATCTTGATATTAATAATTAATAAATTATTTTGATAGTTGTTAGAAGAAAACACTACTCACGCTCCAAGGGAATTGTAAATCCGAGGCTCATCACACCCGCCACAACCAATACCGTCGTCAATCATTATGATTTCAAAACTATTTTAACACATATTCATTAAATAAATCCATTAACTATAATATCACGTGATTCGAACATTCAATGTCAATTAACACCTCCATTTTTAAAAACCAAAACTAAACACAGAATCCAAAAGTTCTGTATAAAAAAGAAACAAACAAAAAGTATGTAACCACTTATAATCCCGCATTTAAAAATATAATTTTAAAAATAGAACAACAGTGCACATCTGTTTGGATGCACGCTTAAGGGCGTTCATAATGAGAGTTGAAGTTGATGAAGACACGGTTAGCGCACCATCCGTCTTTGTCACGACATGAAGATGCCAACTGTACCATGCTTACTTTTTGTATGACGAACATAGTTTAGGAAAACCTTTATTTTTAGATGCATTTTTGTTGTTAGCCGACATGGGTGTAATTTTGTTGTTGACATAAATATCGTTAGTACAGGACGACTCCTGTACTCAAAGTTTCTGTTACTATTATGATGAGACGACTTAAGACAATTACAAAATATCTGCTAATAGGGATTCAAATGTCTATATGAAACCAGTACAGTACTTTTTCTCGTGAGGAATTCATCTGCAGAACTACATAACAATCTTGAAATACTTTTAAAATACATTCAATTAATTAGATATTCAATTTAATTCTAAATGATTAAAAGGGGCTTGTATTAAAATATATTATGTCGGCCGCGGACAGACATAAGTTTCCTGTATTTTATAATTTCATATAGATCCTATTATTAAATTCTAATATTACAAAGAACGACTTTCTGTCACATTTAAAAAGATAAATTCTATGCCAAAGGACCAAGCGTAAAGCGTGGTAATTGGATTTTTAAGGATGTTAATTAATCAATCTTCTCTTAATAGAGCACTTTTATAGATTCTAAAGCTATTTTCGGCACCAGAACCTAAAAATAACTTTTAGCGAATTTTGGCCTTTAAATGGAGTAAGAAAACTGCGGAACCTGAGACTGTAACTGTGTTCTTTGTGTAGTCGACAAAGGGTCTAAGCAACTTTATATGAAAAGGTGTGTAGGTATAATTTTCTTTGTCGCCTGTACATTATGAATGCACTCTCTGTGTTTAATTAGTAGGAAAAAGCAGAAATATAAATATAATTCTACGTTACCCATAAAAGGCCATTAATTGGATTTGAGATTTTTCCGTTAAAAATTCTGAATGGCATTATTTGACTTGCAATAACAACGTGACTTGTTCCTTTTAACTCCCGTTGTCAATTAAAGTGAGTTTCTCCTATCCTGCTGCTCTTGTATACTTCTTGTTCTGTCCTCCTTAAAGTACTCACTTGTAGACTATTGTGCTTAGACAATAATTAAATTCGTTTGCCTCAGTACAAAGTCAATCTCGGCAATGTCAGTAATACAAGTTATTAAACTATTTTGGATCCGAAAATATGACTTTAATATCCACTCTATTTGAATTCTTTACATTCCTCGACCTGCGATTTCTAATGGAATTTGCAAATTACTGTTGCTTAGAATGAAGTTAAAATATTTTTGAATAGCTATGATTAAATTTTAGTACCTATTTAATTAAATAGACAAAATAAGCGGGGCGTGAAAAAGCATCTGATGAGGCCGTCAAGCTGAGTGCCACCATTGTAACATGGTACGTGTTGTAATGGTGGCCCTCTTTTCAGAGACTTTGCCTTCAGCTTACCATCAGGCGAGGCGAAGTCAAATTGACGTGTCCTATATAAAAAAAAAAACATATTATTACACGTCAACTACGATGTACCTACAAGTGACTTTTCAGCATTTATCACCATACGTTGAGGAATTATTATGTATTGCTAATTTTAATTATACTACTACATCATTCTTTTTTCCTGTGCATGGTTCTTGAGAACTACCTATTATATTATCCTCATACCTAATATAATCTTTTTTTTATCGTTTTTTTTTGTAACTACAAGTAAGTTGCAGACCATATTTTAAATGTTCAATTTTACTGATCAAAACAAAAAAGACTATATTTTATTTTTACTTTGAACACTCTAAGTTCCATTTATCTTTCTTAACGTATTTCATTTTACTCGTTAACCCAAGTAAAGCAATATTAAACACATACTTTACGTTTATCTTATTTATAAATGCTGAACGAAAAAACTGAGAAAATTTAAAGTGAGAAAATTGAAACAGAGTTACTGTTCAGTTTTCAGAATGTCTCTAAATCTATGCATGCAAAGAAATCAATCTGATAAAAAGACATGAAATACTAGTATATCTCTATGATCAAGCGATGCAACGTGGCATAGTAATTCACTTGCATGCAAGGAGCCAGCCAAGCAAAATAGGTCAGTGAGGTGTCGACGACGAACTAGTCGCAAATGTAAACGCAGACGTCTGTATTAAGGCAAAGCACAGTGCGACACAAATCATTTCTGTGTCGCTTGATGCGTTGTATGAGGTAGACGATGTGGTGTTTACGATGGATTGGAAGAGTTCGTGCCAGTAAGTGAGAATCGATATAGTGACTGGAAAATATTGAATGAAACTTGTGAATCTTTTTGCACAAAGAAGAAGTCGGGTTACTGTTTGCGAAGTTACTAAAGTGTGAACCATTGAAATCACATTGAATTTCTGTTTGTTATCCTAGGGAAAATAGAAATGATGCGTGCAAATTTATTGCATAGACTAAAACAAATAATAATGTTTCTGGTCTTAGCATACATTTTTAACATACTGGCTGCAAAATTCGGTAAAATTCGCAAAAGATAAATACTCTCAAAGACAACAAGACTCTTTTAGTTTTAGGTTGATAATTTAGTAACTTAGGCAGTGTGTCTGTGTGTTATACTATGACTAAAAAAACATTAGTTAGTGGTAAATGTACAAGTGTAGGGTCTTCATTTTAGTGTTTGGAGTTTACCAATGTATAAATACAAGTTTAAGTTTTTTATACACTGCACACTGCACCAAAACTTCTGTTATTACTTCAAAGCATTGTTTACGTTTATTTTTTGTTTGACGATAGTAAAGATTTTTATCTTAAGAAATATCTAATATAAATGACAAATTAATGTAAAATTAGTTAGGTATATGAACTTCCTGTTAAGTTTTTATAAAAAACATAATATATTCCTGTTTCCTGTGAAGGGTGTGAGGTAGTTGTAGGTTTGAGGTAACATAATAATCCTAGCTTAAAATACCTACCCATATGTCAAGATATATATCAATTTGTTTGTGCCATAAAACCAACTGGTTACGAAATGTTTGTTTAGGGTTTAGGCCTTATCCTGTGACAACATGTAATAAAACCTTAACTCAAGATATGGCCCTTCTCAAAAGACACAATAGATAATACTGTGTAGAAAGGTCTAATATCAATACTGATTGCATTCTTGGTGGCAGTGTACTAGTGAGTATTAATTTAGATACTACCATTCTATTGGATTCGTTTGGATTTCACCGTTGAAAGGAACCGAGATCACTTAAAAATAAACTGCCTTATCACTTATCACGTATAGACCCAGTTTAGTTGAACGATTTTTTGTTAATGACATACAGCCTTACCATCATCTCTTTTTTTCTACAAGCCTGTCGTTAGCAGACCATGTTATAGTACCGTGTCATTAACTCTGCATTACAGCCTAGACTATAATATATGAGTCATTCACCATCTCGCGATCGTCAAATTCGCGAGCGCGCGCGAGTTGGCAATTTTCGATTTGGAATTATTTTTGTGTCATCAACTCGCGCGTTTGTGAAAATATGACGTATTTGTGTACAGTCAGCTACAAAAACGTTGTAATAGATTAAATTAGGTACCTATTTTAAATGTCCAAGATATTTTAGGCTAGCTTTACATGTAACGCGCGTTAACGGAGGTCAGTGGTTACTCGGGACATTATATCTTGCACCTAAAATGTATCTTTTGAGGATAGCATGTGGTGCTACGGCGGGAGCCAGGACCTCGTTAGTCTCGTGATTCAGGTCTAAGATACGGGTCCCGATCCCGAGGTATAAGCGCTATCTCAATATAGATTTATACGACTTGAGTTTGAAGTAAAAGAAAACGGCAAAATGCTTATTTTTTTAATAATAACTAACAATATTCAGCGAATCAACAATATTACAATGACTCAAGAATTTCGTCTGTTACTTATTATGTGTATTGTCGAAAGCTAAATAAATATAACAAAAATCAAATCAACAACGTAGTCATCAATAATGTAAGGGGAATTAGCAAAAGGGTGACCCTCTTTTCAGAGAATTTGCCTTCAGCTTACCATCAGGCGAGGCGAAGTCAAATTGACGTGTCCTATATAAAAAAAATGCTAAATTATAAAGTATGGAAGTTGAAGTTTTTGGTCTTATTTCATCAGTAATAATAATCAACAATATCACAATAACTCAAGAATTTGGCTTATTACCTATTGTGTAAACTGTCTAAAACTAAGTAAATAAAAAAAAGAAAAACAAACAATATCATAATTTGTACCTAGAATTTTTCTTTTTTGTTACGAGACGTCCTTCCAGAATCGGTTCAGCCACTTTGGAGACTATCCGTAGCCAACAATCCGTAGACAGATCACAAAATTAAAAAAAAAAAACTATTTTGTTATAGGTATCTCGTATACATACTAATAATATAAATGCGAAAGTAACTCTGTTTATCCATCTGTTTGTGTGTTATTTTAAAGTTACAGACACTCAATCTATACTAATATTATAAAGAGGAAAGATTTGTTTGTTTTTTTGTTTGTAACGAATAGGCTCCGAAACTACTGGACCGATTTCAATAATTCTTTCACTTATAGAAAGCTACACTATCTGGGAGTAACATAGGCTATATAACATCACGCTACTACTAAAGGGAGCGGAGCAGTGAGCATAAATGTCAATAAATCGGGCAGATTTCCATACATTCTTTACTAATATTAGATTTGTATTTTTGTATTCGAGTAAACTCAAGAACTACTGAACCGATTTCAAAAATTCTTTTACCATTAGAAAGCTGCACTATCACTGACTAACATAGGCTATAATTAATTTTCAAAAAAATAGGGATCCTGGATAAAACTTCAATAATGTAACCCAAGGTGTAAAAAAATGACCTAAAAAATTCCTTACATCGCGTACGCTGCGAAAACTATTGAAGATAGAACAAAATAATGTACTGTAGAAATGTATAACTTAAAAAGGTCTACATAAAAGTCCGCGACAGCATATGTCTATCTAATAAGGGTAGCTCACAATAACCATTTTTATCTTTCACAAATTATAAAAAAAATGTGTCATTTTCGAAGCTATTTTTAACAATATAGTGTTAAGCCTTATCTGACTAAATACGTTAGATACATTGTACATTTAATGTAGATCAAAATTGCCCTTTACACTGTATAATTATAATGAATATTTTAGAATCTATTGCAGTATGAAAGTAACGCGCGACGATATAAATTCAAGCCGAAATGCCGATCAAAGTCAGACCACGGAATCTATACCTTTATATTAATTCTTATCTAAATAAATCGTTTGGTATTTAAGATTGTTTCAATACCTGTTGATTACTTTTTGAATTATTGAAATCGGACGTTCTATTCAAAAGATATTACGAAATTATAATGTCAATAAATCCGGTAAATTACCATACATTATTTGAAAACTAATTATATTACGGGCATGGGCTAAAAGGGTGCAACCACGGGTGTTCGAAGTATTTCACGAGCGAAGACAGGGAAGGTCAGCTGAACACAAGATGCAACGGTAACGGGATCCGAATGCGGGATTGGAACCTTCATGTGATGCATCCTGGGTAACGGAGGCATTAACGCCCCTCACCCATGGGAGGCGCTACCGCCTACGGCAAATACATACAGCAACGGGAGCAGCTCTATAGAGGGCTGCTCAAAGGCTTCCCACATGTCCCTCTGACTACGAGGAGGCCCAGTAGAGAGCAGGAAAGGGAAGGGCTGGTCACCGAGGGCGGACGTGAGGATTATAGGTCCGGCCTCCTGTCATCCCTTCACGCCCGTCTCCTCCCTTTCCGGAATTCGATGGGACATCGTGCTTCCCACTTCTGAGAGGGCCATCTTAAAATTGTAGATGGCCCAGGGTCAGCCGGGGGGTGCGGAAAATGCCCTAGGCAATTTTACACTCCAGCAACTGAAGACCCGCGACGGCATGCTGTATAGTGGGTCCGAATTCCACATGGCACTCCTGATGGCTGACGGGGATGGTATCCGAGGCAATTTTAGCACGAAAGAAAAGTTTGTACGGAATCCGGATTCCACGCGGGCGGAGCCGCGGGCAACAGCTAGTTTTCTATATTTGTATAGCTTTTTCTATATTTGTATAGCTTTTATACCTAAGCTAAATGTAAAACTTACCTCCACAATACATAAAAAAACACAAAAGGCTGCCACATTTTCACTATACGGCATTTTTAACTTAAATGCATTAAATTTTACTGCACTGTACTGGTGTATATCCACACCCTAGGTTAGGTTAGGTATTTTTTTAACGTTAATAAACAAAAACGCTTCATTTCATTTATCATTTTGCCCAAAACGTATTTACAAGGGCATAATATGAGGTATAAGGTGAATAAGGATTCATACTGACCGGGAAAAGTGATTAGAAATGAAATTTTATCAAATTGCCCATGTGAGAAGGGCATTATGTAGGTATACAGGCCGGTTACTATTCATAGGGACCAGATTTCTCAAGTTGCCCGGAACATATCGACACCTCTGGGTTCAATTGGCGTATAAACCAAAACACGACTTTTCAGGAGAGCAAAAAAACGATTTTATTTTTAGAAAAAAAATCATAACTTTTTTATTTTAGAAGTTACATAAAAAATTTCAAAGAGAAAGATTCTTAGAATTTGGGGATGAAGAAGGCTAAATCATTCAATCATATCTATCTTCTTTGGTTTGGAAGTTAGCATGGATATACGTCTTAGAAAATACCAATTTATGGTGTATACACCCCATGAAAATTGGATGAAAATCCAAATATGGATATAAGCTGTACTCATATCCATATTTGGTAAAATTAAGTTCACATTTACTGATGTAAAAGCACGTAACTGTAGATTTTTTTGCTGTAAAAACTATTTACTTTGCACATCAATAGAATTATAATTAATAAAAACAATCTCGATACTGTTAGAATGTGGCAGAATTACATTAATATTAGTCTTACTACAGAATTGTGGTCGATATATACGAAATTAAACTACCAGGAACGAAATTAACTAAGTTTTATTAAATAAAACAGATAATTATGGCACACATTATCAGTCATGATTAGATTACCAAACTAATAAAGGCAATTATTTAAATCTGTAGCTCTTCCACAGCCATCTCTCCTTCACCGCGACTTCCTCGTACAACAGATTGTCCTCAGGGTCTTTGTCTTTAATTCAGCGGCACTTGAACAGAGCCTGCGCCATTTTGGCCGTGGAACGCGCCAACTTATAGATAAGCTTTTGCCCCTCAGACGATTCCAACTTGTTATATAGCGGTTGCAAGTGGTCTCGTTTGGCCCTGGCTACCGCTCTCCTGGTGGCGCGTTTTGCATCTTTGTACGCGTCGCGGTCATCGAAAGATTTGGACGCTTACCACTTTTTTAAGGAGGGCTTTCTTCACCCTGATCTCTCTCTGCACTGTGTCGTTCCACCACCAAGTGTCCCTGTCATAGATGCATCCACCCTTAGACGTACCGAGCACCGCCCTCCCCGCCTCAAGGATAGCTGCCTGAATCCTGTCCCAGCAAACCTGTACTGGTTCGTCTACAGCATCAGCGCACTTGTCACCGATAGCTGAGACGAGACTTTGGGACTTGGCTTCACCACCACTTGATTCTGCGTTGGCCACGCTCGGCGCGTTTGTCTTTGAGTTTCATGCGGAGGTCCATGACAAGGAGACGGTGTTGGCTAGTGAGACTCTCTCCGGGTATTACCTTGCAGTTGGCCACCCTGCTGATGCTATGCCTCTTAGTGAGTAGGAAATCGATCTGGGTAGCGTGCTCTCCGCTCTTGCAGGTGACAAGAAGTTCGGCTTTCTTTTTGAAGAACCTGTTCACGACGGCAAGTTCGGTGGCCGTACACGTTTTGAGGATGTGCTCACCCTCTGGGTTACGGCTACCGTGTCCAAAACCGCCGTGGGCATGTCGAAACTCCTCACACCTGTCACCCACATGACTGTTCGTGCAGTGGTTTTACTTTAGCAGAATCGAGGGCCAGGGCCTCGATTCTGCTAAAGCAAAACCACCGTCATAACACGGACACTAATAATTTTTTTGAATTTCTACCATTTAATTTGATACTTTAAAGCAATGTATGTAAAATCTAAAATTAAATGGCCTATCGTAGAGTGAACGAAAGCGTGTAGTAAAAATATTGTCATTTAATTTTGGACTTTAAATCTATAGCAATAAAGTCTAAAATTGAATACCATTTTTTGCAATGGATATGGTTTATACGTCCATATGTTATTTAAATCTTTGGATTTACGACCTCAATTTTAAATTACGTTTAAGAAATATATTCATTCGTCACGGTGTAAAAACCATTTACAATCAAGGCAGATCTTACGCCCCGGGTTGGTAAAAATCTTGGTCATAACGTCTTACTAAAAATTTAAAAAAGAAAAATTTGGCTGTTACATTAACATTTTATCTTTTTTGTGGTAGGATGATCTAAATTTTTTGGGTCGTAAAAGCATTTTTTTTGCGAATTTGCACATTTTAAATATACAGATCGATAGGAAAAAAATTCTGAACTAAACGGTGTATATAACTCATTTTGGCCAAAATGGTTTATACGCCAATTGAACCCAGAGGTGTCGATATATACTTACTTTAAGGAATGCACAATAATTAGGTAGGCATATTAGGTTATTATAAAAATATGGAGACAAAAAATGGAATGCACAGTAAAAATACTCCTGAAATCACTTTTTGGAAGCGTGGGAAATAAATAATCGTTTTTTATAGTAATCGATTAGGTATATTTTATTCTTGAAATATATTTTACAACACGATGATTAAATAATAATAACTATCTAATAAAAAAAAGGTTGTGGAAAATATACGATCCTTGAAAAAGATACGAAATTAGTTTGGCATAAAAAAAACCTTACCATCCGACGGCGCGTCTTTTGGGCACTTTACCAGTAAAAATCGATGAGGAGGAATTATTCGATACCCGAACTACGTACCCCAACTATTTATCCATTTTTTATTCCAATAAAAATAATAGCTTTATTTAATATTTTTACAATAAATATATACATTTAAACACTACACTAATTTAAAATGAATTACAAATATCATAAAAAATTTATGTAATAAAATAAAAATTACAATAAATACTTTTTTTATTCTTGTACTTAAATATTTTAACTAGTGTAATATGTGAAACATTATGAAATTTATCTTAAATACAGCCTAAAGCAAAAGATAAGCAAAAAAACAAAACTAATTTCATACGACGCATATTAAGATAACATAGCGTCCCCCTAGTGGCCTAGTCTCACTTCGCAAGTCTATATCGAAATCTAAGATGAAAAAAAAAATCATTCGCAGCGCATAAACCAATGCAGGTAAAGACGCGAGTATACATTAGTTTTCTTTTTCATGTTTTCTTTGATCCTTTTTTATCTGACTGTACTTTAGCATGCGCGCGAGATGACGACTAAAAAATAATTCGAAATCAAAAGTTGCCAACTCGCGCGCGCTCGCGAATTTGTCGATCGCGAGATGGTGAATGACTCTAATATATTACAAAAAATGGCATGACATAAGTCACTAGAGGAAAATAATTCTATGACTGACAAATTATTTCATTTAAATGTTTCTTTTTAACCTAAAAACACTTTTTAAGGGGCTGAACGAGATCTTATATCAGGATCTCATTAAAGGTAAACCGTGCTTGTTTACAAAGGCCCGCGGCTTTAGGTGAAGGTGAGGCCCTTATCATATCTGTAAACCTCCACCCTCGGTAGCTATCAGATTACTTTAATTTGCGTTACTTTATACAGTGTGACCAACAGAGGCTACTCCAATTTTCGATGAGGTTGCGGCTTCACGAGTGACGCTACCTGACACGGTAAGCCACGTTTTTTGATGAATTGTGTTGTTATTTAATACTACAAAGTCTACCAGATTCTTTAATATCATTTTCAGTAGGTATACCTATAGGTACCTTTTCATAAAACTTCATATGAGAAGGTTTAGTTTAGGATTTATTTCCGTTGTCGACATAATTATGTTTTTATTACTGGAAATTAATAAACTAACTAGATAAGACATAATATATGTTTTTATTACTGAAAATTAATAAATTACCTAGATAATAGTGACTGATCTTTCGTTTTATGCCAAGCTTATGATTATAGATTCTTATAATTTGTGGGCAGGGCACATAGCACGGAGGACTGATGACCGATTGGGTCGAAAAGTTCTCGAATGGAGGCCACGTATCGGCAAGCTCAGCGTAGGACGTCCACCCACAAGGTGGACAGACGACCTTATTAAGGCCGCGGGAACGCGCTGGATGCGAGTCGCTTCCAACCGGTCTTATTGGAGATCTATAGGGGAGGCCTATGTCCAGCAGTGGACTTCCTATGGCTGAAATGATGATGATGATGATAATTTCTTCAGGGGTAGAATCTTCCAGTAGGATGTGTTACGCTGTTCAGGTGATATTTTTATGGTTTAGTCGGTAGCAAAAATAGGCTAACTTGTTCTATAGGTTAGAAATAGCTCATAAAATAATAAACAAAACATGAAATACATTTTTTGAGATAACAAAAATACTTAAATATTTGTTGTTCTTCGACCAGTGTAAATGCCCTGCTGGCATTTACATTGGTCGAAGGTGTGATGCGTGTATGAATCTATTTTATTTGCCTATTTACACACAATACAACACACCTGCTCATTTACAGAAAGAAAGGCGTTGACTTAACACAACTTAATATTATCCTCAATCAAAATGTCACTTAAAAAGACATTAGAGCAATCATACTCGCGCAACAATAAAGGTTCTACAAGACCGCTACAACAAAAAAAAACTTCTCCAAAACATGAAGTCGACATTTTATTACGGAAATCTTAATTTTCCTAATAATAATTAATCTCAGATTGTGGAGAACCCTTGCGAAAACGTTTTATTCTGAGGAAGTAAAAAACTTGTAAGGACTTTCTTACCTGTTACATAATTTACAAGTAAATGAACCTGGACTTTGTTTGAATTTGTTTCCTTTTACATTGACCTTTTTCATCTTGAATTCTTATTCAAAAGTATTACGATAGCTAACAAAAAGAATTATTAATATATTTTATTATGAGACTTAAAGAGCATTATAAATAATTGTTAAATGCATATACGTTCATGAAAATCAAATAGTTGAATCATTCTTTCCAAGCACGATTGCGTTGTGCCTCGTTCGGTGAGGTACCGTTATCTCACTTACATCGACTGTACGTAGCAGCGTGCTACATTTCTAAAGATTTGTGACAGCGGTACAGGCTTTTCCTTCCTTTCCATTTTCTCATTCTTCTTTAACTCCATCTTCCAATTTCCGTTTAATTCGTAACAGTTCATAGCCCACCGTAAGCTTACCGGTGTTATGTTAATTTATCGGTATAAACAAAGCTTTGTTGCTGACTTCAATGTTACTGAAAACCGCACCTATATTGAAGTCACTGTTTTATTAATACTCCTACCTAACTCTATCCCTTTAATATGTAGCTACTTACTATAAAAAGGACTGCACGCTTATTTGCCACCGTAATTATATAAAAAATATGTGCTGTCAGAAAAACAAACTTACGAAGATCTTCAAAAAGAATATTCGAATCAAACACACGTCCTTTTGAAGTCAACTGTTCTGAGAAATTACTCAAAGAGATAGTTTTACGATGTAGGAAAGGGAAAAAACTGGGAGACATGAACGGACATTTATGGTTTTGGAATGTATGGGCCCATGCTATGCGGCCCATCAAAACATTTTTACGACTTACATGGCCAATAGGAGAAACTGCCCCCAACGACTGATTTATAGCGTTTCCGTTGAAAAACATAAAGAATACAGCTGCAGACATATTTAGCGGTTAATGGGACGTTTGACTTCTATAATGTTGTCTTAAACAGTTTAATGTTGTTTCTTGGGGGCCTATTAAAGTTCTTTCAGATGTTCAATAGCCATAACAATCATTTGTAGTGGGCACTTATAAATGGATTGTATCTGGAAGCAATTACAAATAGTTCGATATCGGTCTATAAATTTAGCCTAGATTTGTGTACATAATAATGTGGAGCATCTAATGGTTTACGTAATATACCTAAATTACAATGCTTATAGTAATCTGTAAATAAACTTTAAGATGGAGTAATAAAGGATGATTTAGTCTATATACAATTTGTTCAAGTACTTGTATTATTTTCGACATATTATCACAGACATGAAAGTAATATTTTTGATGTATGATTAAAACCCTTTATCTCAGTCATTATGCTTTCAATATCCCACTTAATCAAGAAAACAAATGATTTTACATGACGCCAAATCAAAATTAAATGTCAATTATAATGAAAAATATAACAAAAACAGCTGTAAGTTTTCTTTTTGCCTTTTAGCAATCTTTTTGGTTAATCTAATTCGTATTTCACAGGGCAGCGGGTAGCGAAAATCAAGTTTAAATGGAAAAATCAACAGACTCTCTCAAATAAGCGAGATCACTCATCGAATTTTTACTCTTGCAAGGACTTACTTTTTATCGACATTTAAAACAACTCAACTCAATAACATCAAAAAAGAAATTGTAAAAGTGTCATTAAGTTCATTATTGAATTAGTCCCATTACATAGTTCTACTTGAATTAAAATTTGTCAACGTCTATTTTGAACTTTGCTAACGATATTAATATTATAAACATAACTTTGAGAGCAAAAGTACTGCACGATTTACGCCAACCATGCTATGTCTAACCATAAAGTTAGGAACTAACAGAGTAATGCTCTGTGTTGGCTTACCTTTGTGTCTTTGTTCCCACTACCCCCCGTTAGGACTTTACGTACACATACACCTCTAACCACAAGAATTAGTGGGCGCTGGGAAGTCAGCTGTGAATAATTTTGGCAAAGTAATGGCAAAGTGATTTGCTGTGATGTTCCTATTTCAAAAGTTTGGTTTTGATGGGCTTATTTTAACTATTAAATTGAATTGAAATGAATGAAAAAATAAATAAACAGAAATAAATAACATACATGATTTTATTGATAAAACTAGATTGAAAGTAATTGTGATTATGAAAACAATTATCACGTAAATACAATTACATAAAGCAGTTCAAAGGTTTGTCCATGTATATATTTATGTTAATTCCCGTAAATGTATATATGACAAGAGAATATTTACTTACAGCTTTATTAACCTTGTTCAGCCTTGTTAGCACTCTTTTGTTTCATGGAATCTGTGATAACGAGTTATAAACTCCCTAGTATCCATCAAATTGTCACTGATTGGGCTGTTGTACCTACCAACAAACCCGATATTGTGATGATAGATAGATCCGCACACCGAGGATTGATTGTTGATAGCACCCTTCTTCATAACAAGAATCTCGTGATAGACAAAAAAGAAAAACCAGTAATTTATTTGAACTTGGCATCTGCGATTTTTGACATCTGAAATTTTGATTTTGATGATTATGAACAAATGAAATTTAATTATAACCAAGTCTATTAAGGCCAGGAAGTTCCTCTTTGTAGAGGTTTCCGGTTATAAATAATACAATAGGGAAAATATAATGCATAGGAAAGCAAAGTAAAGAAAAATATAAAAGAGATGTTTTAAGTTATAAATAAATTGGACCAGCAAAAGATAAAATATGTATCAAGTACTTACTCAGTTTAGTGAAATTTGTAGTTCAATATAATCCTACTTCCTACTAATATTATAAATGTGAAAGTTTGTGAGAATGGATGTGCGGATGTGTGGGTGTTTGTTACTCTTTCACGCATAAACGGCTGGACCGATTTGGTTGAAATTTGGTATGTATATAGGTTATACCCTGGATTAACATATAGGATATATATTAGCGATGAACGGGATCAGAATTCTACGCGGGCGGAACCGCGGGCAACAGCTAGTATTACAATAATTTTGATTACAAACTATTATTCTTTGAAAGAATTTCAATGACATTATGAAAACTTTATTAATAATTATTGTCAATTGAAACATATTTGCCTGTACACACTTATACACAACACAACATCCTGTATTCATCAAAATCTCCCTCCCTAACAAATATGTTCCAAGCAACGGTCAAAGGGTTCATTGTACTCGTACCTATTTAATATTTAAAGCGTAAATATCAACCTTTTCAATGTAAAATTTATTAACAAACTTAATCCCGGACCTATGAGTTTCGTGTGCCTTTACATGCCATGTGTCTTTTTATGTTGTATAATATAATATATCTGAATAATATTATATAATGTAGCATAACTTTTGAGTTTGCTATAGTAGTAGCTTAGTGGTTAAGGAGTCGGCCTTACGATCGAGAGGTCCCGGGTTCGAATCCTGGCCATTACACTACCGACGTGAACCCACTCCTAGCACAAGCAATTTAGCTTAGTTGGAGGGGTTAACGGGAATATTAGTAATTTCGGTTGCTAATATTCTTTAAAAAAAAAAAAAAAAAAAAAAAAAAAAAAAAAAAAAAAAAAAAAAAAAAAACATGCGTACTTAACTAACTTTTAAACTCTCGCGTTCCATGATATACAATAATGTTAACGGCTTGCGGAATAGGGACACAGTGAGTGTAGTATGTGAAGGTACATGTTGAAACCAAAATGTGAAAAATGTCGAAAATGTGCGGGTAGATGAAGAACCAACTACCTCACGGATTCGAAGACGGCGGCGGGCGTGCACCGCTGAGCCAGTCAGCCTGTGACCACGGCTGGTGGAACCTGGTCGAAACGTCAGGCAAATCAAAGGTATGTATGTAGGTACCTATACCATGATCGCGTTAATTCCCGTTAAAATGAATGCGTACTTAACTCATAGATAATTAAGAAAATTAAATATAACTAGAATAAAAGCTCGTCTCCTGATCGCTGATATGGATCTTTTTTTAAATAAAAAAAGTCTTGAAAAGCAATGTGCCCGCTTGATGGCAATAGGGTCGTCCCACGTAATAGGCGATCACGTGGGACAGAAAATCTTAGTTGGTGAAATGTGGGTATACTAACCCATCTTCTTCCTCTTAGCGTTAATTCCCAGTCGCATCCGAAGCTTTCAGCTCGGAGTCTGGGGTCCGCTTTTACCAGTCTTAACCACGGATTTGGCTAGACCTCGATATTTTCCGTGAAGCGATTGTCATCTGACCTCCACAACCCAATGTTAACATTAGGCGATATCGAAGTTTAGCAGTTAGACCGTTGTTTTTGGATTTTTGAGGGCTCCAACTACCCGTAACGACTGCCATAGATGTTCTCCTGGCAACCGGGACCGACGGCTTAACGTGCTTTCCGAGGCACGACCAGACCAATGCAAATACTCATATTTCATTCACACAAATATTTGCACTGAGCGGTGATCGAACCCGCGCCTCCTGCGTAGCGGCCGCGTTCACTACCGCTACGCCACGGAGGCTGTCAAATGTCAGTATACTAACCCATATTCGATATATATTCGAGCCAGTAAATCCCCGAAGGGGCAGGTTGAGACCTACAGGCCCGAATATAATACGAGTATGTGTGTAAGTGCCTACTTATGTATGAAATGCATTTACTGAAAAATATTGACACAAGGAAACAAAACAAAAAATTGGTTCTTTCTCTCTTTGGCTGAAATACTAACATTTGTAAAAATATCATACACCAGTAGCTAGGCTGTCAATAAACGAAAACACAGTATACATACACATTATGTAAAATCAAACCTGCTCGTATGTTTGTATTGCGTAATGGATAAGGGATCAAGGAAGATTATTCCCATGATACGATCGAATCACATAATTTACATAAACCTACACATTATAATTCACAGGTTAGAGGAAGCGAATTATTTTTAATTTCTATTTATACTAATACTAGCTGACCCGGCGAACTTCGTACCGCCATATTTTCTGATCCTGTTCCCGCTGCATAATTATCTCTAAATTTATCAGTATTCCTCTACAATATTATGCATCTATTATACATATAAACCTTCCTCTTGAATCACTCTATTGTTAGCATTTATTAAAATACATTGTTTATTTTTAAACATAAAGTAGCTATACTGACTAGCAACATGCATTTAGCAGTCATCTATTTTTATCGATTTAATGTGATCCTCAAAATATTACAAATAACAGTTATAATAAATCTAGATATTATTAATGTATATAAATATATTTTATGAACTTACTATCCGGTCAAATACATTGATTAATTTAGCCATTTAGATATTTACGCCAACAACTGTCATGGCGCACTTCCGCCCGAGTTGATTTTTGACCGGCTAGTAAGGATGAGATCATAATCGTGTCGACCGTCGAACAGTGTACTGTGTTTTATTGTGAAGCTATAAGCTGTGAAATATTGGAAAATATATGTATCGCCGAGTATCATGGATTTCATTAACTGACCCCTTTTATACTATCTATTAAAAAAAAACCGCTTCAAAATCCGCTGCGTAGTTTTGAAGATTTAAGCATAGGTACAAAGGGACGGACAGACAGCGACAGCGACTTTGTTTTATAATATGTAGTAATATAAAACCAATCTATGTAATTATTTTCCCAAAATCGAAAATAAAAATCAAAACTTTCCACCCTACGAGGGTGGAAAGCTAGTTGAAGCAAAAGCACTTAGCGCTTGACCTACAAAACTTAGAAGTAAAAACATACCACTTTGCACACTTCAACGACGATTTTTTACTTCATATTTCTTTAAACTGTTTTAAAATGTGTGTACTTTGCAATGAGACTAGTTACAGACGGCCAAAGAAAAATATAACTATATGCCTTTCCATTTCATATGTAAAGGTGTATAATCTCTTAGGCCATGTGTAAATAGAAGCTGAATAGCAATCGAAGCAGATTATATCTAATTTTGAGTACGGTATGACATCGTTGAACCCTCGCTCAAACTCGCAGTATGGAATATCATGACTTAATTCTCTGCAGCTCGCTGGAAAACAATTTGATTTGTATTATGTCGTAAAATGAATTATATCTATACATTGTATTTTGTATCTGTGACATTATAAAGAATACCTGTGTAAGATGTGAAAAACGCGGCAAGTGTCACTAGGCATAATTCATTCTTATTTTGCTGTGTTAACACGTTGGGACAACATTTGTTTTCCCAATTGTTTTGTCATTGAGAATTTTTTTTCCCAACTAGTAACTAAGCTCAGACACAACTTTCCTTGAATGAAGAAAATGTGTAAGATGACGTACGATGTGAGGTAATACGAACGTGTCGTGAGCTGTCTAGTCCAGCGTAGTAGAGAGTAGTCTTTAACCTTAATAAGCACTGATCTGAAAGGAATATTAGTTCATTTCAATAATAACAGAGACACCGCACGACTTTTTTTTACAAAAGGCTGAAAGCTTTTTCTCAAAGTCCTAATCTAATTTATAAAGGCACTTTAAACTAAATAAAAACTAAAGAAAACTAAGTACAATCAAGCTGTACCATAAACTTTGTTGCTTTTGTTTGTTGAACTAAGAACACACATGAGCATTGTTCACGATAAACTTAGGAACTTCAAACTCAATCACGCAAGTGCGATAACGTACTTGATTGTTGGGCATTTGCAAATGAACGAGGGAGGGAATAAATGAGTGAATGAGTTGTACGGGTGTGCTAAAATGATTTATTGTTCTTAGAATGAGGGAGGTTCTCTGTTTTACTTTTGTATAGCCATGTTTTTACCTACGAATGCTGTATGTATGGGTGGAATTGCGATGAAACACTGTTATGGAATATTTGAATAATGAATTCCTTTTGTAATTTGCAGTCACGAACAAGATAATGTATCCATTGTTGATTGTGAGGAATTTATATTGTTACAAATACCGAAACCGGGATAAAATGCTTCATACGAATGGAAATGTTAGAATATTTTCCGACATTTCGTAGAAGCTTGGAACAATTTAAAGCACCAATTATGAAGTGATTTACTGAGTAACTGGTATCGACGATGGTATGGATGATTATGTGTTGTATAAGAGGAACCGATATAGCGAACTATTTTACTGTAAAAGGGATAGCCAAGTTACAAAAAAGACCACAAAATTATATTTTAGGTTCCAGTGTACCAAAAAATTAGAACTGCCAAAGTTAAATGATTTCGTTTTTCTACCTAGAGGCCCTAGAGTAAATTGCTGTGAACTTATTATATTAAGAAAGTGACTATACTTCCAAATCAATGGAGTACGAATACGGATAAACGGGATTAAAAAACACTAATTTATGATTTGTAATACAAATTGTAACATTTCTTTCATAAATGTGTTGTACATAATATAACGTACATTTCTTGTCAAAATATTTAAAAACTAGCCTATATCCGCACCACAGCCACCGGAATGTCGGTTAATTTTGACTTTTAGTCATAATATATCTCCGGTTTTATGAGATTAAGAAGAGAAGAAAGAAACCGCATCAAAATCCGTTCAGTATTTTTTGCGTCTATCGCAAAATTGTATTCAATATCAGCATGCATACTAATATTATCAATGCGAAACTAACTCCGTCTATCGATCTTTCTGCCTGTCTATCTGTTACGCTTTCACACCCAAACCACTGAACTGAATTTGATGAAATTTGGTACAGAAATATATTAGATCTTGGGAAAGGAAAGCTATATTTGGTCGCGATAACCGATATACACGCGAGTGGTGCCGCGGGTAACAGTTTTTATAAAATAAACCATTTTTTTAACACTTATTTACCTATTAAATTGAGTCCCCTCCCCCTCCTTTTCCCGTCTCACCCCCGAAACGCGTCACTGTTTCGTTCTAGTAGATTTGGGTTGACATTTATCAGTTGGCTTGGCCGAAACCTTTGATTATATTATTTCCGAAACCTGTTTTACATAGGTACTTACTACTTTTATTCATTCTTTAAGTACAATAGTACATTATGGTACAAGTGAGCAACGTTGGTGATTACCGCCGAGGCGCCATTGAGACCCGAGCCGCCAGGCGAGGGTCTTAAGACAGCCGAGGACGGTAATCATCATGCTCACACGTGCCATACGACGTTTTACAACACACTTGCGAATAAAATAATACTACAAATACTAAATAAACAATACTACAAATTAATTCGTTTTCCTATGCGCGCGCATTTAACAATGGCGGTCGACCATATTTAAAAAAAATGAGGTTTGAACTTAACTTTTTTTTACTCTGTTTTTTTTTTCTGTAGTACTTAGAGAAAAAAAAAAGTTAAATTTGAGTGAAAATTTTGTTTATTTCACAAGTATTACAAGTTGAAATTATTTATTTAAATACGAAAATGCATCAAATGACCATACAATAGGCGTATTAATTTATTCGTACTATTAAACACGTTATTTTTTGTATCAAAACTTTTTTAAGAACATAGACAATTATAGACACTTCCTATAAAATTTAAAAAAGAATCTATAACTCACTTTTGTGAATAATAGCAATGAAAAAGTCACAGTTTTATAATAGGTGTCATTCCTTGCTTAATTGCGGTAAAATAATATCACTTTTATGAGCAGGTGTGTTGTAAAAAATATTTTTTTAATAAGTAGGTAGATACTTACGCTAAAATAAATCTCATAATTAATATTAAGGTTCCTTGGAGCATAGCATATAAGTAAGGTACAACACTCAACAGTGGTGCAAGTAGTTTGCAAACCCAGTGGTTTAGGCTCCTCGTTAATACATCAGGAAAGTGATGATAGATCATCATCCTAGCGTTAATCCCAGTCGCATCCGAAACATTCACCTCGGAGTCTGGGTTCCGATTTTTTCAGTCTAGTCTCAGTTCTTCGATATTTTCCATGAAGCGACTGTCATAATATGACCTCTACAACCCATTAGCGGTATCGAAGTACTGCATTTAAACTAGTTGTTGAACTTTTTAAGGCTCCAAATACCCGTAAAGACTACCATAGATGTTTATAGAATACGCATCGACGTAAGGCCGACCATGACCAGACTACCAGACCAATGTAAATAACCATATTTAGGCATACAAATATTTGCACTGCGCAGGAATCGAACCCGCTCCCCCATTGTAGCAGTCACGTTCACAGATGCTGTCAAGTGATAATAGAAAATATTAGAATAAAGTAATAAAGATAAAATAGTTTATAAGTTTTTAAAATGCTCTCGTTCATACATAGAGGAAAAAAAATGGATACCATTTAAAAATGTTAGTTACTGCATTCGGACAATTTCGAAAAACATATTTGCGTACGAGTGTAACTGTGACCTAGTTTGGCTGTCCTGCCAACCTATGCTGCTGTAACTAGTGATGTACAAGCCTCGAGGCGTCCGAGTCCCTTTGCCTAGAGCTCGGTGTCGTTTACAGGGCTCGCCTCGTTTGGATGGCGTCCAACGACTCGGGAGTCTTTTTCAGAGCTCGAGCTTTTTTTAAGTCTCCGAGTCCTTTTTGAAGACTCGAGTCCTTTTTGAAAGATCGAGCCCTTTTTAAGGCTCGAGCTCTTTTGAAAGCTCGAGCCCTTTTTAGGGCTCGAGCTCTTTTGAAGGTTCGAGTTCTTTTGAAGGCTCGACCTCTTATGAAGGTTCGAGTTCTGTTGAAGATTCGAGCCCTTTTTGAAGCCACGAGACCTTTTGAACGCTCGACCGATCTCGAAGCATTTCTCATTAGCGCACTAGTCTTTTTCTGCCCAGCTGTTCACTGTTGTGAATCCTGTCTCCTAAACTAGGCGGGAGGCATGTCTTTTGGGAAACAGTGAGTCGACAAAAAATATAATATTTCAGGTAATTTTTACGAGTTGAACTAATGTCTTTTATGTATATTATATTATGTTAACTGTTAAAATATGTGTGTAATGTGTGTGTGTGTACGTGTGAGCGAAGACTCGAGCTCTTTTGAAGACTCGAGCTCTTTTGAAGACTCGAGCTCTTTTGAAGGCTCGAGCTCTTTTGAAGGCTCGAGCTCTTTTGATAGGTTTAAGCTCTTTTGAAGGCTCGAGCTCTTTTAATAGGTATATGTTCTTTTAAAGGCTCGAGCTCTTTTGATAGTTTTAAGCTGTTTTGAAGACTCGAACTCTTTTGAAGCCTCGAGGCATGGCTCATAAAACTCGCGGCTCGGCTAGGCTCGGGACTCCGAGCTTACCGAGCTCACTGAGTCTTGCCATTCCGCCTCGAGGCTTCAGAAATAAGACTCGACGCCTCGAGGCTTGTACATCACTAGCTGTAACCCTATTAGGCTCAAGCTTTTTTAAGCCCAGTTTTTTATTTGGGAACATCATAGTCGCCAGCCGGATAACGGACCAAAGGTAATCTAGTCGTTACGTTTGTAGTACTTGTAAGTCCTGGCCATCCATTTAGCTGATCCAGATTTTGTACAGTGACTGTTATTACGCATGTGTATTTGTGTATACAACATTTCCTTTAAGTATGCAGGTAGGTAAGTAGAATTTAAGTAAGTACCCATGCGTGAGTTTTATCGCCACATTTTACAAATGCATGTGAAAAAAGATTCGATTTCAACAAAACCAATACGTGACTATTGTCTAATGTCTTAAAAATTCAATACTAAGTAAAAAAAAAAACAAAAATTCACACCTTTTATACGGTGCCAGTTAAGAGATGGCATCACTCACGGATGTATCATCACTACATAATATAAAACAAAGTCGCTGTCGCTGTCTGTCCGTCCCTATGTATGCTTAAATCTTCAAAACTACGCAACAGATTTTGAAGCAGTTTTTTTATAGATAGAGTGATTCAAAAGAAAGGTTTATATGTATAATACATGTATTATATTGAAGAGGAACACTGATAAATTTAGAGATATGCAGCGGGAATGGGGTCAAAAAATATGGCAGTACGAAGTTCGCCGGGACAGCTAGTACATAATAATAGTACATTATGGTACAAGTGAGCAACGTTGGTGATTACCGCCGAGGCGCCATTGAGTCTTAAGACAGCCGAGGACGGTAATCATCATGCTCACACGTGCCATACGACGTTTTACAACACACTTGCGAATAAAATAATACTACAAATACTAAATAAAGAATACTACAAATTAATTCGTTTTCCTATGCGCGCGCATTTAACAATGGCGGTCGACCATATTAAAAAAAAAATGAGGTTTGAACTTAAATTTTTTTTACTCTGTTTTTTTTCTGTACTTAGAGAAAAAAAAAAGTTAAATTTGAGTGAAAATTTTGTTTATTTCACAAGTATTACAAGTTGAAATTATTTATTTAAATACGAAAATGCATCAAATGACCATACAATAGGCGTATTAATTTATTCGTACTATTAAACACGTTATTTTTTGTATCAAAACTTTTTTAAGAACATAGACAATTATAGACACTTCCTATAAAATTTAAAAAAGAATCTATAACTCACTTGTGAATAATAGCAATGAAAAAGTCACAGTTTGATAAATAGGTGTCATTACGTGCCTAATTGCGGTAAAATAATATCACTTTTATAAGCAGGTGTGTTGTAAAATATATTAATACAGCAAGATTATAGACAGCATTATTACGTTACCTATTTTTGTATTTAAACCAAATTACTAAACCATTTAATAGCCTTTAAAACTGCAACTTGTTAAAATAAACAAAGCCTTGTTCAGTTTCTCATAGGAGGTATCCAAGGAGAAAAATAACAAAACAATCAAATAACAAATTATTATCCACTTCAACGAATTCAAAATGAATTTCCGCGATAAAACGTTTCTATTTTTTCCAAAGCACCAAAGCTCATTGGGATTACGTGGCAGTCAAGTGGTATTTATTGCCTACTTACGCCGGAGTGGCGCAGAGTATGATTGAAATGGCCGATTGCGGGCATACCATCCATCTTAATTAATTATTTATGTCAAAATGATTTTTTTTGTTCGTTGTTTTAGTATATGGTGCATTACTATAAATAGATGGTCACCTTATAGTCCATTAAAATTGATGACTATTGCCGCGGCCTTAGAGTATTCATTATAATATTATTATATAGAGCGCGCGTATCACTCAGGTCTTTGGCACCGAGTGTTGGCAGATACTTTGCGATGGTATAGCGCACCTATAGTGACGTTTCATGTATTACCGAAAATATCAATAGATGCACATAATATTAATGTAGTTTGTTGTTATGAAGTTTTTTGTTCGATTTGATATGCATGGATAAAATTAAAGCCAAGATACAAAAAAATCACGTCATTTTGCGTATTACAAAAACAATTTATTACTCCAAAAATACGATGTTGTATAAAATTTTGATTTAACATATCGAATTAAATATTATTTGCGCAGTCATTTTGATGGGTATTGTTTTGCTACTGATTGAGGTTGAATCAGGAACCTCGGTACTGTTCGTACCCGTGCTTACAGTTCATACTTGTAAAGTGCGCTCTTAATAGCAATGTATCGCCTTTAGCTCCACCTCGTTCCTCTACGGCAATAGGCTCGCTACCTATTACGTGGGGTTAACAAAGTGACTGGCGAAACGTGGGCGTAAAAGCGCCTCTGTCCACCCCTTCGTGGATAAAAACGTGATGTGTGTGAGTGGAATAACGAAGGTTCTTCTGAAATTACTAGACGGCTGGTTAGTTCCTCTTTTTGCGTAAAAACAGATTCCATCTCTATAATGAAAAGCATGTAAAAGTATGTGTTATATACTACTTATCATCATCGTAACATTCGTAATCCATTGTTTTTAAAAATATAAAAGAGCTAACCGGTCCTTCATCTGTGTGAGCAAATTAAGCGGAAAAATATTTCATCGTACACATTTTCGAAGACATATTCCTAGTACGTATGTATAATTATGTTAATGGAAATGAACTATTTGCCTTTGTGTATAATTATAATTTCCCCTCCAGCTTTATCAAAGATAAGGAAATTAGACTAACACCTTACTAAGGTGTGTGGAACAATGGGGCCTATAATTTACATACATTTTATTTGTGCGTAATATATAAAAAAAGTAATAACCAGTAGTGTTGTGTGACTAAAATGAGGCCAGCTTTTCATTAAACATTTTTGCGGTGTTACCTACGCGTCATTATTTTTTATTATGTTGAAAACTAAATGCAGAAAAAGTATGTTATTTATTCATTTAAAACCAAATCTAACATACATTTATCTATCGTTTCTTTTTGGTTAAAGAATAAATATAAAATAAATAAATATACTGTACCATTATTTTCTAAGACAAACCTTAGAAATGGTAGAAAAAATATATAAATCAAATCAAAATAAATAGTAGGAGAGCGTAGCTCGGGATCCCAATTAAAAGCTCTGAATGCGGCTGGGACTAACCCTATTATGCTTTGTTGTTTGATAATATTAAAAATATTATACTTAAAAATAGGATTATAAAATACATCATGTAACTTTTCTTGTATCCACTCGAAGCGACTTGAGATTAGAACGTATCTTACGTTCTAGTCTCAAATCTTTCGTAGCGAGAGCATCCCTAGCTTCAATTATTCTAGTATACATATATTTAGCGTAGTTGAACGGATTTACTAATCCTAGTTAACCCGTCCAACTACACTATCCAATTATATTCCACATCCAATTAGTGGTTTCTATTAGTTATTGGCTATCCCTTGAACCGTGATACCTGTTAATAAGGTTCGTCGCTCACGTATATTCTATCCGACTAAAAATTCATAATTATCTTCATCATCTTCATATCATCATACTATATAAATATATACATTATATTATTATATACATTACATACATACAACAATACTATATAGGTACAATATACATTATAATACATACATACACACATACCAATATATCCTACCTACACATAAATAACTTGGTTGAATATATCCGCTCCGCCAGCGTGGATGTCGGTTATCGTGACCAAACAGTCTATGTCCAAGGTCTAATCTACCCTTGTACCAAGTTTCATTAATATCAATTCAGTGGTTTGGGCGTGAAAGCTAACAGACAGACAGACAGAGTTACTTTTTCATTTATAATATTAGAGTGAGTTGCCAATATCTAGTATAGATCATTAAATAAGTAGTCACGTGAAGTTAAATGTTTATGCTTATTGGACGAAGAATTTTGTCTTTGTATTTTTTTATGATCAGATCAGTTATCTCATTGTCTCAGGGTTAATATAACAGAAATATTAACTTGTCAAAAAGAAATTGACAAATAAAACCAAATTGTTATACTTACTAGTGGATTTGACAAGTTATTATATTTTGTTTACGTTACGAAACCCGTTTCAGGCTGTCATCTTCACGGCTTTATTGGTCGGAAGCTTTTCAAACTGTCAGTTGTCCAATGATTACGTTATTTATTTTCTGAATAACATTGGGTTAGTCATTTTGTTGTATTCTCTGATGTAATGATGTTATGCGATTTGAAAATTGAAGTAAAAAATTTCAATCTTAGAATGAAAGGTCGTTACCTATACATTTGAAAATAAATTCTCAGCAAGATGCACATGAGCATTTGGTCCCGTCTATCACTGAACGAATTCAAATACTATTGTAGAAGTCACTCACTGTCAGACACGGTTTGATTTCACACGTCTTGCAATAACTATTCCAAAGAGTGCAGATTATGGATATTTTTAGTATTTTATCCTTCCTGATTTTTACAATTATGTGAGTTATGTGATAAATAGGTAATAATAATAATTCAAAATAACGATTCCAAGAGAGAAGGAAAAATGGTAGATAGTTTCAAGTTTTTAATAATAATAATAATTTTCAAAACAAGCCATTACATAATTACAATAATGATTACAATAATGATAATGTTAAGACCCTAGGCTAAGTACATTATGTAACTGTTTGTTTTCCCAAATAAAGGAAAAAAAAGAAATAAAAAAAAAAATCTATTTTTTTACCAAATGAGAAAGTACTAAGATAACAAACTTCGTTACGTTGCCTAGAGCTCTAAGTATTCAATCTCAACATAATAAACACAAACGCTGCAGTTAACTCCGTCGTGTTTCAACAATGTTTCCTTTCATAAACGTACAAAACGGAAGACTGAACAATTTAATTGAAATTGTGATTTTGTTGCGAGTTCGACGGCATCCTGACAACAAAGTTTCAGTTCTGACGTCTGACACTTCCTTATAAACCTGAAATTTTGAGTTAATTTAATCTTAAAGCCAATACTTTAAGAGTTATTTATAGAACCAGTTATTTCTCGTTTATTTTTAGTGATGTGCCGATCATAACTTTGGCCGACTAGCCGACTAGCCGACTATTCGGTTTCTAAACAGCCGACTAATCGGCCGACTAGTCGGCCAAGCCGATCATGGTTACGTACGGGTATTTCCGGAACGTTTCGTTTACAGATCGTTCGCGCGAGCTGTACGCTGATAAATTTTCAAGTTTTAGGTGATCGAAATTAATTTTTTTCAAAATGAAAATAGTTAGAAAAAGCTATCGATACGTGCTTAGGACTATTCTGTACACGTTACGCTACAATTTGTTATTTCAATAAATTATATTATTTGTTTCATCAGATAATAAAGCTCAAAGGTACCGACTCCGTAAGTTGTGTAGATACAATTTCTGTTTACGAAATGTATCTAGTGCAGTTGATTGTCTCTTGTAGTTGTAGTGTAAGTTGTTTACTGAGAGATTCAATAAACAAGGTGCATATAATTTATCAGATAAAAAATAATTAGTACCTACGTATGTATACAAATTTTTACGCTATTTTTTTGTTTCTCAGACCATTATCTTTACAGAAACATCTCCACCCAACAAAAACCACCCAACTCTCAGCTATTATAATTAATGGGATTTTCTTGCCCATTTTTGCCCTTCTTGAACAAGGTATAATTATGATGTTTTAGATAACAGTTTTCAAAAAAATATCGATATTTTGTTCAATCTGCTAAAGCATCATCCTCCAATCAAACCTACGATTGAGCAAACAAAATATATGCTAAAGATCTAACATTGTATTATAGGCCATTGGAGTGCTAAATTTTACTGTTATGGATAAAAATAAGTTGCAGAATCCTATTCATAGCTTTAGAACTTCAGCCGCTTAAAATTGGATAGCTACTAGACTGCTAGAAATAAGATACTACTAAAATGCATTATTATCTAAGGTACACAAACCAGTAATCAGGTATGAAGCCGGATAGTCGGCGCTCTTTGCCGACTAGTCGCCGACTAATCGGCGACTACAAAAGTGGCCGGATAGTCGGCTTTACCGACTAGTCGGCGACTAGTCGGCACATCTCTATTTATTTTACATCGCGAACTGAAAGACAGACACAAAAAATTACATAAGGATTGTAAAAAGAGATTGGCCTATAAGGCGAAAGACCTTTTACGAATTTGGGAACAATGAAATGCTTTATTCATGAGTAATCTAGATACAAAAAGTCTATTCTGCGGATATGATGCCAGATTTAACATAAGAATACACTAGAGCTACTTTTATAGCCACAGTATAAGTTAACATTCATAATAATAAACCAAGTTGTTAAATGTACAAACTAAAAATAAATATGCATGATCGTAAATGACATGAACCCCCATGTAAGTTCACGGTTCTTCTTCATAATTCAGTTGTATTTGGTTATGAAATTAGATTAACTATTATTTATTAAACTAATTAAGCTAAAATATTTATAAGAATAAAAAGGGGGATAAGCTTTCAGTAGCGGTATTATACTAAAGTTACAGATTATAATTAATATACAGAATTTAGTGAAGTAGCTTATAGCAGACATTAAAATCTATGAATGACCTTAGAGCATTTTCAGATTATCCGACACGATATCGGCCGGATCCGATATCGAAGAAAGTAAATTGTATCTATCTGTCTTTCACATATTTTTGCCGGCCCGATGTCGGAAATCGGAGTCGATATCGAAATGTTGGCGGCACCATCGGATGCCCGTAAGCCATCGGATGGTAGGTATTGTTTGTAAGTGTGCTATACGTGCATCTCAATTGTTTTTGTGTGCGCAGAACCCGTTGGATAGCGGCGCGGCGTGTAGATGGCAAATTACCTAATACCTACTAATACCATGGCAAATTCGAACAAATGGCCGAATCGGACCGATCTGTCAATCATATCATGCAACAATCATGCAACAATTTTCGTGTATCCTTAGTCATTATTTAGATTCTTTTCTATATTTTTGTATAATCCTAAATGTATTTTTTTTTTATGGAATGGAATGAAATTTTATATTGCAAAAATCAAGTATCCCTTTTTTTCTTCCAAAATATTTCGAGCACATTTTTTTCGAAACAGCCCTTTATTCATATTCGGCTATTATCGGCAGTTATTGCTTGCAAAATATATTTAGCAGTAACTTTTCGGTAACCTATATGGTGTAGACTGTGTAGAGGGGGCCGGTAGTGCATTTGACTGCTGCGTCGTGGTCCGTTGTAACTTTTCTGATCAATGAGAGTCTTGTGATTTTGCTTTTTATGTCTAAAATATAAAATAATGTCGATATTTATTGATATGAAACCACTTTTTAAAGGGTTCTATAAATAAATAGCGCACTGACAATAAATAACAAATATATTGCGATAGAATCCGTTAAATAATTATTTTATTTTCACAATAATTATTGAGAATCGCGAAAATTTCAGACTATCATATCGATATATACCTACAAGAGGAAGAGGAAAGATTCCCTCTGATTTTACATACCTATATTATTAGGTACTAATATGTCAAATCCACTTCCTACAAATATTATAAATGTGACAGTTGTGTTGTGTGATTTGAAAGAAAGAAAGCAGCCGTTTATGGTGAAATGGGAATGTTCGAAACTATTGACAAAGTTATTGACACACTATTTTTCACAGTTTTTTTATAATATCGTTTACGGAAATCAATGGCTTACGTGTCACTACTTCGAAGCCGGAACCGGAAGTCTATAAACTAGATCTCGAGATATTCCAATACAGATACGGGGCTTTATTTTATCTGTATGTTTTTTCAATTTAGTTTCGGTATAGGCTATATACTACTAGCAAGCGTGATATTAAGTTTATAAATACAATCAATGCGCTGTAGCTTGTTTTTGCATTCTGGTACCAAGAAAAAAGTATAGAGGTAATTGGTTGGTTATATCTGATTCCCAATTCCCATTTTTCCCATTCTCATTCCCATTAATATTATTATTTGATTATCTTCTAGTAGGTAAATCTATCCAGGAACGCATTGAAATATACATATAAAATTTCGTCCAAAACGGTTCGGGTATTTAAGAACAGTTGACTAAATTTCTACTGACAAACAGACGAACATAAGACTCAGTCCTACGTATATAAAGACGATGGAATATTATACTTTACCTAAATAATATTACAGTAGAATTCTACTCCAGTATTCTAGTAGTTGATCTTCAACTATCTACTTTGATACGAGGATACTATTTTGGCAGCAGATCATTATTTAACTGGGTTTACTCTCGGTCGGAAAGCAAACAGTTCATGTTTCAGTCATAAAGATAACGTGATCTCGAAACACATGTTTCGGCAAACTAACGATTGAAAAATGTACTGGAACTTTCTGTGGAAAAAGAAGTCAAATGAAAATGGTTGAAGGAGGAAAACGCACCTTGGGTTGTGATGAAGGCAATCCTATAGTTGCATCCGAGGACGCAGCTGAGGTTGCTGTTAATTCTTATAGAATTAGTAGTGACACTGGTATCGTAATTCAATTAGAGTCTCCATGAAGAGTACAAGTAACAGTATAATAATACAGACATTGCATTCATAGCGAGATCTTAAGATCAATGAAGTAATTACAAATAAATAAATTATGTATTTTGTTATTAATTACTTTTTCATTCGGACATTTTAATATGTAGATGGCAAAGTGCCAATATTTAAGAGGATTCTATCCCGAAACAAAAGAAATTGATGGTGATATCTGATCTTAAACAAATTAATATAGGAATTAATTTGTTTATGATCAGATAATATCACTATAATATAGAATATGGGTAATAAAACGCCTATTATGAAATTAGTTTCCACACCGCCACTACCGCAACTTTGTTGACTATAAAACCATCAAGCAACGCATTGAAATTAGTGATAATAGAGCGGCAATTAGAGGGTATTGAAACTCAGTAAACGAGCGTACCGTATGCCACCGCTTGCATACTACACAAGTTTGCCTGGATCCCAGCAGCTTCTAAAGCGCACCTTTTGTCATTTGCATAGATACCCAACTACGAAACGTGCAGTAGATTATTTGACTTTGCTGGGACCTGAATAAATGATTCAGCGATGATAGTGTCTATGATGTTGGTGTTCAAAATTCACTTAAAAAGTTATACCTCGGGACATATATCTAAGACCTAAGTCACGAGGCCTTGGCGCGCGAATTGTTTTGTAATAATCTATGGTTGGTGAATTTGAAGTTGTCCACCGCCGTAGTGCGTCGTGTTATCGTCAAAAGATGTTCAAGAAACGTGTACTGCGCATATAGAGCACATTTTAGGTCGAAGATGTCCCAAGGTATACACATCTTCACCACCAGGTCAATTAGGGAGCCATCTATTATCCACTCTCCGTGATGGAGGATAGGTAGATCTTGCAATAAATTGCTCAAAAAACACAAAAAGCACTAACAGACGACAGTCATGCGGAAAACCCCTCGGATACCTACTTCCCTGGCTCGAACCAACTAAAACTGCACGCCGTTTTGGGTCTTCAGTTACCGGAGCGGAGGTATGATAGCCGTTGATATAATTACCTATCTCTTGCACTCCGGCCGACTACACTAAAGGCGGCCACCCACTTAAGGTGGCCACCCACTAACAGTTTATCGAAAGACAACCGGATGACATCGGTCTGTCAGTAAATCGTAATCGCATCATAAGTACTGCAGGCCGCCGGACAGACGAAAGACTGCAGGCGGACTGTAAGTGGGTGGCCGCCTTTACAGTCCGCCTGCAGTTTTTTTGTCTGTCCGGCGGCCTGCAGTCCTTATGTCATCAATGTCATCATAATTGTATTACCTCAGACTAAAATAATAACATTATTTTATTCTTTTAGTCTGATGATATTACGTATAAAATGCCCACGGTCATAGACTGTCCGGCCTTTAACTGTCTTTGCTGACCGGAATCGTCAAGCGGCCACACACATATTATCCGTCAGTCCAAAATCGTATACGAAACTGTAAGTGTGTGGGCTATTGCGATGAACTGACAGACCGATATCATCCGGTTGTCGTTCGATAGAACTGTAAGTGGGTGGCTGCCTCAGATGACTCTTCTACGATATAATTTTGGAATATTGCTGCTGTTCTACTTAAGTTCAAAATTTTCAAGAAATGTGTATTGCAATTATTGGATAATTTATTGATTCCAATTCATGTAACCCTTATGGCTATTATATCAATTAATTTCATTACGATACCATATTTTGTTTTAGGATATTATATTGAATTTAATATTACTGAATCAAAATTTGCGAAGGCAGTATGTTTTAAACAAACACGAATACTGTATATTCTAGCTAATGTATTCACGGATTTAGCATTAAATACACGCATTGTATATAGACCATGCCAATATTGTCGTTTTCAATATTTGAATATTCCATTTGGGTTTATTTGGGTTCATCAAGTTCTGATAAACGCTTCCTACTATTTCTCACTGAAACATAATTTAATGTCATTAGCTGATTTTAATTCCGTACTTTTTCCCTTCACAGACAATAATACTCACACACCATTAATAATTTTATTTCGAGAATTAATTAATTTCTCATGTCTATTAGAATTTATAATACAACATCAATAAGCGATTCAATATACTTCGCTAAACTCATTACCTCACATTGGCATGGAATTCAATCATTTTGTACGTTATTATTAACCGAAACTCTAATTAGCTTGCATAGAATTTGTTCTGATAAATTGTAATTGTGGTTACCTGTTTTCAGTAAATGGATCTAGTTTACACATTGGGTGTGACAAAACAAAATACAATAGTATAGTGCAATTTGAACACAAACCAAACAAGAGCAAATGAAAACAATGTGTTATTTCGAAATATAATTGAATTAATAGAATCCATACTAATATTATAAATGCGGCAGTAACTTTGTGTCTGTTTTTCTGTCTATCTGTCTAGCTGTCTGTTACGCTTTCACGCCTAAACTACTGAACCGATTTTGATGAAGTTTGGTATAGAGATAGATTAGACCTTGGGAAAGGACATAGGCTATGTTTGGTCGCGATTACCGACATTCACGTGGATGGAGCCGCAGGCAACAGCTAGTACAATACATTTAAACAAGTTTTAGGGGTCTATATTCTAATCTAGAATGACAATGCGAGTTCTGAATCTCGGTTTATCAATTCATAAATCAGTTAACAGAAAGGGGGGAATACCAAGGTATTAAGTTCATTTGGAGTACTTTGCTAGCCAAGATCGATGTGATGCTGTACATAGTGTACAGCGTAGTTCAGGACCACTGGTTCTCAGTAGTCATTCTCAGTAACCATTGTTTTATATGATCGCTACATGAAAACTTATTATAAAAAAAAATATAAACATCCGAATTGAGAACCTCCTCCTTTTTTGAAGTCGGTTAAAAATGTAGTTTAGGTACAAAACTTTGAGCCCATACGAAATGCTAATTTGTAAGTTTTCAGGCACGTTTACCTACAGATGACATTTAAATTACATTCCTGTTCATTACAGACTAAATTCCTTCGGAAAATATTCCAGATTAACAAAAAAGTCTCAGGTATAAAAAGTACCAAAATTCGTTTACAGAAAACCTGTGTTCTCATAATAATCTTACTCATTATACTGAGCAAGAAAATATTACCTGCAGCTTACAATGAAGAATAATTATCATTAATGAGTTAAAAACCCGGGGTTCATGTTTTTTTTAATTAACTAAATGTTTCAATAACGAAGTCTTAAACATGATTATCATTATTTATTATTTTATGTTCTAAAACAAGAGAAGAAATGTTAAATGAAAGAAGAGCTCATAGTGAGATTTCAAATTTGGAGTTACTCGATTTTTTATATCTCTAATATATAAAAATCAATGCCACTTTTCGTCGTTATTTTATAACTCAAGAACGGCTGAACCGATTTGACTAATTTTGATCTTGAAATATTCGTGGGCGTCCAGGGAAGGTTTAAAGGATGAGAAAATAGGTGTAGCGGGAACGGGAAAAATATGGCGGTACGAAGTTCATCGGGACAGCTAGTATTTTTATAATATATTAGATCATAATTTTGGGCCTTCTGAATAACTTTTCAGCAGGGTATGATACACCCCAATCATTATCCTGCCCTTATCCAAAATTTATTTGGGGTGGGGATATGTTGTTTTCGCTTTTATTTATTTATTTTTTATTTATTAAAACTTCATGCACATAATTATGTACACAGGCGGACTTAATGCCATAGGCATTCTCTACCAGTCAACCTAATAGGTGGTGCAGAGAATACTGGAGTAGAGGAATAAAAAAGTAGGTGCATTATGAAAGAAAATAAACCATAACTATAAACTTAGTAGATAAGCTGTAAGGTATAGATACATCGTAGTAGACACCAATATACGCATGACAATAAATATGTAATAGGTAACTAATAATAATATACAATTTTATTTTATATATTTATATTTTATGGGCCAGCTCTCCGATTCATACAGGATGATAGACCCCAGTATTGCCCTAAATCAAACAGTTCTGTCGTGGGTTCAAAATCCGTACTAGATGATAACTTTTGCGGTTTAAGTACATTTTATACAATAAATGAGTACCTACTATGCGAATGACACACCAAGTATGTAAGGCACAGGTAAGGTGGACAAGCCATTCAGGGTCGACTCACATAATGTACAGTAACCAAAATTAATAAGTAATAAAGTATTGAACAAAAGGCGGATCAAAAGCTCTCGAAATCGGCGGGCTTGGATGAAAGGTTTATATCAATAAAGGAAACTCGTTAAAGGTATGATTCCAAAGCCGACCGCATACAGCAACGACAGACGCATGCAGCACATACAGCGTACCCATTACTTGTTAAACTCCGATACGGATAAATGGTCAATGGTCCCATTGAGAAGCCAATTAAAAAAGGCAGTTGTCGTATGCGGTTGGATACGGAATCCTACCTTTATTGTGTGAGGGACGTGAGGGTGGCCGCAATGGGGAAAGCAGAGGAGGGGGAAGCAGATGTCGGATTGATCTCTCAGCCTATCTCGGGTATAGACTGTACCAATATGCATCATAACATCCAAATATCCGTCTTCCGCATTCAGTCTCTCCCAGCCACCCTTTTAAGGATACTAAAGCGAAGTTATAAATATAAGGTACCCATCTAACTCACTGTCACATGGGAATGTAACAAAACATTAAAATGATAAAACAATTTCAGTACAAATGCTTCAGTAAAATAATATTGTGTCATGAAATTACTATCTGGTGAGTTTGAACAAGTTGTACTACACTGAAGCTGACATGCTCACAATAAAACGATTTATAATGAACAAGGGAAACAAATGGGTCAACAAAATTTTAAACAGGCTAGAATATACTTGCAGACAACCAATATGGTTTCAGAGCGGGGATAAGTACTGAAGACGCAGTTTTAGACTTATGCGGTACAGTGGCTCAAAATCTAAACAGAAAACTAAAGACCATCGGCATCTTCCTTGATCTTTCCAAGGCTTTTGACACTGTCTCTGTCCCACTTCTGCTCAGTAAACTGGAACGTATAGGTATTAGGGGCGTGGTACTGAGGATATTCGAAAGTTATCTGAAGAATCGTTCCCAGGTTGTTAAAATTGATAACTTTATCAGTAGTGAGTGTCCTGTTGACTATGGAGTACCACAGGGTAGTGTGCTTGGACCTACCCTTTTCTTAATATATATTAACGACCTATGTAAACTTTCTTCCTGTAGCTCAAAAATAATAACATACGCTGATGATACTGTGATACTGGTGCATGGTAGGGATTGGGGTGAGGCAGAACGTAATGCCCAGTCTGCCCTAAGGGATACCGCCCAATGGTTGGCAAAAAACCTTCTTACCCTGAACTGGCAAAAGACTAAGTTTATTATGTTTGGGTTGAGGAGGTCTTCGCGGCCCTCCGAGCTGACCACTTTAACTGTGCATAACTGCAGCTCAGCCCAGAATACCAAATGTAATTGCCCTAAAGTAATCCGGACGGACCTCATGAAATACCTTGGTGTTCTTATTGACAGTTCGTTGACTTGGCGGGAACAGATCAGTGCATTAGTGGGTAGAGTGCGAAAATTGATATTCGTGTTTAAAAAGCTAAGAAATTCTGCAGAGTTATCTACCCTGAGAACTGTATACTTCGCACTTGAGCACTCCATAGTCACATACTGTGTGACGGCTTGGGGATGTGCGTGTGGAACTTCACTGTTACGTCTTGAACGGGCTCAGCGGGCCGTCCTCAAAGTCATGACACGCAATCCCCTCCGTTTCCCTACCATCGAACTGTATGCGTTGTGCCGAGTGCCCTCTGTGAGACAATCTTTTATTCTGAACACCATACTACGTAAACACAGTGAACTCAACTACAATCCTACGCTTACACAGAAACGCAGAGCCGATAGAATCTGTGAAATTCCTGCCGCGAAATCAGAAACGGTGAGACGTCAATATGCGTTCTTTTCTGCTTCAATCTACAATCGTGTTAACAGAGTCCTTGTCATTTACCCTTTGCGTTTACGGGACTGTAAGAGGGTCACTGACAAATGGTTATCCGGTCTCACTTACAAGGAACTGGAGACCTTAGTGGACTAGGAACAAACGGCATCAGATCTTCCTCTTTTAACTATTTCTCACAATTCCACACTTTCACACGCACCCCAACACACACACACACACACACACACTGACACACACACACACTCAACACACACACACACACACACACACGCACACGCGCGTACACACACACACACACACACACACACACACACACACACACACACACACACACACACACTGACACGCACACGCACACACAACATATTTCTTTTTTATTTTTTTGCATTTTTAATGTAAGCACTAACTTACAATATAAGTCCTATTACTAACACTACGATCGGTTACCTTTTGGAGGTGGGCGTTAATAACCACGACACAGTCTTTGACTACTGTGGTTATTATCGTACACATTATTATTGTATGTTTTGTTACTGTTTCTTTATAATAAATAAATAAATAAATAAATAAATATAAATTAGTTTTCAACTTCCGAATTCTAATAACAGCAACAAGTGAAATCTCTAAGGATATCTCCGGGAAAGAGAAAAAAGTATAACAGTATTTTAATATCCAAGTAGAAACCCAAGTCTAGTTTTTATTTGAATTATTAATATAACACGTCTTGAGACTAACGTAAAGATATAGAAAACTGTGACTTTTTTGAAGAGGTATTTCATTCAAATACTTCACGTGAGTATGTACCTCAAGATAAAAATTTAAAATTGTATCCTTATTTAAAACTTTAGGTCTCTGGTGTTGAAACCGGCCTTATAAAAAATACAAATATAGGTATGCAGTGCATAATGTATATTGTCATTTAAGCTATTCATAGTTAACAGTTGTTCTGTAACTTCTGTAAACTTCAGAACAATTCTTAACAATAAATAGCTATAAATTACAGTACGCCTAAAACGATTCTACATACAATCACGCCTTTATCCCTGGAGGGTTAGGCAGAGGTGAATTAACACCCACATTTCACCAATCATTATATTAAGTCCCACGAGATAGGGGGTAAACCTATTGCCGTTTTCCGGGCACTATTGTTTACTCGAGCCATGTATCTGAGGCTGAGCCTGGGCTGTATTTATCTTTCTGATGTTAAACAGCCCTATCTCTCCGCACACACCGCAAGGGAGGAGATGGGGTGGCCCAAATTCTACTCTGCCGGGAACCACGCGGCTTATACGATTCTCAATATTAAAATTTGTTTCAAACTAATGATAAACTGATGTATTTTAGTTACTGTATGAAATTGAGGTGTGGAGCTAGTTATATTAAGATTTCAATTAAAAAAAAACTGGTTGATAAAACGTCGTAAAACATCAAATTATATTTTATTGGACTCGGAGCGAAAACGAAAACGGACAAGGGTCCTAAGCACACAAACTCGAACCTCTTAACCTTAGAAGTGATTTCGGATCCCTACGTTTTTGTAGTATATATACTAGTACTACACTATGACACAGCCATTTTATCAAAAATCAACATGTTGAAACTAGTGATACTATCAAAAACCTGGAAAAGTTTAGCCGGCAAAAGTTACATATGAAATGTAAATAAATAAGTATAACACTGCCAGCGCGAATATAAATCATTCCACATTTCGGGAAAAAAGTCAGTCTATAATTTGAGAGACCGCAGTAAAAATTCCTTCCGAACCGTGTGGTACGTGACGGTACTGGTTTTAAAGTGTATACAAATTGTAACAAAACCAGTCGTACATCCATACTTTATTTTTGCACGATGTTTCAGCAAACAAAATCTTATAAAATAGTGTGTTTGATATTCTATAATGAAGTTAGAAGTCATCATCATATTCATCATCTTTATGGAGACGTATATTCCTGATTGCATCTGAAGCCAAGATGACCTCGGAGCTCAGGGTCCACCTACCGGCTTTTCCTCCTCCACTTCGCATGATCTTGGGCGTCTATGGTAGTGAGAACATTTGCACGCATGTTTCCGTTCACAATGTCAAGCCAGGAGTATCTTGGACCTACCCCTTCTACCTGGACCCGGCGGGGGCACCATTGCCATTTGCTACCCACGTAGCCTGGCAGTTGCCGCAAGACATGGCCGCACTAGCGAAGGGGCCTTTCTCGCATTATAACTGCGATGACACGGATAAGGAGTGACGCTAGAAGTGAAGACTTTTAATTGGTTCTCAAATGTTTAATCTACTATTGTACGAGCTGTAAATTTTCCATATTGAAATAAATAATTTGTTTGAACAAATTTAAGACAGGATTAACGAATCATCATGATAAGGATTCTCGACGCATTCTCCATTTTACGTACGTTTAAGATAAATCAAAAATATACCAAAATAATACTTTAGGCGTGTGCTTTCCGTTTTGTAAATAATAATAAAAGGGTCATATAAAAGAATTACCAAGCATTTAGACAACTTTTATCCGTATTTGACGACGGGTCCGCTTAAAAAGGGATTTTGGGGTTGAATATTTAAGATAATTTTGTCACCTTACATTTTTCACAAAATAAGCTTTTTGCGAAAAGGATTTTTGTAATAGGTACCTGACTTTTCCAAATGAGCGCTCTCTTGATGTGTTTATCTTATAATGTTATCCTATGAGGACTATACCTACATAAGACTTAATTTTATGAAAATGTTGTTAGTTTATATCGTGTCCCATTTATTACCAAAATCTTGATATTGTTATACCTAAGTGCTATTTAACTACGGTGGTTGTTATCCAGTTAGACGGGTACAAATTCAAGTTAAAAGATCGTTATGCTTTATAAAAACCTTCTTGTTAAACTATAATACATAGATTATGTGCTATACCTTCTTATATACGGTACTTTTCGTCATTCTATTACGCATCAGTTTTATTAGATGGCCTAGAATACCTAAACTATCTTGAGAAAAGGAAATGTCCTTTTATGATTTCAAGTATTTTGTCAGTAGTCACAAATGATTTTTTTAACTTTTTTAACTGGGGTTTACGGTATAAATAAAAATTTCATTGGATAAAAATAACATTGGGAAACATTGGAACCGTGGGCCCCGACTGCCCCGAGTGACAATCTCTGACGCTGAAAAATGCTGAGATGATAATGAAAGTTTTAAAAACATTATGATACAATCCATAAAATGCCCATTTCTGTCAATCCGTGTCCAAAGGAAACTCGAGCACTTAAATTATTATTAATGTCAAGATTGTCAAGTACTGTCATATTTTGAAGTACAAAAATATAATTACTGAAAGTAACTAAATGCACAAGCGTAGTGGTTTCTATGTCAGTAAGCTGTCTAACTTTATTGACAGCAAAAGCCGCAGAGCTGAGTTACCTTACAAGACATAATATTTGAGCGTCCCACTATAATTTACTGTCTAAAGTTATTTCCCAAACACAGGGAACTACGCAAAAACAACTAGTTCTTAGAGGGCTTAAATTTTTAAAACTATTTTTGGTGTAATAGAATGAATCATTCTCCGAGTCTGTTTTCCTAACTCAACTGGGGCCAGTTAAGTTATTATGTTCCTGATTCCAATTATTTAAATTTTCTTCGTTTTTACTTGCAGTTAGAGGTAGTTAAACATTAGAAACTTTTACTTATTAACAAAATATACATAAACGGCACCAGTGTAATAACAATACCTGTATTTAATTTAGCTACATATGTTTTGGTCCCACGTAACATTCCGACCGTACAGCCATCAATTAGGGTACTGTCGTTAATACGGTTTATGTACGGTTGTTAATGCAATATATATTCCCGAAGGAGCATTGAGAGATCCCGATATCCCTTCGGAAATACATGTACGGACGTGATTATATAATATTAAAGCTTTAGTATAATAAAATGTATAAACACGATCAATTTTTTTGACAATTATAACTTTGATTGAATTAGCTTTTGACTTATTTATAATTTGGCAAGCTTTACACTTGCGTACAGTCACTCCTCTTCCCCTTCCCCAGTGGGGTAGGTAGAGGCCACTGTCTTATTACCACTTGCTACGATCCTGGTTTATAGTTTTCATTTCTTCTACTTTCATAATTGCTTTCATACATTCATGTTCGTCGGTTTCGGGTAGGTACACTTGATAATATGCCCTTTCTTTAAAATGCCTTTGATCTGATTGACATATGAAATGTCTAAGTTGAGTCCTACCCGGTTGCTCATTTGCTCATTCGCCCTTGCTTCATAAATCTGTTCCGTAAGTCTTCTTTCATCTATCCTCTTCATGTGTCCAAACCATTTAAGCATCCCTTTCTCTATCTTAGTCCTAAGCTTTTAAATCGTCATATTTTTTTAATATTGTAAAACTATATTATTATTTGTCTCTTTTAATAATGATCATCATGATTACAAGTAGTATCAGATCCAGATATACGTTTTAAATTTTCATTAAAAAAAAACACTCTTAAAATCTAAGTTCACCCACGCTTAAAAACAAATTAAGTATATCATTCGTTAACGATAGACTCAAATAGATATTATGAATTGAGCAAACATTACCCTCGTTCAAAAATCAGTAAATTCTATTTAACTCTTTAAAGTGCCTACAAAATACAAACATTCATTTCTCAACTGTCACACCCTCCTCGTATTAAACAGTATACAAACAAAAACGAGCAAACAAGTATTACTGTTAACCTAGGTACTTAATAACGTTCAAATGAAATATCCACACCACATAGGTACCTAAGTTTAATCGATCCTAAAACAACACAGTTCCAAAACACCTCGCTTTAAACAATCTGCTATTTTAGGGTACGTGTGAGTGAAAAATAATAATGATATCCGGCGTTTACTTTCTTTATGTAATTAAAATTTTGATTATAGTACATTATGGTACAAGTGAGCAAAGTTGGTGATTACCGCCGAGGCGCTATTGAGCTCACTGCTCATCATGCTCACGCGAGGCATACGACGTTTTACAACACACTTGCGAATAAAATAATACTACAAATACTAAATGAACAATACTACAAATTAATTCGTTTTCCTATGCGCGCGCATCTAACAATGGCGATCGGCCATATTTAAAAGAATGAGGTTTGACTTTAACTTTTTTTTTACTCTGTTTTTTTTTCTGTACTTGAAACAAAAAAGTTAAATTTGAGTGAAAATTTTGTTTAATAAACAAGTGTTATAAGTTGAAATTATTTATTTAAATACGAAAATGCATCAAATGGCCATACAATAGGCATATTAATTTATTTGTACTATTAAACACGTTCTTTTTTGTATCGAAACTTTTAAGAACATTGAAACTTAACCTATAAAATTTAAAAAAGAATCTATAACTCACTTGTGAATAATAGTAATGAAAAAGTCACAGTTTGATAATAGGTGTCATTACGTGCCTAATTGCGTTGAAATAATAGCGATTTTATGAGCAGGTGTGTTGTAAATATATTTATGTAACTGTTATGAATAAAGGTTTGGTTCCCGGGAAAGTAGAATATTTACAGGAACCGTTCCATTTTTGGCAGTGGCCGTGGGTGTTATAAAAGGTGCGCAAACGATAAAGGGGTTACTTTTTATTTTAAAGTAAACTTACAGCCTTTGAAAAATAAAAAGAGTTTTGTTTCGACTAAAATACACACATACCCCTTTGCTCCTCTCCCTCGGGTGTAAGCGGACACAACAGCCTCGCCTTTCTTTTCTCCAGCTCCTTACTAGGCACTAGTACACACAGTACACGAAAAGGTGCACATAAATAATGAATTACTTCACTAAGAGCCGAACGATTCTAAAAATAACTAAAGGAGCTTCATTTTGTTTAGAGATTAGTTTCAGTTCTAATTTTGGCTATCCATAATGAAAGCACGCACCTATATTGGAGTGTATTGGTAATTTTATAATTCTGGATTACCATAATTTCAATTTATGTCAAGAATTCGTTACCGGCGTCGCCGTCGTACCAATTTCTAATAGGTACCTAATGAGATTCACGCTATCATAAATACTAGTAAAACAACTTTTTGGTAATATCCAACAATTAAATAATTTAATAGACTGGCCAATGATTCAAACACAAATATTTTCAAACTTGTCCGAAAGGGTTTTAGCGGTCATATTGCTATCTTATCAAATGCAGTGGGTCAAACACGTTCACGTTCGGAGTCTAGGTGTAATCAAATTTAGTAAGTATTGAATTTTTCTGCTCACATACTCAATTTCCTAGTATGAACAGCTATTAATAGAAAAAGAAAATAATATAATAATACAAGAAATACCAAAAGAACTTTAGCAATAAATAATGGATATTATTCTTGGCATATACCTAATAAATCACGCTTGTAATAATTGCCGTGAAGTAAAAGTTTCAAACTTAGTTGTGAAAAATTCTGGGACGGTAATAACGTTTGATCGACGTTTGAATCGACACAAAAGCAATCAATAGATTTACCTACAGTTTTTGACACCAAAGTGAAAACGCTGATTTGATATTAATCTGTAGGTACTCTACCAATTTGCTATCGAATTTGGTTTTATATTGAATTTGTGTAAACTATTGCAATAATAATTATTACTTAAATAAGGTAAATATTTTCTGCTTTGTGGCTTTAATGTTGAATGTACTTTTAGATAAAGGGATGATATCCTTGATTATAATTTTCTTCGTATCTTTCATTTATAAAACAAAATATATACGCAGCAATGCAGCCACAGCCACAACATTATTTTGTACCCGTTGCGGTCGAGACTTTGGGTAGTTGGGGATGACGAGGCAGAGAGCATTATGATACAACACGTCAAACAAAATAATGTTGGTCGCTACGTGTTTATCATTTGACAGTTTGTCTTTCTGACAGATGACATTGGCGAAATTGTTGTGGACTTCCACGAAAGCCACTTTATGAAAGTTAAATTAATTTTACTACATTAAAGAGAATTCAGTCAACTTACCAAGATTGTCTGCTCGATACAACGGGAATGTGGCAATCCACAGCATCATCAGGAGTCCCGTTTTACTCTCCATCTTTCGGTAACTGTATCAGCTACGTTGTGCAAGAGTTCATTTGAGACTTGACGACAAGCGACATGATAGAAACAAAGGCTAATTTTTGATTTGCAAATTCAGCATGCTGAACCTGAAACAAATGAAAAAGCTATTAAATCTTATGTAAAAAAACTAACAAACTTTTAGGAGGGGTATTCGAAGGGATTTCAAGTCACGAGCATAACCTGACCCGTGTTGTGGTGGAGAAAGAATACCAGTATTACCACCCTGTCCCGTCTGAAGGGTGTCAAAAATTCGAGTAATTGAAAAAAGAAAAACTCGAAATAAAACCAACCCGTCTGGTCAGCGTAGAAACAGTAGGCCAAAGGCTCCCAACATTGGGAGAGGTCTATGTCCAGTATTGGACTACGATAGGGTAATTGACTGATTGATTGATCCTAAAATATGTATAGGTATTATTGTTATTAGTGTATTCGGATATTGAAATTGATGTGTTTTTTTTAACTTTTCACACACCTATTTTCCACCTAGGTAGGCAGAGACAACAGTCCGCCATTTGCTTCTATCCTTACATACTTCCCGAACTTCTTTCAACTAATACGTTAAACTACTAGAAACATTCTTAAACTACTGTGATCACGAAAGATATATTGTTTTTATTTCATTAACAACAACTTATGTGATCGCTGTCAACAGTATGCAAATGAAGTTAAATGTTCTGTGAGAAGATATGTTGGATCGTATAAACGGGAACTGGGGACAAGTTATTCCTCATAAATGCTTAAAGACTCAGCTCTTCTGTGTAAATCACATGTAAATGTGCCACGCAACTACGCTTAATAGTTTTGTAAAATTAACAGTGGCTATATACATAATCCGGGTTTCATTAGAAACTCGCTCACCTTTGACGGAGTGCTACAGCAATAAATATGTGATTTACTTTGAATGAACTTGCTATTTAGGTACGTAATATTCACATTTTGGCATCGTTTTGGGATGTGTTAAACAGCGCTACTTGAATTCAAATATACATGGTATGTGCTACGAGTTCTAGCATAGCCAATTTGTAACCTTTAGACTTGCTAAAGGTTCACTCACCGACTGACCCAGAGGAGAAATCTGCACAAGCTCTTAACCTATGGGCGCCTTTTGTCACAAGAAAACTAAGTAGGCCGTATGTGTAAAGGAGTCATTGGAAACACTTCAATGAAAAACCTTATCTTCGTTATACATACATAATGCATTCAAAACTTTACTGTAAATATACTTAATATCCTTGTGCTCTCGGAGTACCTAGTGTGTTTGATCACCACAATAAACAGCTCAAAAATTTTGCACCGGTACCAGAAGGAATGTTATTTTGTGTTTTATCCAATAAAAGGATAAATTTACATATTTATTGGTTATGGCAGATCATTTGATCCAAGAGAAGACCGAAAGAATCCAAATCAAAGGTGTATTATTAATATTTAATGATGATAGACGTACGAGTAATATAGCTTTGATTACTTCTTTGGAGATACATGAGTACATGGGCGTCTATCAAATGTTTTGTGTGAGATTTTCTTTCTTGTCATATTATGATCTGCGAAAATTAACGACCCGAGGCCGTCCTAATATATTCAGTAATATATTGCTGTGAAAATTGCTCGCTCAAAGACATTTCTCATCAGTATTTTTTGGACCTTTGTCATACAATATAAATTCAACAAAAGACACGTTAATATTATTTTCCTTTCTGTGAAACCATTTGAAATACCTACATGTCTTTTAGAAACTAATATAATAAAGCATATCGGCGATACTAAAATTCAATTATGTCACCTGATAGACTAGGTATATATATGTACTTTGGTATAGTCTTATTCACCTGCGGCAACCTATGACCCACAAACAGCGTGCGTTTTAGTCGGTTCAAGTCCGACATAGCCTCCCTCGGTGGCTCCGGATTTTGCGCCCGTTAAAAAAAGGTATAGTCTTATTATTATTTACACGTCATCATGTTCATAATCCCTGTTAACCTTCTTGTCATTTTTTTTTGTATAGATGTTACAAATTGTGAGCCTACCCAACGGCTGGGCACTTTTTTAAATTAAGGACTTTAACTGATATAATTATATTTATAACCATTTATAACAAATTAAAAGTACCTGCTATAAAACATGAAATCTGAAATACAATGCAGTATTGCTTAATTGGTAGATATTTTAATTTCCGATCATGTTTGTAAGCGAGAATTTTCGGCAATATAGTCATATCGCAAAAGGTAATATATCATGTGCTATTTGGCTTTAGTTGGAGATAAAACACTATATCACTTCTCGGCACTCGTGGCAGCCGGAAAAGATATTAAATAAATGGGAACAGATCAACTTCCGCATAACAGTTTACGGGATGTTATTGTGAGGATATTCTCTTTACAGTTCTTATAAAATCAGGTGATAGGAAAGTCATACATAACAAACATTTTAAGTACAACTTTGATGAAGTAAAAAAGAAAGAAAATTTACATGTATTATGATTTTACCATTAGGAATTAACGCTAGGATGATGAGGTTGATGTTAAAGATCATTGCTATCGTTTATTTGGATTTTAAAGTGTGGTGATCAGTGCAGAAGACGTAATAATTAAAAAGTGAAGCCTAGAATCTTTATTTTAACAAATCAAAACAATCATGTTAATAGGAATTAACACGATCATGGTTTAGGTATATATATATAGACCATGGAACGTGAGAGTTTAAAAGTTAATAAATAAAAATAAAATAATAAGACGTTCCTTAGCGAGAATACATTGCTTTCTTGCTTGGGGGAGCCCGAACATAAAGTGTAGTACCTACTCTATGCAAATACCACAAAAACGTTTTGTATTTATCAAGCCAAAGAAATTACTATGAACTCGTTTAATCGGCTGACGATGTTAAAACAGGGTTTTATTTATTTGTTCATACATTTATGTACACATACTCATAAACATAGAGATGCATATGTGGAATTAGTAGTCTGTACTACTTCTGCTTTGGAAATCTCTTCCAGCAGACCTGCGAGAGGGAAGAGTGAGAAGTAGGGCTTAGTAAAAAGTGTGTAGGGAAGACGAGGGTTATCGTACGTAACCCCAAAGGGTCTGAGATATTGGTTGACTTGATTGGATGCAATCGCCCAATCGGCTATTGGATTTACCCATATAACGTTTGATGGATAGTACAATTTTGGGACAACTGGCATTTGTTCAGTAACAGTCGCTGTTGATGTTCGCGGCTTTGCCTACGGGTTAACGCGACTTTTGATCATACCTTGGGTTCCAATCGGTAACCTCTTACCGTCAGGAGGACCTTGTGCTTGTCTGCGACCTAAGTTACAATAACTTTTGCGTCTATCGTGAACAAATAGACAAAAATTAAAAAAAAATATATTTTTACCTTCAGAATCTTTAATTTAAAATAACCCAAATATTTTTATTTTTTCCATATCTTCCATGTGCAGACACAACTACTTAATTAATTTTCATAATTAGTATAGATTTATGTGGCATGACTTTCTCCTATCGTCCTGTTGATGGGAGAACATACAATAAACTGAAGTATATTCTAACTATGTATATTGGCAGACTAAATATCAGAGAATCGTAGCTAACAGCAACGTACAAGATGCTAGTTTAACCCATATTATTTGCTCATTCCTTTAAAGCTACGCCTTAGGCTCAATTAACAATATTATACATATTAGATAAGTTTGTACCTAACAGCCGCGTAGAGGAACCAAAGTTCTTCAGAGTTCTTCAATTATGTATACACCCTCGGCTTGAGCACTTAAATTTTAATAAGCATGAAAATCACTCTTTCATTTTATTCTAACTCAAAGAGAAGCATAATTCCAGTTGAGACGTTTGAAAATCTTATGTTGTCTGTAGACTAAGCTTCTGCCAAGATGGAGTGGGTTACGTTTTGAGCGGCCCAATCCCCGCCATTTTAGTAAAAACAATATGTTCATGTTTCGAACGCGTTCTTTGGAAAATGTTTTCTATATTGTTCTGGGGCTATTCCAGACCTCATTAAAACAACATACACGATAGTAAAGTACCTACCGTATAGTTTCAATGAATCCGATTTATACTTTTTATTTTTTTTGCGCCTTTTCAACATTGCGGCATTTCAACATTAAAAAGGTACCTTTTATTATACTTATTATATTTTTTATCTGCTAAAACCATTCTTTTCCTATTTTACCGATAATTTACAGTGCCAAAACACAACGTCTAATAACATACCTATGTCGATTCAAAACCTTTTACCGGCCTATTCTAATTGAAATAATTAAGACTCACAATTCTAAGCACGTCTTCCTCGCCAACCACTCTGTTCTGGCGAACACGCCCGCAATATAAACAAATCGTAAACTTTATTATAAACAAAGAAAAAACAGGGCCCTTAAATTAAATTCCCAATTCCTTGATATATAAAAAGTCATTCATTGCGACTAACGTTATACCATTTTGGTAGCTATATAAAGGCAGCTCGTGGCTTCTGCGATTGCCTTCATTTATTCTGATGAGTTTTATGAGAGAAGTGTTTTGTAAACGACGCGGGTTCTGTAAGCATTTATGTCTTTTGAAATGTATTTTTAGAATTTTTATTTATTTGGTTTTGGCTTACAGCGCTTTGAATTGGAAGTTGGATTACAAGTGTAAGGGTATATTACTGCGGTGTTAAATTATAGCATGTGATTTAACTCCTGTTTATCGCTGATGGGGTAGGTACGCTAAGGGCTAACAATATATACCTATAGGATAATAACATTCTTTAACATTTCGCCACCTTTTTTCTGTGACGCGAGTGTGACGCCCCTGGTGTTGCATACGTCCATAGGCCACGGTAACCACTTTCCATCAGGTGGGCCGTGTGCTTGTCTGCCACCTAAGTGGTATAAAAAAAAAAAAAAACTATTGAGTTTATTACCGTCAAATAAACAACGGCACTTTGCTTGATCTGGGAAACCACCAGTCGCATCCACCAGTAGCTAGAGGTTACTTTAGTAATATTATATATCGCAGCCAACTAGCTTAATCGGCCGTTCAACTTGGCTTTAACTAAACGACGCCGTTCAATTGTTTCACGCTGAATCATTTTCAGCCAGCAAAAAATATACCTACAATTTTTTTTGAAAACCTGCCGAAACAAGTCATTTGCCTGGCTGTTTGATCAAATAGCTAGGCGAGTAATTAAACGACATCTATCCAAGCCAATTGGCTTGGATAGATGTCGTTTAATTACTTACAAATGGACCATTTGATCAAACATCCAGGCAATTGCCTGGATGTTTGATCAAATGGCTGAATGATTCAGGCCGTTAAATGAAAGGAACCATTTAGTAAAAAGGCTAGACGGTTAATTTAACGACTGATTAGGCTAATTGGCTGTGACATATACCTACATCAATGGACCAGACATACGTTGCGAAGGACAGTTTTCGGTGCTAACTCCCTTTGCGCGAGGTTGTCCAAAGTTATTAATAGTTGCAGCGATCAAATTGACATTCACTGTGATTCACTCAACAAACTGAAATCGATTCTTTACTCATTGCCTGATCTTGATTAGTCGGGCTATTCTTCTTATTCTTCTTCATTAGTCTACTATTAATATTAATATTATAAATAAATTGCATGTGTACGTGATAGTGTAGATTCAACTGATCATCACTATTACATTACATACTCATCTATCAGTCACCACTCCACTACGGAGCGAATAAATTGTTGTTACTTAGGTATATATAAAGTTTGTACATGTTGTGTCCATTTGTAAGTGGTTATTGCATTGCACTGTGTTTTCATTATTATTGCATGTTTTAGTTATAGTTTAAATGTAAATAACTGTAAGTGGACCTGATTATACAAATAAATAAATAGTTTTTTATTAAGTAGATAATAAAAGAAGATGATTGGCAAGTTTTATTCTGAACTTATTCTAAAAACCCTTCTATCTACGAGTATTATGGATTTATTACTAAACTAAGTTGGAGAAAACATCTCTAAATTCAAAACTAGTTAGTCCTTCACCGTCATAGCCGCTGAGGTCGAGTATCCACGGACGGTTAACCACTCCAACGTTGCCCAGTGTGCGGTAATATTAAATCTGTATAAAGGTTCCGGTATCACGACCTGCCAATTTACTACAGCTTTGATCACGTAAACGTTTGATGTAGTAAGCTTTGGTATAACAACCTTTCGATGTCATTAAGGATCGATCTCGTAAACAATCAATGGGATAAAACAAACCATGCAATAAATTATCGATATTTTACTATTATAGTGTGTTCTGAATACAAAAAACTAGCTCAGAAGATAGAAGAAAGTAGCAACTAACGTAATTTATTTTAAAAAACCGTGTCGTTAATAAAACCTTAATCATTGTAATTTACTACCTTCATCAAAAAGATTGAAGGATCCCTGAAAATAAGTATAATATTTTTATGCCTACAGCCTCAAAAGAAGAAATTAATATCACTTCAAGCAACGCCCTGATTTCTCTTTTATACATGGAGATTAAACAAGAAGAACAAGGAAGGAAAACAATTTAATACCGTTAGATAATAAAAGCTCCTTTGTGGTGAACTGGTAACCAGTACTAAAGAAGTCTAATGTTACTTTATTATGATAAAAGAAAAAATTAACGCTAATACTTCAAGCTTATGAAAATAAAACTACTTTTTAACGAATTCCATCGCGATATACATATTTGTTATTATGTACTTTTAGCCCGACCGACGATTCAGCTATGGTGTATTGAATAGAGAATAAGAACCAAAGTATTGTAACATCTATTGTACCATATTCTAGCAAACAAATATTTGATTTGATATTTTTCAGCAGCTATGGTCGCGGGGTGACTAAAGATGGTAGTTGTCACATAGTTTCTACCATCTTTTCTACCAAAAAGTAGTTATATTTCAATGAGTGAGATTCGCGTAAACTTTAGAAAGTATCACTTCAAGTTTAATTAAGGCTATTTATTATTTAGGTAAGGTAAAGGAACGCGCGCGAAGGTAAACGGAAGGTGGGACATCCCCTAGCTAGGTGGACTGATGACCTGCGAAAGGTGGCTGGGACGGACTGGATGCGGAAGGCGGAGGATCGGCAAACGTGGCGCGTATTGGGAGAGGCCTATGTCCAGCAGTGGACTGCAGTAGGCTAATTGATTGATTGATTGATTTATTATTTAATTATATTTAGGCCTTAGGCTTCTCATAACTCATAACTCATTTATTCATAAAAATATTACACGTCAAATAAGTACATATCAGCATTATCAGCACATCATTCAATTCAATTCAATACATCTAAGGCATAAGGCTGGTCATAACTAAAACTGGTAGTAGGAATGGCGCTGATCTTGCTTTCTGGATTTGTAAGTCTAGTTGCTTCCGTAAAAATCAAGAAGAGAAATCCCCAATGCCACAGGGAATATGATGATCAGGAACAAATATTTGTGGAAGCGACAAACGACAAGCGAATTTGTGATTTTCTCACTAAAAGGTTCTATTTTATTAGGTAACTTAAATCGAAACCACGTGCATATTTAAAAGTTTTGGTTTAATTATGTTGTACCTAATATCCAAATCTTTGAATATTAAGTACAATATATTACTATTAGAACTATCGGGATATTTACGATGTATTGTTTGGAGTTTCCGATATTTATCCGAGTATCCGTGAACGACCATGAAAGTTTAAATAAGAACAATATAATTTTTAGAAGGGCTCAAACAAATCACGGTAACTATACAGTTTAAAAACACAGAATATAATACTGACGGAAAAAAGACATTGGAAAATACGATGGATATAGCATTTACGTAAACAATCGTTCTCGAAGCACTCAGCGTAAAATGCATAGCAAATCGACAGGCCGTGACCTCTGTGTGTCATTGGGCGTTATAATCGTGCATAATTTTAAGAGGTTAGGGTTGTAACCCTGTTGATCTTTTTACCCGACTGCGCGACGCAAAGGAGTAGTAATGTGTTTATTGTATTGAAGTGTGCTCGTAGTACAAAATAATATTGTGCTTATTATTATTTCTTACTTTTTTTAAATGATCATAGTTTATAAAACATAGTATTAAAAATTACATGAACAATAAAATCGTTATATTTCATAAACTAGTAGCCCGGAACCCAGATTTACCTATATTCACGTTTACAGCGCCATCTTTACAAGACGAAAATTATAAATAAAGCGCGTTGCACATCATGCCAAATTCGCATAAACCAAAAAAAAATAGTAAAATATTTGAAATACTTTACTACATTTTTTTAACTGCAAATAAATTAAACTAAAAGACATGGTAACTCCAAACATCAAAATATTGTACCTATCAATCAGTCTCTCAAACACTTACACAACTCAACCACTTTCGTGTTAGACTGTACACTAGTTTACCCCATTTTGGGTATCACCAAACAAATCCACATCTTCAACCCGTCGTATTAACTTTGATATGCGTCGTCCTCAATTCTGTTACAGATTGTTTAATTCGAAAATTCTGTTCCCAAAGCTTTTAAGTGATTGAACATCAGGAAAAACAAATGACTGAAAAGGTTTTTTTATTTGTCACTCAGAGGGCAACGTTTTCTGTTGAATCAAGTGAAGTGGTGGTGTAATTTGCCTTTTACTAAAATTGAGTGCCGAGAAAGTTCAATCGAGATGTCTTCGAATATTCATCAAAGGACCATTAGCGTTGTAAACTACGGAAGTTGTATGAACATTGCTTGTTTATAAGTCGTTTAAATTATTGCGTGTTCATGATACATACAATACATTGTTCAAAGTGGGTACTTGCTAACTTTGCTGATTTGGGATATGAAGAAATTTTGTACAACTACCATTATTGCTTTTGGTAATGTTTGTTTTGTTTATTATCGCGTTACTATTTTAATTTAACATTTAGTAATTCTGAAAGTTTTTTTTATACTACTTAGGTCGCAGACAAGCACACCTGTTGGAAATTGGTAACCGTGGGCTATGAACAAGTGCTACACCAGGGGAGTCAAACTCGTGCTGCTGACCCTATCAGAACAGAGAGATTCTGTAGGTACCGTCAGCGCAGAAGATAAGTAAGACAAGCCTTTGGTCTTCCCACTAATAGCACAAAACCTCTCCAGTGGGCTCTGGCTACTCTATTCACCGCTGGGAACACAACACGAGGTAATAGTAGTAATTTAGCTGGGGTATTCTGTAGGGCTACTTTTCCAGTCAGACTGCTCGATTGGGACGGGAATGCCGTCGTGTCCTTTATTAATAACATAAATTAAATAAAAAATCATAGCATACATATATTTCGAGAACATACATAGCAGTCGTATTGATTGCAAGATGCTAAATTTAAAAATAATGATTTCAAACTTTTTTTTTATTTCACTCTTTAATCAAAAAGTCTATGCAATAAATATCCGATAAGTTTTAGACGGACAATTTTGTTTTCAAATCGTTAAACTTCCCAAACTTCCATTTCCACGTGATGGCAAGTGATAATTTGGTCATAATTCACTGTAAAACTTCAGAACTGAAGTTAAAGTGCGGCTATAGATGAAAGGTAATTGGTTCACGTGGTTCCGCACAAGTATGAACAACATCTCCCAATTATGTTGGACTCATATAATTTGATTAATGTTTACCTGAGCTTGTGTCCAATTAGTTTTCCTTGTCATTATCTTAACTTCTTATGAAGGAATTAGGTATATTTTTTTATTAAGCAATAAATATATTTTTTATCAAACGAGGAAAACATGTAATCAACAGAACAGTCTGTCAATTACCATATCATCAATCTTACTCTCTATACTCAATCTCATCTTACCAATCAAAACATTTGCTCAGCCCCTCTAGATAAGTGATACGTTTGTAGAATACGATTCGAATAGATTGATCAATGTATGGAATTGACATACGTTGACAACTGTCATAAATGTCATACCTAATCGTTAAAATAGTGTCAATATCAGGCCTTGTCCTACCGCCGACCGATTCTTACGCGCGGCGGCGGCGCGTGTTCAAATCAAATGGTCGTTGTTCTTTATTGTGTCCTACGTTGCGTCGCGTGAAAACGTCATGTTAAATATGGAAAAATATGTCACGCATCCCGTCGCGTTGCCGCGTTGTTGCATTTGTCCCTTACGTAGGACAACGGGTCATACATAGGCTAACGAATTGCCACTTGTCTAGTAGACTGAGCGGCAACCGTGATTAGTATAGCCAGCATCAGATCAATCTCAATTAGCAAAGTATTCAAAATGATCGTAACACCTTGGTATTTTACCCTTCTGTTATTCCTTTCATTTTTGTAATCTAGTACGTACCTATGTACCTTTATATTAGGATAATGGAATAACAGGAACAGTAACTGCAAGGCTTTGTTTTGAAACAATAAGCTGAATGAAAACAGTTTAATCCTAAGGATTTTTATTTTACACTAGCTTTTCGCCCGCAGCTCCGCCTGCGTGCATGTCGGCTACCATCACCAATAGTATTTTTTTCTAAACTGACGGACTTTTTGTATAAATATAAGTATCCCGATAGTTCTAATAGTAATTGTTGTATAAACTTTCGACACCTTATTTCGCTCTCTCAGTAGTGTTTTTTCACAATTCACAACTATTCAAGACGATTCTCAAGAACAAAACTTCTATAGAGATATGACTCAGGAGTCTTATAATTCTTCAGCAAGACCTCATAGCCTTTTTTGGAGAACAGTACCACCGCACTACAGTTCCATGTTAAGTTCTGCTGGATGACGGAATCAAAGAGGTTCGTAAGCTCTTTTAGAACTGAGATTCCACCTGCTTTTAAGAGCCCTGTCAACCAGTGCGATATCATCAGTATACCATAACTATGAATGCCACTGTTGTGTAATGCCACTGTTGTATGCTAAGGATACAAAAAATCATCAATTGGCCTATTGCAGTCAACTGCTGGACATAGGCCTCTCCTAATATGCGCCACGTTTGCCGATCCTCCGCCTTCCGCATCCAGTACGTCCCAGCCACCTTTCGCAGATCGTCGGTCCAGCTGGCTAGGAGGTGTCCCACCTTCCGTATTCCTTCTCACGGTATCCACTCTAGGACTCGTCTGCTCTAACGGCCATCAGTCCTTCGGCAGATGTGGCCAGCCCACTGCCACTTTAGCTTGCTTATTCTGCAACCCTACGGCCAGATTGGAAACGAAGGTTTGGAAACCGGTTTCCATAGCAGAATTATTTTTCTTTTAACGAATCTGGTTTCCAAGAAAGAATAATAATTCTGTTTTCGAAACTAATTTCCAAAACAGAAAGTTGGATCTTCGTTAGCTATGTCGGTAACTTTGGTTCTATGTCGGACGACCTCGTTTCGAATTCTATCCTTCAAAGAAACTCCAAGCATAGCTCGCTACATAGCCCGCTGCATGACTTTTAGGTCACGGACTACCCCACCTTCAGTGGCCACGTTTCGTCACCGTAGGTCATAGGTAACATAACAGGCAGGATGCACTGGTCGAAAACCTTTGTTTTGAGGCATTGCGGCAGGGGGGAGGAGAAGACCCGACGTAGTTTGCCAAATGCTGCCCACCCCAGTTGAATTCTTCTGGCTATTTCTTTCTCGAAGTTGGTTTTACCGAACTGGATAACCTGCCCCAGGTAGAAAATATTTTTGAACAACTTCGAGTGTCGCTCCTTCGATGGCAATCGGTCTCAGTACAACATGTTCGTTGAACATAATCTTGGTTTTATCCAAGTTTACACCGAGGCTGACTTGTCGAGAAGCTCCATTCAGGCTGTGCAGCATTTCGCCCCGTTGTTCTAGCGACTCCGCAACTATGATGATGTCATCGGCGAACCGAAGGTGCGAGATGTAATTACTCCAGCGTCTTGAAGACGTCCTCCAATGCGTTGGTAAATGCTGAGGATACATAAATTACTATGTGATACGTCAAAAATGAATACAAATAAAACAACATACTTGAAATTTGTGGTGGTTTAATTTTTTTATAATTATTTAAAAATAATATTAAGAAAATAAACATTTTGTATTATATTCTTTGTCATCTTAATCAGAAGTGCTCTGTGCTTGAGTAATTGAGCCCACAGCTGATAAGTGGAAGTTATTGAATTCTGCCATCTCAATTATTGTTGCCTTAGTATACTTCTCATCAAGAAAGAAAGTGAAGTTTTCTAGAAGCCAGGCGTTCGTCTATTTGGTGAAACGTTTCTAGCCATTGATATAAATTGTTATTTTGTTTCTAGCTATGAAGCCGCCCCTTGTGTTATATCGGCGGCGTCAATAGATTTAAATTCACATACCTTACTGTTTGAGAGCTTGTAAATGAGGATTGATCTGGATGATAATGTGCTGTATTACTTTTAGGCTTTCTTTTATATACAGGTATATTCTTTTATATAGCTCTAGATAGCTATCATCGCTTCTATCATATGTTTTTTTTTCTATTTCCAATCAATTAAATAAAGAAACTGCAGTAGGTACATAACTCTTACACAATATTTTTCACATTCTTGCATATTATACGTGACAGAGAGTGACATTTTTATAAATATTATCATTTGACAGATCAAAATGTGACTTAGCGTTGACACCATCACTTTAGTTCCGTTGTCATAGTAACAATTTTGCTAGCGATATTAGCGCCATAATATTTCGTATTTTCTTTAATATTTACATTATTTCGTGAATTTGCCACATTTTAATTGTGATAATTGATATTCGGCGACAAAGCCAAATTCAATAAACCAAAGATCATGAAAATCTGTTCAGCCATTCTTGAGTTATAAGAAAGTACGTTTTTGGCACTTTTTAGGCACTTAGGGTCTGAATTTCGAAAAATCGTTTCTTAGTACACCTCCACGCATCAAAACATACACTCTCTATAAATTTCAAGTCTCTAGGACCAGCGGTTTAGGCTGTGCGTTGTCTCTAAGTGAGTCAGTCAGTCAGTCAGTCAGTCAGTCAGGACTAAGAGTTTTATATATGAGATAAAACCTTGTTGAGTGTGGGCTTACTGTGGGACCGTAATTTCTTTTTAATACACCTAATACCTAAATTATACTCGTTTTAATAATAACTCGGGAGTTTGTTATAAAATTGCACTTGTAAACCTTTGCAAAGCTTGTTTATTTTATGCAGCTTAAAGCAATTTGAGCTACTGAAATTATGAAAGTATTTACGTAAGTGGTATAAAAAACGTTGGCTTAACAAACCATTAGACCAGAACGTCATAAGTGCCAACGTCGTAACAAAAAAACATACTTAAACCACAATATCAAGTAGGAATCTAAATCATTATGATTATACGATACTTAATCAGCTACCAAACGTCAAATGAGCAATAAAAACTGAAATAAGAGACTAAGGAAAATAACAGCTAGAGATACGGAATACATTATTTTTATAGTCTACTTGAAATATACGTACAAAATATACGAATATACTCAATTTCTACCATAATCAGAAGTAAAATTGAAACGACGAGAATTAATCATTTTTCAGCGCTATAAATATATTAGGTATCATCTTCTTCATCTTTGGACTATTGCTTTACTAAACTGAATTTACTATGAAAGTGAGAATATACCGATAATATGACTTATTTCTAAGAACTTTCTAAAGAGAATTAAGTTTTTTGAAAAGTTTCCTACCCTCAGAAAAGTTTTGAGGATAAAGCAACTTTGTGAAACTCATATGATACTTCATTTCACAATATCATGAAGAAAAAATGATCAAGATTTGGACAAATGTGTTTGTGAAAATTGTACGCATCGTTCATCATCTGAAGCTGACCAATATATCAATTTTGAAAACGTTAAAATTGGTATAAATATTCGCATAGATTGCCATAAGGATATTTTATTTTAACTTAAGTAACTTGCAGTTTTACTAACGAGTTGTAAGAATGACGCAAGGATAGAAAGCTGTTAAAATTTAAATCGTTTTTTTTCGAACTAGCAACATAAGTAGGTATATCCAAATAATAACATTCAAAAAAAATATTGGTATCAAAATAGAAGAGATTAACCACCAGAGAGAAGAAACGATTAACCACCAGAGAGAAGAAAAAATTAAGCACCCCACGTATACATGAAAACACTTAAAATAAAATGATGATAAACATTGCGAAGTTGTACAAGAAAAAGAAGTACAACTGTTGATCAACATACTCCACAAAACTCACTTTACAATTCTTTTTTATAAGCCACTAAATAATTTTAACCTTAACATAGAAGAATACGTACGTACGAAATAAAAATTTAATAAAAAGTTCTGAAAGTTAAGAAAGCTATAACAAGAAATACCTACAAGTTAAAAAAGCCTGTTAAAATACTCCTCTTAAAATCAATCATTCAATACTCCTCGTCAGCCTGAAAGACGTTTGGAAGAATTATATGTTAAAAAACATAAAAGCAATCTCTACGTATAATAAATTCATAAAAAAATTATGCAAAAGTACAATAAAACTCTTATCTTAATACACAAAGATTAACCGTACCACATTAATTTGCATGTGGCCGAGTGTTATCCGTTTAACACAAGCCTACGCCTTTCACGAGATGATAAGCCCCCTTTGTGCCTACAAGGATGAAATATATCTACCAATGGTATATATTATACAAACGAAGTATACTGGTAATACAATTTCGTCAACTTGCTCCTAAAAGACGTCATTCGTTTTAGGAACTTTCTCAGTACTCAAATCACGTTTTCTAAAAATAAATCTGATGTCCCTTGAATCAAACCGTCCTCCTTATCGAATCCTTTACATTATTGCCTGCCATCAACAGACAAGGCTAGATTAAAAACCAAGGTATTGCAAAGAAGAAGTAGAGCTTTTGAAGTAATTATCTCGCAACTACGATAGCAATATCATAATTGTAATATGAACTAATTAATCTCATTAACATACCTTTGATCATTAATGCAATTGATCATAAAATTCCTTCTAATTTAAATAAATCCATAACTAAAATTCATTGAATGCAACACCACACTAAAGAACGTGGCACATTAAACATATCACGTATTAAAGTTTCACATTTTAACACTGAAGTTTAAAATATGTTCAACATCGGTACGCGCGTACTTCATGTCGTGTTTCGTCGGGGGCTATACACGTCTGTCTCAAACAACAACGCGAGGGTGACTGGTACTCTCGGATGTTCGGGAGAGAATCAACGCGACCAAACTGCGCAGAGACGCCACCGAAGGATATTTTATGGTGTTCTAATATCGGTTAGACGGTACAGCAAACAAAGCTGGTGTTAATTGAAATTATATTTGCAACTAATGGACAAAGTATGATACAGTTCGCTTTGATGAACTTCCTAAACGTATAAAGTTTATATAGGTAGCTGTTACTTAGACTATTGGTTATATTTTTGTTTTATGGTTTAATGATTCAAATTAAAGTGCAATGTGCTATTTTGTCAAACAAATCGATGGACTGGCATACGCCTTACGCCTTACCTGTTTTACATTAATATTGAATTTGATCAGTAAAAATTTAATAGGTAGCATCTAAATAAACTGAATTTTCACGCTTATCCCAATTCATTGAGTACACTGCTTAATTCACAAGATTGCGATTCATATAATTAACTGACAAAACTAAGAGTTAATATAACTCTATTAAGGGTTAAAATAGGTCCTCCTAAAGTGAAGTACCTACGTAGGTAGAGATGTTTACCAGTATGATAGTGTAATTTTTTTATGACAATACAAGTAACCCAAATCACCAGTAATTTCGTTAAAATATGCTGCTAAGTTATCCTGCTTGTGCTTAGAATAAGTTTACTTTGATAGTAAAATCCCGAAGTTTTTCCTTTTTCCCTTTTTCTACTTCGTGCTGCTATGCTTTGCTTTTTGAAAGAACTTTTTTAGTGTACGTTAGGTACAGTCAGAGTTCATAAGTGCATTAGCACAACAAGGCTCAAAATGGTGTGGCGTGCGGCCGGACGTCGTTCGGCCCGGTTTTGTGTTTACATATGTGTGTGTGTGTGTGTGTGTGTGTCATTAGATACTAATACAGTAATTTACCAACTTAGTAAATTAACTGATAGCTAAGTGGGTTAAGCAAGATACTATTACTTCACAATGATAAGAGGTTCCAGGTTCGATTCCAGCTTATAACGATTTTTTATATTTATGACAAAAATATAATTTTAAATATTGATAAAGTAATTTTGCATGAAGTTGGCATTCTTTTTACATTTTATGTTGATATTTGCTAAAATTTAACAAATAATACAATGATATTAATTTATAAATGAAACACAAAAAGTGTTATTGCAAGATCGTAGGATTTGAACCATCAACCTTTGCATTTCCACAAACCTCATGCTTTAACCGCTCGGCCACGGGTTGCTTATGTAGTGACAACGAAATTATCGATAATATTCTTACGGAAGAACAATTTATGTGTGTGTGTAAATTGTCTTAAAAGAAAAAGGTCACAAGTAGCGCAAGAATGTTGACGCTATAGTTACGTAGGATTGCTACTACACTTTTGAATTCGACTGTACCTACGTAATGTTACTGAAAAATTTCTATACAATAATAGACAAGCAATTTGCACTTGCATAATATTGTGTATGCATTTTGTAGAGAGTGGAAGCATTTAGCTTCCTAACCAAGTTTCCTCTGTTATTCTCGAGTATGTTGATGGAACTTAGGTGACGTATAGGTCATTAAAGTATATGCGACGTATAGTATGTATACAATTTGCAATAATTCGAGTTTTAATAGGAATGAGAGGGGCTACTACTATCTCTATCAGGATTATTTTAATCTTAATATGTGACTTTCATAGTGTGAATCAGACCGTAGTCCTGGCTTGACGTCCACGAGAGTGACATGCGTGCCAATGGTCTCATTACCACATGGAAACCCATGATCGTGCGAAGGAATAGTCGGAAGGCGGACCCTGAGCTCCGAGGTCACCTTGAATACATTCTGGCAAATACGTCTCCATGAGTATGATGATAGCGTGATACATAATCAAACTGGGTCAAATAGTCACTCTTACTGTAGTGAACACATTTATCTCTTTAATTTATTATATTTTACACTTGTCTTACAAGATACATTACACAAAATATCCCAGACAACAGCAGTCCGAGTTCGATTCACACTATGAAAATAAAGTAAGATTGAAATAATATTACTTTCAAAAGATGGCGATAAGGCTCCTGTCATCATTTTAATATCCGGCGGACTGCCTGCTTTTATAACACTACTAATAGTAGTAAAAAAAAATCAAACAGCTCTAATATTCTTTCGCGACAAACATTTTTATGGGTTTACTAGCCATAAAAGATGTTTATTCTGTAAGGGTGTCTTACTGACCTCGGTGATCAGTGGATGCGTATGTGGATTTTATGTTTCTCACAAAATACTAGTAGTGACATAAAAAATAATAAAACCAGTCAAATAGTAGGTAGCCAGTATTACGATGGAGCTTGCTTATGTTTTACCTATAAACTACACGTGTGATTCTATTTTCGCTCCGTTTTTTGGCACTTGCTATTACTATTGTAACGTTTGTCGAAATTAAATTTGATATTTAGGATTCGTAAATAGGTCAATGGGTCATATTTAAAAATGTTATCAAAAATGTGTCATATTTTTCATTCTTTTACGGTAAGCTCGTGTCGCATGGCAACCGCGCTGATTGAGCGATAAGAACGGTTGTTAATATATTGCCACGATTAGGGTTATGGAAGAGTAACCGATTAGAAAATATTAGGTACATCCCTTCCTACATCCACATTGGTAATTGATACTGTTATGAACAATATACGGTAATAGGCTCACCCCAAAACTATACAGAACCCGTAAAATTAAATAGAATTACTAATCTGTAAATGTTTCGATACGGTGAAATGCTCAAAGCCCACAACTACTAAAAACTGGCAATAAATAAGCAACGAGCAAGCATTCTGAATTCAGAACGTTGATTGACATCAGACGAGCATTGGCAGAACATTCGTTCGCGCTGAAAATAAGGTATCGTTTACACTAAAATATTAAGAAACAATACTCTTGTTTTAGCTCTAACACTATGTTCGTTTGGTCTAAATCCACTTTGAGACAGAGCCATTACTATTTCGTAAACATCTTTTATTAATTACTAGCTGACCCGGCGAACTTCGTACTGCCTTATTTTCTGCCCGCGTGCCCGTGGGCAGAAAATAAGGCAGTACAGTAGTAAAAAGTACAGTAGTAAATCTCTAAATTTATCAGTGTTTCTCCATAAAATTATGCATGTATTATAGATATAAACCTTCCTCTTGAATCACTCTATCTATTTAAGCTACTTCAAAATCCGCTGCGTAGTTTTGAAGATTTAAGCATACATAGGGACGGACATACAGCGACAGCGACTTTGTTTTATAATATGTAATGATTTAAGCATACATAGGAACGGACAGACAGCGACAGCGACTTTGTTTTATAATATGTAGTGATGTAGATATTTTCTAGATATTGATATTCAATTTTGATCCAGCGTGTCTGCTCAAAGTTTGAGTTAGAAGTAAGTAATAAATATTTACATGGCAATTAGTTTAAATTTAAACCACCACGAGACCGTGGGCTTTATTGAAGACATTGTTATATAGTTCAACGCTATGAACTAAACTAAATTCAATTAAATACACTAAAACGGAGAAGCAGCTATCAACTGCCTGTTTGATATATTTACCTTCAAAGACCTTAATTGGATTTTGATCGCAAATACACAAACTCCGTTAAGCAAACTATCTATAGCCTATTTGCAATTAAGCACACCACGAAGTATCGTGAAGCCTAATATCACTACGACTATAGAACATTTACTTTTATAGATAATAATACCAATAGATCACAATACACAATCAAAATCAATTGACTATTTAATCCATTTCTAAGTAGAACTCGTGAACTAAAAAATCATCATCATCATCATCATTTCAGCCATAGGAAGTCCACTGCTGGACATAGGCCTCCCCTATAGATCTCCAATAAGACCGGTTGGAAGCGGCTCGCAGAACCAAGAAAATAACCAAGGTTACCGACATAGCCCAGCGGATTAGCAAGTTGAAATGGCAGTGGGCAGGGCACATAGCACGGAGGACTGATGACCGATGGGGTCGAAAAGTTCTCGAATGGAGGCCACGTATTGGCAAGCGCAGCGTAGGACGTCCACACACAAAAAATTGATACTAAAATAAAAAATAAAAATGTTTACTACGAACCCAACAGCTATTTATGCGATGATAAACAATAAATTATAACCCTGTTAAAATCATAGACTTGTAGGTATAACCAGTCTAATAATAGCCAAAACTGTAAGCAGTTTATCATGAATGAAAATATTCATGTTTACATACTTTTGTTCTATTATACCGACCACTATAAAAATGTAACAATCTCACATGTCATGGGGCTATCCCCATCCACAAAACCTTTTGACGATATCGATGTCGCAGTAAGATAGATAAAGCCGTAATATAGTTATATCCCTAGGGATATAATTATATACCGTAAAATAGTTATAGTGTCCACTCCGCCCAATCAGACTTGGATAGATTAGGTTAGAAGGCTAATGCGGGAGCGGGGCGGAGCGGAGGTTCCGGATTAGGCCTTCGTGGTTATTTTTTTTTATGACCATCAAGAAATTGAAGTCTCGTTTCACTAAACTTAATCTAGCAATATAGCTCTATTCCACTTTAATCCACTAAACAAATCCAGATAAGTATATTACTAAACTTGGACCGTTTTATAACTATATTCCTAGTGAGATAGTAATGAATCGCTTTCGTATAACTATGTTACGGTATATAATTATATCCCTAGGGATATAACTATATTACGGCTTTATCTATCTTACTGCAACATCGATACTACTAGGTAAATGCTCTTCAACTGCAGTCTACCTAACCGGTTGATGTATATTGGAAACACTTTCTACATTGGATAGGTTGAAATTCGAAGGTAAAGGACCATTATGCTCTGCCTCCTCCAAAAGTCGAAGATGTCACGTCACGTTACGTCACGTAAAACGGCTTGAAAGGAATTTCAATAAAACTGTCTTTTCCGCTACAGTAATAGCTGAACCTAAAAGCTGATACATTTTATTTCGATCATTTCCGAAGATTTTAGCTATAACTGAGCTGGTCTTATTGTGCGTGACTTAAAGGATCGAAGAGCAGTTACGTTCTTATGTCTGAGCATGTATACTTAGCTAAAAAGAGAAGCCAAAAGTAATGATTAATAAAAAGGATGGTTACAATCAGTGTAGCCAACCCTACAGTTTTAACTGTAGATCTACAGTTTTTTGGAAATCCTCTCAGTTTTTAGTTTAGGCCTCCAAATCTACAGTTTTTTATTTAAGATGCTAGCGAGCTACAAAGTCAGTACCGTACACTGAAACTCGGGTTCAGTAAACCCTATAGGTACTCTTCTTTGGAATCCCTGTGAAATACTGTGGTAATGGTCAACCGATTTAATTAATGGCGTTATTAGGGGTCGATCGTACATTAAATAATTATATCTTCGGTGCTCGGGCTTTATGTTTTGGTGGTTAATTATCTGTAAATCAGATATTAAAATGACTATGAAAACTGAAAACTTCTATGTTTGCCGCTGTACTGCTACGGTAGAACACTTGTTTTCGAGCATTCATTTTATGAAAACCAAGCTGAGAAATAAAATTTCTACGACCACAAGGGACCAAGCACACAAAATCAGAAAAAAAAAATTATGAGTTCAATGTCACAAATGATCATTACAAAAAAATTGATAAAGATATGTACGATTTTAGCAATCATAGAGATGAGAATGAAAATCAAGAAGATTTAGAAATAGTAAGCACTAGCTAGTGACACTATCTAAATGTAAGACGTATTCACAGCTATTATATCTTTAGCCAGTTTTATTAGACTAGATTGTTTGACACTTTTTGACATAAAATTTTATTGAACCTTTGATAATTGCACGATATTTTTCTGGTTTTTAATTCCATCTTTATCATGTGTATTACATTAATTACGATTAAGATGTAGATTTACAGTTTTTTAATTTGAGATTTACAGGTTTCTACAGTTTTTTTCAAGTATATCTACAGTTTGGGGCAATGTAGGGGTTGGCAACACTGGTTACAATGATCACATTTTAAGATTTTGGCGTTACATGAACAAAAAAAAAAATATTTTGTCTGCGTTTGAAGTTACATATTACGTAAACCTTCTTTTCGTGCTGAAACCACCATGGATAATATCATCGTCTCGGTTTAAAATACATTTTTTTTTATTGGGAAGAACTACCACAAGTAGCATAGATACGAACAATGATGTGTCCCGGGTACGAGTTCTTGAAGGTCACAGCAAAGTCCTCTGCCAGCCTCTGCCCCTCTAGACAAGTGGCAATTCGTTGCTCGGCGTATGATGGAATAGAATGCCAAATGTATGGGATTTGACGTATATGACAGGCGTCAACGAATGTCAAAAACGTCAAATCCTATGCATTGGTCATTCTATTCCATCATACGCCGAGCAACGAATTGCTTCTTGTCTAGAGGGGCTGATCAGAGTGATCAGTGCACTACACGAGTGGAGACAAGGGTATAGGCAAGTATATTGTAAATAATATCACACCTCCCAAAATCATTAACCCGTTAACCACATAGTTACTGCAGCTTCATAGTATTTATCATTCACATAGCAAATATGACAGCACATAATCTGTATATCCAATTAATCGTCCAATTAAGTTACAATAATTAATTTCTCGATCCACGGCCAACGTGGATGACGCTGCATGTTTCACTGAGCTGTGATAATACTGTGGTCTGTATTTATAATATAACACAGGTACTTATTATATAATACCCAAGTGTGTATTGTATACTCTCTAAGGAGTTAGCGGATACGTTTCAAAATTTAATTTCGTCTATCGTGTTTCAGTTCCAAATAACTATCGGCGCCCAGCGGACCCCTGACTCCGAGGTGAAAGCTTCTGATGCAACTGGGATTAAAATTGAATTTCTATAACAAATGATGTACAATATGTTTATCAGAACACCATGAAAAATTAGAATAAATTGTGATATAGTAGTAAGAGTCATAATTATCATCTTAGCATTGTGTCCTGCATTGGAGGCCTTCAGCTCAGAGCCCGGGCTGTGCTTCCTTGCATTACCTTTTTCACTTCGCACGATCTTGATTCGGTAACGATCAACCTAGACTAAATAATAATTATGTCAATCAAATCGTGGAAAGAAAGGTCTTTTCAAGAGTATCCGCATCCATGCATCTGAGAAAATAATTTTAAACGTAGAATTTTTGCTTTTGCTACTGCAAAAGATGTATCCCAGAATTTATGGTAAGTGGGTAAAACTGTATAAAAAATTATACAAGACTTCACATTTCAGTTTCTTTTTCATTACTGTCAGTGCTGCTCGTATTCTCTTTTAAACTTATTTGAAGTTAGTAACATGTTTTTTATTTCCTTTTCTCCAAGTAAATACAGTTGTCCGAAATAGAGCTTAAATAGAATATACTGATTTAGCACACATTTTTATGCATCTACCTTTTCGTAGAACTCTCCATAAAGCTTTTATAAAATTGCCAACCACGACAGAATTGTTGCAAATTTGAAAGTGAATATGACTGAAAATTGTGTAGTGTCTAAATTTATTATAAAGCTTATTTCTAGTTATTATGACGAACATTCTCGCTGTAGCTGAAATAGAAATAGATTTATGAACCTCTCCGACTTCTTGTCGCACTTGTATTTTTAGACTTCTCGCAAAAGCCGTAGCTGCAAACTAACACTTGATATCGTAAATATCGTTACACTCAGTACAACTACTAGCTACCTGGATTTCATTACTAGATGAAACAAAGTTTGGTACGTTAACTTTTTCGCTATTTTTACATTTTTAGCAGTGGCTAAATGTGAATAAACCTTAGAGTATACACTGCAATAAAATATTTAACCCAGCTGACGTTATCTGCTGCTTATGATAGGTAGCTGATAACGAATTGACAAAATGTTTTGCGCGTACCTACAATAATGATCCATCGTGTATTACTCTTGTAACTTACTTAAAAAAACTGTAAAGTTTCTCAGACGGTCAAGCGGTTACAGTTTACTGATGCAATTTGTATAAGCGTTCTGTGCATGACATTCCAACTACAGCATATCATTTATTGCATAAGATTGAGTACCTTTTTACAATCAGAAATGTACTTGCGCGTAGTCAAGTACAAAAGAGGAGAATATTTTAACATCAGCACAATATTTAATAGAGGGTTCGCCTTTCAAACTTTTCTTCAAAGGACCTGTCAAGTTTGATAAAATCAGATCAATCCTTCTAAGTTCTCAACTTAAAATAATGTACCTAGTGTTATTAATATTGCTTCAAACAGATACGAGCACAACGATAAAAATGTATTATTTGAATTTAGGTTATAGTGAACCGATTGTGTACATATATTACATATTTTTATTTCTTTTTAGGTATAGGACACGTCAATTTTACTTCACCTCGCCTGATGGTAAGCTGAAGGCAAAGTCTCGATAAACAGGGTCACCAATTATAGACACGTACCTGTTACAATGGCGGCACTCAGCTTGACGGCCTCATCAGATGCTTTTTCGCGCCCCGCCTAAAGGACCCGGGACTGTAGGAATAGAGAAACATGTGAGCTAGTAAGGAATATCAGATCTTAATGGTGCGGCAGAAGAAGTCACCGAACCGCTTGGTTCTTGATGGAATATTCTGCACCATATGCGGGTGACATTAATTGTACAGTTTTTATTGTTCGCGATTGTTTATGTAGAAGAATATTCTTACTAGCGTATTTTAAAAAAAAACCTTACCTTGCACAATAATGTAAGTTTCCATTGTTTGCATAATACCTAAGATGAACTTAACTTGGTAGTTTCTTTCAATTCATTTGCTGACAGCACTTGTATCAAACGTGGTAATATATAGTAAATTTATGGCGAAAAACAAAGTAACTATGTTTATCGGACATGTAAACTTCGAAAACTCATACTAGGGGAACTGAGTATCCGAATACAGTTTCCTGGGAGAGTATTCAGGGAAATCGAGTGTTCGAATAAAGTTTATAAAATACTGTTAAAGTTTTTTGATGTTTATATTTATGGTACCTAGTTAACGAAAACAAATTCGATAACACGAAGAAAACGATAAAAATGATAACATTACAGATATTTACGTTATTTTTGTTTATATAATAATGATATAGTCACAATATTCTGTTGTTATGAGACAAGACATTAACCCCCAAATAATGAAAAGTAGAGACACAAAATAACAATACGATGATGAAATAACAAACACTTGATGCTGGCCATCGCAATCCAACGAGGAAACGCGGCGAGTGTGATAGGCACTTTTGGGCCGGGAGCGGTTAGGGGCCCGCCTTATTTGATTAATTTATTTATGACTAAAAAAAAAATAACAATCTCGATAAGAAAATATACCTACACAATTATAGTAACAAATTATATTAACTAAAGGATTTGTTTCTTCATTGATTTGTCTATTTACTTTTAGTTATTCTATGTAAATAAGTTTTGCATTGCTCTAAATTTCGTAGGTAAGTACCTACCTATCATATTGACTGAAATGTGAAATGCATTTGAATCATTGGTTATCAAAATCAATGTTTTATTTTGTAAAAAATATACTATGTAGCCGGGTTAGGATCTTCAGAATGAAATGAATAGATATTGTACTGATTCAAAGTCACGGTAGAATATTTATTACTGGAAGAACCAAACAAGATTTACAATTTAGACACAATTTACTTGTACAAACTACCTGAAGAGAGTTCCTATTTATTGCGAAGATACAGAGAGATTCAAACGAATTTATCATAATATCAATTAATCAATTAGCCTATTGCAGTCCACTGCTGGATATAGACCTCTCCCAATATGCGCCCCGTTTGCCGATCCTCCGCCTTCCGCATCCGGCTGATCATCATATTCGTATATTGATTTTTTTACGTAATAAGGTAATTGAAGCTAACTGAAATGTAATGTACATTTCAGAACTGTAAATAATTGCTCCCATTTGATTATAGTACACCACGATATGAGCCAATCAATTTAAAGTATAAGTATATAAATAATGAATTCAATTTATCTACTATCACGAATAGACTGCACATTTTTGCAATTCTAGTTTATTCCATCATACTCTTACAATAAAATGATTGTTCCTACATTTAGTATCGAACATTTTTTACGATTTCGCAAATAGGTGTTATTGGTTTATCAATAATGAAAGGGTTTATATGGGAGAGATATTAATCGATAAATAATCACGTAATGGGTTTAAAAAGAAATTAATCCCATTCCATTATTCGATCAAGCTATTTAAGGTTGGGCTTTGTTTAAGGTTGGCACGCTTAGTAACGAGCAGTTCTAGGAATTGAACTGTTCACGGTACTGCATAAACTGCACTGATGAATATGCATGTGTGTTTGAAAAATGGAAAAATTGACAAGATTTATCACGTATTCCATTCGATTTATATGTGTAGCCCTATTAAAAATGGCTACTAGTTCCTTGTACACCCAACCAATCGGTAGAAGTTTAGTCCAAAGAATATCAGAAGACTGAAATTCAATAAGTAAGCAAAAACCTCCAGCATCAAAATACAAATATTATGTAAAGGTGTTTGAAATAAATTATGTTACTCATTAATGGTACTTGATTAAGTTTATTGTATAACTAGCTGCTGCCCGCGGCTCCGCCCGCGACCAAACATAGCCTATATCCTTTCTCAAGGTCTAATCTATCCCTATACCAAATTTCATCAAAATCGGTCCAGTGATTTAGGCGTGAAAGCGAAACAGATAGACAGACAGAGTTACTTTCGTATTTATAATATTAGTATAGATATAGAAGTGTGGATTGAAATAATGGACTCATTTGACTTACCTTATTTTTTAATACTTAAACTTATAAAAGCTTACCTTTACTCTTGAATCAATCAATTGATTGACTGCAACAGGCTAATAAGTCTATTGCTGTCCTTGCGAACTAAAGTTATTGCAATACCCACACACTGTCATAAATATCACATTAAGAGGATACATTCTTCAATCGCAACGAGTTGCCATGAAAGGTAAAAAATTCTTCCATCGCAAGTGGTTGCGAAATACAGTTGCGATGGCGGCCGACGGGCTCTAATCAAAGTATCATCCCAATGTTTAATATAAATAGGTATCTCATTATTTAAGTCTGTAGTTATTTACAGTGCTTAACGGCTCTCTAAAACTAATAACTGTTTTTATACAAGGGATAAAATATTACATATCAAGAGATTATTGCAAAATGACTAGATAAGAGACAACCCTGTATCCGTTGCTGGCTAGCCACATCTATATCAACACAACGCAATATATTGTCGATATTTCAAACAATGTAAGGTATTCGCGTTTGTTCCACTAATACAGACAATCAATTAAATACAGATTTCGATGAAATTATATTTTGGAACAATACAATTTTTGGATTTTCGTGCGTCGGAATTTCACTTTGACTTATTTCCAGGAATACATAACAGTTACTTACAGTCGTTTTAAATATTTGCATAAATGTGCATCAAATTATATACTAAAAGGAAGAGAAAAGAGAAAATGCGTTTATTCTGATTATCTGCAGCGCAAAAAGCTGTGGAATGAACTCCTCGCGATGGTTTTCCCAAGCGACTACAATATGGGGTTCTTCAAGAAGGGTATCAGAAGGTTTCTTCAGGGTCGGCAGCACGAGTGTGACGCCCCTGGACGTATGCAACGTCCATAGGCCACGGTAACCACTTTCCATTAGGTGGACCGTGTGCTTGTCTGCCACCTAAGCGGTATAAAAAAATTGTACAAAATAATGCAATCACACTCACTTATGTTCATATCATGCACTTTACGTATTGTATCTACTAATAAATATAATGCCTACAAATTTGATAGGTACTCAGAATTTTCTTTTCTAATAACATACAGTGCTATAACAAAAAAATTAAGTGCATGAGTATTTGTAACATTTTTTTATTCATCTTATTCATGCGCATACGATGAAGTGACACATTATTTGTCTGCAACGTAATTAATGAAGAAGGGTGTAACGCAGTAAGGTGTAACGGTTTTATATTATATTTTATTCAACAAATGATATCACAATAACCTCTTCGGCGAATCAACCCCGGGCCCCGGCGCCGTTGTTTTGGTTATACCTTTATTCTGAGTAGCCGTTCAATTCTGCAGCAATATATATATTGAAGTGCACTGCGGGTTTATTTCACAGTACTAAGAACCTATTCAATTTCATTTCATTTTCTTCTGTTGTTTTTAATTTGTTATTATATATAAATGTTTATCATATTCTGTTTTACCTGTGCAATATATTTTGTAATTCTAAATGACTATAATTTAATAATACATATTCTTATTTTATACTTACATTAAAGCGTGTATCGCTTTAATGTAATTTTAAGCTACTTTTTGGTGCTCTGTATTTAGAATTTGTAAGTTTGGTGTACACACAATACATTCCAATTCAGAAGTTAATGGATTCGCACTAACAACATCAAAATTACGCTACATCAATCGCCGCCCCAAAATATCTCTTAGTCGTTTACAAAATTTGTAACCCCACAGATAAGCGAGAGGTCAGCCAGTTCAAGCGGAAGAGGCAACGATAAGGTAATTTGGATTCAGTATACGGGCATATTTCTTCATCAAACTGGACCTATTGATGGTCATTCAGTCGTTTCATACATAAAAATGACACTTGAAAGTAGGTACAGTCATGTTCACTCTGAAAATTTCGGAAATAAATAGTCACATTATCAAATATATTCTTTGTAATCATCGGGATTTCTCGCAATAATGTACATTTTTGTCATTCTGCATTTCTTTTTGCATTTTTGGCATTTTGCTAATTTATCACTGTATATACATATATCAGTGCACGTGATTGTACTATTATTAGTATGGAACGAACGGTTAGTTTTAGCAATAAAAATCTGAAAGAGATTTTGAAAATGATAAATGTTAACTTTCAAATTTCAGTTGGAAAATTATGTCCTGCGGCCTTACCATAAACTCTTAAAACAGGTCAATATTGAACTGCTGTCATTCCACCAACTGCAAATGTCACTTTGTAATGTCATATAAATATATAGGATTACAAAGTGACATTTGCAGTTGGTAGAATGACAGCAGTTCAATATTGACCTGTTTTAAGAGTTCATGGTATGGGCCCAGGATATCCGAAATTCTCCTCTACAACGGGACCTGAATGTTACTGCTACTACATTAAACTCGTACTAATCACGTGCTGATGAAAACAGAGACGCGAGAAAATCCTGTTTTAAATCACATAACTCATAATAGTATATAATAAATACTATTACCAATATAACGTTATGACAGTGTTACGAATATAACCCAAGAGCAAAAAAAGAGCAAAAGAGCACCCTCTAAAAGTCTGATACTTAAAACCAACAAAGCAAAATTCGAATAAGCTCTGTCTCTTCAGAATAAGTTTTGAAGAACTTAAAACTCTTTCGGGAGAGACTGGCTTTGGCTTGATCCACGTATACAACTGAACTCACAAAGGCGTACGTACATGTAAATATTTTCTCTAAGTAAAGCCAACTGTAAGTGTCTACGGAGATTGAACTAGACAACAAACGGTAGCTAAAAGTATAGTAAATAAATACAAGTGAGGCATACTAGATTGTCATCGTTAGTATTCTTTCATCTTTGTCAAGCGCTTAAGCACTGTCTGACGTAGTGAACGCAACCGCTTCGCAGGAGGCGTGGTATCGATCCCCGCTCGGTGCAAATAATTATGTATTTGTATGTATCAATGTGTGGTCATGTTGCGGAGAGCACGTTAAGCCGTTGATTCCGGTTGCCATACGAACATCTATAGCAGTCGTTATGAGCCCGGAAATGAGGTCAGATGGCAGTCGCTTCACGGAAAATATCGTAATTCAGTCGAACCCACAGTTAGACTGGAAAAAGCGGACCCCAGACTCCAAAGTGAAAGCTTCGGTTGCGACTGGAATTAACACTAGGATGACGAAGAAGAAGCGCTTTATTGACTAAAGCGCAAAGTATTGTCTACTATTTGGAGATTTCGCTTAACACCAGAGCCGAACTCTTTAATATTCTAATAAGGTATCCAGCAGCTAGATAATTCACTTATAGAGCTATACCAACGGATATACAATCGAAGCAAATGCTATTTAACTGCTGCTCGGTAGAGTGGTTCCACCGAATGGATGGCTCCAAATTGGAACGGAAAATCCCGTTACTCAAAGCGAGACTGGGACCAGTTTCTTCTAATGAGATTTTCAGAAACGTTGTGGTGAAACTGTTGGTCAAGCTACCCGTGTCTAAGTTCGTTTGGACTGTGAGTATAATCTAGCATAGTTTTCTGTGTTTTATTAAAACTTGAATTTTAGAATCGCGGCTCTCTGCCTGAGCAAGAAATAAAACAGGTGAAAGGATAGTCTTGTCTGTCAGTAAAGTATATAGTAAAAGGTGTATTTATTAGGTAAATTTATTCAAAGAAAATAAAAAAAAACAATCTTCAATCTGATGATACTTCATCCGCATCATCAACGTCACCTTGCAGAAGGCTTGTATTATGACGTAAATATAGCATCCCTTTTTCCCCAACCTGTAAAACAGTTTTCCATTTTTCATGACCGCAAAAATCTTGAAGAACCATAAAAACATATTGAAATAATAATTCACTGTTCTAAGGTTAATATATCAATTCCCAAAGATATTTCATTGAGGCTTAAATATTCTATTATACCACTTTTACGCACAGTATAAATTTAAGTCGTACCCTTATCTACTGATCTTACAGGTGAGGTGGAGTGCAGAAGCGTGTTGTTTAACGGGTTCAGGTATTTTCGAAGACACTCGCATTTTCGGGACGATGTATGTGTTATTTATAATGTTAAAAGATCGGGAAAAGATTTTGTGAAATGGATACCAAATTGATGCCTACACATTGGTGAATATATTCACATCATTTGCAAAGTGCTTTTTATTAGTAATGTACTCATTGCAATTCAAAACTCTGAGCTGAAGTGTGATCTATAGAATATTGATGTACTTACTTCACTTGATATCAAAATATTTCAAACATTCCGCATAATAGAAAACATACAAAATATGTGCGTTGAAATGAAATGGAAATCTTTTGTAGAATAATAAGTTAAAATTAATCTGTATATAGGCGAACCATAATTGTACAGAATAAAATAGACAAGTATTTGAATACCCTTTCAAACCTCATTAATTACCTTTTACGCGGAATGTTACCGATACACAATACCCTTACATGAGTAAGTTTAAACACACATAATGGTCAGTTTGATGATTTCTGTAATATTGTTTTTATTTAAGACGATACAAATAAAGAGCACTGAAAGAAATATTTTAGGATTTGAACAGCCCAATGTTTTATTAACCGTATACTTTAATGTAATTGGCCCACTCGCAATAAAAGCAAAATCAATACTGATGGATAGACCTCATATTGTATATAAAAATAAATTAGAGAGACAGAGAGCTAGGTGTATATAATATGAATACCTAGCTTTGTGCTTTTATATACTTCCTATGAGAAAAAACTAGATGTGGATGGGAATGAGTTAAAACAGTATTTCAAATTTAATGAATCATAAAGAAAATTTGGAGAGGATATTGTACTAGTAATACACAAAGACAGATGTTGCAAGTATGTTGCGTTTCTATGTATATTCATGAAAATTATAAGTTATAATGTAGTTTTATTAGTAATAAAACTAAAAAGATGACTATAGTGTTTCTAAAATTGGAATTGAATAAGGGACGAATGCAGAATACTGTGTTGAAGGCACACCCATTCGCCATTTTGCGGAATATACCTACCATAAAGCCTAATAGGTAACTATTGTTTGAAAAGTAAACACTTAACTTTAATGTCAATGCATAATTACGTGGTGAGCCTATTGCTATTGCCTTTTAGGCATTTTTGCCTGACTATTTTATTTCTTTCTTAATACAGAAAAACTCTCAATACTTTTTGCTTTACTGGCAATAAAAAACCTTACCAATAAGGTCAGGTGTTATATTTTTTCATGGCATTTTCTGCCTGAGGTTCCATGATTCCCAACAAACCTTGTGACCTCATACAAAGCAGTGCTACCATTACACCCTAATCATTAAAATAATTTATAAAGTAGTTTGGGTATGCAATTTTTATTTATTTCAATAAATTTCAATACTATTCCATCGTACATATCGAATACAGAATTCACGTGAGCATGTGATAAAAGTTAGTAAAATTTTACTATCACGTTGGAGTTCATATACAAAAGGTTTGTAGTTTTACATTGTATTTTAGAGAGTAATAGATATGAAATTGATGTGAGCAATCGAGTGGATGATTCCTCGTGTCGTGCATTTTAGACGGGTTGGAAATGAAACAATGTGAACAGCGTGTATAGAACATTGAGTATGCTATTCGATGTTTACAATAAATTTTCGGTTATTTCCGTCCCTTGCAGGTATTGATTTTCCTTAAAACCATTTTGCAAAGCTCCGGATTGATGTATAGCTGTTATCATTTACTCAGGTTCAGTTAAGGGAAAATGTTGTCTTGTTATCTTGTTTTGAATGTGTAGGTTTACATTTTAACTGGATTAACTATGTGAAAGTTTAGATTATTCAACATCATAAACTAATTAGAGCTTTCGGGATATTTACCATGTTGTATCATTTCGTGATTCTGATATTTTGGGATGGGTTTCAATAGCCGAACGTCTGGCATCCAGTGATCCACCTTTGCAAAAACAACCGGTACAAGCCAAAACAAAATGGCGAGTAGATATAGTAAACATCGTGTGTCGTGAATATAATTGAGATCGAGTTCGAGTTCGCAATGAGAGTGAAACCAGTGGTAGTGCTGATACGCGCAGCAAAAGTATCGATATATTTACTCCTAAAAACTTTTTCAGTATTTACCGCCAATACTCCAGTTCCTCCAAGATTGTGCTTGCAACAGCGCCAAAATATCAGAAACTCGAAATAATAGGTACAACATGGTAAATATCCAAATAGCTCGAATAGTAATGTGAGAGACCATGATAGTTTAAATACCTATAATATTATAAACTAAAATATTTTCACCAAAGTGGATACTAGACAATATAGTCAATGTAGTCCACGAGGTCCCAGATTGGTTTATCAGCGCATGACTCCGAGTTGCTACTGAGTGATTTATTTGGAGATTATTATGTCTATGTGATATGTATTAAGACAGATTGTTCCAATAGTTCAGGCGTAGTAGGTGTGAAGAAATTGTTCTGTTGCCTTAGATTAGATTCCTGGGTCAGGCAAAATTTCATTGCGTTTTACGGCTTGGGAATGTTCAATGTGTAGTCAGGAAGTGCCAAGTATACGGTCAAGGACTCGCACCCTGTTACATGAAGATGAAACTAAATGTTATGTAAACACCTCTGTTCATCCTTTTGCGAATAAATACGCAGTATATGCACCAATAAAAATATGAAATCCATTAAAATTTTAAAGCCTCGTAAACTCTACATATTGATTTTGTTAAAATTCAAATTTCATACGCCGTAATAATGTACAGCTGAAACGCGTGCACGTTTTACCGTTTCCATTTTATATCTCTATATTTTTTTAATATGAAGTCGGTGAGTCAACTTCTGTTAGTTTAGCAGGCTTTTGCGATTCTCTTTATTATAAATTGCATCCATATCCATCTAGCCGTTTAAGCGTTAAATAGTAAAACACAATGCTAAGCTGCACACGAATTTCGGGTAGTTCCTTCTTGGTCGAGTTGGTGCATTCGTTTTAAAAAACCTTGTCCATACGAGTATAAAAGCATAGTATACTTGTTTCCTTGCCGTGTGTCCACCTGGTGAAAAGTGGTTACCGTGGCCTATGGGTGTGTGCAATAATACCACTCATCACACTCGCGCTGCCGAGTGTCGACCCTGGCACGCTGTTCTTACTTCATACTTTTAAACTAATATAGTTTTATATGCTATTCAAATCTCTTGATACTGTTTTGTTGTGGTCTTAAATATTTTAAATGGTCGTCGCATGGGTATTTCGGTTCAGTCGATAGAATGGAATTTAATGGACTGGAAACAATTGCTGGTAAAATTGGCAGCAAACTGACATTAGCCGCGCACGACACACCGCCGATAAAGCGCCGATTACCGACGATGCCTAACTGCAAATTTTGTTGTCAAATAGCCTTTATCCAACTGCATTTTAACTTTATTTTCACTTTAAATATTAATTTTATATTACACATATTGAAAACCCACTTGTGGTTTTCCACGATATTTATTGTTAAACCTGACCCGTTTCGGCATCATGTTATCAATAATGTGTAACAATAATTATTTTTTAACCCAGGCATCACTGCATCTGAGAATTTTATAAGCATTTCAGGACGTATTAAGATATAAAATTATCAATGGCGAAGTGTGACAACTTTCACAACGGAAACCTGTAGAAAAGACCTTGCCTTGATCTAGGTTGCCATGCACTACGCGTATTGCCGGCAAGCCGGCAGGAATCGAATTATAGGGACTCCTCGCCTCTGAAAATTACGAATATCCATCAGGAGATATCGCAAACAAAGGCTAGTTCAATAATATTTTTTTGTTTTAGATTCAAATAATAGCAGTAGCAATTTTGCTGACATTACATTTCACCAACTCCGTCCGACTGCACAAGATCTTCCAATACATAGACGGTTATATGTCAGAACACAATTTAAAAGGATTCCTTCATGTCGGTAATGACTACGCAATCTATTTAAGAGCACCCCAACCACATGACAAATACTTAATCTACGAATTGTATGAAGCTAAAGATGTACCAGATACTGAAGCATACAAGCCTCAACTACTTGCAGTAACTCAAGTGCCTATAGATTATATAAAAGAACAGCTTACAGCTTTTAGAAATGAATTGTACAAGGCAAAGTATGTAGATGATAATGTTGTGCCTGGGACCCAGATTCAAACCCTGCGAGAGTGGCAAATATCCAGAGCATTGTCTTTCCATGATAGTCCGAAAGCGCTATTTAACAAAGCACCTGTGATGAGATCAGTATTCTAAATATTAAATTACAAAGTTTAAAAGTATCTAAAGAAGATTTTTTTTTATTTAACTGCTCGATAAATGGAAGAATCTGCTAACTTTTTAATGACTCTCTAATTCAGCAAAGTTAAATTTTAGACAGCGAATATTTTTATCTGTCATATAAATAAACCAAGATTTCAACTTCACCTTCATCACTATATGAGAACCGCTCTGTGGAATCGCTTTATTATGATCATATCCTTTTGTCGCTAACCACAGTCTTTTAACGTTAACATCTGACGGCATTCCCCAGAATCGATATTTCTAGGCCACAGTGAATTTATACTATTTTCTCTAGGATGGGCAGTGATAAAAAGAAAAATAAAGAATTAAATGTTATTAGTGCTATTACCCCTAAAGAAATTTAAAAATCCAAAAAAGAAGAAGTCCTCGTTTCTCATCATATTTCAAAACTTCTCACAGTATTCTCGTTCATCCTTTATTCGTAGTCTCTTTGAAAAGGTTATATTCTCCTCATCGGAACAGTTTTGATAAATAATTCTTAATATTCACTACTTGAGGCTCATTGACGGTCATCCATCATCTGAATGGTTCCCGGCAGCTCACTGTGCTAAGAGTTTCTTATCCACAACTACAAGTTCTCACAGAATATTATATTATTATTGAAATATATCCGTATCGTAGGATTGCTATTTAGTCTTCAGTACACAGTTAAGATGTTGTACAGAGTGTTTTGTAGATAAATTGAACACTTTTCTATAGTTAAAATAAATAATAAATATAATAATTGAACTTTTTCCGCCATTTTACGATTCTTTACTTTAAAAAGTAAAGAATCGTAAAATGGCGGAAAAAGTTACATCCTGTTCTTACTTTATAGTTTCATAGTAGATATAAGAATATATTATATTACTATATAGGTAATTCGTATGTATATACGAAGTGGAGCCAAATCAGATTCCTTTACTTCAGAACAATCCCCTCCGTCTTCAAATTGATTTTATTTGGACGTCGAAGTCACTTCGTTCTAAGTGTTGTGCGCAGTGCCTTATTTTCACCTTACTAGGTTTTAGCTCGAGAAACATTTTAGATCAGTGGCGAAAAACTAAATTCAATTAGATAATACATTGGTAGGGGTTCTGCCTTCATTATCGCATAATTTATTGCCTTTACGGGGTGTAGAAAGGGTTCATCACCCACAACGTCACAGTAAGGAAAAGTATCGTAAAGCGGTTGTATTTTTCTTATTCCAATGGCAAACAATAGAATGGCGTTGAGAAGGGGGCGCTACTGCTGTAGGTTTACTGATTTATTCGTTGAGCTTTGCTCCTATGATACCAACAAAATGGGCTGTTTTGATTAGTTGCCATAACTATCGTTTTATTGGGCGTTCTGTTGTGAACCTTTTAACATAGGTATAATGTATAATCTTTAGGAATACATATAAGGCCCGCGAAAACTTTTAGGGCTAAACCAACTTCACCTGCAAGGCAATACACTTGCCGATTGACGAACAGGCATTTCGGATATTTTAGGTATTTTATACCACTTAGGTCGCAGACAAGCTCACGGTCCACCTGTTGGATTACCGTGGTGTATAAGCGAGTGCAACATCAGGTGAGTCACACTCGTGCTGCCGACCCTGTAAGAACAGAAAGTTTCTGTGCCGTCAGTTCAGGAAACAAAGCAGGACAAGCCTTCGGTTTACACAATGACGGCACAGAACCTCTCTAGTGAGCGCTGGCTACCCTACTCACCCCCGGAAACAAAATACGAGGTTATTATAGCCGCGATAATCTACTTTCCCAGTCGGACTGCTCGATTAGGACGGATATACCTTGCTTGCATGCTTTGTAATAGTCTATGCTTGGTGAATTTGAGTTCGTCTACCGGAGTAGCACCCCGTGCTATCCTCAGAAGACACCCAAGAAATGTGTGCTGCGCGTATAGGGCACATTTTGAGCACATTTTAGGTCCAAGATACGTGGCGCGGGTTATACCTCCTTCATAAACAGACTAAAAAGCCGACCCCAGCAGACTTTTTTCCACTTTCTGTCTCATTCCCTAAGCCTTTTTCTCAACTCTGTTGGGGTCGGATTAAGATAGTGAATTAGGTAGGTACACGAACGGATTGTAACGTGTTAACTGTCTATCTATGTGTATTTGCATGTGTTTTTGTGTTCCAAATGCATGTATTAGATAAAAAGCACTGAAAGGGCGAACGGATCAGAGGCATCCAGCTAGAAACTTATCGCTATCACGTCCCTTATCGCAAAAGTAATGGAGCGGGTAATTAGCACTCAGCTAATAAATGTGAAAGTTCTTAATATAAACCTTCCAACGTGTTTTTTGTAACATAATCACGCAAAAACGGTTTAATGAATTTAGGTTAAATTTGCCTCTGTGGCGTAGCGGTAGTGAACGCGGCCGCTACGCAGGAGGCGCGGGTTCGATCCCCGCTCAGTGCAAATATTTGTGTGCATGAAATATGAATATTTGCATTGGTCTGGGTGTTTCCATGTATAATATGTATGTATTTACAAAAAAAAAATGTATCTAAGTATGTTTATCCGCATTCTAGAACCCATAACACAAGCCAGTTAAGCTATGCTTACTTTGGGTCTAGATAGCGTTGTGTAGAATGTCCTACAATATTTATTTATTTATTTATTTATACACCGAAAAAACATTACTTTCACTACATTATGTATTTTTGTTCTATAGATTATAATAGAAATATAATTTTTTACCTTTTTTTTTTATTGTGTGAGAAATCCCCACGGATACCTCCCCCGCCGAAGGCGGTGGGGGGGTAATGTCGGACTCGAACCGACTAAAGCGCTTGCCGTCTGTGGGCCATTGGTTGCCGGAGGTAAGATTATCCACTAGGACCAACACGAGAAAATGTCGCTATTTTATAATAGCTGCTCTATTTTTATTTTCACAATGTTTTCACGAGCTTGTCTCAATATTACTGAGCATACGTTCAAAAATAAGCAATTACTGCTTGAATTTTTTAAAATATTGCCACGCTTGTCGCCAATTGTGTATGTCTCAATAATGTTTACGGACAATAGCCGTTGAGATTAAATGCAAGGTAAAGGAGTAATGCACTCTATCACTATCAATGATACAGCAAAGTATATAGTACTGTCTCTATCGTTTCTGGCGCAAATTCAAATTACCACTGTATGGACTGTCTATTGATTTTGGAAATGGGTTACTAGTTGTTTATTACTGAATAAGCCAGTTAGATTATTAAGTAGTAAACAGCAACTGTGTCTGCATGAACATGATAGCTATTATTAATGCTTGACATCAATGAGAGGTTGCTTAATTCAAAAAGGACTTTCTTTTGCCGTAGCCGTATTGGTTCCCGGTCGAGTAGAACCCCATCTCTTCCTGCGGGTGTCGTAAAAGGCGACTAAGGGGCTGTTCTCCATCCGACATACAGTCCATGACAAAGTACCTGCTAGACGGTAACAGGCTTGCCCTCTCATAGTTGGCGAAATGTGGGTGTTAATACACCTCTGCCTACCTCTTCGGGGATTTACAGGCATGAGTATATGTATGTATGACTTTCTTTTATGAACGTTATTTCTGCACATTCCGTTCTAAGATTTTTTTAAGAAAACTAAAGCTTGCACTTTGGAGCTCAGGGTCTACTTCTTCTCTTTTTCTTTCTTACGCATGATAATGTTTATTAACTATGTAATATTTAACCAGGCTATAAAATATATAAAAAACTAGCTGTTGCTCGCAGCTCCACCCGCGTAGAATTCTGATCACGTTCATTGCTGATAGCCCATGTAGGTAAGTACCTACCTGATAATATAGCTTTCTAATGGCGAAAGAATTTTTGAAATCAATCCAGTAGTTTTGAGTTTTTTTGTTACATACAAAAATACAAATCTTTCCTCTTAATAATATTAGTATAGATAATTTCTCGTACTTACCTTACACATTTTCTATTAAAATAGTAGTTTCTAATATTTTAGATTCCATTTACATTTCGACGAAGTGTTTTCATCAAATAAACTTATCAAACAAATAGTTTTTGAGCAACTTCGTAATGGATAGGTCTGGAGTAAACAATCTAATGAATTGGATTAATGAAATTACTCTTTTAGTGAGGACATTTTGAGCTTTATGTAGAAACAAAAGGTACAAAGGTAAAATCCAAGCACAAAACCCAACAATGGTTGTTGATCAAGTAAAGAGAACTCTCGATCTGTTTTCCTTTATCATTAAAAACAATTGGAGTGTCTGTCTGTAACATTCAATTTACAGTTTTAATGATGAATTCATATGAATGACATGTATGCACGATATCTTAATCTAACAAAATCGCAATTTTTCTAATTTTCGTCTGTCTGTCTTTTTGTCTGTTTGTTTCTGATTTTGACACAATTTTTATAGTAGATAGCTATATTAAAAGGAGCTTTGAACTAGTTTTAGAAAAAAAATTAGGGTGCCGCGCAAAAATAGAATTAAAGCCCAAAGCCCACGCTAACGAAGTCGCACATACAGTTAGTGAAATATAAAATGGATCTAGCAAATAAAATGGGTGTAAAAATTGGTATGGGATCAACAACGCGCGACTTATAGAGACTTTATAGTGATTGCTTTTTAATAAGGCAGACCGCACGCTACTTTTCCATGATAGCGTTTAGTAATAATTACATTTTAATGCCAATATCTGCCGGCGATGGGATCATTATTGACATGGTATTTGCGATTGTAAATTGCGATTCAAAATATTCGATGAATAATCCTGCAAGGCCTTCTTACATTTTGTTTTATGTAAAACTAAGCAATTCGAGATGTATGTACCTACTATATTTATTCCACTAACGTAGAACCAAAAAATCTACAAATACGACAGCCTGTATCGCATATCGTTTGGGAATACTGAAAACGGAATATCTAAGCTAGACCAGTTCGGTAATAATGACGTTTCAAACTTTGATTTTCAAACGGGAAAAGAGAAATGGTAAGCAAAACGCACTGAACCGAATTCAAAATGCTAAAGCAACTTCTGAAGCCCACAATATTTATCACTTGGCACTTAGAATCACAAAACACACGAATATCTAAAAATATCTGCTAATGGTTTGCTGTTTATTTAAGCTCGGTTACCACCATTTCAAGGATAAGGCCCTGGCGTAATTTATACAATACATTCTAATCTACAGGTGTAATAATAATCTTTTTTTCACTTAGGCCGGGTAAGAAAACGTAGGTATTTTCTTTTTGTAGTTTATTATTTGAAAATGCTTAGTAAAATGAAGGACCACATATTCATTTCAAACGGTTGTTTTTTTAAAGAATATTAGCAACCGACATTATTAATAATCCCTCTAACTCCTCCAGCTAAACTGAATTGCTGTGTTAGGTTAGGAGTGTGTTTACGTATGTAGTGTAATGGCCAGGATTCGAATTACGCCGTAACCACTAAGCTATCAATGCTTCTTTTTATAGTTAAAATCCCAACATAATAGTCAAACCAGCCTAATGGGTAGGGACTTTTAGTTATTTCAAGTTTTAAAAAACAACAACATTATTTTACTTATATGGACATGATTTGAACTAATTTAAAAATATGTCAATTTTGTCATGAACCTCATTCATTAAGTGGATTTTACTAGGAAATATTTGATCCCCAAATTAGAGTAACTTTTTCCACAAATGTGGGACTTCGTTTCAGCGAGCTAAAGTATTTTCCTAACTTCTCGTGAAGACAAAATTGAGAACAATGCCATATCGCAATGACATTATTAGCTACTATACGAAATTCGTTTCTTTCTCAACGGGGTCAAAAATTGGAATACTTACTAGAAAGCAGTTTTCTATTCTGAAATTTAAATTGGGAGCATTTAAAAAATCGGACAGGTGTTAATCAGACTCGCGCATTGAAGGTTCCGTTGAAAACTGGATATAAAATACTTAACGTTTCTATTGGAAAACGTTCCTAATATAGCTTGCACAACGAGCACACTGAAATGAGAATGGGTTGGCCACATTGTCAAAGGACCGATATGATGATCGCAAATGAATCCTAGACTGGAAATCACGAATTGCTATACGAATGGTAGAAAATCCTAAGCCAGATGAACTGATAACCTGAAAAAGATAGCAAAAGAATATCAAACGTCGGTTTCGGCAATATTTCTAATTATAGCCGGCAGGGTAGGTATATGCCTTACATCAGTTAATTCCACTTTGTTGAGTTTAGTGGCGATCAATGATCTAAATATAGTGGAATAATCGCTTGGACTTAATTACAAAAGTGACTCGTATTGAGGTCGTTGATATTAATCAGGTAAATACAGTGGAATAACCGTTCTGACTTTATTATTAAACTAGCTGTTGCCCGCGGCTTCGCCCGCGTGGATGTCGGTTATCGCTTAGTATTTATATAGCCTGCATCTCAAAATCCTTTCTTAGGGGATGCCTACGTCATAGTAGCTTTATGCATGCAAAGTCTCAGCCCGATCGGTTTAAAATTGACAAAGTTTCATACAAACTTTCATCCCCTATTTTATCCCCTTGGGGTTAGAATTAATCAAAATCCTTTCTTAGCGGATGCTACATCATAACATCTACCTGCATGTCAAATTTCAGCCCAATCCGTCCAGTGGTTTGGGCTGTGCGTTGATAGATCACTATGTCAGTCAGTCAGTCAGTCACCTTTGAGTTATATATATTTAGATACGGTATTAAGACTGAAAGAACAAGGACATAATATTATTATGTAATTTAGACTAAATACAAGTTTTTTTTGTACTACTTAAGTGGCAGACAAACACACGGCCAACCTGATGGAAAATGGTTACCATGGCCTATGGACATGTGCAACACCAGGGGCGTTACACTCGTGCTGCTATGATGGCAGATAGATTGAAGCGTCGGTAGCTTACTGGTTTAGGAGTCAGCCTTACGATCGAGTGGTCCCGGGTTCAAATCCTAGCCATTGCACAACCGACGTGAATCCACTACTAATACAAGCAATTTAGCTTAGCGGAAGGGGTTAAAGGGAACATTAGTAAATTCGGTTGCTAATATTCCTTAAATAAAAAACAAAAGAAAAAAAATCCCTTATCAGCCCCCCTATTCGAATTGATCAACCGTGTCGTAAATACGTCGTCCTATTAGGCAATGTATTTACTATAATCTATTCCTATATCTTTCAGTTAGCAACCTGACTGAAAGTGAGAATATAACTATTGGAGTAACAAATATCTTCACAAACCACAAGACTTACAGGACAAAAAATTTCAAATCATTTTTATCAGTAGCTTTTCAATTACGTCACTTAGAAATAACATCACCGATCCTGCTATAAAATTAAATATTGAACATAATTACTTGCTCAAAGTTAGTTATAAGTCCATTTGAGTCATTCATTGCTGTGAAAATAAACTGCGCTAGTGGCACAAACCCTCATTATGTACTCACTAATGTTCAGAGGACGACTGGTCACACTGAATCGTAACGGGTTTTGTGGCAAACAAACCATTTTACAGTAACATTTTAGTGTGATGTTGTAGATAACTATTCATTTTTATTGTTGGTTATTTATCCAGTATAAACAGTCTGCTGTAAGTTACTTCGCCAACCTCCGTGGCTCCAAGTTCGGAGCTTCGACAGCCTCCGCAGCGTTGCTGTAGTGAACGCGGCCGCTACGCAGGAGGCGCGGGTTCGATCCCCGCTCAGTGCAAATATTTGTGTGCATGAAATATGGGTATTTGCATTGGTCTGGTCGTGCCTCGGAGAGCACGTTAAGCCGTCGTCGGTCCCGGTTGCCATAAGAACATCTAGGCAGTCGTTACCGGTAGTTGGAACCCTAAAAATTCCAAAAACAACGGTCTAGCTGCAAAGCTTCGATATCACCTAATGTTACCATTGGGTTGTGGAGGTCAGATGGCAATCGCTTCACGGAATATATCGAGGTCTAGCCAAATCCGTAGTTGAGACTGGTAAAGCGGACCCCAGACTCCGCGCTGAAAGCTTCGGATGTGACTGGGAATTAACGCTAAGATGAAGAAGAAGATTTTGTGCTGTAAGTACGTACTAAACATGACGAAGTTAAATACATTTAAATAATAGGTGTGTTTTTGTGTGAAATAGTATTTAAAAATCAAATTAAAATGTCTGTACAGTTAACATAACAGGTTTTTGATAAATACATAATAATGATGTATGATGCTTCCAACCGGTCTTATTGGAGATCTATAGGGGAGGCCTATGTCCAGCAGTGGACTTCCTATGGCTGAAATGTGAGATGATGATGTATGATCATGGCTGTAACCTCTAACTGAAATGTATCTAAACCTCAAATCGAGAACAGTCTTAGTAATAAAACATGATAAAACCCGTTAAGTAAAAATAGTTTTATTTCAACCACATACTGTTTAAAAATATTATTCGAAATGTACTCTTCGGTGCCATTTACGTGGTTTTAGTCCTTCAGCGACATGTTTCACTGACATTTCATTTTCGCTTGGGGGATATAATCTCTGGACGGAGTGGTTCCATTAGTGGACTTTCCCTGTTAATAAGCACATAGTATTTCGTGACGGCAAAAGCACTTTCATTTTGTGATAATGTTAAAAATTATGAAACTAATTTTTGTTCAGTAGATTTTCAAGTCATTAACATTTTGTTACGTGTTTTATAGTTTTAGTTATGTTTGAACTCAAAATACGTACAATCTTAAATATTAATCCTAGGTTTTAGCTATTTTAAACATTTATTTCAATCATCCATACTAATATTTTAAATGCGAAAGTAACTCTGTCTGTCTGTTACAATTTCACACCTAAACCACTCAACCGATTTTGATGCAATTTGGCACAGAGATAGATTAGACCTTGGGAAAGGAAATCCACGCGGACGGAGCAGCGGGCAACAACTAGTTATTTTCATAAAGGCAAATTCATTTCATTCGAGAAATTGTATCATAAATAACACATGCTACCTAGAATCATCAAATCTTCTTATTGAACAATAATATTGTCCATATCATTCGCTATTTGGTATCAAATATGAAGAATACAGAACTAATATAAAAATATGAATGTGGACGAAATATCTTCAGATTGACGTAGATATATCCAATAAAGAAAATTATTGAACTCGGTTCACTACGGCGACACTTGATTGTGGTTATAAATCTAGCTACTGATTCTAAGGCTAACATAATATTTATGATACAGCAAAATGTAAAGTAATATACGTACATCAATACAATAAAAATATAATAATTATATAATTGTATGTATAGTCGACAAAGAAGATACGGTCGCACCTTTACATACAACTTTATATGAAACTAGCTGCCCCGGCGAACTTCGTACCGCCATATTTTTGGCCCGCGTGGTATTCAAATCCCGTTCCCGCTGCACCCTTATCCCTTAGGGGGATGAAAAATAGATGTTGGGCGATTCTCATAGATACCGGATAAGCACAAAAAAATTCATCAAAATCGGTCAAGCCGTTTCGGAGGAGTATGGCAACGAAAACTGTGACACGAGAATTTTATATATTAGATAGTGCTACCGTATCTCCTTTGTCGACTGTACATCAATCAATCATTAAAAGCAATCCACTTCACAGCTAGACATAAACCTCATAGAAGACACAGCAACCAGCTATTTGCACTTCTACTATCTTGGTCGAATAAATATTTCGATTTTGTCGTTGTCCACAATACTGAGGCTGTAGTTTCATATCCTGACATTAAAGATACGAAAAAAGAAAGAACGCACGCCAATTTTTACAGAATACAATATAATAATACTACTTCAGCAATAATATAGTTATCTAGTTCTATACAAAACCACTCCTAGCACTCAGCAAAAGTATTTAAAGTTCAAAGGTGCTAAGTTTATGGTTAGGTGTGGAGTTTTCCATTATGGTAACTTTTCGAAACCACAATATTTCCCACCCCAAAGTCGCGATAAAATGAAATAAAAACTATCCACTATAGAATGGGGATACAGCAGGACTCCTTAAAGGAACTGATGCTAATTTATTGCCACCTTCAAGAATTTACGGGCACGAAGCGTGAAACTGGGTAATTTGTCTTTTGGTTAATATCCGACCGCCGAGTTCTGCTCTAATTGAATTAACCAACCTATTATTCTACTAGAATAGGGACAAATATAATTATTTTGATATCTGAAGAGCTAGTATATCGACACCTCTGGGTTCAATTGGCGTATAAACCATTTTGGCCAAAATGAGTTATATACACCGTTTTGTTCGGATTTTTTTTCTCTATCGATCTGTATATTTAAAATGTTCAAATTCGCAAAAAAAATGCTTTTACGACCCAAAAAATTTGGATCATCCTACCACAAAAAAGATAAAATGTTAATGTAACAGCCAAATTTTTCTTTTTTAAATTTTTAGTAAGACGTTATGACCAAGATTTTTACCAACCCGGGGCGTAAGATCTGCCTTGATTGTAAATGGTTTTTACGCCGTGACGAATAAATATATTTCTTAAACGTAATTTAAATTTGAGGTCGTAAATCCAAACATTTAAATAACATATGGACGTATAAACCATATCCATTGCAAAAAATGGTATGCAATTTTAGACTTTATTGCTATAGAATTAAAGTCCAAAATTAAATGACAATATTTTTACTACACGCTTTCGTTCACTATACAATAAGACATTTAATTTTAGATTTTACAAACATTGCTTTAAAGTCTTAAATTAAATGGTAAAAATTCAAAAAATTATTACAGTGTCCGTGTTATGACGGTGGTTTTGCTTTAGCAGAATCAAGGCCCTGGCCCTTGATTCTGCTAAAGTAAAACCACTGCACGAACAGTCATGTGGGTGACAAGTGTGAGGAGTTTGGACATGCCCACGGCGGTTTTGCACACGGTAGCCGTAACCCAGAGGGTGAACACATCCTCAAAACGTGTACGGCCACCGAACATGCCGTCGTGAACAGGTTCTTCAAAAAGAAAGCCGAACTTCTTGTCACCTGCAAGAGCGGAGAGCACGCTACCCAGATCGATTTCCTACTCACTAAGAGGCATAGCATCAGCAGGGTGGCCTACTGCAAGTTAATACCCGGAGAGAGTCTCACTAGCCAACACCGTCTCCTTGTCATGGACCTCCGCGTGAAACTCAAAGACAAACGTGCCGTGCGTGGCCAACGCAGAATCAGGTGGTGGTGAAGCCAAGTCCCAAAGTCTCGTCTCAGCTATCGGTGACAAGTGCGCTGATGCTGTAGACGAACCAGTACAGGTTTGCTGGGACAGGATTCAGGCAGCTATCCTTGAGGCGGGGAGGGCGGTGCTCGGTACGTCTAAGGGTGGACGCATCTATGACAGGGACACTTGGTGGTGGAACGACACAGTGCAGAGAGAGATCAGGGTGAAGAAAGCCCTCCTTAAAAAAGTGGCAAGCGTCCAAATCTTTCGATGACCGCGACGCGTACAAAGATGCAAAACGCGCCACCAGGACAGCGGTAGCCAGGGCCAAACGAGACCACGTGCAACCGCTATATAACAAGTTGGAATCGTTTGAGGGGCAAAAGCTTATCTATAAGTTGGCGCGTTCCACGGTCAAAATGGCGCAGGCTCTGTTCAAGTGCAGCTGAATTAAAGACAAAGACCCTGAGGACAACCTGTTGTACGAGGAAGTCGCGGTGAAGGAGAGATGGCTGTGGAAGAGCTACAGATTTAAATAATTGCCTTTATTAGTTTGGTAATCTGATCATGACTGATAATGTGTGCCATAATTATCTGTTTTATTTAATAAAACTATGTTAATTTCGTTTCTGGTAGTTTAATTTCGTATATATCGACCACAATTCTATAGTAAGACTAATATTAATGTAATTCTGCCACATTCTAACAGTATCGAGATTGTTTTTATTAATTATAATTTCTATTGATGTGCAAAGTAAATAGTTTTTACAGCAAAAAAATCTACAGTTACGTGCTTTTACATCAATAAATGTGAACTTAATTTTACCAAATATGGATATAAGTACAGCTTATATCCATATTTGGTTTTTCATCCAATTTTCATGGGGTGTATAAACCATAAATTGGTATTTTCTAAGACGTATATCCATGCTAACTTCTAAACCAAAGAAGATAGATATGATTGAATGATTTAGCCTTCTTCATCCCCAAATTCTAAGAATCTTTCTCTTTGGATTTTTTTATGTAGCTTCTAAAATAAAACAGTTATGATTTTTTTTCTAAAAATAAAATCGTTTTTTTGCTCTCCTGAAAAGTCGTGTTTTGGTTTATACGCCAATTGAACCCAGAGGTGTCGATATTATAAGGCATAAATGAAGAATTCATTGACTTCCAGTAAACATTGCAATTGGAAATGGAAATTGACGGACACCTTTTAAGTCTTCTCATCAGCAACTACACAACAAAACTAGTCTATTTTAGTCAATATTCTGATAATAATTCTGCCGGATATTAAAATTATTCAGAATTTACAGAACTGAAATTAACTATCACAATAATGTAGCAGCGATAATATGAAAGTGATATTATGATAATTACACAAAATGTAGTCAAGTTAATTATTAATTCGTATTGCTTTTATTGCATCCAGTTTTAAATGCAATATTGTATGTATTTGAAATTGCATATTAATGGAAGTTTATTCAAGTGTTATTAACATGATTTTTTTATCATTTATAACGGATTAAAGTACTTGGTTTCATATTGAAATTGAAGCAAAACAAAACAATTTGAATAACAACCAATCGTGCTCTTATCGTGAAGACGATTATAATGATAAATATGAACAAGCTGCTACTTCACGGGTCAAAAACTCAGAGTTCAAAAAGCAAGGCCATTCATTTAAAATTTATAGTAATATTTAATATAGATACCTATAATCTATTTATAGGTATATTTAATATAGATACCTATAATCTATACAAAAATTACTTGTTTTTCGTGAAATAAAACCACTTTATAACGGATTGTATCGCGATTTATTTCTTATTATTTACTTTCAGTCACGTAGCACTAAAAAGTAGCTGAAATATCAGGGTAAAAGTAAATAATAACAAATAAATCGCGTTAGAATCCGATAAATGGTTTTATTTCAATGAGTAATATTCGCGTAAACATCAGAAAGTATTACTTTTCGTGAACAAAAAGAAGGTGAAAACTTTTACTAAATAAAATTACTTCTTGTGGACAAGCATAAACAAAAATTGCTGCATTTGTTTTTCATACAACCAACAATAAAAGTAAATCAAACAAAAGTTGGATGTGAAAACACCTTTCTTTATTCATCGATACTCGTGTTCCGTCCCAGTTTATTTTATTACCCAGATGCGATTTCAGCATTCATGAATCCAAATGTTCTTTTCTATTATTGCCTACGGTTTTGTACATTGTGGCGGGAACCTCAACCTGTATTCTTCGAAATAGACTTAAAGTGGGACTCGATTTACAGTTTACTTCGTTTCTTTTTTTGAAAGGAGCTCTGGGGCCATCTGATTTAAATAGTAACCTTTGTTTTTGCTCTAGTGTTCGGTTCTTTAAATTTGGAAATTGTAATGTGCCAATTCTGTGGCGCATCTGACTAAACTATCTCTGGAAAAAAATATTTATTATAGGGTAATTTTGAGTTATAATATTATTAACACCGAGATACTAGATCACATAATGGATACTGCAAACATGATAGTATTTTGGACACTATCAGAGATCAGATGACTATAAATTTGGAATCGGGTTGGCAGTACGAGTGTAACGCCCCCGGTGTTGCATACGTCCAAAGGCCACGGTATCCACTTTCCATCAGGTGGGTCGTGTGCTTGTGTGAAATCTAATTGGTATAAAAAATCCTATCCCACTAAAATTATAAACATGTAAGAGTTCGGGAAGCTTGATGAATGTATGTTACACTCTCACGCGAGAAAGGCTGAACGAATTTGAATGATATTTGGCGCAGTGATATAAGCATAGACTGAAATAACACATAGGCTACTTAGGAATAGTTCACATTTAGTTTTGTTTAGTTTTATAAGGAGTTCAAACACAATGTGAAAATTGTTAATGAATAAACAAATAAATGTTCATGTGGAGTCGTAAGCAAGAATTAGTTACTCATAAAACGAAAAATTAGTGACCTAAAAAGTACAACTAAACTAAAAGTAAAAGTAAGTAGTACTAAAAGTAAAAGAGTACTACTACTTTTTTACTACACGTGTATCGCACTACAACTACACTGAGTTATATTTTGACCGATCTATAGATACAGCATGTTAACTGATTCACCAGGTAACGGCTTTAAACTCTGTTTTATGCATAATCAATGTCCTCGAACCTAACGTTCTATAATTTTCTCATTTGTACCCGAAACGACCCGTCTAGTAAATTAACCCAAATTGATCACCCATTCTTACACATTACGTTAATCTTAGGAGATAAAGTTAAGTTCAGAGAACATTAAAGCTTTACCAGTTGTTTTCAGTCTCTAAGTGAAGAACAATTCATTGGTATTTTCCTCTATTTATGAAAAGAAAATAATTCTGGTTAATATTTTATACACAGATTTGTATGTGGCAAAATACCTATAATGTAAGATAATATAAAAGTACAGTGATAACTTCATAGTTATTAAATTAATAGGTATATTATGTAAATATGTTGGTCATAATCAGATCAGAAATTGCTGTGACACTTTAGATGTAGGTATTTTATCATAATTTAGGTTCTGGTAGCGTCATACGGATAGGTTTCTAAATGAATAGATTGGTAAAAAATATGAAGTATCACCAGTAATGGAATTATTATCATTGCAATTTAAGGTCAAAGTAGAATGATCAATATTGTACAATGTAAAACATTCTAGAATTTTACTTTTTGGTCGTCAACTGACTAACCGTTTTGTAGTAACTTTAAGCTAACATTCCTTTTCTCACGCGTTTTTCTAAGCGTTTCCTGTAACAATATTCAAGTATCATCTTTAAAATTATTATTTTCAAAGGTCAAGTATTCATTACGATTGAAAACACTCAAAAAGTCATTATCATTACTAAGAAATTTACTAGAAAGTGCAAAAGTCATCCATCCTTACAAAACGAAAAAGGAAACGGGGCCTATTAATTTTATTATAGCGATAAAATAATAATTTAGCCTGATGGCATGACCAAAAATAATATCTTGGCGCGTTAAACAAAAGGTAAGTAACGAGGCTCAGTCTTTCGGCAATATTAGAAAATTTGGCGAGGTGTGGCTTATAACATCGGGATCCGAGCCCATAATTTTATTACAGGCCCGAATTAAATTAGCTGATTTTATTTTTAATCTAGAGAAGTAGGTGACTTCTAACAGTATATTACATTTTATTGATTGGCATTTTAACACCCAGATTTTTGTGGTAAATGGTATGAAGTTGAAAGTTTTCTAAGTCGTAATATCGAAAAACACTCTGACTCTCGAAACACTGACCCAGAAAGGAGTAGATGATTCGCTTTTTTAGTTAAAATCAATAGAATTGTTCGCTAAAGTTACGATCTTCAGATAAATTATCTGGGGAGTAATCATGTTCTTAATTAATTTTGCCTCTCCTTTAAGATAGCACTTTGGATTGTTAATGTTCTTAAGCTTTTAAATCCAGGTTCACTTAATATGGGAGGGATTTGGAAATCATTGTTCAATCTTATTATAACACAAAGACATGGGAGAAGTCGTATACTTATTAAGATTCAGTACTATGATGTAGCTGTTTTTTAATAAGTAAATATTGAATTAGAGCCACAGGTGTAGCTAACGGTAATAGGGGATATGGTATATAGTAAATTTTCAAAATTACAGAAGTGCTTTAAGTTATAGACTTATTTATTTTATCTCGTATAGGTAATTAAACTATTATGGTCATCACAATAATATTAGTTGCTAATTCGTCCACCTGAGAATCTGTCCAGTTGCGAATCTGTCCACTTGCTACGGAGGGATATTTACCATGAATTTTTGGAGTTTCAATATTCTCAATTCTGCTATAGCAAAACCACTGTGACACCCCTGACACTGTAAAAAAATACATTTGACTTTAGACCGTTTAAGTCTAAAATAAAATGCCTTTTTGTAGAGTGAATGAAAGCGCGTAATGAATTTTTTTTCATTTAATTTTAGACTTTAATTTTATAGCAATATTGTCTAAAATTTAATGCCAATTTTTGCAGTATATGTAGCATGACAGTGGTTTTGCTTTAGCAGAATCGAGAGCCTGCGGCGTTACCATAAACTCTTAAAACAGGTCAATATGGAACTGCTGTCATTCCACCAACTGCAAATGTCACTTTGTAATGTCATATAAATATACAGGATTACAAAGTGACATTTGCAGTTGGTAGAATGATAGCAGTTCAATATTGACCTGTTTTAAGAGTTCATGGTATGGGCCCTGATCGTCTGTGTGATTCCTCCGTGATCATGGTGCTTGCAACAACGCCGGATTATCGGAAACTCCAAACAGTACACGGTAAATATCCGGATAGTTCTTATAGTAAAATTCTAACCAGGTTATGAGAACCATATAACTTACACTTAAAGTACTCGTTGCGTCGCGGTTGAACTTTTAATACTCGTACGTAAGCTGACTTCACCTTAGCAAACTATCGTTTCTAGTCTAGTAGTACGTTTTATAAAGTACTGGAAATTTTAACTACCTTGACTGTGGCACATGAACTAAAAGTAAAACTGGTGCAATACGATATACGCCTGCAAAGAAAAATATTGTAACTCGATTTTTTTTCTGGATGTCAAGTTATCGATTGATTAATTGGCGCTACAACATGAAATAAATAAAAACTGATTTATGATGATTTTTATTGCAGTTGTTGATTCATATTTTTGTAAAATATAAAGCTGAGTCAACCATAAAAAATACATCTATTGTCTAACAGCTGTCGTTTGATGCGTTATTGCTTACATCAAAAGAGATATATTTTCATGCCAATAGCTACAACAAGAAAATTTATTTTCTCATAAAAAATAACTGCACTTCTCTATTGGCTCCATATTTCCCGGAAACAATAGAAGGTCATTAAAAGCTTCAAAAACACCATAACACGCTATAGGCCAATAACTAATATTTCATGGGGGCCAATAAGTGCCGGTGCGTCCGATAAATGACACCAAATGCCTGTTATTGCCTCGCCCAGGTGCTGAATATTAGGACTGTTTGAATTAATAGGCAAAACTCTTCGAGAGACGAGTTTGATATATAGATATTAATATATTAGATATATAAAATTAGACTGATAATTACAGCCTAGACTCAGCCACAGATGCATGGCTACAATCTACAATAGTGCTCGGAAAACGCTAATACACTCACTCCCTCGGACCTAATAGTTACAATGATTGGTAAAATGTGGGTGCTAATTCACCTCTGCCTAACCCTCCGGGGATAAAGGCGTGATTATATGTATGTAATTTAATATATTTTTTCAGAAACAACATAATACTTGAAATAAAGGTTTATTAAACCATTTGCTCGTATTATAAGATAAATTAATAAATAGTTACGTTAATATGCCACGTTCCCCAAAGTTTAATTGCGCACACCACTTAAATGAATTAGTAATCATATAATTACTAAGTGCGCACTTAATTCGCCACCAAACATCGGTGCCCAGAATTACAAACATGACCACGTGCCTAGAATGTTTTGTATGCCGCTAAAATCTCAGTCTAGCATAGCTCACATAGCAGTAGTATCATTGGTAAGAATGCTAGATCTTATTAGCAATAAGTGTTGAGGCTACTTACTTATAAATAAATACTATAATAACTAACATTAATTTCAAAGCAAAATAAAATTAAGTAAGACGGGAATCGAGAGCAAATAATTCTCGGGGGGAATCGAGAATAAGCGATATAAAAGGGTGGTTGCCAGAGGGATTTCGGTACGAAAAAAAAATAGGTACCGAATTTTCTATTTGACCGCTGTGAAATCAGCGCACTAAACAGAACAGAATATATTTCACATAATATTATTATATTGTGAGACACCATGAGAATTTGCAAATAACAATAATATCCTTTATTGATAAATTTATCAAAATAAAAGTCCTTTACTTTTGTGCCAAAACTTATGGTTATGGCATTTCGATCTATCGCATATTCAAACATGCGAATCAAAGGATTACAACAAACATGGTAAAATTTCATTGAATATCAAAGCCCAGCATGGCATATCATTTTCTTTTTAATAGGTTCTCGCTTTACTATCACAGACGTCTGTATTGTTTTGTTTTTTAATATTCCTGCCCTATTTAATTGTAAGCGCCACGAAGTTTTCGTTTATTTATTGTTCATATTCACAAAATTTAATTATACCTTTTCCATTTATGTGGAATATGGCAAAGAACTATTAAAATTTAGTTCTTATTATTTTGGTTTTTATTTTTTTGTATTCAAAATATCACGATGAGTATTTTACATTGTAGACTTCTGATAGATTTTCGCTAAATCAGAGCCGACTAATTTGAATACTTATTCGCAAAAAAAAAATATTTATATAGGTCTCAACTAAGACGTATTGGCCTTAATCTGCGTTTCCCCAAACGTACGCGCTGAAACACAGAAAATACAAGAAATAGATATTTATATTTACGGGTGCAAGTTGAATTCATACTGCTTTGCGTTTTCTGCTAAGAAATCTTAAAAGGAACTCGAGCTTTTAAACAAATCTAAAATAAACTACATTTCTATCGAAGCTCCGTTAATTATAAACTCGAGCTGAAAAAAGCTTAAGAGGGGAGCTAAATTTATCAGAAAATCTGACGCTTTAATGCGTCGGTCTTTTTTTCCCAACAGAAAGAATATAATTAAGAGAAGAGACGAAGCGAAGTGTAATAAAACACTCGGCGTTGAGTGACAAAAATCACTACGACATCCATATAAATATAAACTGGTGGAATTTTTAAGATGTCCCCTAATGAGTCAAAGCACCTGCAACATTTCATTAATGTGCATTATTAATTTGCATATTACACATAAATCATGTTGTTTATTAGGGATACATCATTGCCGAGATGTAAACGGAAATGTTGTTGATAGATTAATAATCTAGTTTGGTGACACAATAAAGAAGTAAACATTTGGATGGATTAGTTCGAAATTCGTAGTGATTTTTATCACCGCGTTCCTTTGGATTGAGTGAGTGTTTTATTGGTTTAGTTTTATTGTCATATAAATTGTTCTTGGTGACCGTTTCCTATGTTTATTTAGGACGATCTAATAAAATTAAGACATTATAGTTTTCTGAGATTCTATAGCTTGTGGTTTTTAAAATTCCAAAGGGCAACTATTCATTCGTTATATAATATACTTGTTAGGTATAAGTTGTATCATACATTAGTAAAATCTTGTAGAATGAGTGTAGTGTATCAGCAACCATAATTCACGAATTATATTTTTTGGTCCCACATGTTATTTACACGTGGTGAGCTAGTTACCGTTAATTCTGGACGAAACGGAAACATTTTTTCATGCACTGTCTGTTTAGTTTCTTAGCCCTATTAATCTCTTATTCACCGGGTAAGACACTCACGGTAAAGAGATAGGGTGACATTTGTATTCTAGTTCACCACGAATTGCGCGTTTTTTGTCTCACTGTTATATTATCGAATTAAATGAAAATACAATAAAAAACCGGACCTCTTTAATTTAACAGTAAGTTACTCTTTAACTATTTTTTAAAAATTGAAATGTGTATTTTGTTTGGACAGTTTATAATTGAGAACTTGAAGCTGGGGCCGTTTGGAATTGCCCAGTTACTTTGATTGTTTTCGTCAGTTACTAGAATTTTATGGGTTATTTATGTATTTATATAAAACTAGTTCGTAAATATGACAAACCACCAACTCAAACAAACAAAAACTAGAAATAATGGCACGGCTAGAAAGGAAGGGACTGGAAGCAAGTCTAACCTTAGTGAAACTGGAGTTATTGCACTTGGTAAATGAAACTAAGTACGTCCAAGCCACGCTATGTAATAGCACGAACTATATGGGCACAAAGTCATAAGATTGCCTCCCTACCACTGTCAATATAACGCTGTTCAGCTAATTTGCGTGCACAAATAAAGGGTCTGGGTTATGAGTAAATATTTTCATCCTGAACATACAACTTTATATTAGAACCAGGATAGTGGTGAATATATTAATTAACTATTACTCAACAATTCCTTAGGTACAACCCTGCCCACTTACATAATTTACCTCAAATCATTCTCGGATATTTCGATACACCCACACTTTTAGCAACCATACATTACGCCACTGACGTGGCTATAAGGGATCGGGCTATTTTATTACCATTAACATGGTACACCTGAACTTATAAATTTACCTATATCTAATAAATACAACTGTCTGTTACGTACCTAATTCATTATTATTTTTATTGTTGGATATTATTTAGTCTATTGTTGGATAAATGTATTGTATTCATAAGTAAATTCGAGATCAAAGTGCTGGTGACATCATAACATAATTTTATCAATGTTGCAAAAGTACAAAAAACATTCACTCAAAAATTGAGCAAATAACACCGCAAGTATAGAGGTTACACTGACCAAAATAATGATGAATGTGTAAAAACGGGACCCGTGTCTGGACTCAATTTAAAGTTGGCATTGAAGGAAATTATTTACATAGAACCGAATGTTCGTTCGTTTATCAGCTACAGGGCCAGTGGGCTGGCCACATCTATCGAAGGACTAAGTTCTTCCTAGAGTGGAGACCGTGAGAAGGAAAAGCCAGGTGGACTGACGACCTGCACAAGGTGGCTATGACAAACTGGATGCGGAAGGCGGAAGATCAGCAAACGTGGCGCATATTTGGATTGGCATACCTACGTCCAGCAGTGGACTGCAATAATTGATTGATTGATTGACTGAAACAATGTTTAATTTTGATTAAGTATATCATGTGCCATTATCAAAGATTCTTTATGTAAAAAAAGAGAAGAAAACAAATGGAGCAAAATAAAAGAGGTTTTATTCATGGCAGCTCCCATTAAGCACTAATGCTTTGTCGGTTTAGTAAGTTACCTCGACATGTAAACAACAACTCCTATCCCAAATCAAATACGAGAAGTATTGCGATTGTCGTCAACGAGTTTACAATTCGAGGAGGTTTTCTCCTTTAGCTTCGCAAATCGCAAATATATCAAGTTAAAGTATTCCTTATTTAAACACAAATTCAAAGTAAGATGTTATAAGAAATAAGCAATGAAAAGGCGGGTAAAGATAGCGAAGAGTTATAATTTACTGCTTATTTTTGAGGGTATTATAATATGGCCCTATATTGTTAGTAAGAACATTTGGTACTGAATATTAGACAAAAAGTTTTGCGAAATAAAAATTTAGAAGGCAAGTAACTGAGTTAAAGGGTATGAAGTTTGTTGCTGCGCGAATTGCTAACCAAATTTTGATGATATTTGGTAGGAATATTTTTTGCTCTGTTTTAAAAAAGATGTTCTGCAATAAAAACTCAAAGGGTGAGTGAATGAGTTAAGAGGGGCGAATACTGCTTCCGTGTCATTTACTGTCCAATTTCAGTGATATTTGCCAGGAACGTTATGATACTTAATTTTCGTCAGAATGTTATGAAATAAAAGAGCAAAAAGGGGGTCACCACCAGTTGAATATGTTAACATTTTATTAGAATATTTGGTAGTCAACTATGAACGTGAAAGTGAAAAACATCAGGCATGTAAAAGTTGGACAGTTCAGTAGTGAATCTATATCAATATCCAGGCCAAATTAAGAACATTTGGTAGGAAATACGTGAAGTATGTATGTAAACGATGAAATTGACAGAAAACTCTGTTTGCCCAGGAGTGAAAATTTGATATACAATTTATGCAAAATATTAAAATATTATGCAAAATATTATAATATACAATGCCTGAATCATAGATTAAGTACTTACTTAGGTTAAGCATTCTAGGCATAACTGAGCTCAATATTATTTCTAAAGAAGCTGATGACTAAATAGTTAGTAGTTATACCTATTCATATAAAGTTTTGTATGGATAAAATTTGCATCGAAACGCAGAAAAAATATAGCTGTAGATGGGTTACTTAAATATTACAGTAGTACTAAATATCTAGAAAAAGGAAGCGAATGGCCACCAAATGTGTAGTTATGTGTATAATGTAATTACATAAACTAGATTACTCCGCATGCATTGTAATTATGACTAGAAAAGTAAAGAACACGAATAAAGTGCCTTCAACATAAACACCACCTAAAGCTTCTTTGTTTTTCCTGTGTTATCTTCACAATGAGGTTATTATCTGGATCAGGTTTCGCACACAACCGACGTTGATGGAGGTGCCTCGTTTAGTTTATCTCAAGTATTTGACCACAATCGTAAGCATTCATCTATTTAGTACCAGTGTCTATTGTGCTTAATACAAAACTATTAGTAGGTATCAAAGGTAAACTAAGAGTGATTTTATTGCTTGACTTGTTTAGGTTTTTTTTATGTCTGTATCTCTATTTATAGTACTATTTGTTTAATTATAGTTATCGCCTTCGTTTTCTAATTGAGTTGTGCAATCATGGATTTTTGGTTTTGATATTACCTTAGTGTAGAATTTGCTTTTTCTTGATTTTCGTGTTTCTTTAACTGGTAAATCTGATATAAAATGTTAACTTAGCAAATGTTTTTGTGTGTTGTATTTTGTTTATTTTGAGTTAAGTTTCTTTTAATACAAGTATACAAGTAATAATACAAATAAAATTTAATACAAGTATATAAGTACCTATACAAGAGTAATATATCTAAGTACTTTACTTACTTTAATAAAATTAAGATGTCTTTGAAGATGTTCTAACTTAGAGTAGTAAAGGCCAAATAATTAACTTGATGCTAATTAGCACTTGAGTAATTTACTAATTAAGAATCTAAGAATAACGTTTCTATTTAAAATCAAAGTAAAAATTGAACAAAAGCTTAAAAATCAACATAACGAAGACACTAAATATTTATTTTATTTTTATATTCATAGATGAATTTTCTTATGGAGGTCACTACTGATACACACAAAATGAAATGTAAACAAACCAAACAAAAACAACAGGAAGCAGGAAGAAACTACAACTAAAATGGGAATGCCAGTTGAGTGTAAACTGTATAAGGGGAGAAATACAATACGAGGAAAACATTAACACCTCAATACGGACATTAAAAACATAATGTAGCTCTTCGAACTGTACTTTAAAAGGAACAAAACATTTTTTTTGTGCAAGTGCCAAATCCTACTTCCCACCAATATTATAAATCTGAAAGTTTGTGAAGATGTTTGGATATTTATTATTCAATCACGCTCTAACGGTTGAACGGATCTGGCTGAAAATTTTGAAACTGGGATATATTTTGAAACCAGGCAAGCGTACTACCAGGTGAGATAGTGGTCTAACGCGAGCCTATCAGCCATAAAAAAATACAGTCTGGAATAATACATAGGTATATACATAGGTAATAACATATTTTATCCTGGAGCTACATTCCTATAGGTTAAAGGACTGTGATCAAAATTTCACTCGGGTGTAGCCGGCAGTAGTACCTATCAGAGTTGGTAAGAAAATTCGTTAATATTGTAATTATAATTAGGTGATTGTTTCAGTGGTATTGTCAACGTAAAGTTCTTAAATCTTAAATAATAATCAAATTATAATGGTATCACGGAAAATTCCGAATAAATGCTGGTTCCACAAATTACAATAGATTCTAATGTTGATTTCAATGATATTTGAGTGAATTAGAATACACATTATTGTGTTACATCAAAATGAACGATGAAAAATATTCTACTTCCTCTCCCTGCTCTAGAGAATACAGCGCTAACATAGCAAAATACTCTAAATGTCATCGATTTTTTTTAGCTGTAGCCCCTGTGTCTTTTGTATCTGATATAAAACAGAGATCCGATTCTCAACACTCCATGGATTCCCCGTGCGGTCGCCGGGTCCAAAGCGTGATACAGAGAGGAACACCGTGACGGCGACTGGGACTTGCGACCTAGATGTAGGTTTAGGGTGGCCACCTTGTGATGCATCAGCGCTCACCTCCACCGTCAGTAGTGTTCCTCCCCCTACCTATCCAAATTTGGTAAGATCCTATCAATGCCGCTTTTGATATTCGATTTAGTAAAGAGCTTACTGAAGCTCTTGGCAATCCGAGGTCTATAAGTAAGTTGTACAGGGATTTAGCTGGTATTCCCCTTGCTCCTACTTCTACGGCGTAGAGTGTTCGCTTAATTTATACGTTGAAATATACATCATAGTACCTGCTCGTAGGTAGGAGTGTTGGCCTACCAATTAAAAGGTCGAATTTAATTCCTTTTATATTTCATACATAGCTCGGTTAATGCGGAGGGGAGGAGTTCCCATAAATATCAACATATTATGCCGAATAATTGACAGTAATCAACATCAAAATTACGCTTTTGGTTGAAATTAATATAATATGGAAGTTTACTACATATTAAAGTATTTATTCATATTTTCTCATATCCAGTTGCATGGAATTCTGCTGCCTACCTCTTTAATAATGCAAACATAACGCCTCGTTGAACTGAATTTTCATATAATATTCACAATATGGAGGTGACAAAGTACTGATAGTTTCGAATGTTCAAGCTTGATGAAAGGTTTTTCATCAAATGTGAATTCACAGCATTGAAGAACGGAGACACATCGACTAGGTTAATGGAGACCTAAAATTTAACTCAGGGATTTCTGAAGTATGGGCAAAGTTGCCCGTCCGTCTCTATTAGTAGTTATTAGTAAAATTTACTTTTATTAATAACTTATAATAAAATGAGTAGTTACTCAATATCAGCTTTGCCTCAACAGCGATATTCATAATGTCATAATATGAAATGGAACCAAAACAAAACACTGGCAAAGCAGCCGAACATAACGGGACTAGCAGATTTTATTTCGCTTTATAGAAACTAGTAGCTCATTTTCACGACGCTATCTAGCAAAAAGGGTAAATTAGTCCGTATTTTCTGTACAATATTTCAACATCAACAGTTGGAACTACGAACCACAAAGCGTGATTACTTAACTAGTAGAAGGATTTTCCTTTTGGGTTAGACAAAATAATAGCTTATTCACTGAGAAATGTTTAACTGAAATACTAGACACGTGTAGCTATAAACATTTTTGTTTTTACCGTTCCCCCGCAAATTACAACCAGTTGACAGCCTCTGTGGTGTAGCGGTAGTGAACGCGGCCACTACGCAGGAGGCGCGGGTGCGATCCCCGTTCAGTGCAAATATTTGTATACATGAATATGGGTATTTGAATTGGTCTGGTCGTGCCTCGGAGAGCACGTTAAGCCGTCGGTCCCGGTTGCCATACGAACATCTATGGCAGTCGTTACGGGTAGGTACGGGCTGCAATACTTCGATATCACCTAGTGTCACCATTGGGTTGTGGAGATCAGATGGCAGTCGCTTCACGGAAATAACCGATGTCCAGCCAAATCCGCAGTTAAGACTGGTAAAGCGGACTCCAGACTTCGAGGTGAAAGAAAAAAAAAAAAAATTACCCTATGTTTGAAGCTATGTTTTTAGCCTTTAAAAACATAGCTGCAAACTAGTGTATTACAAGTTACAATATTCTTTACAATACTCTTATCTGTGAATTTTGCAGTGTTATCATATATATTATACTTGTAAAGGAATTATTTACGTACTTTCACACCTGCACAACGAATATCTCCCCGAATTATAAAGGTTCTTAGTACAGATGATAAAAAGCAACCAACCTAATACGATGCGTGTCCAATAAAGTAGCGCGACTTTGTAGGATTATCCCTCTTTACCTTCTGCGTCACGCATAATTTAATATGCCACTTCACTGTCTACCCAGGGCCTACCCTCATCTGCGCTTTTATATAAGAAAAAGTATGTTACTTTTCATATAGGTGTTGTAGGAAGTTAGGGTTCATACACAGGTTGGATAATGATGTAGGTAGTACCAATGATGTACAATATTATATTCATAGATACGTCATACAAGAAGATGGCGGCTTCCAAAAATGGCGCATATACTAAGGGCGCTTTCAATTTATACGTTTCGTGTCGGACCGCTGTTGCACGTTTACCGTACCGCTGGTTAAAGCCCGCTGCCGTGCTGCTGCCGTACGGTAGCAGTCCGATACCAAACGCCTAAAATTGTAAGCATATCTGACTACCGTGCGTTTGTATGCTAGTGATGTTTTAAATGTATCTGGCAGCAGTTAAACCATGGACTCTGACGAAGAAACATTACTGTTAGTGCTCTTGTTGAAAAAGATCAAACAGAAACAAAACCGACGCCCCCGTAAAAGAGCATCACCAATGTTTTCGTTAACATGTAATTTTGGTGATTTTCATAATCTTTTCCCTAGGCTAAAACAAGATCCAAGCAATTTTTTTAATTACCTTAGAATGTCTAGAGAATGTTTCTACGAATTACTTGAATTAGTTGAAAGCAAAATTCAGCGGCAAGAAACTATATTCGTTTATATCATCCATTTTAAGCAAATAATAAACATGAAATGTTGTTGAAATTAGCTCTGAAGTCCAGTCACCGCACTATTCAACAGCGAAATGAACACGTCATAACACGTGAAGCTTACTATGTTGCTGTCCTGTCGTCGCGCGTTCGCGGTACGGCGCGCCGCACTGTTGCTGCACCGTTGCCGCTCCGTGCACTTTGTACTAAAACAAACGACCGTGCGTGCGTCGTACGAGAAACGCACAGTTTCGGCACTGCTGTGGTCCGACACGAAACGTCTAAATTGAAAGCGCCCTTAGTATAAAAACAGTTTAGTTAGGTACTTATTAAAAATATGTCAATGTTATTAATTTACATGAATTATATATAAGTATCTACATTAATAATTTATATTACTACGAATTTATTATTATAATTGTTTTTTTTTGGTCGCTATTCTGATTGGTGCACAAAATGATGACCAAAAGTCATCATTTTTTTGTCGCCATTTTAGAGTGCGGACAACATATTATCTATAGTTTATAATATATCATTGGTTTATAGTTTATAGTTTATAATATATCAACACTTTAATACTACTATTCTTTATTCTTATAAACTTATTTATATGAGATACTTAAGAATTACTTTGTACTTACTCGTACTACATTTTAAGTATTTAAAGATTACTGTCCAACCTACCCACTAGTGTCTCAATTTCAGAAAAAACTAAAACTAAATAGCTTAATATTAGTACATTATTCGATCACTTTGAATGTAGGTAAAATTATTAGTGGAGATATGGTTAAGGTTAAGGAGATTTGATATGAAGGCATTGTAGATTCAAATCGATGGGTATTACACACCACTCACCACCGATGACTAATCTACTGACAAAAGTTCTAATAAAGCTGTCATTGGTTTATAATAGCGATTAAGTACCTTGCCTTATTATTGGTATTCTCAGTCCTTGATCACTGCTTCTATACCATCTATAATATAATAAATACCGAAAACTACTCGGCAATCTATTTTGATATTTTATGATATTTCTATTTGCTTAATCTTATTCCTGTATTCTTGCTCTCAGCTGTTAACCATTTTGTTTTATATAACTGGTTGATATAATTGTGGAAGCTTGTAATTGGCGTGTACTTACCTAAATGTTGTGTATATGTGAATGTAGCTGTAAGCTCCCCAAATAAAACAAAATAAAATAAAATAAAATAAAATAAAATCTAAGGTTGCGGTTACATCAGATGCATGTTTTACATGGGGATAAATTAAACCGTGAAAACGTACCGACTTACTTTATTTTACTAGCTTCACTAAGAGCAGCTACCATATTTTTTTATACTGGTGGCTTTTTTTCCTCTTGCGCCGATTACCTAGCCACATCGCACAACTTTGTGGGAAACGCAACCTAACAGTCGAGACTGCTGCGCTATTCAATACTCGATTTTCTCAAAATGAAAATCGGAATACGTATTTCTTCGTTTCTTGTCTGATTTTTACCTATGAACTAGAGTTTTTTCTTCTCTTCTTATAACGGAGAATTGTAGTGTTAAAAATACTGTCGTCAATACGAGTAACATAAGAATTTAAAGTTGTCGGTTTTAACTATTGACATTGGTTGGGAACCGATCTCTATGTAATAATATGTGGACACTCACAGTTTGATATTTTTTAAACACGTCAATTTACTTCACCTCGCCTGATAAACTGAAGACAAAGTCTCAGGAAAGCAGGTCACCATTACAGTGAAAGTGAAAGTTACAATGGTGATACTCAGCTGGACAGCCTCATCAGATGCTTTTTCACGCCCTGCTGAAAGGACCCGGGACTGTAGGAAGAAGGAAACACGTGAGCTGGTAAGGAAACCTAGGTCTTAGTGTTGCGACAAAGGAAAGAATCGCCGATACGTTTGGTTCTTGATGGAATATTCTGCACCGTATGCGGGTGCCATCGTCAAAAGAGCAGGCAGAAGTGCATTAAATATCCATATTTCTAAAGCAGTTGCGTCCTCGTGTAAAAAGCGAGAACTTTACGCGTCAAATAGGTACTTTTACCATAGGGATTCTATCGCGATTTATTTTATGTAATGACGGTAGTACAAAAATTGTGTGAAAGGGATTAACACACGTTTGGAAACAGCAATTTTTCTCATAGTACTAAAGTTTTGGCGATATAAAGTCAAAAGTATCAAATAACTGACATCATTTAAGCGCATCTACATTTAATCATATTGATAACACACTTTTGTACTTTTCCACGATTTTTATTACTGAATCTGGTCGATTTCGCCTTACGGCGTTTACATTGACAGTTAATACAAGTGTATGAGCCTATTGCCGCATTCTGGGCACTATTTTGACTCGCGCCATGTATATGAGGCTCACTCTGTATATTTCTGTTTAATGTTAATTAAAAAATATTATGACGTATTTCCGATTATAAACAAAATAGCAAATCTTGTTAAACTGAGGCGAAAGTATTTCCACAGTTGAATGGCTTCGCTTTCAAACTCAAAATTCCGATGTGCATTTTTTGAATAGGTAAGTGAAACTAGCAGTGAAATTGATTTGGAAGACCACATGCTTCCACAAGCTAGTTTGCATCGCTTTGACTATTTATACAACAGAAGCTCTACCAGGATATTTCTCGAGATTGTTGATGGTGAAATGCTCTTTTGACGAAAAATGCACATGAATCTATTCTGAACTCGTTTAGCAGAGTGAATGGGCTTGCAATATAAAAGTTGCAAGAATATTTTTGCTCACTGCTGTACTGCATTCTGCGGCAAATTGAATTTTGCAATGCAAGGCGATGCGGTCACCTCGATGTACCAAATGCTTATGTAAATAGTACGCCGGTACGGTGGGAAAACTATGTTTGAAATTTATCTTTGTTTCTTAGTATTTATTTTGTTGCGAAGAGCATTAAGTTTGTAGAAACAACGACATCGAACTATAACTAAGTTAGCAAAAGAAGAAAAATGTTTAATGGTTTTTTTAATGTTTTTAGTTCTTTCTTTGCAACTGAATCTCCTAAACAGAGTGAACTGAACTAGTAAAGTGCAAACTATGTAAGACAAAACAACGTCAATAATAATATAAATCTGATATATAAAATTCTCGTGTCACAATGTTTGTCTGCAAAATCCTCCTAAATGGATTGACTGATTTTTATGGAAATTGTTGTGCATATTTGGTAGGTCTGAGAATTGGTCGTAAACAGTTTTTTAACCCCTAATTATAAGGGTGGCCTACCTATTTTTTTTTTCTTTTATTTCACTATGATAACCCCAAGTTAAAAATGTATAGCCTAAATTAAATACATATGGCCCTAAATCGCCACCCTTTTACCACTTTTTAATAGCGGTAAAACAGCATTAGCCAGTTCAGCTAGTAATTATTAATGTTGGTATTAGGTTTTAGCCAATGTAGAGATAGAACAAACTACAAATATTACGGTCCAATAGCTAATTACAATTCAGCATTGAAGCTGAATTCATTTAAAATATTAATACATACCTACCAACGTTGCAGCGTACATCATTAATGGAATCATTTCTGCGAATTCTAATTTTCTGCTATAAACACATAATAATATTCCTTTCAATCTTAAGGCCGACTCCTTAATCGCTAAGTCACCCACGCTAACAATAAATGTAGATGAATACAAATAACAATTAATTTATTTTTATCAATCATTTTGTATAATGATCTTTTTTGACCAACATTGCTGTCAAGATGAAAGTCAAAATATACTTTGAAATGGAGCTTTGTCTGATTCAATTTGATGGATATCAATCGCTCAGTTTCAAGTTTGGTGAACATGCGGAAATCGTAATGATGAAATACACGGCGACATTTCCAGATGTCTTCGTTTTCATGAACCATCAACGTCAGCTTATTTAACAACCTTTTATTCGTTTCAGGGAAATCTAGATGGATTTTTTTGTCAAGAAATTCAATTAATCTATATAAAATACTAGCTGACCCGGCGAACTTCGTACCGCCATATTTTCTGATCCCGTTCCCGCTGCATATCTCTAAATTTATCAGTATTTCTCTAGAATACTATGCATGTATTATACATATAAACCTTCCTCTTGAATCACTCTATCTATTAAAAAAACCGCTTCAAAATCCGTTGCGTAGTTTTGAAGCTTTAAGCATACCTAGGGACGGACAGACAGCGACAGCGACTTTGTTTTATAATATGTAGTGATGATAGTGATAAATAATTTCTATGGATCTACTTTACTGTGTGATATTTGCTTACACTTTTGACAATATCACGAATCGTATCATTACCTATTCTGTTCATTTAAGTTCATTGTATTCCAAATTCTGACTGACCAATTTCGACTGAAATTCGGTTCTTATCATCTTCATTTGCGTTTTTTCGCTTCTGGTTTTATGTGCTGATAATAAACGCTACCGTTCAATTTCCTTTCACTCTTCGTGTTACTTTGCATTTCAATTCTTTCATTGCAAGTTCTGTTACCCAATCTCATCTGTGGAATGTGTGAATGTGAATATCCCTGACGCGTAAGGCAAAGAAGTATTAACGTTGACATTTCCCAATGTTTATCTAGTTAAACAAAAACTATTCAATATTTTCTGAAGTTCACGCGAATATCACTCATTGAAATAATCGAAACGTTGGACTAAAAGTAAATAATAACAAATAAATCTCGATAGAATCCGTTACAAAGTATTTCAAAACCTGATACCTGATCAAAATTTGATAAAACGAATGGTTTTGAAATACTTTGCTAACCAACTATCAGCGTTTTCTTCATTTACATTTATTAATACCTTGGAAAGGAAGAAGGTGCATTATTAATTAGTCAAGTTCAAGTACATCATTAACTATAATATATTACTACTATATTATCTCTCGATATTAAACGTCGTGAAAGAAATAAACATGAAGTATGTGGGTTCCTAGTCATCAAAGTCTCCAACAATATTGGATTGAAACTTGAAGAAGTCCAATCACAAGGTTCATTAACGCTTAACAACTTTTTTATTTACTTTTTATGCAAAGTTCGTACGGTAATCGTTCTAAGACCTACCTATTATGTATATTATTTTTTCTCATTGTCATGCGCACAGCGATTAGTCAATTGTGTCCAAAATATGTATTTTGGAACGCGGGGTTTGCTTGGGTATATTGACCTTTCTGGAAGTGACTAGGTACCGTCTGAGCACCCAATGTTGAGAGGAAATCCTGCATCGGAGCCTCATCCATTGTTTAGCAAATGCACCAACTAGTAGGTGAGGTTGGTTTGAACTCCAAAGTTACTGTTGCCCCTGTGCACTTGTACGCAATTTTGTTCCTTACGTAATAGGTACTGTTAATTTATTGGATGTTTTTCCATGAAGCAGGCAAGCAATCGCATATTTATAATTGTTAGCTTTATGAATATAGAAAGGAAAACAAAAAGTAACCAATATTATTTTTCCAACAACAGGAAGGAAGTGGAAGCAAATCCTTGTCAGAAAATTGAGGAACTTAAGCGCTGTCTCCATGTTCATATAAATTGAGGCGTCTCGCCTGAGGCGTCTGAGGCGTTACCGGCAACTGACAGACTCTCTGTGTCGTCGTCGTCTGATTAGCGACATTGAAACATTTATAACATTTACGATAAATATTATTTTGTTTCTACAGATAAAGTAAGTAAATTGTTTGTTATGAATAATGAACCCAAGAACACAGATTTAGAGTAGGTATTTCAGATACCTACTCTAAATCTGTGGTAAATGAATTATTTACTGCGCAGCAAATATGCTGCGCATTAAATAACATGAAATCAAAGTGTAGGTTTTTATTTCGACACTACCGATTACTTCACGTGAATTATTTTGTGATAGTGCTGATCGAAAACAGAATCCTTTTAGTCACATTGCATTAGATTGGAGAATTTGCTGACTATCGACTAGTTAAAATAAACTTTGACTAAAGTAGGAGAGTGGAAAGGTACGGAATGCTTGTGGACTTCACGCACTATCCTTGTCAATCTGTGAAGTCCACAAGTCTTTCAATATTTAGCCTATTCTAAATCTGGACAAAACAATTGAGTTCTGGCAGTCAAAAAATAGAAGTCAAATTAGCCACATAAGTTGCTACACATTATTAAATTTTGCCAACTATGACCACATTGAGAAACATCGATAAATAATTTATCAACATATGGGTTTGTTGTAGTCTTCAAAAGACATGTTAATGTATTGTATTATCATCCACGTAGCGATTTCACAGTTGCGTCTAAAGTTGGGATTTAAGAGCTCGAGATCCGCGTATTATTTTTGAGTGGTAAGTCGGCTGTACCGGGAGCAATTTATGTCTAACCTTAAAAGGGAAGCCTGCACGGTGCACCCAAACGTTATTTATTGTTTAGCAGGTGCACTAACTTGCAGCCTGTAGTAAACCCAACCCACTTGCAGGTGACGGTTTGAGTTGGGCCTCAAGGATGCTGGTGATTACTAGTTATTATATAGCGTATTTTGATAATCATTTCAATAACAGTTTTAGAACAGTTTTAGAGATACAGTCAACAGTAACTTGGAATATGTTCTTTCCTTTTCTTTCTTTAAATGACTGTATCTATTTCATAAATTATCTTGTATTTTAAAACTTTGAGACTGATGGTAATATTGGTTATCAACAAAACATTCAGCGATACGATGACAGGTGAAGGTTGCCTACATCAAAATGCAAATCATGTTTTGATTCCCGCAATAATCTCTTTCATCGATCAAATTTAATTTAAATTAACAAAAGGTAAACAACAAGACTGGTATCGGAACAAAATTCATCAGTTTCATTGTTCCGATTATATCTGATAGAACAGTGTATTTTCGTCGAATATCACCTGTTTGATTGAATGGACACCATTATTGTTCAGAGTTTCGATGTCCTCTGTATCTATAAACGGTGTATTTATGTTGCTTGTGACGGAATTGTTACTGTGTTCTGTTTGAAAGCAAAACGAAACTAGTTTTTATTCGTTTCTTTACTTTACTTAATATATGATGTGAATAATATAATAGTGTTTAATTTATAAACTGAACGAATAGTATGCTAAAATCAGTCATTTAAAACTAGCTTATGCCTGCGGAACCGCGTAGAATTCTTTTTCCGATGCTGTTTCCTCGGTTATTTTAAATATAATAAAAATTACGGTTGTTTTAAATTTTAAATAATATTGTCATGATGGTAGCGCCGTAATTAAATGCAAGTCGCAAATAGCATAAAAACTGACTAGTCGCTCGCTATTTGACAATTGCCACAAGCTTAAAGCTTGTAAAAGATTGGCGAAGAGATTAAAAATCAGAAAGAGGTACAGAAATTTTTTGAAATTTTGCCAAAGACTGTAGAAAATACCAGGCTAAACGTGAATCGGCCCATCAAATGCAGCCTATCATACCCAATGTTAATTCAAAGGTTTCCCAAAAAATTCAGTATCATAATGTACAGTGGGATCTACTTTTCTATTAACACCTATTTTGGATTAGGTCCAAGTCCTGGGTTAACTTATGGAAGCCATGAAGCACTTCTGGGTGGTCGTTGAAAGTTACCGTCTAGGTCTTAACCTATCAAGTCCTACTACTCTGAGTCGAATTTTCATCCTGTATTCATTATAATGTATCTATTATATAGTTAATAGCATACGTATAAATCCAAAGCTATATCTGTGACGGTACACCGCCTCCCCAAAGCTGAATGAAACTTGATTTTACTTATTCAACGTGAAATTATGTCGATAATGCCAGCACTCGCCCTTTGGCGAGTGGTACGGTGCCCCGCCAAACCGCACACATACTGTGAAATACGACCAACGACAGTTATTTCCCCACTGGACTTAGCCGTCTCAATAGACAAAGAATGTAACCGCGAAAAAAGGGAATACTCAAAATATATACAACAAGCGATCGGACACGTTGATGAATGTTACTTGCCTCCCACATATTCAATCACACGCATAAACTCGGTTTACAAGCTACCGCACTTCATCAACACAGCTTCCGTACCGTGGGGTGTCCAAACCCCAATCTTCCGCCCGGCATATCTGGTTACACCGACCACTGTGCTTGAGAGACTGCTCTTCAGCGCTAGTTCTCCCGCGGGAATCGAACCACGCCCGGTCCTAGATATCCCGAAGCGGTTGTATTAACTTTATACGACGATAGGTCGCGGCCTCTGCACTATAACTTGTTCCTCATCCATACGCGTGATGCTCACCTTCCTCCATCATCATAATGAAGCCGCTATCGTTAACGGATTACCGGGGAGATGAGCATCTGCAACCCAAGGCTATCCCGACGAAGGTAACCCCAGGTCTCTGCTTGACAAGTCTCGGGTCCGCCGCCTAGCTCATCATATGTGACGCTCTCACATACATCCCATTTACGGTACCACGTAACGTCCATCAACGCACTACACGGTTCAACAACATATAGACTAAACGAGAATAACTAAATTACTCAGCCCGGGGCTCAAATACACTTATGACAAATAAACACGACAATAATTACAACAGTAAATAATTGTATGAAAGTAACTCACCACGGTCGTAGAGTTTCACGGTGCCTACTTGTTCACCACGATAACTTACTCGATACGCCCGCGCCTGTCCCCGATGTCTCTCGTCTCCTAGCTCCGTCCGCTCTCCTCGGCCTCCCGATGTCAAGCCCCCATCTCCTAACCGCTCTCTCCCCCGGTCCGAAGTCGAATGCCACGACCCTACTCTCCGTTAGCCTTCGTAAAAAATCCCGAGACGCTCTTGTCCTTTGTTTTTGCGCGAGCGACGTTCTCACGACGATTCCTTGAATTCCGCACACTTAGAACCCACGTTTCAATAGGTTGGGACCATAGCCATAAATTGTACAATTTTATACTTTGCACATGTTCGGCTCTACTTATGCTTAACAAGACCAATGTCTATGTTTCTCAGAAGGGATTCATGTTTATCTGCTTTAGGATATTTTTAAAAGTACCGATGTATGCCAAAAGTAGTATAAAAGAAAATACAATAAATTATGGTATTGTATGTACTGACAACGAACCGTACCTATTAGGAGTTACATATGTATTTGAATTTACGTCTTGGTGTGATTAGTGTACTATCACATTTTCCCCCCTGAAATTCAGACGCGAGGATATACCATCATATCATCGAGTATGAGATTTCACTCACAATCCTGAGCTAAGTATAGTACACCTAGATACCTCTAAAATAACCATTCAGCAACCAGCCACTCAGCTACACACATAATCGCACCGGACGAGATTCGAACCCGCTACCCACGATTCAGTAATCACACGTTCAACTGGCGTGCCACAGACGTCATTATAACATCAGCTAGATTATCACTATAAGGTTTACTAATAAGAATCTTATTTGATATTTCAACCTGCCGCATCACATGTCATCATAATACCACAGTGGCTAATAAGATTTACTAATAAGAATCTTATTTGATATTTCAACCTGCCGCGTCACATGTCATCATAATACCACAGTGACTAATAAGATTTACTAATAAGAATCTTATTTGATATCTCAACCTGCCGCGTCACAGGTCACCGTAATACCATAGTAACCAATAAACTTTACTAATAAGAATCTTATTTGATATTTCAACCTGCCGCGTCACATGTCATCATAATACCACAGTGACTAATAAGATTTACTAATAAGGATCTTATTTGATATTTCAACCTGCCGCGTCACAGGTCCTCTTACTACCCATTGAGATATTGTAATAATATCTCAATGATAATACCACAGTAACTAATAAGATTTACTAAGTAATCTTTGAGATCTCGAGATACGTCTCTTGACGACTCAAACGCCCCATTTTATTTTTGTTGACCACTCACGGCATAGCTTACTAATTGTGCTATCTATTAGAAGTAGGCAATAACCAAGGACATATCAAATTTCAAATTCTTTGTTTGTGATAATCCTTATTTTATAAACGAGATTCCCCCCTGATAACTAGATGTTGGCATCCGCCATACATATTCAAGTTTCCTAGTCATATGGTTTATTTGTAATCTGTAGTATTTCAGTTTAATATACGCAACTCTTTGATACTTAATCGTATAAAATAAATCATCAGCGTATTGGGGATTGATTACCGATTTGAGTTTAACTCAACCACGACTCAATACCATATTCAAAATTTTCGTACGAGCAAAAACTAAGTAATAAACTCAACGCATCCTAAATGAGCGATTATTCCTTTTTGCTATAATAGCTATAGGCAGGAATAGATCTTGTATCCACATATCGGGAGTAGATGACGGCATGACGAGTATTGGTAAAGTTGAAGGCAATGATGCCCTGTTATGACTAGGTTTCCGTGATAAATCACCACCTGTCCAGAGTTGCATTATATCGTATAATTCATTAAGGGAATAGTTTGTTAGCCTTCACGCGTCTAGTTATACGCTATCAGGTGTATCTTCCTTTGTCATGTGAGTCCACTTAAAGTGGCAAACGAGCAGCATGTAATTGAACGTTCGATGACGCCGCAAAATAGATTATGAATCAATTTCTAATTCCAGATACCTAATTCACTGAGACACTTTCTTCCATTGATCCAATGAAGCTTAGTTTATAAGTATAAAGTTTGAATACCTTTATGATATCTGTTTTACCAGACATCAGATGGCTTGGTCACCGATTAGTAGCCTCCAGTGTGAAGCTTCCCGTGGACACGATGCTCGCCTTCTCCGCAGCTGCTCTGCGAGTTGGAGCACGCAACGCTGCATCTCGATACTGCACAACGCTGGATTTTCATGTCCACGAAGTGATGAGTCTTCCGTGGACCTTCAGGTTATGTCAGTAAACTCGAAGTCCGGTATCGCTGAAATGTTTAAGCACACGAGCAAAGAATCTGTTCCAAGAGAGTTCAGACGTCGGACCGTAATCCATGTACACAATATATCTAATGTTAACGATATATTGAGTTTGAAATAGCTTAAAATAGTAACAGCTAATTATCTTGGTTTTAATAGTACCCAATAACCCTTAACTAGTTTTATTGTTATTTTTGGGTTTTGTACCAAACATACCCGCCAGATGGTGAGACAATGCCTAGTCCCTTTTTTACTACGGTTCTTTTGTTGTAAATTTGTAGCTTTCTCCATTCAACTTTTAAACTACCATCCATTTAAAAACCAATTCTTTTAAATGTTTTATATGTTCACGCTGTTTCATGTCAGAATGGGTAGGCAGAAGTGTAGTATAGTCTTGGGCGTTATCTTATGTTGTGTCTCTGTGTTGCAAGCCGGAACCTCCTAACAACGCATCGAATAACATCTTTGTTTACGACATTTGAATATGCTGTTGTATTCTGAAATTTCGGGATTCGAACCCGCTATCAATCTTGTTTTAGGACTATTTAGCGAACCTCCCACATAAGAGGATTCTTAACTTAAGCTGTATCGTTAAAAAATGTGTCACAAGCGTACAATGCTATAAAACAATAACATCTTCAATTTAAAATAATCTTCTATAGCAGTTCTAAAAGCCATATACCTACTGTGTATTGACCAATACAAACTATGACAGTCTAGGTCTCGAACCCAGCACTTTATAGCTACCTATATATTAATATAGTTTCTAGCAGAGGTTATTCGTCTATCTATAGTCGATAAGCGATACCCAAAACACAGTTGGCGTCTTTTTACCATTTCACATCATTTCGCCTTAGGATCGAACCGAGGCAGCTTTGCAAGGCCATTATAGCTCTAAGTAATTGAGAAAACACTTTAGACATTTGGTTAGCCATCTTCTGAAAGTTGAGATTAATTTCACCCATACCAAAACTCTTACACTATGTAAGAAGTGTAGAGTTTGCATGTTGTTTGATGAGCCGTATAACGATTTATCTGAGGCGACTGCCGTCTGACCTCCCAGCTCCTACAGGAGCTATTAACATGTTATATTGTACATTAACCGTGCATTTTTGTGTGCAAGGTCTTAAATAATATATAACACAGAGTATTTTTCCATTGTCATATATCACAATATGTCAACTCAAATTTGGCCGTTGTTTGAATGTACGCTGTATTATAAGATATCTTACTTGGTAGCGTCACCTCGTCCGTTTACACTACGGACCATTATTATGAGACCGACTATAATATGTTTAAAATAATTATTCTACGTTGTGTTTTGTAGTAACCCATTTTAGTTCAACCTCGTTGCACTGAATCGAATCAGAGCATTTTCTGACGAGAACCCTGGTCCACTGGCACCATTTGTGACGGTACACCGCCTCCCCAAAGCTGAATGAAACTTGATTTTACTTATTCAACGTGAAATTATGTCGATAATGCCAGCACTCGCCCTTTGGCGAGTGGTACGGTGCCCCGCCAAACCGCACACATACTGTGAAATACGACCAACGACAGTTATTTCCCCACTGGACTTAGCCGTCTCAATAGACAAAGAATGTAACCGCGAAAAAAGGGAATACTCAAAATATATACAACAAGCGATCGGACACGTTGATGAATGTTACTTGCCTCCCACATATTCAATCACACGCATAAACTCGGTTTACAAGCTACCGCACTTCATCAACACAGCTTCCGTACCGTGGGGTGTCCAAACCCCAATCTTCCGCCCGGCATATCTGGTTACACCGACCACTGTGCTTGAGAGACTGCTCTTCAGCGCTAGTTCTCCCGCGGGAATCGAACCACGCCCGGTCCTAGGTATCCCGAAGCGGTTGTATTAACTTTATACGACGATAGGTCGCGGCCTCTGCACTATAACTTGTTCCTCATCCATACGCGTGATGCTCACCTTCCTCCATCATCATAATGAAGCCGCTATCGTTAACGGATTACCGGGGAGATGAGCATCTGCAACCCAAGGCTATCCCGACGAAGGTAACCCCAGGTCTCTGCTTGACAAGTCTCGGGTCCGCCGCCTAGCTCATCATATGTGACGCTCTCACATACATCCCATTTACGGTACCACGTAACGTCCATCAACGCACTACACGGTTCAACAACATATAGACTAAACGAGAATAACTAAATTACTCAGCCCGGGGCTCAAATACACTTATGACAAATAAACACGACAATAATTACAACAGTAAATAATTGTATGAAAGTAACTCACCACGGTCGTAGAGTTTCACGGTGCCTACTTGTTCACCACGATAACTTACTCGATACGCCCGCGCCTGTCCCCGATGTCTCTCGTCTCCTAGCTCCGTCCGCTCTCCTCGGCCTCCCGATGTCAAGCCCCCATCTCCTAACCGCTCTCTCCCCCGGTCCGAAGTCGAATGCCACGACCCTACTCTCCGTTAGCCTTCGTAAAAAATCCCGAGACGCTCTTGTCCTTTGTTTTTGCGCGAGCGACGTTCTCACGACGATTCCTTGAATTCCGCACACTTAGAACCCACGTTTCAATAGGTTGGGACCATAGCCATAAATTGTACAATTTTATACTTTGCACATGTTCGGCTCTACTTATGCTTAACAAGACCAATGTCTATGTTTCTCAGAAGGGATTCATGTTTATCTGCTTTAGGATATTTTTAAAAGTACCGATGTATGCCAAAAGTAGTATAAAAGAAAATACAATAAATTATGGTATTGTATGTACTGACAACGAACCGTACCTATTAGGAGTTACATATGTATTTGAATTTACGTCTTGGTGTGATTAGTGTACTATCACATATCGAATAAATAGCTTGAACAATATTTCGATAATATACACCTATTACCTACAACACCTATACCCACCATGTGCCTTTAAAAATTAAACCAATGTCAAACTCGATGAACAAGAATAGCTCAGGACATATTCAAGGGAAACTCCAATCCCAAGCACAGTGACGTACGGATCAAGAAAAATGAAAAGTGAGTATCAGATATTCTTAGTTTACTTTTTGCCACCGGCCACAATATCGATGAAACGGCTTTTATGAGTCGAATGCAATGCATCGTGTACTTTCAACAGTCTAGGTCGTATCTATCTTCGTCGAGGGAAACTGCTGACAGAATCATTTTGCGCCGGGACGTCAATTGACTTACTTATCGAAAAACCCTTCATAAAAACACTATTTAGGTAGGTACGTAAGTTACACAATAGTGCTTCGTGATTTGACATATTGTCTTTTGGAGAAAGGTTGATTCTCACTAGTTTTTTTCAAGTTAAGAGGATCTTTTATTTGTGGCAAAATTTTATAAATCATACTGTAAATGTTAATTGAGACTATGGAAATATTAAAACCTCAGACTAAAAGACTGCGTGTGTACGAGGATGGCAGTTGCCGGTTGTGCTGGTGTATTCACTGAAATAAGCAAAAAATTACAAAAGTGATAGAAATTTTGTAATTTTTTTGTGTTGCATCTCTCCTGCTATAATTTTTTCATTATTAGGATCCCGCAACTGTGAAAAGAAAACCATTACAGAGCCTACCCCGTTCGGTGAATAACAATGATGACCATTGTTATCATTTAAAACGTACATAAATGTAAGTTAATTTCATATTTATGGTGATTGGCAATTTGCGAAAATGCCGTGTCTTGACGTGGTCATTGTATTTCATTGTATTGCACGGCAGTTTCTATTCATTGCATATTAATTTACTGCGTAAATACTTTTTCATCCAAAGGTTCACAATACATTTAAATGTAATAGAAATCAAACGTCGAAAACAATTTCAAGTGGCTTTAATACTCTACTGATATGCATATAATAATCCTATTTCTTTGTATAAAAACCCATTATATATTTACGATTTCCTTATGGCTTGAATAATGGGTTCACCGTGAGAGTACTTTATTCCGACAATACGGTTATTGACAAAGCTGTTTTATTATAGCCTCCTGTGAATATGAGATCTAAGTAGTAATTTACCTAATATTTTTTTAAATAAATCTACAATTTGAAGTAAATGAATGGTAGGCATAGGTATGTAGCTAAACAAAGGTTTCTTGTTGTATACAGAGTTGCCTGATCGTATGTTTGGACCATGGAAGTACCAATATCTCCCTTATTTTTCTTTGTGGAAGGTGAAAATTGTGTCTCTCAGTGAGACGCTTATATGTAGATACGTGTGTTTATAAATTAACGACTGTCATAAATATACGTCAAAATACATGTCAAACCCATACATTCACAATACACCGTCCAACGAAGTGCCACTTGTCTAGGGTTGCTGGAGACCGTTCTTCAATGTTTGAATGCACGTCTACTATAAATTTTGTATTCAAAATCTGTTTATTAGGCCCCCTATAAATTCTAACCGTATACTGTATTTCTCAAATTCCGCGGCACATCAATCTATGCCAAGTACTTATGTCGAGAAACCGGTGCCACCGTAATTTATAGTTCAATTTCTCAAGTTAGATGACCACTTTGAGCTGTTCTTCACTAATTATCAGACCCTGATCGAAATTCGAGCATATCAAAGTTGAGAATAGAATTCAAAAACAATTTTCCGTTAATTCCCTTTACAGTTTTGAGGGCCCGTTAAGTGAGAACTCGTAATTCAGGAATGTTTAAGACGAATTTCTTAGTTATAAAGTCAATGTTCTTTTACCAGTTTGATAGAGATAAGATTTTTAAATGAACCTGCTAATTCTGTAACAGTTTTGGAAACAAGTAATGTACGTAAATAGCTCTCAGTGATTAATAGGAAGTTATTTATAGGAAGGAATTATTATGGGGATGGGACGCAAATAACTTCAAGAGAAATTTAATTACATTTCATATTAATAAAGATATTATTAGATTAACAGAGATATGAATATTGCTTTGAAATACCTATGAAAATTAAAAATATACAGAAACATCATTGATTGGGCAATACAAATAAAATCGGCCCATGAAGGGTTCCGTAGTACAGTGTTCCGTAGTAGTTCCGCAAAGGCGAAAATTGCGGTTTATGACGTATTAAAAAAAACTACTGACTGGATCTCGTTCGAACCAATTTTTTGTGGAAGTTTATTTGGCAATTTACATTATATCTTTTTTTTTAGATTTATCATTCTCTTATTTTAGAAGTTAGAGGGGGGAGGGGGGGGGGGGGGGGACACACATTTTTCCACTTTGGAAGTGTCTCTCGCGCAAACTATTCAGTTTAGAAAAAAAATATGTTAGAAACCTCAATAGCATTTTTAAAGACTTATCTATAGATACCCACACGTATGGGTATGATGAAAAAAAAAATTTTGAGTTTCAGTTCTAAGTATGGGGACCCCCAAAATTTAATGCTTTTTTTTTAATTTTTGTGTGAAATTCTTAATGCGGTTCACAGAATACATCATTCTTGCCAATTTTCAACAGCATAGGCCTTATAGTTTCGGAGAAAAGTGGCTGTGACAAACGGACGGACATACAGAGAGACAGACGGACGGACAGACATGACGAATCTATAAGGGTTCCGTTTTTTGCCATTTGGATACGGAACCCTAAAAAACAATGAAATTGCACTTGAAAAAAAAATATGCTCGATTCGTATTTGTGTTAGTGTTAAACCGTATTACTCACACCGCACCATAGGGTGACAGTAGGTATTATATGAAAATATTAACTAATCCTAGCGACTATTTAGATTATTCACTAATTTAAATTTTCGAAACCAGCCATTCATTTTACTGAATGTATTTTTTAGGTGAACGTACATACAACATAATAGTTAACAATATTATGATTTAGTTTCGATTGCCAGGTAGCGCAAATTTTCAATTCCCAGTTCATTAATGGGGTTTTCTGGAGGGAAATGAAAGTCTGAAAATGTAAAAGGAATGATAATACAATGTTAATCTTTAAATTAGTAAGATATATTAATGTTGTTACTGATCCTATTTCTATTTATTTACCTACAAAACTACTAATAAATAACCTAAGAATTTATCTGTACATAACAGAAAGTTTTTGCCCACATCCTGACGTAAGCACGATTGATAGGCACAGAGTATTTTCCCCCAGTGAATAAAAAAGTTTTCTTTTGAATAATGTAGAAGAAATTGTCTGATGAACTACTAAATATGCGTGAACTTTGGTATTTCTTATTTGGGTGATGTAATTATCGATGAAAAACTTGGCACGTTGAAGAAATGTTCAAATTTCAAAGTAAAAGTTACCTTAAAGACATAATCTTTATTTTATAAGTCTAACCTTCGTTTACCCTCGCATTGGTCCATCAGACCGATCAAGAATTTTGAGTTTAGCTCATTATTTGAAACAAAATTATAACGGACATCATTCATATTGTCGTTAACCCCTTCCACTACGCTAAATCGTTTGTGTTAGTTGTCGGTACTTCGGTCACTTCGGTGACGGCACTAGGTGATGTTGAAATGGTTGACCATTTCCATCATCAACATTTTCCATCACACTACCATGAATGAAATTATATAGTTTTCACTATCTGGAACAGATGCGGTAAGTTACGAAAACATTATCCGCCGATGTTTAGAACACAGTTACTGTTATATACTTACCTATAGAATATATTCAATTATTAATTTTACTGAATCTTGGCTTCTAATAATTATTACAAATTGTTATAAATTAGCGCTCAGACTTATGGTCGTTTATTAATAGAGAATAAAAAACTGTCTAAGGTACATTTGTTCCTGAGCATTTAAGGGTTTTTTGAAAGGGTTAACGTGGAAGAACGTGGGTAGGCATTTTCAGTTTCGACAGCATAATGTTTTAAGGGGATGTATGGAATAACATGTCCTAAAATATCACGAGCTAATGGAATATGTAATTGTAATAATGCTTAATTATAAATTGATACTAGTAACGTTTTGACAACCTGTGAGGTAGTGCGGTAGAATATTTGACTATTTCTATTTGAGTTACAAGTTTGATGCCTGTTCAATGCAAGTATATTTAATAGCTACGCAAAAATATGGAAAAAATTTAAGAAACTAAGTTTTTTCATATTAAAAATCTACGACTCTTGTTTGTGTTTAAGTGCTGGATAATGTACACAATTTGATATAAGTAAGATTTTATGTAATCTGTGTGGCTTTGCAATAATTCATTCTGCTGTTACGTAGTGAACAGGTAAGCTAACAGCAGTCTGGTTTAAAACAAAATATAGGTAATATATATTATTATTGTTTACTGAGATTGAAATTATAATTAACGAAATGGATACGGAGTACCTATTTACGGAATTATCTACTACTACAGATTTTGTTACTACACCAATTCGGATAATTAACAAAAACATTGTATTTAAAATGAAAATCCCCATGTTATAGCGCTAGATCTAGTCTTAAAGTAAATATGAGCATAGGTCGAATAGTTTGTGTTATGGGTTCTAGATTGCGGATAAATATATCAACTTGAATAGATTTGTTTCTGTAAACACGCATGTAATTACAGACCTATAGAAACACCCAGACGAATGTAAATCCCTACTATCCCTACTAATATTATAAATGTGAAAGTAACTCTGTCTGTCTGTCTGTCTGTCTGTCTGTCTGTCTCGCTTTCACGCCCAAACCACTGAACCGATTTTGATGAAATTTGGTATAGGGGTAGATTAGACCTTGAGAAAGGACATAGGCTATATTTGGTCGCGATAACCGACATCCACGCGGGCGGAGCCGCGGGCAAAAGCTAGTATACATAATATTTGGACTTTACGGGAACGTGTCGCCCCTCCCTGGTCTTGCACACATCCATAGGGCACGGTAACAACCTTCCATCTAGTGGGCCGTGGCCGCCAAAATAATGTCTGCTACCTATAAGTGGTAATAAAAAAATAAGTGGTAATAAGTGGTAAGTGGTAATAAATGGTAAGTGGTATAAAAAAATCGTACCCGTGACCTGCAAGCGGTAGGAGAAAGTTCTGCCACTACACCACAGAGATCGTCACATAATTTTATTAGTCAAATTATGATAACATTATGGTCGTTCTTACAGCGATAATATTCTCCCCTATTTAGTCTATGCTTTAAAAAAAATAAAGGTCATCAAAGTTAACTTCGTCGTCCCAGACTTCGATAAGTCACTGAAGCGCTCGTGTTACTCGTGGTGGAGAGACTCATAACTTAAAGACCGAAACTCGGTCAACGCGGTCGGATCAAACTTTCTCGTAGTAACTAGGGACTGTGATATTTTAGGTCAACAAAGGTGACTGAAATGATAAGTACGATAATAGAGATTATAACCACATTGACTAGTAAAAACAGATATAGGAGGCCGGATAATGAAATAATCTATACTACAAGTATTATTATAAATTGTACATTGTGAATATTTGGTCGCGATGGACGAAAAAACTACAGGAACGGATATAAATGGGGATTTTTGTTAGAAAGTTCTTAGTCAGACTTAAAATCTTACGTTTGTTTCATTGCAATGGTTGAATAGCACCGTAGATTATAGATTTAATACGGGTCTTCTAAGTCTCATCATTATCACTATTAACCGGCTTTGAGTCCAGGCCGCATTCGGAGTCTTGACCTTGGAGCCCAGAGTCCGCTTTCTGGCTTTTCCTTCTTCTCTTCACATAGTAAGCCTCCTCCAATGATCCTGATCCAAAGCTGGAACCTTAAAGTCAATCAACCGGTACACCTACTGGCTTGTAGGTGGGCTTCACTTGGCCGCCTAGGGTCTTGGTCCCCACCAATATATTATTATACATATTTCTAAATATTATTGTGGTGCATAGCTTTGAAGTGAATAAGATAATACTACCCCTTTTATGAGACACCTACATGAAATCTACCTTTTTAAACTTAAGTATGAATTAAGAGAAACTTGCAAAGCTGATTATATTATTGTATTCCCCGTCGACTTGTTTAGAAGGTCCAGCGGTGTAGCTACGTAACACTTTTCGCATATATGTTTCAAGAAAAACTCCAGCTGCAAAATTAACTGCTAACAACACGTTATTGCTCCCAAGACGTACATACAAGTGTTCAGGACTGCAGTACAAACAGTAACAACATACATTACAATGAAGAAAAACACAATAAAAAACAGCTTTGTAGAAATATCAGGCGGGTTTAACAAAACCATGTTAGATATGAGGGCTTTTTGTTATTGTAGAATCACAAAAATGACAACACAACAAAACTCTGATTAAAACTTTATGTAGGTATGTTCCGAAGTTGAATGAGAAAATTTCGTATGAACTTAACATACTTACTTCCTTAACTCGACGGTATTCATAACTTGGGTCTGTAATACGAATTACGTAAATGCGTGAGGTGAACTGTGTATTTAACGAGAAAACTACGCTGTGCTTTGCGTTGACATGGTAATGAAAGAAAAACATTGAACTAAGTGAACTTACTTATGCTTAAGTTTTATAATTGGTTTGAAGGGCCGATATATGAAATTAGTTCTAAGTATAACGTCATATTTTTTTCCTTCACTGATCACTTAAGGTAGAAATTAGATTTGAATACTACAGTTCACGCATTAAGTATTCAAATCGTTCAAGTTGCCATAAGACGATGTATAAAAGAATTTGGATCAGCGTTGGACGGGTCTTGGTGGTTCAGTGGTCAGAGCATTTTCCCTTTCGCTTTTTCTATCTTATAAATTACAGTTCACGGTTTTGTAACTAGTAAAATAGTGTTGATATTCTTCACATTGAATTGCGTATCTCTAAATATATATAACTCAAAAATGACTGACTGACTGACTGACTGACTGACATAGTGATCTATCAACGCACAGCCCAAACCACTGGACGGATCGGGCTGAAATTTGGCATGCAGGTAGATGTTATGACGTAGGCATCCGCTAAGAAAGGATTTTGATTAATTCTATCCCCAAGGGGATAAAATAGGGGATGAAAGTTTGTATGAAACTTTGTCAATTTTAAACTGATCGGGCTGAGACTTTGCATGCATAAAGCTACTATGACGTAGGCATCCCCTAAGAAAGGATTTTGATTAATTCTACCCCCAAGGGCATAAATAGAGGATGAACAACATTCCAAAATTAACGCGTACGAAGTCGCGGGCAAAAGCTAGTTACTACATAATATTACTAAATCTTTATTGACGTTCAGGTTTGTACAATGGAGTAGTACAAGTTCTTCTAAACCAACTGGATAAGCAGAAAATATCGTTGGATTAAAAATATCTTAGGACAACTTCCAGGACTCTATAAAGTGAATTGCAGTCGCGGGAGCTCTTTCAAATGAAGCAGACTATTGTAAAACATGTACTTTAAGCAGACACCAATCACCGAGTGGAATTTTACCGTAGTCGAATATGGATGCTCAATGGAGAGCGTAAAGTCACAAAAACATTTTTTTGTGGAAAAGACGATTTTAAGAGATTGAAAATCGCAGTACATCGCGGTTTCAGAGTGCATACGGAAAATTTCTAGTAGTATTGGGGTTTGTACTTGCAAAATTATTATGACGGAGGAGGGGTGACGTGTTGCCCAGACTGCTACCACCAGGCTACCAGGAACTTATTGATTTTCTATCATATTATTTCTAAGAGTCACTATTCAAGCTGTGGAATGAAATCCCTGTTGTAGTTTTCTCAAGCGACTACAATATGGGGTTTTTCAAGAAGGGCATTAGAAGGTTTCTTCAGGATACGCAGCACGAGTGTTACGCCCCTGGTGTTGCATACGTCCAAAGGCCATGGTAACCACTTTCCATCAGGTTGGCTCTGGACTTATCTGCCACCTAAGTGGTATAATAAAATCCCTTCTGTTGCTCCTCAAGCTTGATGGCTTGACCAAACTAAATGGCCTGTGTCAAACTAAATACGTCCAATCCACCTGTGTCTTTTTTATTGTAGGTCCAAAGGGCCACTGTTCTTGTCCATTGGTTATGGCTTGACTAAACGGTAGTCTATATCAAACCAGTTCACCCAACAAGCAGTTTAAGCAAGTTCAGATATCAGACAGTTCCAAGGTAAACTATGTATTTAAGTATCTGTATTCAAAACAAGGTTCGAAGCGATTGTACATATTTCAATAACATTTACCCTTGAATTATGCCTAAGATTCTGTTTAAAAAAACATAACTGTCCACACATTACAATATAGAAAGTAATTGTATCGTCAAAATTCATTACACATCCGTTTATTTGCTCAATTTAGGATTTCCCAGAAACCGTGTTTGGACATGATCCTTTGGGAAAAACCTGTGTGAAGTTTTAGTATTGGAAAAATACTTGATACGGCGAATTGGTTTATAGTGTCATATATCGTTTTCGTTTTTCCTCTTCACTTGTTTTCCTTTGAGAGCAAGTAAAATGTTTAGGAGCACCAATAAGATAACACTTGAGCTCCAAACCACTCCGACGACATGAAACGTAACGGGTGTATCGGAGGTAAAAATGGTTTTAGCTGTTATATCTCTTACTAGTTCAATAAAACAACTCAATAAACCTATAATCCATGTGTATTTTACTTAAAACATTTATTTGTTACTACATACATACGGGTAAATCGCCGTAGGTGTAGGCAGAGGTATATTAACACCCACATTTCGCCGACTATGATTTTTGTTATAGGGGGCGAGCCTATTGTCGTCTAGCGGGCACTTAGTCATGGACTGAATGTTTACTGTCGGATAAAGAACTTATATAGATAAAGATCTAACTTAATTATTATTTTCTGGATGTGTTGATGTAAGGATGTTTTAATCCCCGACGCTAAAACTCATCTATTTAGTTGAATTTTATAAACCTCATAGATTAAAGTTACATGGACAACTTTTCACTTTAGAAATAGGTATAGGCAACTTACAGCTAGTACTTATACCTACAATAAATGTAATACATCAAAAATGAAGATCAAGGGCAGTGGTTAGGTCATTTAGATTGACTTATAAAAAAAAGACGTGTGGCACTCGGGGACTGCCGCGGTAAAGCTATTGCATAGCATTTTTTATGAACTTATGCAATTATAATAAATAATAATATGATTTGAATTTGAATTTGAGTTCTGAGTCTGAGTTCCGAGTTCCGAGTTCCGAGTTCCGAGTTCCGTGTTCCGAGTTCCGAGTTCCGAGTTCCGAGTTCCGAGTTCCGAGGTCTGAGTCTGAATTTGAATTTGAATTTGAAAACTAACAACTTATGCAATTATAATTACTTACGTTAAGCGGAGCTACTTCGGAGCAGCTCGGCTAGATTCGTGCGAGCTCGGAGTTGGGGGTGTTACCATTTTTCGTTACGGAATTTCTGGATTCGGTCTCCACGCTCAAGGCCCGCGATAGAAGCTATGCAATAGCTTAATAGTAGGTTTACAGAAAACTAACTTCGACTTATCCTTCAGTTGTTTAAACCAAAAAGTGGGTCAGCCTTGGAATGAGAAATATGAGGTCGTAAAGTTTTGTATACTTTATATTAGTATTCTAAAAGTTGTCTCATAATCTCATGAAATCTCGTGTCCTTGTACTTAGATATTCAAGGTCAAAGATCACAGAAAGATTTTGAGCAAATAACTCGCTTTCTTGATTCCTACCGAAATTGTTTAGTACATAATCCATACTAATATTATCTATACATGCGAAAGTAACTCTGTCTGTCTGTCTGTTTGTTTGTCTGTTTTTTTGTTTGTCTTTCTATCTGTCTGTCTGTTTTTCTGTTTGTTTGTCTGTCTTTTACGCTTTCATCCCTCAACCACTAAACAGATTTCGATGAAATTTAGTACAGAGATAGATTAGGCCTTGGGAAAGGATATAAGCCATGTTTGGTTGCGATAACCAACATCCACGCAGGTGTAGCCGCGCGCATCTACTTGTTCTGTATAAATTTTGAAGCAACTACTTTTATACTTTTTGCGATAGAGTACTTAGTGGACGCACTAATCAGTCATATGTGACATAATGTAAGTAGGTAATCGCGAGTTCCAGCAAATCAATCACTAATCCAAATAGCTTTTAGGTATGTAGATACCTTTTTACTTTTATAGCCAATTTGTTTATTTTTTAATCCCAAAGTATGTTGACGACGTATCCATCAGGCTCTTTTTGGGCCCACGGGATGTCACAGGATATTTAAGAAACCAGTCAAAATATAGGCTTTTATTACGATCCTACAACGAATATCACGTAAAAGTAAACAGGGAATCAGTTTGTACGGGCTTGTATATCTATAACGCCATCTTTGAGCAATTCTTAGAACAAATTTCGCACTAAGACAAAATACTTTGTTAGGTTAAGTTATATATAAGTTTATTGTGATTAGCCAACAATATTTTTTATTTATACCACTTACCTGGCCCACCTAAGAGGAAGGGGTTACCGCTATATATGGTTATGTGCAACACCAAAGACACTTGCGCTGCTAACCCAGTAAAAACCTTCTGATGCCCTGCTTTTTACCATCAACATCAAATGTAAATAAAAAATGTAAGACTTCTGTTATGAATTGTATGATAATTATCAAAATCAAGTTAGTCACTTAAACTGAAATGTAATTAATGAGTACGAATCTGTTAAAGCAGTGAATAATTTAACCTTCCGTTAAGTGGGCGAACTCGTTGATCTACCACGTTTCAATTTACTAAGGATTACTACGAAACTGCGTATCTACCAAAATACAATGACACGTTTACACAACTCTAATCTTAACTTATCCAAAACAATTTCATCAGATTGATAAATGGCTAGAGATCCTTGTAAATTGGTCACGTATGTTCGCAATGAGTTTGTCAGATTCTGTTTTGGTAACAATTTCTAAGATGTGAACATAGGCATCCATTTAATACTAAACTTGAGTAGATGCCTGAAGCATATTTGTACATAACTTATCTTCATTTAATAAAGAGGTTTTGGTCAACACATCCCGCTTAAAACTTATCCCGCGGGATAAGTTGTCCACATTAATATTTTTATTATTTTTCTTTGGTCAACTCATCCCGCTTTACAGAAAAGGTAAACTGTATTGTATTATTTGAAATATTTGTACATTCGTGAACAAAAGTGTTTGGGGAAAAAATTATACACCCATAGCTTGGTGAAATAGCTTTACCCATAGCTTTATTCTCATTATCTATAGGTAGGTACATACAATAAAATCATGATAAAAATAAGTTGTGCGACAGGAGTAGTAGAGCAATATTATACTGATCTTAACTTATTACATAATATTCTTATTAGGTACAAGGCAGATCTTCACGAAATTCTTCATTTCGGGGACAGAGCAGGTGATGCTACCAGCCCGCGAAGTCATGAAACTTCAATCACCTCCAAAAATGGAAAAGAGGCATTGACATTTTCACTGGCCAGGCTGCACCACTCAGTCACAATTGACTAATTGTGACTGAGTGGTCGTCACCTTTTCCAGAACTTCGACTTCTGTTTTAAGGTTTTCCTTTACACTAAATTAGCTCTTCTTTCAACTTTGTACGGGGTTTTGATCAACATACTATGATGTTTAGGGTTCCGTGTCTCAAAAGAAGAAAACAGAACCCTTATAGAATCACTTCGTTGTTTGTCTGTCCGTCTATCTGTAAAGATCTTTTTCTCAGGAATGCGTGTAGGTATCAAGTTGAAATTCATTCTATAAAGCCTTGAAACTGTGCAAAAACGAGCTTCAAAGTCAACGCAATCAAAAATATATTGCAGTAGCTTAAGTTACAGAACCTTCGGTGCGTGAGTCCGATTCAAACTACACCGGTTTTTTATATATAATTATTCAATCCGTCTATATCCGGTATCTTCTACGGGTACCACCACACCGGGGCTAGCGCAGAGGTGGCTATGTCAGAATCGAACCGAGTTCCAAAGACGAGGTGGGGCACTGATGTGTGGTACTCCAGAATACTTATCATAATAACACGCCGTACCATCGTCCCGGCCCAGCTTGGGCTAGGATGACGGGTAGCCCATCTCATCGCCATCAAATCCGCGTTCAGGGAGCAAGGAGATCGTTCCACGTCTCTGATGCCCGTTGCGTATTACGAGTAGTAGTCCTCTCCCGTACCCCTTCCGCCGCCTCTATTACCTTTATTATCACCTCACAATACGAACCGGCGCACCATGCATTCAACAGCGATTCTGAAATAGCTGTCCCAAATTTAACGGCCTTGCTTTTTTCACACCCAACGGGTTGTGAAAGAATCCGGGATCATAAGAAGCAGGAAACTTGGATGTGGGTATAGCAATAAACCGCTAGTGACGGCGAGCGGGGCTATACACCGCGAAGCGACCCTGAAGGCCACGACCGCGGTTGCCCAAGTCGTGCAACGGATCCGGCGGCTGGGTCTCGAGGTGGCTCCGCAGAAAACCGAGGCAATGTTCTTTCATGGACCTCGGCGCGGACCACCAGCGGGATCCAGCATCACAGTGGGAGACACTCTCATCGACATCAAGCTCCAAATGAAATATCTGGGGCTCGTGCTCGACGGTCGGTGGGACTTCGGGGAGCATTTCCGAAGTCTGGTTCCCAAATTGGTGCTCACAGCCAACGCTCTGACGCGGCTGCTGCCCACTTTGAGGGGCCCGGAGGACTCCTGCAGGAGACTCTATGCGGGTGTCGTGCGGTCCATGGCTCTATACGGGTGCCCCGTATGGGCGGATAACCTGAAGGCCAGGCACGTGGACCGGCTGCATAAACCGCAGCGGATAGTGGCCATCAGGGCCATCAGGGGGTACCGCACGATATCCTTTGAAGCAGCGAGTCTCCTTGCCGGATCGCTACCGTGGATCCTGGAAGCGAGAACCCTTTCGGCGCTATATCGGTTCCGAAAGGAGGCGCGGGAGCGGGGACACGATCCTGAGCCTGAAGAAATTCGGGCCGTGAAATCCCGGCTCCACAGGGACATGGTAGCGGAGTGGGAGCTATGACTTGGGCGACCACGCGCAGGGCACGCCGTAGTAGCGGCGGTAAGACCCATCATGGGGGAGTGGTTAGAGAGGCCACACGGCGGCCTCTCGTTCTGGCTGACGCAGATCATCACCAATCATGGATGCTTCGGGCGGTATCTGCATCGAACCGCGAAGAAAGAGCCAACGTCCATCACTGCGACGCGAGCGAGGACTCGGCGCTGCACACGCTCACCGAGTGTCCGGCGTGGGAGACGCCGAGACAGGAGCTGGTGGCGACCCTGGGAGTGAGAGCTCTCACGCTCGCCACTTTGCTCGCAGCGATGGTTCGCTGCGCGGATGCGTGGGCCGCCGGCGCCTCCTTCAGCGAGCAAATAATGCTCGTGAAGGAGGCGGCGGAGCGGGAGCGAAGGAGAATCGCAGACCTTGCGGTCCGCGAGGAGCGGAGGAGAATCGCAAACCACGCGGCCCGCAACGAGCGGTGGCAACTCGGGCATCGGAGGTCGCAGAACGACCTCCGTCCCTCATGAGCGCGGGCCTGGGGGTGACGGGTGGAGCCGCCTGTCACCCTAGCAGAAGCAGGCCGCGGCGGCGGCGCGCATTGCGTGCCTCCCCATACCCGGGGGCGAGTTGGGGACTCCGGGGTCCCCACACCGGATGAGGGCCAGTTCGAGAGATATGGCCCTGGGTCGGCCGGGGTGCGAGGGATATGGCTACGACAATCTCACCTCCGGCAACCGACGGCCCACAGTCGGCATGTGTTTTAGTCGGTTCGAGTCCGACATAACCTCCTCCTCCGGTTCCGGCGGGGGAGGTGTCCGTGGGGATTTTACGCACGATAAAAAAAAAAAAAAAGGTATAGCAATAAATGAAGTTCCGAACCGTTTGGTTCGAGGTGATAATATTTCTCACGTATGTGAGTGATACCACAAGTCAGCACGTGTTATTCTGGATATGCAGTAAAAAGAAGGGATTAGTAGAAAGAGCTCATTAGGACACTCCCACAAGGAGCCAACAGTGTTGCTCTTAATAAAAATAAATATATTTAAAAAAATCGACAGACAGATAAGATTTTGGCGCCGAAATGATATGTCTACAGTAGGTGATAGATTTTTACGAAATACGGTCTACCGTAATTACGATGCAGTTGGAGACACTGGACAGTACTTATTTCAATAATTATTCCCAAATTTTTAAAAGTAGCCCTAATGAGAAGTAGCCCAAGTGAGAAGTAGCCAAATGAGAAGTGGCCATAATGAAAAAACAAATAAGTTTAAAACTAAAACCCGACTACTGCAAAATCACGCTCTAAAAAGTATTAAACAAGAAAATATCAAGAATAGCCGTGGTCGTATGCCACTTTTACCTAGAATGTACTGTTTTGTTAGAGTGGCATACGACCACGGCTACTATTACTATTATTTTGGGGCAAGCAACACCCAATAATTTATACATATTTGAAATGTGCTAGTTGAGCCCTTTATTTTGATACCAAACACGGTCTATTTATCTCAAGTTTATTTTTTAACGCAGTACTTTATGACCGCTAGAGGGCGCCACATTAGAGTCAGTCACCCTTAGCCTATAACCAGCGGACGATCAAGACGCTTCTAATGATACCTCAATTGTAAAATTCTAAGAGGTAGTTGAAGAGCTATGAGGTAACAAACGAACATACATACATAGCCTGTCAAAATCATAACCCTCCTTTGGTTTCACCGTAGTCGGGTAATTAGCCCTAATGCACCTAAACTACTTTTCTTCATGTCCATACAAGACGTAAAATATATCAACGGGATGAGTTGTCCGATTCAATAATTGCACTAGGACAACTCATCCCGCGGGATAAGATCGAGTGGGATGGGTTGACCAAACGGTCTTAATAAAATAGTAAGACGGTAATGTTTTTTATTTTATTTTTGAACAAGTGGAATACTTACCATCGGTACTTTATTTTAATTAGGTAATTTAAACTTTTCGAACAAAATACAAAATCATTCTTTGATCGATTTTTTACCCGTCATCCTTTGGGTGACGCAAAGATATGTCAAGGCAAAAACTTCAACACCGAGGAAGTCGTGTAATGATTTAGCCGATTAGATGCCTACAAAGCTATTCTTCCCTGAATATCCGAATTGCTCTCGACTCAATCTAGACGGGGTAACGAATTGGCGGATTGAGCAGGAAATGTCAGACCGAGTCAGCTGTTTTTACTGTATTTTCAGTTTGTCTGATTAATAAAGAAAAAATATTCACCTATCAAATACTAAAGTAAAGCAGCAATACTCCCTCAAACAAAAGAAATAGAGATGTATCGCAGACCACGCTTCACGTATCCAATGTCCACTTTACAGTTTCACATGTGTGTTAAATTGAATTTAACGTCACAGAAAGCTAATTGTCAACGTTATGCATAGATGTGAAAAGAAAATAAAAGCAAGTAACACAATTTTATTATACCTAATTACAAAGACACAAGTACGTCTTCAAGTTAATCGAATAGAAAAGTTTGAATTTGTTAATAAAGCCTCGGCATCTGGTATTCACGTCTTTGGAAATTTATATTTTATTATTATGAAATTGGGAGCCGTTCAAAAGTTTTCAAATAACTTACTTGGTCCCCGTTTAAATTTCAGGTAGGTAAAGGACAAGATCTCAATCAAACTTGTTCGCTTCAAGCTCGAAGTTGGTCAAACAACGGCGCAAGTTATGTAAAAATTTGCCTTAGGTGGATGGGCGGTTAATTGTGTGTGACTAATGTCCCGTGCTGTTACGGTTTTGTGACCTTATTTTTACATATATATGAAAAAAAGCGCTTTTATACGAACTTTGCAGTGAATACTACCTGTATGGGTATTACTACTTATGGTATTCTACTTATAAACTCATAATAAGTATTTCGAACATTTGTTTTGTTAAATTATACACTGGTAAGGTGGTACTGTTAATGTTCTGCTGTCAATTATTTTTTCTCGGATATGCATTTAGATCTGTGTTATTTGAATATTTAACATTTATTTTATAATAGCTGTTGCCCACGACTCTGCCCGTGTGGATGTCGGTTATTGCGACCAAACATAGCCTATGTCCTTTCCCGAGGTCTAATCTATCTCTGTACTAAATTTCATAAAAATCGGTTCAGTGGTTTAGGCGTAAAAGAGTAACAGACAGACAGACAAACAGAGTTATTTTCGCATTTATATTGGTTTCGGACTGACCTCTCCCCTGGCTGGTTCCCCTGGGGGGGACGCAAGGATTTTCTAGTACTAGCGTCTCCACTTAGTGAGGGGAGATACTAAAACTCCTTTTTATAGTTTTCCTTTCGGTTAAGTATGGATTCTTCCAAATAGCAGATTTTCTTGGAAATAATTATGTAATTAGTAGTTTACAAAAACTACACTTAGTAGAGCCATTTAGGGTCGATATGTGAAGGTCATGAGGTCGTCCTGTATTCGCAATATTTATAAGGATTATATGAAACAAGTGATTGATGTTTCGTCTGACGTTTTGCTAGCGCCGATATTTCTTTTTCGGAAGTTGTGGGCGTGTTTACAATTGAATGAAAGTTTGTACAGTCAGCGTCTGATGGATCTTGACTAGCAAAGTTTTCAAAATGATTTAATAACTTCTAATGATATTAATATCAAATTGTTTTATTGATTTAAATTGTATTATCGTCTGAACTAAATACCATATATGTATTTGTAAACCATAATTCTGTGATACTGGAAAATCGAGCTTTGTTTGAATTTTTGACAAACAATACTATAAATTAGAAAGTAAAACGTATACATACATATACTCACGCCTGTAAATCGTCAAAGGGGTAGGCAGCGCTGTATTATCTTATCACCCACGTTTGCGGACCCACTGGCGAGCCTATTGCCGTCAAGAGGGCTGTTTATCTACTGTCGGATGGAGAACAGCCCGATCCCTTATTCGCCTTAGAGAAAGCAAAGCCTTATTTTAATTCAAATATTCATCTAAATCGTTAGATTTATTTCAAAATTGCTTGTACGAAAAAGATTTTACCATTATCGTATGTGCTTGTGCTAAAAATCGGTTTATATTGAATTTAACTTCGGAAACCTCGGGACATATTTATCTTGGACCTAACATGTTTTTTTTTTCTTTTTTTTTATACCACTTAGTTGGCAGACAAGCACACGGCCCACCTGATGGGAAGCGGTCACCGTTGCCTATGGACGTATGCAACACCAGGGGTGTCAAACTCGCGCTGCCGACCCTGAAGAAACCTAATGCCCTTCTTGAAGAACCCCATATTGTAGTCGCTTGGGAAAACCACCGCAGGGAGTTCATTCCACAGCTTGAGTGTGCGTGGGATGAAGTGCCTTTCAAACCGCACAGTGCGCACCATTTCCGGACGCAATGTGTGAGGATGAATTCCCTGCATGTGCTCGAAATGGGCTCAATACGCGCAATAAACGTTTCTTGGGTGTCTTTTGAAGAAAACGCAGGGTGCTAACGGCGGTGGACGAGCTCAAAATTATCCTGGCGCTCGCGGATTGTTTTGCAATAAAATTATAACAAAACAATCCGCGCCCGCCAGTGTCTCGATACTCTCGATTGTCTCGCGACTTAAGTCCAAGATATGTGTCCCGATGTATATGTATGTACGTATGTTCCAAAAAAGCTGCAGTCACAGCTTCCAATGCCCGGACCATTGAAAGGCCCAAATTACGTAATAAATACTTATTTATTCCTAAGCAATAGCAATGTAACCCTTCCCCCAGTAAACTTTTACGAGCTGAGTAGATAATCAATTGATACACTTTGTATTTCAACACTTTGAGCGTTTACAGGCGGCCGGGAGCTTGGTAATCAAAATATTTGCAAGGAATATTCTTGTGTTTTGGGTTTCTTGTAATTTTAGGTTGATAGAACTTTTATTGTTTCATTAAAGCTAGAAGACTTTTTTAAATCTCGACTACAGCAACTCCTATCGGCACCAATGTTTTTTTCATTATGTACTTCATCTCAAATACGACTCCGTGACTCCGGAAAGCGCACGTGTTTACCTCTTCCTGCAAACCCGGGTTCTTCAAGCGGGGCGTGAAAAAGCATCTGCAAGCTAGCGACACCATTTGGGGTGAACAGCATCGTCTAATAATCCGTCCTTCTTTGGGGTCAGTCATTATCTCGTCCTACTCACGGTCTTGATCATAGGTATATGGCAATAAGACTATTGAAATGAAAGAGTATTAAATGTCATCTTCTACGATACCATACTACGCCAATCCCCAAAAGGAGGGGATCGGCGTACCTATGCGGCAAACTCAGACTAAAAGAATAATATAGACGGAACGTATAGAACCAGCGTGTGAAGCCACATAAAGTGATACTAAAGTAGCACCATTTCACTCGCACTCTTTGTGTGCACGCACGAGTGCGAGCGAAATGGTGCTACTTTAGTATCACTTTATGTGGCTTCACACGCTCGTTCTATACGTTCCGTCTATATTATTCTTTTAGTCTGAGGCGGCAAAGTACTCGATTGAATAAAAAACATTACTGATAAGATTTCTTGAACACTCATTTCAGGTTTATTAATTTTTGTGCACTCACATAATTCAGTATCTCGCTAGTAGGCGCTTAGCGACAAATATTCCGAGTACGTACGTAATCAAGCCTCGTTGGTCGACTTGAGCAAGATTAATTAAAGCATACAGCATCAATCATTGGGCGGATTCCGTATCGTGGCAGACGATTTTACCAGTTCACTTCGTAAGGTTCCTTAGATTGTTCCTACTGTATTATGTACGTACTAGAAGATCCTATGATGTTTGAACGAGCGAACTTTTTGTTGTTCGTTCATAAAATATTAAGCATATTGTTACGAAGCTCATCTATTACTATTATATAACACTGTACATTGGAAATGTTTGTTCGTGATGCATGCAAAAACTACTGAACGGATTTTGATGCGGTTTTTCTGTTTGAAAGGTCAAGACTATGCTTTGTATGTTGTATGACGAAATACCGCCGCTCTTATATTAGGAGTATTTCTAAGCTAGATTATACTTAAGTAATATCGCACCCGAAAAATAAGATAGTAAAAAGATAATGTCATAGAAAATTCAACGTTTATGATACTTTATGCCACACTGTGCAGTTAAACAATATTATGATATAGATACAAAACAAAATAAGTTTAAGTTTGAAGAATTTATTCTCAAAAAATATACAATTAATTTAATAACATGCTAGCTGACCCCGCGAACTTCGTACCGACTAACAGTCGATTCTTTAATTATTGTTTTTTTTAAATTTTTCTCTGTGTAAGAACCATCCTCGTACTTTAAGGAATATTCTAAAAAAAGAATTAGCAAAATCGGTTCAGCTGTTCTCGAGATTTGCGCTTAGCAACACATTCAGCAATTCATTTTTATATTATAGATTAAAGATTAAAGTAAGCATTTAAAATGGCATACTCACAGTAATAAGAATAAGAAAATTGTACACGATGTTTTTTTTATATTGATAGCGTAAACTGCACCACCAATGCCTATATAGTTAATCTTTTTTACAACACACCTGCTCATAACAGTGATATTATTTTACCGCAATTAAGCACGGAATGACACCTATTATAAAACTGTGAGTTTTTCATTACTATTATTCACAATAGTGAGTTATAGATTCTTTTTTAAATTTTATAGGAAGTGTCTATAATTGTCTATGTTCTTAAAAAAGTTTTGAAACAAAAAATAACGTGTTTAATAGTACGAATAAATTAATACGCCTATTGTGTGGTCATTTGATGCATTTTCGTATTTAAATAAATAGTTTCAACTTGTAATACTTGTGTAATAAACAAAATTTTCGCTCAAATTTAACTTTTTTTTTTCTCTAAGTACAGAAAAAAAAACAGAGTAAAAAAAAGTTAAGTTCAAACCTCATTTTTTTTTTAAATATGGTCGACCGCCATTGTTAAATGCGCGCACATAGGAAAACGAAGTAATTTGTAATATTGTTTATTTAGTATTTGTAGTATTATTTTATTCGCAAGTGTGTTGTAAAACGTCGTATGGCACGTGTGAGCATGATGATTACCGTCCTCGGCTGTCTTAAGACCCTCGCCTGGCGGCTCGGGTCTCAATGGCGCCTCGGCGGTAATCACCAACGTTGCTCACTTGTACCATAATGTACTATTATACCACTCAGGTTGCAGATAAGCACTTGGCACATCTTACAGAAAGTGGTTACCGTGGTCTATAGGCGAGTGCAACACCAGGGGAGTCACACTCGTGCTGCCGACCCTGTAAGAACAGAGAGGTTCTATGCCGTCAGCGCAGAAGATAAAATCATTGATCGGAATCTTTCACATTGTACCATCCTTCTAGAGTGACACATTTTCCATACCTACTGTTTGACAACTGAACTAATGCAACTGAAGAGTTGCAGTACACCGATCAACCGAACTACTCACCGGACTACTGCTACACAAAAGTAGCAATAGTTCAATCCCGTTTGACAACCGGACTACTGCCACTGAAAAGTTGCACTAGTCCGATCAACCGGACTAGCAACCGGACTACTGAGACTAAAGGCAACTTTCCAGGGTCTGAAACATAACTCCGACAAACGTTTCTCCACCCATGCCTAAATATTGTCCATTTATCAAAAACGGTAAATTCCTTAAACCAAATACTATCATAAAATTAGTAATTACTTTGCAACAATGAATTAGAAAAATTCAATTTCGTACGGGACTTGAACCCCCGACAGGGGCCGACAGTTCCAAGTTAGAGGATTACATTTATAAATGAGCATTTTGAAGCCGTCTCGGACTTATAGAAATTCGTGTCTACATTTGTTTCAGGGGAAGTACAAACCATCTGCTGGAATTTTAAGAAGTTATGAAACTATGTATCCCTAGTAACTTATTTGAATGCCGTGTTGTTTCCCGGTGTAGTAGAATAGGGCCTCCCCATCTCTTCTTGTGGGTGTCGTAAAAGGCGACTAGGGGACTCCATCCGACAGTCAACATACAGTCCATGACAAAGTGCCCGAAAGACGGCCGTGGAGGTCAGATGGCAATCGCTTCACGGAAAATATTGAGTCAAATCCGTAGTTAAGACTGGTAAAGCGGACCCCAGACTCCGAGCTGAAAGCTTCGGATGCGTCTGGGAATTAACGCTAGGATGAAGAAGACTGCAATAGGCTCGCTTCCTATTATGTGGGACTAAAATCATAGTTGGCTAAATGTGGGTGTTAGTACCTACACCTCTGCCTATACCTTTGGGTATTTACAGACGTGAGTATATGTATTTATGTAAATAAATAAACTTTCAAGACGATACATATCTAACGGTTGTGTTCTGGATAGCTTATCATTCAACATATATTATCTCTGTGGCGTGGTGGTAGAACACTCGACTGCTAATGGCAGTGTTCGCGGCCTCGATTCCCGCTCAGTGTAAATAGTTGTCTATACAACAGTGGCGTAGGTTCAAAGTTTTCAAAACGGTGGCCGATGCTAAAAAAACTTACCTTGGATCTAGTTTATCATACACACCATGCGAGCCGGCAGGAATCAAGTTACCACCAAACGCCTTGCCACCAAATAAATATGCATAACATGTAGGTGTGTGTTCGGTTCGAGTCCGACATAACCTCTTTCTCCGGCTTTGGCGGGGGAGGTATCCGCGAAAAAGTAAAACCGGCCAAGTGCGAGTCGGACTCGCCCATGAAGGGTTCCGCAGCAAAGGCGAAAATTGCGGTTTATGACGTATTAAAAAAAACTACTTACTGGATCTCGTTCAAACTAATTTTCATTGGAAGTTTACATAGCAATGTACATCACATATTTTTTTTAGATTTATCGTTCTCTTATTTTAGAAGTTAGAGGGGGGGGGGGGGGGGGGACACACATTTTTCCACTTTGGAAGTGTCTCTCTCGCAAACTATTCAGTTTAGAAAAAAATTATGTTAGAAACCTCAAAAGCATTTTTAGACCTATCTTTAGATACCCCACACGTATGGGTTTGATGAAAAAAAAATTTGACTTTCAGTTCTAAGTATGGGGACCCCCAAAATTTAATGCTTTTTTCTAATATTGTGTCAAATTCTTAATGCGGTTCACAGAATACATCTACTTACCAAGTTTCAACAGCATAAGCCTTATAGTTTCGAAGAAAAGTAGCTGTGACATACGGACGGACAGACAGACGGACGGACAGACAGACATGACGAATCTATAAGGGTTCCGTTTTTTGCCATTTGGCTACGGAACCCTAAAAAGGGTGTTTTTGTGTACAAGATGTTTGATGTTTAATTGAATGATTTATAAACATTATTTATCTTAGTATCTTTATCTACATTTTAGAATCCATATTACAATTTTATTGTTATGATGCTTAGTTTGTGTCTGGATAGTGCTTTGTAGTTTTTCGCAGACTATCTATTTCTTTTGTAGTCCGCACTATGAAACCCTATCAAAGAAACTTAAATAAAAAATGGTTTACTAGTTACATCAGATATTTTATTCTACAGAAATTTCAATAAATTCCAATAACGGGCAAAGAGGCACGCTTTCAGCTTTAATAATTCCCAGAAGCTATCAAAGCAAGAACCAACAATAATTACTGTGGTCTACACTGTTCGTAGAGCCACTTGAATGTTATGTAAAATGATTTAAAATCTACAAAAGTAAGCTACTAAATCAATCTCGAACAATTTCCAACAAAATGCTAATTGCTTTTAAAAGCAATTACCGTTTTTGAAACTATCACAATCTTCTACAATATAAATGCGTAGCATACACCACTAAATTGCTACGCCACTGTCGTAGACAAGGGACCTATCCTTTTGGCTACGACGTAGCACTTTAGGTAAAAATGAAGTTACGTCACTTGTCCAGACCTTTGAAATATAAATTGTTTAACTTAAGTGTTTTTCTTGAAACGGTGGCAAGCCACATTAAAGAAACTATACCGCACTGATTTATATCTAATCCTATATTACTTACTTTTATCATTATAAAAATATGTAAGTTCTCACGCAAAAATGAATGAACGGATATTGATAAAATTTAGTATATACAGATAGATTACAATCTAGAATAGTACATAGATACGTTAGTATTTTTATGGATTACTATTAAAGCTATCGGGATATTTACCTTTCTTATCGTGCGAAAAATCTTCACGTATATTCTCCCCCAGAAGGGAGGAAGGATTCATGTCAGACTCGAACCGACTAAAACGCACGCCGTCTGTGGGCCGTCGGTTGCCGATGGTGAGATTATCGTATCGAATCACGGGCATATATCCCATTGTCACCGCTGGTGACGTCACCAGTGGTGAAAAGTGGGACATTTTTTGGTAAGAAATCCCATTTGTCACCAGTGCTGCAGTGGTGGCGTCGACTGTGGGGGAATTGGGAATAACCCTAGAGGGGGTGGAGTCCCCAACTCGCCACTTGGTGCGCGCCGCGGCCGTGGGGGATATTTGATATGTATTTTTGGAGTTTCCGATATTTCGGCGCTGAGGCAAGCACCATAATTATGAAGGAACATTGATGGTAAACTGTGAGAAATTATTTTTAGGAGTAAATATGTCTATCTACCCTCTTTCAAATTCTCTTGCAACATTACCACTGGTTTCACTCTCACTATATCCTTATGGTGCTTGCAACAGATTGTAAATATCCCGATAGCTCTAATAGTAATGTGAGTGACTATGACAGTTTAAATACCTATGAGGTACAGGTAGTCATGTCATAATAGCAGTCACAGACCCTTACTAACAAATTAAACGATTATATTATCATCCATATTACTGATTTGCATTTGATGTTTATTAATTTACCTACAGGACGTTACGAATCTAATAGAAAATGAAAGGGGAATGATTTATAAAGCGGGTAATAAACCTATTGTTTGTCTTTGTCTACACCGCGAATTGAATTAAGCTTATTGAATAAAGTGAAGCTTATTGAGAAAATGTCTGTCATAATATTCCTTCATTGTTTATGTATTTTGATTTAAAATTTACGGCACATTCTTATATTTCTTTCTTTCAGATAGTTTAATAAAATATCCTCAAAGTTATGTACAAAAATCAGTAAGCCAAATCTATATCCACACTAATTTTATAAATGCGAAAGTAACTCTATCTTCTATCTGTTCGTTACACTTTTACGCCGAAACCACTGAACTGATTTTCGTGAAATTTGGTACAGGGGTAGATTAGACCTTGAGAAAGGCTACGTTTGGTCGCGATGACCGACATCCATGCGGGCGGAGCCACGGACAACAGCTAGTTCTAATAAAAATTCGAGGTTACGTAACATTCGTCGTAAATCATGGGTAGGTTATATACCTATTTCCCTTCCTATATCTATTTGGCTTGATACCTACTTCAACAAAAGTGTCGTATGAGTCTTTTATCTTTTGAACGCAATCTATTATTCAGTTATTTTTCACTTTTCCCTGTCCCTGCTTTTAATAGTTTTAGAAGTCGGTTTTATCAAAATTGTATTTATTCGTTATGTACTCGTTGTCTACAATAACTTACAAAATATATACAAAACTATGCTATATACCTACTGTATATACAAAAAAAAAAGATAGGGAGTGACTGTAACGTTAGGCATCGAAAAATTCCTCCCCATCGATCTCTACCGTGCCCAGAAGTTGTACCACGTTGAATGGCGATGCCAATTTCTCTGAGCGAGGCAAAGGCCAGCCCCTATGGCCTATTTTTTGACTCCATTTTGACATTATTTTAATTTTATTTTGTTTTTTTTTAATAATTATAATTACTTTCATTGTTTTAAATTGACCTATTATGTATTATTTTATTTTATATTGACTCATTAAATAATGACATTGAAATGTATTACCTATGATGCAATTTAATTTATATTGTTTACTGCATTACACTACTGCATTTGTACGCCATATGGCATAACATAGCGGACATTATATTTAACTCTGTCAACTGTAACCTATACCTATGTTAACAAATGAATAAATGATTTATGATTTATGGTCACGGGAAGCGTCGATTAGTCGTTCTCTGAAGTTAAGTAGGCATATAGTAGAATTTGAAAATAATAGTTTGAAAGAAGCATTTCAAATTTCCCAACAGCTACTAAATAAATGATATCGGTGACCATAGCGAAAAGGTACTGGATGCTTTGTATTTGCCTATTTACTTACAGACAAATTAGGAATAATTTATAGTTTGCACCACACTGCGCTGATTGATTTCTATCACATTATTTATACAGAGGTTGTCTGAAAGATATCGCTGAGACAGTAAGACTGCCTAGCTGTCCTATCTATGTATTTACTTTTACCTTAATATGTATATATTGTCGGCTGAAACTATCTCTCATCCTAGCGTTAATTCCCAGTCGCATCCGAAGCTTTTTTTTTTCAGCTCGGAGTCTGGGGTCCGCTTTACCGTCTTAACTACAGATTTGGCTAGACCTCGATATTTTTTCGTGAAGCGATTGCCATCTGACCTCCACAGCCCAATGATAGCATTAGGCGATATCGAAGCTTTGCAGCTAGACCGTTGTTTTTTGGATTTTTTAGGGCTCCAACTACCCGTAACGACTACCATAGATGTTCTTATGGCAACCGGGACCGACGGCTTAACGTGCTCTCCGAGGCACGACCAGACCAATGCAAATATCCATATTTCATGAACACAAATATTTGCACTGAGCGGGGATCGAACCCGCGCCTCCTGCGTAGCGGCCGCGTTCACTACCGCTACGCCACGGAGGCTGTCGGCTGAAACTATATAGGTACTTATAGAAGTAGTATAGAGGGTGACTGCCCTGTGGCACTACCCAATTGCACTACTGGTAGTGTCAAGGGTAAAATTCTATCCCCATGGCACTACCAGTGGTGTTAAGGGTACAAATTATTCCCCAGGATACCACCAGTAGTGTCAAAGGTAATTTTGGCAATTGTGAAGTAATACACCATAAAGATTAGGTCTCGATGGTCAGGCCCAAAACGGGGTTCGCCTGGGACTGTTGCCATGTTAGTTGTATTAGAGAACTGTTGCCTTTTTTTTTGTCGTGCGAAAAATCCCAACGGATACCTCCCCCGCCGGAGTTGGAGGAGGAGGTTATGTTGGACTCGAACCGACTAAGACGCACGCCGTCTGTGGGCCTTCAGTTGACTTGCCTTGTCCCATAAGCCAACTATGATTTTCGGTCCCACGTAATAGGGGGCGAGCCTACTGCCGTCTAGCAAGCACATCGTCATGGACTGTATGTTTACTGTTGGATGGAGAACAGCCCTATCCCTTAGCCGCTTTTTACGACACCCACAGGAAGAAATGGGGTGACCCTATTCTACTCCACCGGGGAACAACACGGCACGCGGCATGATGAATCATGTACACTATCAATAAAATGTTTCTGGTATTCTTAATCATACTCATACTAATATTATAAATGTGCAAGTAACTCTGTCTGTCTGTCTGTCTGTATGTCTGTCTGTTACGCTTTCACGCATAAACCACTGAACCAATTTTGATGAAATTTGGTATAGGGGTAGATTAGACCTTAAGAAAGGACATAGGCTATGTTTATTCGCGATAACCGACATCCATGCGGGCGGAGCCGCGGGCGAAAGCTAGTCTTAAATATACAGTGCTGTTTATTTTAATTACTTAAAATATGGTAACAATTAACAAAACAAATTTCATTTTCGTCTCGGCTCTATTTAAATTGTTTAGTTGTGATCCCCCTTAATTTATTACATCGTCTTGAAAGGTTTGTTTCATAATTTTACTGTCTTTTAGGAATCCGAACTGGTATTTTACAATACTAAGTGAATTTTCACATTTAATGATTTGGGTTGTGGTTCTACACTATAATACTAAGGCATGTATTTAAATACATATTTATATATTCCCTTTTTTCTAACAAAATATTTCAAAGTTATATCAAAAATACTGACTTGCACACTAATTATGCACACTAACTAAATCAAATTAAATTATACTGTTTAATGAAATTTGCAGAACAATTCCTTTGGTTAAATAAAAAAAATAACCGCGAAGGCAAAAGCGGGAGCTCCGCTTCGCTCCGTTCCCGCATTAGCCTTCTAACCTAATCTATCCAAGTCGGATTGGGCACCTTTTTCAATAAACCTATCGTTTGATTTAGTTAGTGTGCAAGTCAGTTTTTTGCACAGCATTCATGTTTCTGGTATGCATTCAGTAAATTAGTGGAGTTACGTAGTTTGGTGAAAAATTATACAGATGTGCATTAAAAAATATCCCTAATACTAATGTCACAAAACTATTCAACCTCTAAACGTTGTGGCTATTTCAAGACATTACTAGGAAAGGTTTCGGAATCCAAGCTTTAAATAAACTCTTAGCTTTGTAAACTTAATTAAACCAAATATTTGCGAGACGTGATGTTAAAACGATTCATTTATGTTCAAATAACTAATGGGATTCTAAAATAATTTAATTTACATCACACGAGCACAACAATTCAAGAACAGTCAAAGAACAGTACATAGTCGGTCAAGAATTAATTTACTACGCAAGTTTATCACGCAATCAATGTTACTATATAGTCACAGAACAGATTTAATTCAAAACTTGTAAAACCCAAACCAAATAAAGGGATACCGGTGACATCAAAACCAACCAGATGCAATATTAATTGAGTGCCACATTCGGCACAAATCGATCGAAAAATACGACCAAAATCTCACATATGTCGAAATGAAGCAAAACCTATAGATAGGTACCTTATTATATTTGGAATAGTTGCGTTACTATTGCGTATCCATCGTAGGACGTTTATGTTTAAAGGCAAAAATCACACCGTAGCCACCAATTTGCCTGCCTTCTTCAACCAAAAAAATATTAGCATAGTAAAAAAAGGAACAGACAGACAGCCAGTAGATTCCTATAAGATACGAGTACTATCTATTAAGTGATTCTAAATTTCAACAAGTAATCCTGCTATGCTATTCCTTTCGTTAAACTTACCTACATTTACTTTCGTAGAAAGTATTTCATTTGAGAAATCTTTTCAAATATTGTTTTAAAGAACGAACTTCCCCGTTCATTTTTATGATGTTACAATGTTTTGGCTGTATTCAGACCTATTCATAATTTTCAAATGTTAGTTGAAGTTTAATGAAGTTAAGAAAAGGTACCTTAGAGCTACTCGGATTAATTTTTCAAAGCTTTATTTATTAGCTTCCCGATGTGTCCTTCCTGGTATCTATAAAGTCCTGCGAGTTGAAATGTAACCCTGATTAAGCTAACCTTTTGCTTTTATATAATTCAAAGAACATAAAAGCAAAATATCAGCTTAATCAAAATAAAAATCTAGTACAATATGATCTTATAATGATGCCTGATAATTGAGTGCAAAGGTGACCTCAGGAGCTTTGTAATAAAACGTCTCGTTGGATTATTGTTGTGAATGAGTAATATCTCATCGAATTTTCTATTGTTCTGAGATTGTTTCTATTCGCTTCACACCGGTATTTACGTGAAATATAGCCGCTACCTTTATTATAAATATTGCCATATTTTTTGTGCCTACATTGTAGAATAACGATGATCTTCCAATTAAAAGTATGATATATAGACTTACAGATAGATACAGTCACGCCACTTTCTCAGTGAGGTAGGCAGAGACCACATGTTTCCATTTGCTATGATCCTGGCATACAAGTTTAAAAGTATGATATTGTGGACATTTTCTTAGTTTAAGAACATAATTTAGTGTCACGTTTGGTCAGCTTTTCCTGCGAGTCAAAGGTATGACAAAATTTTCGTAAGTTAATTTTCTATTAATCAGGTACTTTTTCGAGTCATAATCTTTGCTTATTTTCTTTATTTTACTTCTCACTTACATACATTTACTATTACATAATATTATGATCATTATTTAATTAGGTAAAAACCCCACATATTTATAGGAAACTAATTCACAATGAATTTTACGCTAGTATAGCTACATTAATATTAAGTTCACTAACAATACTTACATGAAATATTTTGATAGTTGCTGTCGGGATGTTCTACTTACAAAATAATTTTCTAGATTTCTCTGCATCCATATTTTACTGTGTGCCGAAAAAAGATATTTCCATAATATTATTTATGATCGACGTCAATGTAGAGCAAAATCTAATTTTCTGGATGAAAATAAATTAGGCTGAAATAATATTGATTACCTACTGGATCCATTCCAGAAAAATATAACCTAGATAATAAATTATTATTTCAAAACTAAGGGGAACTCAAACGAAGTACGTAAGTAGGTATATAAGAATACAGTCAAATTGCCCACCGGTGGGAAATTGGCGCGAGTGTTATGTATGTATGTTTTCGTGTTTGTTTTAAAATATTTCTTTAAAATCGCTCCTGAAATTATTTTTATTTATCACCGTGAGTAAGCTATCTGTTATTTCATTTCCGTTGTTAATAACATGGTAGACAGCACTTTAATATTGGCACAGGTTAAAAATGTTACCTAAAACTTCAAACATTTTAAAAGTATATACATCTCCTGAAATTTATGACAAGAATTCCTTTCTCATAACATTATTTCAGTTAATTAATTTAATTGCAAAGTAGTTATCAGCGCGAGAGATGAAAATTTCGAAATAAAACTCTGTAGCAACCCGTCTGGCCAGCGTGAAAACAGTAGGCTAAAGCCTCCCAACTTTAAGAGAAGCCTATGTCCAGCAGTGGACTGCGATAGACTCATTTTTTTTACACAACGCTATCTAGACCCAAAGTACTCGTAAGCATAGCTTAACTAGCTTGTGTTATGGGTTCTAGAATGCGAATAAACATAACTTAGATACAATCATGTTTTTTTTTGTAAATACATACATTGAGTGATTGATGATAATAGACTACCTATGATAATATAATATGCTATTATCATAGTCTTTATTTTCATTATCAGTCAATATATTAGAAGTAAAACTAATCACTTATTTTTGAGTGTGATACGTAACTTAGAAAAGTGTAACACCGAATATCACGTCCCCGTAAGTTTACGAATACGAAACACTTAACAACGAATGCACGCTACCACGAAAAACTTAACGCCGCGGCTGTATTTATTATTATTATTTATTCAGAATATTAAATTTTTAGGATTGCCTACTTTGGGATCTGTTATAAATTCGTCAGTCATCAATTCAAAAAATATTTTATAAACGATACAATTTTAAACTAGGTACCATCTATAGTCAGAAGTAGGCAGAATATATTCACAGTTATCAATAACATAGACACCAAAAGTTATGTTAATTTAATTTTATCAAAGAGGCAGCCCTGCGATTGCTGTGGGATCGCGCCGTGCGAAGCAATCTCAACTGTACGCTTAAGCATTTAGGCACATTTTAGCATGCAGTGGTTGCTGATGCGACGGAGTAGGCTATTATAGCATTAGGTTTTGGAATTTTTCTACTGAGTGAAGTATCTGTTACGTAGTAACTATTTAGTAATCTGTGCTATGACAAAGATATAAAAGTAAACCCAATAACAACAAAATAAGCTTATTTTATATACCTGCGCAAATGATAAATCTATAAATGTATCAATATAAGATGTTTCGAATCGTCAAAGATGTTTTCAACCATTTTCCTCTAACCTAACATAATACGATAACTTTTTATATACGTGCAAAACTTTACTACCGAAGTTATAAATTCAAGAAGCTATCAAATATCAAATTCTTGTGCAAAACTACGGTACCTATTCGGGAAATATAAGGGTGATTTTATGTCGACCCTAAGTGCCTTCTGACCGTCATTTTCTTTTTCAATCCAAAAAAACAGGCCCCAAAGGTCGATGAGTCCACCTGCGACCCACGCATGCTCCAATCAAAATGTTCTAATATTATTTCTGCCCCTTTATTTGGCAATACATTATAGATAGCTGGGCAAAGAGAAGTTTATATTTAACTCTAAATTGAGAAAATTGAATTCGGATCAGTTTAAAATAGATGTGCCTCAGTATAAAAAATGGAGATACGATTTGTATCATTAAATTTAATGGTTTTATTAAGATTATTGGTTTTATTTAGTTTTAAAAATTCCTTTTTTAAGTGAAAGTTTTTTTAGAAGCGTTAGGCAGGTTTCGTAAAAAAAAGTTTTGAACAAAAATCATGGAACTCGAATTATCGTCACCTACCATACATATACATACATAGATACACCTTTTTAGGCAACAAATTGTGCAAATTTACATGAGACACAACACATCATGCACTGATGTGTCGTTTACGAAAAATATTAGGCACGAAAAATATTCGAATTCATAACGCAAACGAATCGACAGAACGGAGCATTGCTATTGGCCGGCTTCACACACACACAGGTTAACAGTAGGCAGGCGGCCAATCACAGTGCTCCGTTCTCTCGATACATTTACGTTACGATTTCGAATATTTTTCGTGTTCAGGATACTTTAAATAGGTAAGTATTTAGATATTATATTGACCAAGTTGTCACTTTTGTCGGCACAGCTCGGGGTGCCACTGTTTTTTTTTCTCCTACCTGGCATTTCTATTAACATTTCCGAAACGTTATTTTATTGTCAAAGGAGATAGTACTCTCATCAGTACCTCATCAATTCTTCAATGAAGTCACTTCGCTAATTAGTTGGTTCAGTCGAGAACGAAGACGCCTTTAGGCACATCAATACTTTGCTAATTAGGCAAGGCTGGTGCCTACCACGGCTTTTATGTGCAGTTTGAATTTGCTACTATCATTAGATTCTATACTGTCTTATCATGGAAGCGTAAAGAGCTAGAAGGGACAGAATTGAATATGAAATAACAATAGCTGTTTGAAACAGAAGGCAATTCTTTTCACAGCGCTAATTCCCTGCCTTTGCTGTGTAAGTACCCTCTTAGTTGATGTGGACGTTAAATATCATTATGCTAAATCTGCAAGGTTTGTAAGATGCTCTGAGGCGTTAACAGCCTTCCTTTTACTTTTTTTAAATCAAATTTCGCTATCCGCCCGTTCCCGTTTTTTCGAAAAGTAATTCGCAACTGGCTACTCAGTAGGCAATATTCACTCCATTTATATTTATTCTGAACACTAAGCATACTTTATTTAACTTAAATACAAATAAATTGAACATCGAATAAAATATTATTCCAATAAAGGTAATTCATTATTACATACCTTTTGTTTAACCAAGTTACTAATAATTTAATAATCATCATAATGCATATCTCTGAATTAAATAGAAAAATACACGCAAATCTAAAGAAAGCCCCTTTATACAACCCGAGGACATTCTGTAGGTACATAAAACATAAATAGAAAAGTCCTGTTATCATCATGATGAACTGTAATCACCATTATTTTAGTTAGTATCTATAGCTGTGAACAGGCGCACCCTGAAGCCAGTGCTTTAATAACAAGCCAAATATAGGCCTCTATCATTTTGAATTTGTTCCGTTTAACTAATTATCTGAAAGAGCGTTTCGCAACGACGCGACGTCCCAAATCAAGTAATCCAACCCAACGTTTGATCATCCATTTCAATACTTGCTAATCTTTCAGAATTCAATATAGCAGAATTGCTTCAAATTGGGTTATGTTAAGACCTTTTGCAATACAATTATTTTATACCGATACACCAGAGATGCTTGTACGAAATGGGCGTAGCAAATTGTTATTTTCTAACATAATAATTGTATTACGAAAGATAAGGCAGCTCAAGGGTGTGATGATAGGCAACTTGTATGGCAGAAATTGATTTTTTCTCAATAAATACCTTCATAAAGTCATCGTATCGTATCGAAGACTAAAAGTCTTCAATAACATAGAAGAGAACGGATTATTATATTTTATGATAGCATAGATAAGATAAGCTATATTATTGTGACTTCAGTAATTTTTTATTTCTCTTTTCGCGGTTACGGATTCTTATAATAATTGTTTTTTAATTACTAGCTTTTGCCTGTGGCTCAGCGCGCATAGACGTCGGTTATCGTGACCAAACATAGACTATGTTCTTGGCCAATTTGTCTTTGTTCTTTGTCTAATCTATCTCTGTATAAAATTTCATCAAAATCAGTTCACTGGTTTGGGCGTGAAAGCGTAACAGACAGACAGACAGACAGAGTTACTTTCACATTTATAATATTAGTATGGATATGGATTTAAAAAAATACAAATAGTGTTACTTGTATACAAGATTTTTGATGGACATTTGAAAGAAATTTCGTTTTTACATAATATTTTGTTGAGTTTTGTTTTGCTCAATAACAATGCGATCACTACAAGTAATGCAGATGTTGAATGCTATGATTTATATTTCGATATTAAACTTTCACAACACCTTTCAATAATACTAAATACTAATGCTAATGAAAAAACATAAAAAATACCATCTCGAGAGGTCCAGAATTCGAATCCTGGCCACCTCATACCATACCAACATACCAACTCATACCATAAGCAGTTTAGCTGAACAGTACTACTAATATCGGTTACTCGTAATCTTTCTAAGAAAAATATACCTTTAGATGTTGGCCACATAAACCAAATTAGGCGTAGTCTCATCTAGCGATTCAATCTCTTCGGTAGTTCCAATTTGATTGATGATGTGGCGTATCAAGCGGACTGATGCCGGATCATCGCACTAATGATTGATTATCGCGAGAAACGTCCGAGCTTCCTGACTATCTTTGAACGTTTGTGTTTACCTCTTTAATTGGAGGATACGATAGAGGCAGGTATTTTCTTGCTTTTATGTTAATTACCTACATGCATACATTAGGAGGGTTAGGCAGAGGTGAATTAACACCCACATTTCACCAATCTTTGTATTTGGTCCCACGTAATAGGGGGTGAGCCTATTGCCGTGTTCCGGGCACTATTGTTGACTTGAGCCATGTATCTGAATCTATGCTGTAGGTATATATCTGTCTGATGTTATGTTAATAACATAAGGTAAGGTATATAAATAATAAGGTAATAATAAGTTATGTTAATGATATAATCGTTTGAGTTTTTGGGATCATATAGCTCTTGAGCTATTTGATATCATTCATGCAGTATCCTTTTTAGTTCCTTAATAATAATATAGTTTGAAATGGTCCCTTGGTCCCCTGATAGTAATAAAAAAACGAAATAGAGCCTAAAATTCACGTAGTTACATTTTATTATGCATAATATTACTGTTTCTACATGAAAAAGTATTCATCGTTCGCTGCCATGGATAGTTGGAACTCTAAAAAGTCCCGTAACTGGTATAACTACATAACGTCAATATCAAGGAAAATATTAAAGTTCAGGCGTTTCGCAGTTAGGCTGGGAAAAGACTCAGCAGATGATAACAATGAAAATTATTGTTTATACTGTTTTTGCTTTGTATAAAATAATTTTTTTTTTTGGTGGAAATTATTGTTTACATTGTCAATGTAAACCTTTGAATATACCGTAAGACTAAACCGGTCAGGTTGAATAATAAATATCGTGGAAAAGTAAAAGTGTGCTAAGAATATTTAATGAAAATAATAGTTCACGTATCTGTTTTACGTTCTTTATATATTATTATCAAGTCTGATCTATTTGTTTGTATCTCATAAGAAGAGAGTGATATGAGGCAAGAAATATGTTTGCTAGGGGAATTTCATAAGAATGTTTTGATAACACGTCTGGCTCACGTGACAATGGAGCATAAATACAAACTATTTCTCACTCATATCGACAAATAATAGCCCACTAAAGCCCTTACCAAAAACTACTAAAGTAATATCAATATATCATTGGAACAGAACTCAATAGGTCCAATAATGGAACAATATTACTCACAATAAGGATAGAAATTCGTAGATTTTTTTTCGTATAAATGTCAGATATCCATACCTTAACTAAAATAAACAACGGGACGGGCAATCTCGATGGAACGGAAAGCAGTAGGTAGTGACCGTACCATGAAACCGATAACAATAAATAATGATTCGGGGGTATCGATCTTGATGGGTAAGGTTGGCTTTAAAATTGGTAGTATGCTGATGGAATAATATAAAACTCTGAGAACAATTCACTGACTTTTACTAAGGCATCTTTTTGAGTGCTTTTAGCACTCAATAAAATATCTTGATGACTTTTATTTTATTTTTATTTTATTTTTTTATATAGGACACGTCAATTTGACTTCGCCTCGCCTGATGGTAAGCTGAAGGCAAAGCCTCTGAAAAGAGGGTCACCATTACAGACACGTGGTGGCACTCAGCGTGACGGCCTCATCAGATGCTTTTTCACGCCCCGCTTAAAGGACCCGGGGCTGTAGGAGGAGGGAAACACGTGAACTGGTAATTTTAATCATAAGTGTAAAGGATTCGATTCCGCTCTCTATACTATCGACATGTACACCTAACAACAAAATGTGCTTAACTCCTACTAATTGAATTGAATGCGATAGGAGAAAGAGAAACGACTCAGGCGGGTCTCGAACTCGTGACCAGTCACTTACAGGGGGAATGCTCTGAAACCACTGAACCACCAAGAGCCTTGAGTATTCCAAATTCTCCTATATAACTGGTCTAGACTGATCGTGGGTTCAAGTCCCGCTTGATTCGTTTCTCTTTTTCCTATCATAATCGATTTGAATACATACTTAGCATACTAATTACATTAAAATTTCATTCAAACACTACTATTTTCAAACCCTTCAAACCCTTGTTATTTAAAAGCTTTTAATTAGACTTAAAAAGGGGCAAATACACCTATGTATATTTAAATTATATTTACTCGATACGAAACTGAATTATCATAATGTAGACGAATTTCAATGACTCAATGAAACTTCACACATTATATAAATACCTGCGTACCTAATACACACACACATACACACACACAAACACACACACACACACACAATCACGCCTTTATCTCCGGAGGGTTAGGCAGAGGCGGATTAACACCCACATTTCAGTGAGATTAGGTCCCACGTAATAAAAAATTTAAAAAAAAAAATCACTATTGTTTACTCGAGCCATGTATCTGAGGCTGAGCCTGGGTTGTATTTATTTGTCTGATATTAAACAGCCCTATCCCTTAGTCACCTTGTACGACACCGTAAGGGAGGAGATGGAGTGGCCCAAATTCTACTCTGCCGGGAACCACGCGGCTACCACGTAATGTACTCGTATAAAATGTAATTACCACTCAATCTATATTTACGTACAATTGTGTATTCATAAATAATATTGGCCAGCACTATCAATTATCCAAGTAATTTCGTATTCAGACAAGTCAATTTCAAAGTATTGCATCATTAGTTGCGGGCTACTAAACACATCACTTAAATTATTCATTTGGAAAATAACAAATGGATCGCAATATTCTCAAGGTCTGGCTAAGGTTGTTTCTACGTGCCCGTACTACATATATTTAATCGATTTGATTTTCTTCTTCATCTTAGCGTTAATTCCCAGTCGCATCCAAAGCTTTCAACTTGGAGTCTGGGGTCCGCTTTACCAGTCTTAACTACCTACGGATTTGGCTAGATCTTGATATTTTGTGTGAAGCGATTGCCATCTGACCTCCACAGCCCACTGGTAACATTAGGTGATATCAAAGCTATGCAACTAGACCGTTGTTTTTGGACTTTTTAGGGCTCCAACTACCCGTAACGACTGCTTTAGATGTTCTTATGGCAACCGGGACCGACGGCTTAACGTGCTCTCCGAGGCACGACCAGACCAATGCAAATACCCATATTGCATGCACATAAATATTTGCACTGAGCTGGGATCGAACCCGCGGCTCCTGCGTAGCGGCCGCGTTCACTACCGCTACGCCACGGAGGCTGTCTATGTGTCCTTATTTATACAATATTAGTAACTAATCATTAATAGATTAAAATTTCATTACAATAATAATAGTGGCATGTGCCTACGTGGGATAGTTATATACCTATATAGAAGGCTTAGTTTGTATTCTGAACGCAATGAATGTTTGCAATTTATTGAAATTGAGTATTGCTATCGTTAGAGTATAGGTATAATAACGAATGTATGTTATGAATTTCATGATTCTAGCTTAATGAATGAGGTTTGTGATTATTTAAATGTACTGCACAGTGCACATATAACTGCATCATTTGATTGCCTTTATTGAGAAGTATGATTTATTCACTGCTTCAAAAGCGTGCCGAGTACCTATTTGATATTAATTTTATCGATTTTTTATAGGACACGTCAATTTGACTTCACCTCGCCTGATGGTAAGGTGAAGGCAAAGTCTCGGAAAAGAGAGTCACCATTATAGACACGTACCATGTTACCTGCACATGCCTCCACATGAAGTAATGTGTGAGGATCGGTTTGGTAAGACATAATACTGTACCCAATAAAACAGTAAAGCAGACGATTAGACAAACAGACGAACGGAAAACGAAGTGATTCTACAAAGGTACAATTTTTTCTTTTGGGGTAGATACGGATTCCTAAAACTGGAGAGACAGCCAAGAAATAAATTTAAAGAAACGTAATAAGATAGCAGTGTTAATAATGTAACGCTAGAAAGAGTTAAGAATATCAAAACATAAAATATTGTAAGGTAGTATCCCTTTGTAGCAAGAGTCAGTGTGTATAGAGAGGACTGTGCCAATAGTATGAAGAATGACGACATAAATATCACATTGAGGTACATTAACACCAAGAATTTAAACTTCACTCAAACACACGTGAAGATATATTTAATAAAAGACTATGTATAGCCGAAACGGTGCAAGATTCTTTATTTTATTGAAATGGTATTTGATAAAAATATTGTCTTGCATAAGAATTTAATTCCACATGCACGCATGTGCATCGAAACGGGCATATCATAACTATCTATTAAAATCAAAATTGTTTTCATACGATCTATTTTATGGGCTATACCCATAATCGTAAAAACTGTTTTATATTCACTAAATCTATTTCATAAAGTAGGTGTTGTTGTTCATAGCTCTGCCCGTGTAGAAAACTGATAAAAGTCGTTAAGTTTTGTGCAAAATATTCTCAATATTGAGTTCCGTAAGAATCTATAAAGTTTTTAAGAAAAAGGTGAATGAAATTTTCATTTAATGGTGGAGCCACCTCTGCATGACTCCTATTTAAGACGTTTTGTAATTTATGTGACTAACATACCTATTGAATGATTATTAGTATTTCAAATTACAACATTAATATGCGTAACAAGCTTTATTTCTATAACAATTTAGCTAAAATATTGTTAAAGTAGATATGATATTTCAGCGAGTTATTATAAATAGCTGTACTTACACGCAATTCGTTAACCTAACTTAAGCTCTCGTATTATTGAAGATGACAGATAAAGTTGTTAACCTATGTGTAACTTTCTTAATGGTGTCACTTACCTTCTGAAGGACGAAATGTTTGCTGTGACCAAAATGTATTGTTATTTAATTTCATTGTTATTCTATTTATGTAACTCTTGTTGTAACTTAACCCGAGATTCAGTTCAAACAAGGCTAGTGTATATGAGACTTCATCAAGGTCTCTAGGGTTCTAGTCAGCCTCACGTGCAAGGCGCTGATTGCCGGACGAAACTACATTGCAGACTTTTCTCTCAGGGCTAGGAAGACATTAGGTAATCACATCCATAAAAACTAGAACCAACCATTTTTTTCATTTTTAAGACTAGCTGACCCGGCGAAGTTTGTACCGTCATTTTTTTAGCCTGTTTAAACCGTTTAAACCTTCCCTGGACATCCACGAATAGGTATTTCAAGACTAAAATTAGCCAAATCGGTCCAGCCGTTTTAGCGAGACTAATGAACAGCAATTGATTTTTATACATAAGAGAATATTAAAATATAACTTAATATTAAAACTTTTTGTTTTCAGAATAATACGAGTAGAGCTCCTACTTGAGATCATCAAACAGTTTTCAAATATAGATTATGTGATAATTTTCACGCCTTTTTCTCTCTGGTGTAATCAGAGACAACAGCCTGCCATCTTTTTAGGGTTCCGTAGCCAAATGGCAAAAAACGCAACCCTTATAGATTCGTCATGTCTGTCCGTCCGTCTGTCTGTCTGTCCGTCCGTATGTCTCAGCCACTTTTCTTCGAAACTATAAGGCCTATGCTGTTGAAACTTGGTAAGAAGATGTATTCTGTGAACCGCATTAAGAATTTCACACAAAAATAAAAAAAAGCATTAAATTTTGGGGGTCACCATACTTAGAACTGAAACTCAATTTTTTTTTTCATCAAACCCATACGTGTGGGGTATCTATAGATAGGTCTTTAGAAATACTATTGAGGTTTCTAACATAATTTTTTTCTAAACTGAATAGTTTGCGCGAGAGACACTTCCAAAGTGGAAAAATTTGTGTCCCCCCCCCCCTCTAACTTCTAAACTAAGAGAATGATAAATCTAAAAAAAATACATGATGTAAATTGCCATGAAAACTACCACTAAAAATTGGTTCGAACGAGATCCAGTCAGTAGTTTTTTTAATACGACATAAACCACAATTTTCGCCTTTGCTGCTACGGAACCCTTCATGGGCGAGTCCGACTCGCACTTGGCCGATTTTTATATATACATATACAGGGTGTCCCAAAATTCAAGGATAAGCCGGCAACAGAGGGTGGCCCTACTTATAGCTGCTCTGGAAAAAATAAGAAAAAAAATATATCTATATTTTTTTTTTAATTATTTAAACTTTTTTAAAATCCTTCGAAATTCGGTACCGCTAATGATATTTTCAACTACCAGGCCCACAATTTTGCAAATATTTCTGAACTCTTTTCTGCATTAGCAAGCTAAGAAGAATGGCTATCCATCACCACCCTAAAAAAATATAGGATATTTGTAGTTAATTTACAAAAATAAGTCAAAATATTTTTTTGTCGTCAAATTTTCATACATTTTTACTTTCGACCCACTTTATCTTATCTCGGTGAAAAAAATAAGTACGAACACCACTATGGCATTCTTTTTCAAAAATTGGCGCAACTATCCAAGATTTCAAAATGGTATAATTTGGGTATGATACTTTAATGAAATACTAAAAAAAAAAATTTTTTTGTAAATAAGAATCACATTTAATACATTGCTCCAATTGAAAATCACCAGATTTACTTTGTACACAATGCATTCATCCTCAATAAAAAATCATTGACGGTACTTGTGACAAAGTGATAACCGAGTAGGTTATCACATTACGAGGTTAAGTAACATAAGCCAGGGTGGTTTTCGGATGGGTGACCGAGAAAGTACGTTAGGCCCTCGATCGTAGTGGCCATACGAGCATCTATGACAGTTGTTACGGGTAGTCGGAGCCCTAAAAGTCCAACAACTGAACACACTACATAACTTTGATATCGCCAATGGGTTGTGGAGGTCAGGTGGCAGTCGCTTCAAAGAAAATTTCGCGGTTCTGCTGTTTCACAGTTAACCATAAAATCCGACTCTGTATTTTGTAAAGGTTCAGAGGATGAAAATCCATACTGTTAAAATATTAAACAAACATATAATTTTATAATTATTGCATTATTTTTAAAAATTTTTGTATTTTACATTTATAATTGTTTGCCACCGGCATTAATACATTTTATTTTTCGTGCATTTCTTTTGTCAGAAATATAATCCGTAGCCGCATTGATATTTGAATGAAACTAGTCCAGCGTTGCAATTGCTTTCGGAAACCTAATTGTTCTTAAAACAATTCCAATAAAACTTTGAGCCTCGGATTTCCCGGCTAACTGTGAAACAGCAGAAATGCGAAATTTGCCGTGAAGCGACTGCCACCTGACCTTCACAACCCACTGGCTATATCAAAGTTATGTAGTGAGTCCAGTTGTTGGACTTTTAGGGGTCCAACTAACTGTCATAGATACTCATATGTCCACCGGGATCTACGACCTAACGTACTCTCTGAGAAACAGAGGACGGAGGTGTCTTAATGTCTTAAGAATGGTCATCCATCCGAAAACCACCCTGGCTTATGCTGCTTAACCTCGTAATGTGATAACCTACTCGGTTACCACTTTGTCACAAGTCCCGTCAATGATTTTTTATTGAGGATGAATGCATTGTGTACAAAGTAAATCTGGTGATTTTCAATAAGAGCAATGTATTAAATGTGATTCTTAATTACACAAAAAAAATTTTTTTAGTTTTTCATTATAGTATCATACCCAAATTATACCATTTTGAAATCTTGGATAGTTGCGCCAATTTTTGAAAAAGAATGCCATAGTGGTGTTTATACTTTTTTTTTTTCACCGAGATAAGATAAAGTGGGTCGAAAGTAAAAATGTATGAAAATTTGACGACAAAAAAATATTTTGACCTATTTTTGTAGAATAACTACAAATATTCTATAATTTTTCAGGGTGTTGGTGGATAGTCATGCTTCTTAGCTTGCTAATACAGAAAAGAGTTCAGAAATATTTGCAAAATTGTGGATCTGGTAGTTGAAAATATCATTAGGGGTACCGAATTTCCAAAGATTTTAAAAAAGTTTAAATAATTTAAAAAAAAATAGAGATAATTTTTTTTTCTTATTTTTTCCAGAGCAGCCATAAGTAGGGCCACCCTCTGTTACCGGCTTATCCTTGAATTTTGGGACACCCTGTATATATATATATATATATATATATATATATATATATATATATATATATTACACGTCGATTTGACTTCACCTCGCGTGAGGGTAAGCAGAAGGCAAAGTCTCAACGATTTAGATACAATTTTTCAAACTTATTACTTTAAACATAAACTGTCAAGATGGCGTCTCTTTTTCATATAAATGTAGAGCTATTTGTCCATTGCAATGCAGACGTTTAACACAGTAAATTGTTTGTAGTATAGACCAAGGGATTACAGGCACATAGAAGGTTAACGAATATTTTATTTATTTATATTAAACTTACACTATCATTTATAACTTAATGCGATAGCGTAGCTAAATTATTGTATGAATATACAATAACAAACAAGAACAAACAACAAATACAGAAGACAAATGGTAAGTTGAATACAAAACTATAAGATATTTAACCTTTGTAAACAACTGTATACTAAAGAAACCTTGCGAATTCACTCATATTGCACGAGAGATATCAAATTCAAATTCTTTATCTTTAAAATAGTGCAACACTGTTACAGCTTTTCAACGTCAAATGCTGCTTAAAACACTGTAAGTTTACAACCTACTTTCTATACTCTAAGCTTAAAACAAAGTTTACCACCGCTTCCTAGGCGCTAGTGGAGAAGAAACGGCGCAACAAACTTCACTGCGGCGTTTTTAAGACGTCAGTTTACAAAATCCGGTTTCTTAAGACTAAATATGAACGTATGTACATTTGTCTCGCGTCAAGTAGGTATAAAAAAGCCTTATACAAAAAAACTTATATTAAAATAATTCACCTAAGCGTACTTATTGTCAAAATAATTTTAGGAAGGGCCTGCACCATGCTGAAGCCATGCTCAAGTCAATATAATCGTGACGATTACCTATTCAACAATAGTGCAGTTTAGTTGTGAGTTAAAAGTTTATATTTAATAGTGATGGTATTTTCCATGGAGAAGGAAATGATAGGAAATATGGAATTGAATTGAAATTGAGAAGGAAATTGTCTAATCATATTCTTTCCTCCGTGGTATTTTCATAGAAGTTTCAGTGTTTTAGCAGCCATGATGAATGTGTAAACAGTTTTCTCTCTCTACTTCTTCATGAGAATGCATCACTCGTTTTAGATTCATGAATATGTGTACTAAGGTTGCATTTCTGCATGATCTTATGAACATTTTAGTACATTTATTACCGGTGAAATTCTCCAACCGAGTGGATATATTAGTTTTTATGCTTATTTTATTTCTATATGAAAAAAAACACTGTACAGTACAAAATTACATAGATGACTGTTATCTCAGTCTATAAATGTGAATTAATGCGAATAACAAGTAAAATAGGACAATAATTAAACATTTTATCAAAAAATAGAAAAGTTTTGAGAGTCAAATCAACCTATGTTAGCCTAAATTGCAGTCCACTGTTGGACATGACCTCTGAAGTTAAACGATCCACGATATTTCAGCTTCATATTAGTTACTGTCCCATTTTGAATGTATCGACCTATTTAAAGTTAATTTTTAAAGTACAGATTACAGCAGCACTAATAAAATTTGAAACCAGAGACACCCTTATTAATATAGAAAGAGGAGGAAGACAAAGCGGCCCTTAGCATTAAACTTATTTATTGCTATTGGAAGACATTCTCCAAAATATAGAATTTATTCAATTATTCGGTTAAGTTTAATGGTTGATTTTAAAGTATCAAGATTACTAATGACGTTACTATACCTATTAGTAACATCTTAGAACTTCGAAAATATGATGACCGAATTAATGAGAGTTCGAATTTAAATTTAACAAAAACAATACAAACCTACAGATAGTTACATACAAAAAAAACATGAAGGGCAATCTTTGGGGTCTGCCGATAGAAGAGAAAACTTGCAAATTGTATAGTCGTGACGGGACGGGACGGTGATGATAACGCGAGTTCCATAATTTTTGTTCATCCCAGAAGTGCTTATTTAGTGCCTAAAGAAGTTATCACTTCAAATTATTTTGGGCTATGTTAATATGAGGAGATCCGTAGGTAGAAGAACCAAGGTTACCGACATAGCGAGCGGATTAGCGAGTTGAAATGGCAGTGGGCGGGGCACATAGCACGGAGTACTGATGACCGATGGGGTCGAAAAGTCCTCGAGTGGAGGCCACGTATCGGCAAGCGCAGCGTAGGACGTCCAACAAGGTGGACAGACGACCTCATTAAGGCCGCGGGAACGCGCTGGATGCGAGCCGCTTCCAACCGGTCCTATTGGAGATCTATAGGGGAGGGTTATGTCCAACCGTGGACTTCCTATGGCTGAAATGATGATGATGATGATGTTAATATCTTGAGGATATAATTTATACGATACTAATTAAATACCAATGTGAGTGTTCGATGTTGAGGTAGTCTGTACGTAAGTTATTAGAAAGTTTTACTGTCATATTGAACATATTTTATACTAGGGTAGTAGCCGACAATGACATAGCTACAGAGTCGATACCAAAGTTTCTAACTAGAAATAGTTTACTGCTACATTATTGAATATTATTGAAACAACAAGTGAAGGTATTTAAATAAAATTTCATACGTAACTAGAAATTTAAATCACGGTAAATGATCACGGTGTCAATGTTTGATCTTGAAAGTTGTGTTACGGGAATAACGTTTTGGACATTCAAGAGGTCGAGACTGAATTTTTAACAGTTTTCTATTACGGAAATTAGCTCTCTGGTAGGAGTCCTCTCTAAATACATCTCATTTAACTTCAAGCCATCAATAAACAGATAAAGCCTACGTTTGTTCGGTTGACTTAAATTTTATGTTTTTAAACTACCAAACACAACTAGGCAGTTTTTTTTCCATGGTCGTGGAAAGCTGCTGAAATTAGCCGGAAAAAATAAATAATTGCAAATAAAAAAAAACACGATAGAATCCTTTAAAAAGTAGTTTTATTTCAATAAATTATATTCGCGTAAATTTCAGACAGTAGCGTGTACGTAACAAAATACTTTTAATCAAAATATTTTATAGTTTCATGTCAGAGTCAAAGTAATAATAAATAAAGCTCGCCTTTGTACAGAAATATCCTTTTGTATTTGTTATTATAATATTTGTGTGTACAATAAAGAATATGAAAAGAAAAGTTTTAACACGACGTATTACTCTTCATAAAATATACAAATAATATGCCTTTTCTTCTTTGCGTACGGAACCCCCTCGGGCTTCACCTCACTTGAGCTCATCGATGAGATGTGTATCTCGCACTCGATTAAAACCGCACGGTTTTGATTCATCTCGTTTTTTTCCGGGGAACCTGGTAGGTGTGTCTAGAGAAGAAATCCTAGAGTCTCCAACCCACCTTGGTCACCAAAAAAACCACCGTTTCCCAGTTTTTGCTCTCTTTTGATTACAAGCCGGTCATGAAATCATAAAATCCTTTTCACTTTATTACATCATGCAATGTGGAACCTAATATCAGCACAGAATAAGTAATAGATGCTTGCGATATATTTTTATTATTCGCTTACTTTCCTCTCTTTATATGAACATAATCCATAATTTAACACGTTATAAATTTTGGGGATGGCCATCATCTCATAAACTTACGGTAAATGAAGGATAGTACCTATGACAACCATAAAACTGTACTTACATTCACTTTATAACTAACTTTATGGCTTCGTAAGATCTTAAATCATGAACACAATGTTAAGTGAATAAGATTATGTAGTAAGACTAGTAAGGTTCATTGGTTATTCAAACTGTTCTGAAAAATGCATTACTATTAAGGAGGTTTCACATTTCTATAAGATTTGAATATAATTATTATTGAGTTATTAATTTTCTCTAATAGATTATATTATCCTTGCTGTGGTTTTTTCAAGCGACTGCACTACAATATGGTGTGTTAGCCTTGCCGATACCGTACTTGCTTGCTCTGTACCGATTTGCTAGTCTCAGAGCATATACCCTTTACATTAGAACTTGTTGTATGAATACAGAATGACTTAACTTAAAATACAAATAATACCTCAATCTCTCAATTAGTAACACCCAATTTATTTGCTACATTTATGTATTACCATAAAACATCTAAAACTCTATTAACCCATTTCAGAGTCCCATCTAAATCAAATTAAATCGTACAAACATCGTCGGCGGATGATTTATTATATTTTTCTCTCAATGACAATTTTATTTACACAGTCATTCTCATTGGAATGTTTTTTTACCTCTATATTTTAGCAGCGAATGGAGATTCTTTGATGTAGAATCTTCCTTGTTCGTGTTCAATTTATTTTACATTCGTGTTACTTACTTCAGTTAAAAATATTATTCCTCTCATACCCTGAATGTCATACTCCGCAACGCTATCTAGGTGTAGTAACCAAGCTATGCTTGTAACAATAATAATGAATATAATTACCTAGACACATTTTCTTTTGTACATACATACACATGTCCTAACCATTAAAACTAGAAATCTGTATTATGCATACATATTATAATTTTCAATGAGCAAGAATCAAACCCATAACCTCTGTCACAGACGGTTCTCCCTTGTTTGGTATAACAACGTTTGGTCGAATGTTACTAATTCGAACAACGTTTGAAAAAATAATTGCTTTGCATAATATCGATTGACATAATTTTCATTTCATCGAATATTTATTTGCGATAACAACGTTTGCGCTATTGATCAAAAAGTATAATACTCATTTCATGTAATGTTCAGTTGTTATTAATATGTATTTCATCGAATATTCAATTGGTATAACTAATGTTAACGTAGTGTAGAAATTTATTCTGGCCCTCGGCGGCCGCTGCCGCGACACGCTCGCTTCGCTCGCTCGCCTCGTGCTTGTTGTGGTCACAGTTCTAACCTAACCTAACCCTGCCAATTTCCGTGATGTAAGAAAACCACTAAGAGTAGGTATGTTTCATGAAAAACAATACAAGTAAAATTGAAAAACTCTCAGTGCAATCGGCAGGGTTAGGTTAGGTTAGAACTGTGACCACAACAAGCACGAGGCGAGCGAGCGAAGCGAGCGTGCCGCGGCAGCGGCCGCCGAGTGCCAGATAAAAAACAAAATATGAAAAAACAATGAAACCACCGTCAGTTTATGGAAAGTAATTAAAGGAAACTAATTATTACTAAACCGAATATATTCGGTATGATCTCTCGACTAAATCATTATTAGTCTAATGAAGCATTAGTTTAAATAAAATTAGTGCAAATGAAAATTCGGTGCAATGATATTATTCCAACTAAATAATTAAGCTAAATAAAATTCTACCAATTAAATATTCGGTCAAATGAATAATTATGTGAAATGACTTTATTGTAACTGAAATTAGTTCAAGTGAAATTCGACCAAACGTTGTTATACCAAACAAGGGAGAACCGTCACAGACAACTCTACCGCCATAAATAAGTAATATGGTACTACACCCAAGGGTTCTCTCAATGAAAAATAACAGCACAGCCCCCCGAGACAAGTGGCAATTCGTTGCTCGGCGTATCATGGAATAGAATGACGAATGTATAGGATTTGACGTTTTTGACATTCGTTAACGCCTGTCATATACGTCAAATCCCATACATTTGGCATTCTGTTCTACCGAACGCCGGCCGACGAATTGCTTGTCTTATCTTGTCTAGAGGGGTGGTACTGCGAAAAATAAATCATGATAAGCTCTTTGCTAATCATCTCATTTGAAAGAGATAGAAGACCGAAGTGGTTAATAGGTATCATTGTATGTCTTTGAAATTAAATGAATCATCAACCAGTTATAATATTAGATATAGCAAAATATAAACCTTTGTTTAACTATCTGATTAATAAGGATTGAAAAATAAGGATGAACCGAGCACAATAATATATCCTTAATTTTCACAAAATGCTTTCTGCATTCGAAAGTAGAACTCACCTCATTTGTTTTAAGCAATAAATTAAGTTCGAGTTATATTGAGAAAGTAAAGGACACCACTTTCAGACAATTAATTATTCTTCAAAGTTTCAACTCTGTTCTTTTTAAAAGTTTCTTAAAGTTATAAAAATTAAAAAAAAACTTTTCAACCTTACCAGCAAGGGAAATATACCTGGAAATTTGAGAATGAAATTACCCTTGGATATCTACATTATAATTGTGAAACTCTAAAGTACCAAAATTTTCAACTATACGATCGAACGAACCCACGGTTATATCAAACATTAAACTCTGAGGCTCCTTAATTATACGTTTGACCGATTCTGATTTTCTTAATATACTCAATAAGGAAAGTTATATTACTTTTGTTCCATTTCACCTCGATCTCTGATTAGCTAGGTATCCAAACGTATAAACGGCATTTTGTGAATTCTCTCTATCCCCAAGCTTTCTTTATTTGAATTTTAGAATTAGAATAAGTATTGGTGGATGTTACTGACGTTGAGTACATTTTAATGGACCGATTACTTGAAGCTCAAATAAAATACAACTCAAGTTAGCTCAGTTGGTACAGTTATTGCCGTGAAAAAGACTTCCGCAGGTTTAAATCCGTCTTGGAAGTTAAATTGGAAGAAAATGTTTCCAATATAAATATAATTGATTTCGTATTTTTTGACACAAGTAATTTCGAATGTTTTCCACCGCGATGCACGATAGTGCGAAAGTGTTCTACATCTATTCACACAATCGTCGAATCTATTCTAGTGCGATGCACATTAGTGTCTACGAAATTTAAAAGTCTAAATATGTATATTATCAACTTAAAAAATAATACCTAATAAGGCGAATAACTTAAATTACATGGAAAAACAATGAAATAAATACATAAATAATAATAATTTATAAGTAATATTAACTTCAAAAGTAGATAAGTACCTAATAGTTATTATTTCGAATGAGAACAGGGACAGAGAGCACTATATATTACCAATTTAGTGTCGTAAGTACATTGTCTCAGCCACAACTAACAAAAGCCCACACAGTACGTGTCAGCTCTAACTGGAAGCCCCAACTATTGTGTGGCTTATTATATGGACTTAGTTTTGCAATAACTAATTCTGTGAACTCGTGACTACGTTGATGACTTTGCACTTTCATTATATTTCTAGTGGTAAATGGGACTTAACGAGAAAAATAGTTTATTTTTTTATTTTAATTCATAGCGTAGTAAGTTTTTGTATAGTTTTAGGTGTATTTCGAATAATTTACACATCGTTAACCTCTGATTTTGTAGTTATTTCTTATTTATACACCTATCTTAATGACAAAATTTTACTATATTTACAATTAATTGCAGGTTCATAAATCACCTTACTATTCGAATAAGCCACCTGGCTGTGTTGAGGTTCGGTATCTCAATATACTAAAAAGATATATTCAGTCTTTTGATGGACATAATCACAACTCATTATGTCTAAAATGCCTCACATGAATCTGTAGAAAGTCCAGATAATGAAATATCCCTTGCACGTTATTTGTCGTTTATTGTTATTGTATCATTATATTTTAGTGTAATATGAAATGAGCCTGTTTACAGAACCAACCTACAGGAAAAAGAAACAAATCAAATTCCCTGAGTCAATATTTGTGTTATTCCTGTTAATTATGCTTTATTTCAGTAAAAATGCGGTTATAACTAACATAATTGCTACATCAAATAAGACGTATGAAGCTATGTAAGATTCTATAATCATAAAAAAAGATATAATATATAGAGAAAATAAATTATCTACCCCGGGAGAAAAGAAAAGAGGCAATTTGTCTCCGTGACCTTGGGTTTTAATCAAGTACGTCTCAATATATACAATTGCTTAAGCTTTGATTAAAACAAAAATATTCATATTGATGCACACTTAAGTTAAACTCGTCTGGCTCCCGAACCATAAAAAACAGACACGTCACAAATGAAATATCTTCACGACTGCTCACTCCAACACGTAGCAGATCGTAAACTGTTAATGAAAGAGCCTATTGCACGTCTGCGTTGTATAACTTGATATCAGAAAAGGATTTCCAATCGACATTCTTTCTTGTTTGCTTAGTTATGTATTTATCACTCTAAGCTAGAGAGCTTATAGTATTTTTTTAACAGCGGCTCCTGGTGAAAAAGCTCATAGTAAAATCAGATCTCAAAGTAAGGTCACGAAAGAAACTATTTTATGTAACGACTTTAACCCAAAATGTGTCAAAATAAGTAAGCTTAACACGTTCACGGACACAAACCATTCTCAAAAATTTGTGATATGACACACAAATTTCCCATACAAAATAGTATCACGTCTGCGGACGGATTGCCACGTTATTCGATTTTGAAAGTGTGTGTTGCGGCAGTAACGGTCAGAGACGTAACCGCCTGTAGACGGACATTCATACCAGGTGAATTCTAAACGTCGTACAGTACTCAAGTTAGCCTCATTTACAGGTTCATAATTTCCATCAGAACCATATTCACCATCTACATCACTATACGGATCCTGATTTTCATTGCTCGAGTCAGAGTCGGAGTCAAACAAACTACGCCGAACGTTAAAAGGTGTGGTATTTTTACCCGACGCCATCTGTAATAAGATTATGCGATTACAATTTGAAAAATAGTAATAATAATAGCATCAGTCAGTATGGCGTGTGTTAGGAAAGGTCTAAGTCCAGCAGCGGACTGCGATATGTTGATTGACTAATTGAATAGCATCAGTTTATAGGTAACATACTTCAATATCGAAAATTGAATTGAATTTTATAATACTTTTTGTCTACGAGTCTATGGTTTTATCAGCACCAAATTCACACAAACATCATTCACTATACATTGAAATAATCGGCAAATAAATATTTCGTAATTATGATCATGAATTATGAGTTAAATAGTACGTACCAGTCACAAAAAATCGCCGCAGTGCACCTCAAGGACGTACAAGTCCTCCCGCTGTGGCGCGGGGCGACTAATCGGTCGAAAGTGTAGGTAGATCGTCCGGCCACAGACGGGGTGTCACAGCACGATGCTCTTCAATGTGTGCGTGACAGAGGTAACTTGTGTGCACGTGCAAGAGTGTTTGATGTGACACTAGCGATCTGTATTACAGCCTAAAATGGCACAGAGTCATATCCTTCCTACAAATATAATGGGAAACTGCCGGCTATGGACGTAGTTCGAGTTTTGACGTATTTTAAATCACCGGCCACAGCCTTATTGCCATATTATGAGGGTACTAACTTACGTCTCTCGACGATGTGTCCGTGAACGTGTTAACACTGTGAACAATAGGATAAGCAAACAATGAGATTGAACAATTGTATTTACACACAGGTATACCTACATTTAAAACAGGTATTTTATTTGTGTCATTTGTGGTGTTACAATACAGAAAATTGTATTATGTATTTAGTATTCTTCAAGAAATATTGTACCTACTCTTCTTCATCATCGAATCAATCAATCAATGGCTCATAAAATTGATTAAATTTTGTCGGTCCAATATTTGGCCAATGTAGTCGTTGTTCCACTCAGGTCCTCGATAGTACAGGTGGAAGGGCACAGCGAGCAAGAGGATAACGGTATGGAACCCCGCAGTCGTAGGGCACTTGTGACTGGTGTAAATAGCCCCATTTTCCAAATTTGTCTTGCAATGGCCAAATTCGGACAAAAAAACGCAGAAACATGGTTGTGGGTGTGTGTTGTTGTGCCTTTTGATCAAAGAGAACTAATGTGCGTAAATAGCATTGGCAAAATTAGTCTGATACTTGGAAATATCACAAGTACATATATATACATGGCCAAATAAATAAGTATACACCTTGATTACACCCTTATTACAATACATGTAAAGTAAAGTTACTTATTTCCTTGGTCGTGTGTAAATCTTTCACAAAGTAAAAACTACTTAAATTAAGTGCACATTTAAATCAAGATCATTATGAAGTCGATTAGTTTCAGAAGTCACGTATTTTTCTCGCAAGTCACGGCTGAAGGATAATCACACAGTTTTTTGTTGAGATTCTGAGTTAGAGTCAGGCTGTAGTATGACCTTTTTTTTGACGGCCTCTGTACCGTGCCGGTAGTGAATGCGGCTGTTAGGCAGGAGGCGTGGGTTCGATCCTCGCTCAGACCAAATATTTGTATGCATAAATTTGGGTAATTGTATTGGTCTGCTTGTGCCTCGAAGAGCACGTTAAGCCGTCAGTCCCGGTTGCCATACTAACATCTGTAACAGTTGTTATTTAGACGAAATGGGGAAATGGCCCACTCTGAAGGATTGATCACAGTGATCACCCGTCTGGTCAGCGGCGTCCATTATAGTAGTAGTAGTAGTAGTGGTAGTAGTAAACCATAATACAGGGTGTATTTTTGAAACGGGGCACCCTGTATATTACAATTAGGCAGTTTGTCGCAGGAGATTATTCTTATTGATTAGGCACTATTTTTCACTAGATATTAAGCATTAATTTACTGCGAACAACCCCCACTACATACTGAATTTTTTTTATTTGCTATTGGAATTTTGAAACATTTGGTGCTAACAAGAAGTGTTGTTATACTCTATATTGCACTCTTACCGTACATCGAGTACCTACCGCCATCTATCCTCCCTTGCTCAAACTAGATGTACAGGTAGAATGAAGGTTTGAGTAAAATCTTGATTATACTGAAATAACTTTAAATAGAGACGAAATTCAAATACAGTTTAAATCGAAAATGATAAACCTATTTTTAATTTTTGAAAGTATTATTAAAGGACTTACATACTGTGTCATAAATAGTCATAATCTACAAGTATTTAGTGGTTTCCTTGTACAGTTTGATAACTTTTTTGTAGTACCTAGCTACTTTTACTACATTAATAGAAATCTAAAAGATATTATTCTGCCCTATAAAATACATGGTTAACCTATAAAATTGTCGTTTACTAATACAACGAAGAGAAGTTTCTCAGGAACTTTGTAAGGTTGGTGCAAAGGAAGTGATAAGTCTAGCTTACTTTCAACGCCCATGATTTGAAGTAAACATGTTCGTAAACATGTTCGAAAACATACAAAGAGAAAGCCACACGGAAATTTTACATTAACTCATTTCTTCGTATAGAGATCCGATTCTCAGCACTCCATGGATTCACCGTGCGGTCACCAGGTCCATAGCGTGATACAGAGAGGAACACCGTGACGGCGACTGGTACTTGCGACCCAGATGTAGGTTTAGGGTGGCCACCTTGTGATGCATCAGCGCTTACCTCCACCGTCAGTAGTGTCCCCCCCCCCCCCCTCCCCTACCTATCCAAATTTGGTAAGATCCTATCAATGCCGCTTTTGTTATTCGATTTAGTAAAGAGCTTACTATTTTTTTAAACCCACTTAAATTTCTTTCTCGTGAATCTTGGCACAGTATCAAATAAACACGGTGAAAGGTTTTATCATGACATATTACTCGTAAAGGGGTGTTTTCCGGGAAATGATCTGAAGCAATGTTTGCTTTCTGTTTTTCGATTCACTGCAAAACAATAAAAATATCGGATACATTCAAATGCTAACAAACATGGTACATACATATCTCGTTAACTCTTATTCTTATAACAGTGTAAAAGTAATGTAAATTAGGAAAAGGATAACATTAAGTAATGTAATTGAATTGTTTTAATCATTTTTGATGTCTCACGGTATAAGTCACCCTAGTCCAAAATCTTGATATAGTTGTTCATACTATGAACCTCAGAACTCGAAAAGTGTCATGGGGCAATTTAAACCGTAAGTCGTGCAAACTAATTGCTTTAAAAATTATCCCATGAATCCTAGCCCCCCCTCCCCCTTGTAAAATCTGCAGCTATGAGACTAAAAAGCAGTGCTATGATTCAATTATAGTAAAATGTAATTTAGAACGTCTTGATTACACCAACGTTATCACAAACTGGACATGGAACCTTTTTACGACCCACGACGGTGGCTAATGTGCGCGCTGGACATTTACTGGCTATTAATGATGATGAATGGGTCTAAAAAGTTTATAGCATCTCTAAGTGCACACGAGGTTAACACTGTGGCAAATCAGTGCTTGAGAAGTGAGAATTTTGATATCGCAGGTTCAATTTCCGGTTCAAATTTCCAATCCACCTATTTTAGCCTCCTTTATACCTATCCCTTTTTCTATTCTACTAAGGTGAAAAATAAGGGTTCTTCAAGAAGGGTATTCGAAGGTTTCTTCAGATTCATCAGCACGAGTGTAACGCCCCTGGTGTTGCATACGTCCAAAGGTCTCGGTAACCACTTTTCATAAGGTAGGCCGTGTGCTTGTCTGCCACCTAAGTGGTATAAGAAATATGCTTATGGGTCGTTGTCTGATAGATAGTAAGGTTTTTAGGTGATAAGACTATTGAGTGGTGACTCGTGAAGAGGTGTCTTGCATGATGTGAACTTCTCCAACTTTCGGAGTAAGTTTGTATACCTCATGCTTAGTTACTATTATCAACAGGACGCCAATATCCCGGTTACACCCAAAGTTGCACTTTAAAGCCCGGAGTCCACTCTCCTATTCATATTTAGTTTACCTTTGTTTTTATTTGAATAACTGCATCCAATTTCACAAACCGCGAAGGAAAGCATTAGCCAAACCCTTGTCGGATAAGGTTGACTTTGGTCCTATAAGTTTCTGCAGAGCTACATAAACCCAATATCTACGGCCATGAGTTTTATCCAGATGATAAAAACAATAAATCACATGTTCACCTTGTTAAGCACCTTACAATCTCCGTAAAACACAAAAATCCACCGCGAATATTCACAGTTTATCGAGAGTGTTATTTCTCGCCATTTTACGCTACGCACATGTAAGTTATGATTTGGCACGTGTTATTTATTTATAGACGTGCGTTCGTTACAAATAAATATGTATAGTACAAACAAGTTACTTGATACTTTCGTAACATTATTCAGAACCTTCCCAAGTTTAGACTATAAATAGAAATAATTTAACAAGCGTTTTGTTTTTTAACTAAGTAATTAAGTTAGACGAGAGAAAAGTGTACGTAAAAATATAGACTTTTTGGTGGCACAGGAAATTACTATTTGGGGTAACTTTTAATCCGTTTGAGTCTGTAATTGGAAGTGGACTTGATACTGCTCTGGACATCGTTTGAATTGAAATTAGCAGATTATTTAAATATATACCCTATCTACTACCACAAGTTCGAAAGTTTAGTTTATTACTAATGGCAATTGTGTTAATTTCTGTTATATAGCCGGTCAACCAGCAATATATAGGTAGCCAGAGCTCACTGGAGAGATTTTGTGCTGTTAGTGGGAAGACCAAAGGCTTGTCTTGCTTGTCTTCTACGCCAGCAGCACAGAATCTCTTCATTCTTAAAGAGTCGGCAGCACGAGTGTGACTTGACCGGTGTTGCACTCGTCCATAGGCCACAGTTACCACTTTCCATCAGGTAGGCTGTGTGCTAGTCTGCGGCCTTAGTAGTATAAAAAAATCCATCTTATTAAGTGCAAAATATTCTTAAAAGATGTTAAAAACATTGTTCGTAACTTAGGTTCGCTGTAGTATTTTCGTAACATTGCCATTTTGGTGAGGTCGTCGAGTAAGTTTGAGAGAAGGCTTACGACTTTGTAGCTGCGGACGTGGTGCGAATGGTGAAAGAAGGGCTTCAAAAATAAATGAGCTCTTGTATCTGTTAGAGGCTATAACACATTTCTATGCACTATGGACACGTAGTTAGTTAATTCTGGTCCCAGTAGTCCCTTCAAAGGAACTACTGGGAATAAACGATATTTTAGCAGATTCATTTTTAATTTATAAAAATCTTTATATTATACCATCGTGACTTCTGGTCCCAGTAGTCCCTTCAAAGGAACTACTGGGAATTAACGATATTTTAGCAGATTCATTTTTAATTTATAAAAATCTTTATATTATACCATCGTGACTTCTGGTCCCAGTAGTCCCTTCAAAGGAACTACTGGGAATAAACGATATTTTAGCAGATTCATTTTTAATTTATAAAAATCTTTATATTATACCATCGTGACTCTACCTGCGTGAATTACTGATGCCGTTCTCGCAACTATCGAAAAGCTATTTTTACGTAAACGTATCACATGTGTTTTTCCAGACTATAATTTCATCCAGATCCTTTTAACCGATTCTGCATCAAAGACCAAATAATCATCCCTCCATCTTTACGGACTTTCACATTTATAGAAGGGTTTTAGTTACATGAGAAGTGGAAGCATGAGTAAGTTAATTTCATGCATAGCCATACATTTCATATTGTGTAGCGATTCGGGCTTGCATATTGTTAGCCATCTAGACTGCATCAATGCAGTCTGGAAACTGGAAAACAAGGAAGTGAATACAATATGGGGGATCAGGAAGGACATTAGAAGGTTTTTATTGAGACGGCAGCGTGCATCGCGAGTAACGCCGCCGGTGTTCTCATTAGGTGCTTGTTTGCCTATTATAGTCATATACATTATATCACAAACGAATTATACAACACAACTGACTACAAAAACTCACTGCTCAACTTAGACAAAAGCAGCCGCAAGCTCAGTAAAATAAAGCCAATTCGTGACACGTACCGATTTCTATTGGTATAAGTAATCCTTGGTGGGATTTACATGCATACCTACTAAAGAAACAAATGGGGCCTATAACAATATATCACCACCCTAACGACATAGAGTACAAACGGACTGTGTTTTGAGCGAATTGCTATATAAGCAAACGTTTAGCACTTTAACAATATCAAGGAAAAGGGAGGAAATATAAAATAAATACGTTCACATGTTTTGTGTACGCTGGAGTTGCTTAGATTCTAATTCCAATTCAATGCTTTGGCGTTTGGAAATCAAGTTACCTTTTTGTACGTGCTGTGCTAGTACTACCAAAGTGTGATGACGTAAAGAGAAATGTATTACTGGTAATATATTATTGAAAAATTTAGTATAAGAAAAATATGTAGTTGTGAATTCATATTTGAATTTGGAATCTTCAGATTGGGAAAGTATCTCTGCCTTACATAAAATCATGGTCATTTTGAGCTTTCGTATTTCAAATTATTTAAATGAAGTGAGTATGCAACCGCATAAAAAATAAACGTAAAATAAGAGCTGATTGCTTCTGCGGAGCTTTGGAGATTCTAGTTATTGCAGGAAATATACACAAGTTTTGCTGACGGTTATTTTTCTAGTTGCGTTAATTATATTTATTTTTAATGTACGAACAATTTTTTACTAGGTATTGATTATGAAAAATGTTTTGAATAAATTAAAAATAGTTTTCCATTTTGTTCCTATCATTTCAAGCAATACGTTTTGGAAGTGATCAAATTAAAGTTCAATTTCAACGTGAGTCTAATAATTTCTAATATTAGCGTTTTCTTTATTTATTTTTGGTGCAACACTATGTTGTATCAAAAAAATGAGTATAAAGTATAATTACTGTTATTTTTATGGCATATTTTAGAACCATTTTCATATTATGACTACGAATAAAGATGCGGATAAAATGGTAAATAAAAACTATAGCTGCACCCATAGTTGAACAGCAGAAGTTTATAATTTTCAGTGTCCAAAGAAAAGACTTCAAACTAATTTACGATCTAGCTGCTTAAATTTTACACCGTTTAATAAAACCTTTGCATTAAATAAGGCTAACAGTGTGAGTATGAGATATTTAAAAGGCTTCTGCAACTATAATTATTCTAATAGTAGTGCAGTATTTTTACCCTCTAAAGAACCTATTTAAAAATTCACTGAGAAAATAAACGTGTCAAACAGACACATGAAAATATTTTTCCTAGAAACTAACAATTCAAAGACAAATATTGTTCAAACCCATTTGTAATAGAACTCGTAACAGTGACAAAAATGCGCATAAATTGCGACTAGCCGCTAACCCACTGCGAGGATTCCAATAAACCATTCTCACAGTTCACTTTTGTAACTCGGACAGAATGTCAAACAGCTAATATAGAATGTTTATTTTGCTTCTTTCTTTCATTCATACTGTCTCTGTGTTATTCTCACACATAATTTGAATACCTACTGCGGAAAATATGTGACAACCGGAGGTTTTGTTTAAATGAAAATACAGATACTGAAATGTTAGTGGTCTAATGACAAGATTCGTTAGTTTACAAAAGGCTTGTGATAAAGCAAACTTGAAGCAGTTGTGGGAGATTCAGACATAGGCCTCTCCCAATGTAGGGAGACTTAGGCCTTCTTTGGCAGGGATATTGTCTGTTTTTTTCCGTTAGTCGCTTTTTATGACACCCTTCGGATGAGATGGGGTGGTGATACTTGCGTTATGTGCTATGGACGGTTATGTCACATATGATACATAATTATATGTTATGATCAATAAACACCTTTATAGTAACTTTAGGACAGAGAAATTAGAATTATAATAATAATAATTTGTGTTGAATACGGAACCCTAAAAAGTTCTGGAACCCATTCTTGTTAGCGTTGCCAGTGTTTTAAATTAGAACAAACCTGTTTTTTAAAGAAGAAACTCTTAATTTTTCCAGTCTTTAAAAGTACTTTTACGTACTTTTAGTACGGACTGCAACATCAGACTAAAAAGACAAGTTGTTCCGTCAGGAATATAACTTTGCCGTGGCGGCCCTGTGCCATGCCGACAGTGAGCGCCGGCCCTAAGAAAGTTAAAAAAAACCACGAAGGCTAAGGTGGGAGCTCCACTCCGCTCCACTCCGCTCAGCTCCGCTCAGCTCCGCTCAGCTCCCGCCTTCGTGGTTATTTTTTTTTTTATAACCACCCAAAAATTTAACTTTCGGGATTTTGTACTTCGAGATTTTGTACTTTCGGTATATTATACTTTTTGTACCTATTTTGAACATTCGGTCAAACGAATATTCAGGATTTTGAATTTCGGTCTTTCGTACGTCGGGATTTTGATAAACCTTACAAATTGACATTATAATGTACATTATGATACCTAATACTTTCTAATACTTATTTGAAGTTTGACTATTCAAACCCCGATTTCATTGAATCGAGTTTTGAAGTTAGCCTGACCAAATTAGTTTCTCCTAGGTTTGACGAAAATTCTTAGTCAGAGGCCGATTGTTTGGGCTTTGACTAAGACTTCAAATCAGACCTGAGGTTTGACTAGTCAAACCTAGGAGCGCCGGAGCTTTGAGGATTAACTATAACATATATACAAAAAGATGATGAAGATATACACGCAGGTGACTTCTGTAGGTCACAATCATCATTCATCATCATTTCAGCCATAGGAAGTCCACTGCTGGACATAGGCCTCCCCTATAGATCTCCAATAAGACCGGTTGGAAGCGGCTCGCATCCAGCGCGTTCCCGCGGCCTTGATAAGGTCGTCTGTCCACCTTGTGAGTGGATGTCCTACGCTGCGTTGGCCGATACGTGGCCTCCACTCGAGAACTTTTCGACCCCATCGGTCATCAGTCCTCCGAGCTAGTAGGTCACAATTTATGTTCAGTATGATACCGAAGGTGACCGCATACGACAACTACAGACGCACGCAGCAGATACGCGTAATTCACTGCTGCTTCTCTCTCTTCTTTATCCGTATCGCATTTAAACAAGTTATAGGTACGCTCTATCTGCTGCATGCATCTGCAGTTCTGTTGTTGTATGAGGTTGTCTTCAAAATCATACCTTAACCTTCTTGCATCATGTGGCTACGGTACCTACTTACGTGCACATACTTACCCCTTTCCTTCTTCAGAGAAGAGAAAGACGACAGCCCACCATCTGTTTCTGACTTTACTAATTTCACTTCCACCTCCATTCAATCTTCCGTTCATGCTCATTAGTTTCGAACAAAGCAGTATATTTATTTGCCTTTATAGAAGCATTTAAACTTTTATCTCAAATATAATTGGCGGCAAAAATTTAGGTAAGATACCTACACAACAATATCAACTCAACTCTAAAAAAATCGGAAACAAACTACTTCCTTCGCGGTAATATATTATACTAGCTTCCGCTCGCGTGGATGTCGGTTATCGCGACCAAATATAGCCTATGTCCTTTCTCAAGGTCTAATCTACCCCTATACCAAATTTCATCAAAATCGGTTCAGTGGTTTGGGCGTGAAAGCGAGACAGACAGACAGACAGAGTTACTTTCACATTTATAATATTAGTAGGGATGTGTTGTTGATTTTTTTTAGTTTTTTTTATTTTGTTAATTAAACTAGAAAAAAAGTTAAATTCAGCAAGACTTAACGACACACTACAAAGTGAGCTCAATCTGCGTAAATTATTAATAATATATCGCGATAGAATCCGTTAAAAAGTAGGTAGTTTTATTTCAATGAGTAAGATTCGCGTAAGTCTGACAGTTTCATCTAAAAAGTTTATCCTCAAGCCAAGGATCTCTTCTGGGTAAAACAGCTCGGCGTACAATCAATCAACAGGAACTTTTGTCAAGAATTCTTATAACGGTAATTGACCCACAAATACCGCGCCCATGCACACCCATCCTAACCTTCTTATACCCACCGGCACGGAAATAAAATTAAATCTAAATTCATTCGTTGCCACAACACGTATGCCTTGAGGGAACAATCGAACCGCGTTTATTTTGTCTTGCAATCTACATTTTCTAAAACCAGCTTTCATTTAATCGACTTTTACGACTTGTAGAATGGTTAGCTGTTTAAGATAAGCATAGAAGACTGGTATTTCCTCGGATATACGTTTATTTAAAGTTCCAACTGTAGGTAATAATGCGGGTGACATTTTCTGTGGGAAGTTCGTACTTCACTATCAGATTTTCACTTACTGCAATTGTAAATTACCTATACGCTAGGTACTATTAAAATCTTCTTGCTTAGATCATAACTGACTAATAATATAATTCATAGTTTTTATAATGGTTCGGGACTTTTCGCGATTAATTTAGGGAGCATAGTTTTGCCGACGTGACTTATCGAGTCAAGTCATGACCACGGGGCCTGCAATGCATCCGAAACGTCGGCAAAAGTAAGTTGCTTAAGGTGATTATATACGCGAATGACTTTGACCATACAAATGCTCAAGGTCATTCGCTCGTTTTTCAGCCGTAAAAATCAGTAAAACTAATTTTAATTGATAATTTTATATGGGACGATTACAAACTAAGAAGGTCACGTCATGCTAATACACTAATTTAACATATATCTGAAATTTTAGATTATTTGGATACATATTGTAGAAAATATTTGGTTTCATAAGAAAGAGTAAAGTGATGTTCAGAGCCTCTTTTCAACTATTTCCTCATTTTTTATTGAATTTATGAAAAGGTGAAGTTACTCCGTATATCCTGTTGTATGCAGGGATGTAAATTCCAGACTTTTAGGTTTTATAGTTAAAAAGAAAAACGGTTTCGAAAATACCGATTTTTCGATGCTAATCTGATTTCGGGCCTTAAGTTAATCGCGAAAAGTCCTGAATCACTACAAAAACTTTATCACGATAGTTTAAATATACGTAATAATTACAAGACTAAATCAGAAGTCGTAGGTTCCATTCCTTCTCAGTATAAAAACCATTGGTCTGAGTGCTGCAACGCTTACCTAATTAGATTATTTACATATGAAAATTTATTGGAGTCGCAATTTCTCTTGTTTCAATTATGAACAAAAGAGTAATCCAGTTTGCAAAATAGTATTATTTATTCACCCAGCAAAAAAAAACATCCGGTGATTTATCTGCACCTTTAAATTAGACTAATGATCTAATTAACTTACGGGAACTCATCAGAATTCATTAAGTCGGCAAAATAATAATAGGACTTATGCCACAGATTACCTAATAGTTGGAACTTATGCACCCAGGTAGGTATCCGTCGTTCACGCAGGTATATTAAGTGCACTCGTTAATTTAATGTCCTAGTGTTTGGTCCCCTTATAACCTCTTGTTTGGTGTAGTTAAAAATAAAAGAACACCGGTAAAACAAATTATTAGGGAGGTAGGATACGACGGTATATCCGTCCCAACCGAGAAGTCCGACTGGGGAAGTACCTCCGCCCTACAGAAGACCGCGGCTTAATAACCTCTTGTTGTGCTTCCGACGGTGAGTAGGGTAGCCAGAGCTCACTGGGGAGATTTTGTGCTGTCAGTAGTAAAACCAAAGGCTTTGACCTACTTATCTTTTGCGCTGACGGCACAGAATCTCTCTGTTCTTACAGGGTCAACAGCACGAGTGTGACTCTCTGGGTTTTGCACTCGCCCATAGGCCACGATAACCTCTTACCATCAGGAGGGCCGTGTGCTTGTCTGCGACTTAAGTAGCACAAAAAAAATAACATGAACAAAAATAAATGTACGTACCTACCGTTATTTATATTTACACCAATTAAGTTAAAAACTAGCTGACATATTATTTCAATGTAATTATAATATACTTACGCTCAACCTGCAAAAAGAAATTACATTATGATGAATATTCGAACTGAAGTTTATTAACGCCATCTAGCGACATTCAAGTGAACTAATCCGACCTGTGTAGTCGTAATAAAGTTTCGCCGCACGACTGACTTTATGTAGATTGTTGTCCGTCCCAAGAAAAAGGAAACTACACTATTTTTCTTATTTTTTATTTATTGTGATTTACGATTGCGTTCGAGTTCTTTGGATAAAGAACTTTATTACTAAGGATACCATTTCCTCATTAATGAGAAACTTCATCATCGAGGGAACTTCGTTGTCAATTCTTTTATGAACATGTTATTATAACAAATACAAGCTAGCACCCGTGGCTCCACCCGTGTGGAAATAATGTTTCCGACCCCGTATGCCATGAGAACCTATTCTAAAGATAAAAAGAAGTATACTTACCTATATGGTATAATTTTTCGCTCTACTATAATTTCATCCAGATCTGTTCAGCCATTAGAGCGTCATTGAATAACAAACATCCAAATATCTTTACAAACATTCAAATTTATGATATTAGCATGATTAAAAGAACTTGACTCTGAGTAGATATTCTCATATCCTACACACACGTTCCAATCCAAAACATGACCAGAGGTAACTTATCCAATAAATTAATAATAACGAAATTATTCCTCACACTTGTTCGTCGCATAATCAATGAGATTTATTGAACTGATTATGACAGAAACTAACGTTTAACTATTGATACGACGCTCAAGTAGTGAGCTCTCAGGATTACAGTTGTAAAACTATGCAAATCGAGGCTCAGGACCCAAGTCAATCCGCAAACTAAATCAAATTCTTACCCTCATAAAAATATGATGGTAATAAAAATTTTCAATCAATATTGTATTTTAATATTCAATTTAATAATATGGCATAGTATTTACTGTACTGTACCGATAAAGAACCTAAAATAATTTCATATTCTTCCGCACAGTGAGGTATGAAATGAACTTTATTCTGTGCACGCTTCAGCTGTGGTACAATCTTCCTGCTGTAGTTTCCCAAGCGACTACAATATGGGGTTCTTCAAGAAGGGCATCAAAAGTTTCTTTTAGTCAGCACGAGGGTGACACCCCTGGTAATGCACACGTCTATAGGCTACGGTAACCACTTCCCATGCCTTCAGGTGGTATAAAAAACTAAGTAATTTAATTCAGCTGATTAAAGGAGGTTATGTATAATGCACTAACGCTATAAAAATATTTTCTTTTTTCTAGGGCAAACTACAGTGCTATCTGGACTCAAAAGAGGAAATATAGCATAGGCCCTGCGCAGACGGCACACTTTTTGTGCGATCGAGTCTGCGGCGCACAAAAAGTCTGCATGGCGCGCAAAAAGTCGGTCGCGGATTTTTCACAGACTCAACGCACACGACGCACATCTTCGATCATTTTGTCGGCAGAGCTGTAGGGACGTAGACGCTATGGAAATCGTGCAGAGATCGCGAAGTATTATTTTGTACATGAAGTACAGAAAAAGAAGAAGAAATAGAGAATTTTGGGTACATCCTATACTTTCGAAAAGATTACTGAAGGGACAGTTCCTCCCCTAGCAAATGCAGATTGCCGACTAAAGTGTGCGCCGTCTGCGTTAGCGCGCGTTGAAGCAAACGTTCAATTTTTTTCACACACTATTTGTGCGGAGCGGCGCGCCACGGCGCGGTGCGGTCTGCCCGAATTACACGGATTTTTTGTGCGCCGGACTTTTTGCGCGTCGTGTGCGTTACTGCTTATAATTGCATAGGTTCTATTTTCACAGACTAAAAAGTGCGTCACGGATAGTCTGTCGTCTGCGCAGGGCTAGTACATGGGTTCTAAAATGCAAATTAATATACCTTTTACCAAGGTGAAGACACTCTTTAACGTCTAGCTCAGTTTGGAGAAATGAATAAGAATTTAAGTAACTAATTTAGAACTCCCATTAGTTGTAAGTAAAGTAGATAAGTACTTTAGTAGATAGTTAAGTGCCTAGTTATCTTAACTTTAGATCTCATCGATTGAATGCTATTGAAATAATGTTGATCGTAATAAATATTTCTTTAAAATATAAGAACTTTGATTCTTTAACTATAAATGCTATAAGGTTTAAATAAAACAATCTTATTTATGACCTTTACCCCTAAAATTATTTACCCGACTGCTTAAATTTATTGTCGTAATCTATTTTTTATTTTTCATATGCATAACTTAGTCGCTGTTCGGCCTACCATTATCCCTCTCCCCTATTTAACTTCTTGAGTGATAGCCACCAAAATCTCCCCTTAATTTCCATGAATAATGACATCAACCACGCGACCATTACATCGCATTTTAACAAGAAAAAATATCGCATAACTGCGGTTAATGACTCCCCCATTATTTTTTTTTGTTGTACATCTTTGTGGCGTTGCTGTCAAATAAAACACAGATTTTCCACATTTTTATTTAAAAAAGTTATAAAAGGATTTACATTATACTAAATGTGGGACGAAATTTTATAAATGAAGCTTCATTGTTTATATAAATAGTTTTATCTATATTTAGACATTGTAGAGGATAATAAAATATAAAATATTATGACCAATAACAGATGGGATTGAATTCTAAACTTGAAATACGAATGTGCTGAATAGATCATATACAAAGGTAGATAAGTGATTCCCTAACGAGCGTGACAGATATACCGAATATGTAAAGAGTAAGAGTATTGCAGAGCAATAGAGATCCTTAAATGCATCATTTAACTATGTATTTAAAATGACATAAATCAACTCATCCCATAGTCTTTAACCGTTCAACGATATAACACTCATTTATATACACAACCCTTAACTTCTCAAGTTTTAAAATTCGTTGTAAAGTCATTTAAGATTGCACTAGAAACAGTAGGCTCTGGAGACCTCATTTCTGCCTCCATCTTCTTGATGTCAGCCATAGTAATAATTATTGGAGGGCGCTCCTAAACTTCTTGGACTAATCATAACATTTGGCTCCATTTCTTCCTCGTTACTCCTGCTTCTTGTAAATCTTGGGACCATAACCTGATCTCTCGTATGTGAAGGCACATAATCTACGTTACCATACATACTAGCTTCTACTGTAGAAGGATATATCGTACATAAAGGTTTCATAGCTCGTAGAGTTCCTCTACTGCCAGGAATGTTTTTGTATAGGATCATATCTGGATGAAGAGGATCGTGATACGTTCCCGAGATATGACTTATATCTGCATCATTGTCAATGTCAGAAAAGGCATCGCTATAAACATTGGGTGCTTCAGTGGTGTACATGTCGCCATTTTTTGAGTTTTCATGAATTCTTTTACTTAGATAACACCGAACACCGATAATAATTCCGATAATAAAAATGAAGCCCAATATTCCGATCCCCACATACAACAGAAGTGCCGAAGTATGGTGATGTGATTCTGTAAGAAAAATAAAAGATAACGCTATCATAAAGTTTATGAATATAGAACAATTATTTACGCAGGTTAGATAATTTATAATTTTACTTTTGGATCACTCTTTTATTTTATTGTAAGGTTAAGAGTTATACTAGTAATATGATCGCATAAGGGGTATACTATTATGCGGCCTCATTGAGACTATCGGGGTGCAAGTCAATCTCACTTAAAAGCCAGATGGACGAAGACCTTGTGCAGGCTTTCCGCTCGAAGATGGAAGGTCAGGCTTTAGTCACTCCTATACCTAAATATCATATAAGTCAAACCAAAAGGGGAAGGAGTAAACAGACCTCAGGCGGAGTCTTATAGCATAAGCGACCGGCAATATCGTTAAAATGATGAAAATGATGAATACTGAATAACAAACGTGATAAATACCTGGTATACGTTCAGTTATTGCCACTGTATTTTGAGTTTCGTGTACAGTTGTTTCTTCGATGTTGGGGCGAGTGGGGGGTGGGTTGTCTTCAAGAGGTGGTAGCTGTGCCTGATCAGTGTAAAGCTCTCTGTACTTTTCCCCTTCTTCTTCTATCAACATAATTTCAACTTATACTTACTACACTATTTTTTTATCATGAGGTATATAATTGTAACTTTGTATCTTACCTGACTCGTCGAAATACGACTCGTTATTGTTATTAATTACACCACTTGTCTCATCTCTCTCAGCAGGACTCTCGTATTTTTCTGAGAGAATGCCAAATGGAACTGTAATAAAAATAGCTTTAAACTCATTGACATTCAACTATATTATATATTAAATTAAGTATTGAGAATACTATTCTAATGTTACTATTAGTATTACCTATTCGTATAAAAGAGATAAACTATAAGTAAGCAGGTACATAAAGCATATTCAATCGTCAATTTCAGAAATGATATAATTATCTAGGTTCCTATGTTTCAATAATACTTAATAATTGTTTAAGCGGAGACTGGTCTCCAAGGTGAGAGCCTCGGATGCGACCAAGACTAACCTAAAGATGATGAGTTTAAAACATTTTATGAAACTCAAACACTTTAGTCTGAAACAGTAAATGCGATGGTGACATTAATGTGATCACATCTTCATACTTTGCAACGAACAATGGAGCAAAGAGCAAAGTTCCAAGGTAAAATAGAGATTTGTATTGTTGGAAGTTGCAAAATGCACAGGAATGGCGTAGTTGGGAACTTGAATTACTTGTATAATAACAGGAACGACGCGTCTTGGTGTTGCTTTATTTCTCTTTCTTCTTCTATGTTAGTTTAATGCCATGTTATGCTAAACTTGCAATCATTAAGAACGACCAACATATATACTCGTATAATACGAGTATATGCATACAAATGATTGGTTAAAACGGGAATTAATTTTGAGACTCTTATAATTTCATCTAACTTTTTTTTTTAATTTTTCATAACAATCCTAGGCATTTGGTACTTTCGAACATAAATTTTACGGACACAAAATATATCAGAATCTCAAAATACTCTTACAATTAAATACACGTGAATATCAAATCCGTGCATTCTTAATTTTACTTATTTAGAATTCAACTTGAATTTGAAGTAGGTACCTAAGCAATGACTACGTTCACCTTGCCACTATTTCCATTAGATCTTAATTAACACAGCAATTATTTCAGTTTTCTCTAGTATTATATAATCTGCGTTAATAGTAAATCGTACAACAATGTGTCTAAAACGCCTTTTAAAATTTCGAAATTTCCTGAATGTGAATATTCTGAATGTGACGAAAGGTGCCATCTAGTGAGACTTGTAAGAATCACTCTAACCAGCACCTACTATGGTTTGGGTGTATAGCTGCAATTATAAGAATATAAGCTAGAATTGTTGGACTACTTAATTTGAACTTACCACAGGCATATGCAACTTTTAGATAAGGTTTCGAGTTTAATGGACACGAAGAATTAAAAGTTCTGTTGTTAGCAACAATATAGCAGCGACGTTTCCCGGTGCAATGTTGAATAACTGTCTGCACTGCATGTGGATCTGTGCAGGCTAAAAGGAAAATACATTATGTAATGTAAGAATAATAAAAATAACTTATTTGTAGGTGTAGTATGTGATGTTAATAATAAGTAACATAATTGATTGATTGATTCTGAGATAGAGGAAACTCTTGTATCATTCTGTTTACCATTCGCAGAATAACACTTATTTATTAAAACAATTTCAAGTCTTATTCTGTATAATATCTGTTCTAGAAGTAGTGTATTTCATTTTAAATTGGAGAAGAACAAAGAAGAAAAAGTTTTTTATTCTGTACAAAAATACTGATATAGGTACAAAGTTTCGCACACATCCATACAGAATAACGGCCGCCTTTTAGCTTAATGTTGTCCGCATTTTAGTGCCAGAAAGTAGACAGCGCTGGTATTCAGAGGCGGCCAATTTAAGCAAGAATTTATTAAGAAAAAGAGAAAAAAGTAAATTTGAAATAATAATAAAGGACTCCCAAACACTATAACAGAGATTATTAAAAAAAGAACAATTAAATAAATAAACAAGACTCCGCACTACTCAACACATGAATCAATATACACGATAATTATTAAAAAAATATTTTTTTCACAAACAAACAATAATAAGTGCAAAACAGAATAGTAATCATAAACACAGCCTATGGGTAGTCTGTGGGTAGTCTGTGGTTCTCTCATCTACCATCGCTGGATGTCAATGGTAGACGCGAGACGTCACACACCGCTCGGCTATCAGCTATATTCATCTATGGTCAGCTATAGCAACAATTACTTCAATTACTAGCTAATTGAAATACTTTAATAGTTTTCGAGGAAAAGCATCCAATTTATATTGTAACCTAACCGTCCCACGCCTATAACGTTTATTCCTAAAACAGAAAAATTAACTTCATTGACAAATTAATTGATGAAATAATTCTTAATAATAACCTTAATTATCATACTAGAAAGTACTTGAATAACAAAATCAATAATTGTTTTAATTGTCTATTTTTTAATAAATTTTACATTAAAATATTACTGACAAATCAACCCACAAATTGTATTGTCTATATTGCCTTCTTTTATATTATTTTTGCAGTAGTGACATAATAATATTCATTACTAGCTATGAGAAAAATATAACCTAACACATAACGGTCATGTTTTGAATTTTGTCCAAACAAGAATCTACTTGAAAATTTATTACTCACATGTCACCTACATTTCCAAGCTATTCGTTGTTTTTACAGGAAAAAGAAACTAATTCACGGAGCATTTCATACCGCCCCACATCGGACTAGCTAGAGATAATACAAAAAATACTCATTCCTTTTTTAAGGATTGCAACCGTTCTACTTATTTATTTTTTGTCAGAAGTAAATGTTACAATGCGGAACAACACATGAAAATAGTATGTCATGAACATACAAAATACGCACTGGTGGGCACACCTTGGCATATTAACACAAAAGTTTAATAGTAGTAAATTGGCGAGTATGTGCCGCTGACACGCGACAGTTTTCTTTGAAAATATATTATACAGTATCACGCTGTAGTGGATATTAAAATTTAGGTAGTAAATTGTTTTACAAAACTTCGCAAGGTTCGTAAATGAGTACTAAAACAAATATGAATCTATATTTGCTTACGAATAAAGTAGTATGTTAATTCTGTAAACTGATTCAAACTAAAATATAATGTAAACTCGATAATAATATTTTACTAATCTCAGCAGATTACTTATAGAACGGCTGATATTTTGCGAAGAAAGTTGCTGAACAGGTGCTTTCATGGATACTGAATAAATAACTCACTTGGTTCATGTGAGATTTCGCTATTTTTTGCGATGAAAGTGCTGCGTTGTGAGAGTTATGTTTTTGGGCATTGTTTTTAAAGTCAACCAACAACAACGACTTAAATAACTACTAAAGTAAATAAAAAGTATTCATTTAACGCACAAGAAATGATTAAATACCTACCGTCGGTTTGTTAGTTCACCTTCCGAAAACGTGGCCTCATTTAGTTTTTGTCTCCTAAATTACTGAAGACTTGAGACTACTTTCTTCAGTCGTATTTTTTGTTCCGATTATATTCGCTGCTACCTTTAAATAGTCTAATACTCTCGCAGGTTGTTGAAGGACATTACGTAGCATTTTCCGTAGGTAAATTCAAAATGGGAGAAGAAAATTGAAACTGGGAACTGGGACCGTGTTCGATTAGGGACCCTTACCTACTACGTACTTTTTACCGCTAAGACTTGCTTACCTGTACGTACACAGTTCCGAGGGGGAAAAGTCTTAGAACTTTAAATCTTCACATTTCAGGAAGTAGAAGACTTAGTTTTTTTTTCGTAATAATATCTCTACTCAATTTGTTATTCTGTGATATAACAAATTGAGTAACAAATTGATATACTGAAAATAGCACCTGAAGTGGTACTTCGACTCATCGAACTACATATTGTGAGCATTGTGCCGCAGATGTGATCAATTTCGTACTGGTAAATAATATATTATATTGAATAGTAAATATTTCTGTTTTTCTCGGAATGTCTACCAGTAACAGAATAAACAAAAAATCTGAAAGCAATTTATTCAGAATTGGTTTCTGAGCTTATTCCCATGATGGTATATAAAAATATAAGAACAACGCGTCATAACAAGTTATTAAACTCTTTCATTTTAGATAATTTAAAGAAAAAACAGGATAACTAGGGATCTTGTAATAATAATATAACAGTTCAAAAAATCTTCAAAAAAAACACGCTGTGATAGAAGACTACACTAATAAGTAAAAAATTATCGTTAATGAGTATGAGACTAAGTTCATTCTCTAAAAAAATAAAGCGTAATAATATATTCATTTTATTGTTAAAATGAACATAATAGTGCTCGATTATGATTCTTGTAAGCATCCTACACTTTTTTTTTTTTTTTCAAAATAAAATCGTGTATCGTATATAACAAGTACTACCATTTTTAGTCAACCCGCGACAATAGCTGCTGAAAATTATCCGAACCGTCGTGCTAAAAGTAAATAATAACAAATATATCGCGATAGAAACCGTTAAAAAAAAATTGAGTTTCAGTTCTAAGTACCTACCCCAAAATTTAATGCTTTTTTTTCTATTTTTGTGTGAAATTCTTAATGCGGTTCACAGAATACATCTACTTACCAAGTTTCAACAGCATAGGCCTTATAGTTTCGAAGAAAAGTAGCTGTGACATAAGGACGGACAGACAGACGGACAGACATGACGAATCTATAAGGGTTCCGTTTTTTGCCATTTGGCTACGGAACTCTAAAAATAGTTTCATTTCAATACAATCAAGTTCTGACATTCCGCAAGCTTAAGTTTTAACATCGTTAAATTACAAACCTTAAAATGGAAGCTATCCCTACTAGCCTTAAATGGAACTAGTTGTTGCCGGCATGTTCGATATTGTTAACGAGCATTAGTTCTATTATAGTTTATGAGACTATCTCGAAGTTCATAATTCGAATTTCCAGTTTCATGTCATAGAACATAAATGTATTTTCATATACCATGCACTGTTTCAGGGATCCAAGGATTTTACCCAGAATTGGAATAGGGAACATAACATAACATAAACTCACGCCTATATCCCCGAAGGGGTAGGCTGAGGTGCTAGCACTCACATTTCGCCGTTTATGTTTAGGTCCCAATGTAATAGGTGGCGAGCCTATTGCCATTAACCGGGCACGTATAAACCTGCGATAAATACCATGCGATAAAAATGGTAACAAGCAAAAACAACCAGTAATGAAACAAAAATAAAGTAACCAATGAAATGTCAATAGCGTAATGGTTCATGAGGTGTCCTTACAATCACAAGATCCCGGGCTGACCATTGCACTACCGATATAAACCCACTCCTAACACAATCAATTTAGCTTAGTTGCAAAGGTTAAAGATGGTTCGGTTACAAATAATGGTTAATATACTTTATATAAAAAAATCTTAAATGCAAATCTATTATAACTAAAGGTGTATTAAGAAAGATATTAAATATAAGATATTAATCACATATTAAGATTAATATCTTATATTATAATATCTTTCTTATCATTACAACTTACTTTCATTCGTCACCCCTGGTGCCTGGCACCTGGTAGCTTCGTACTTCGTTCTGCCATACTCAGCGTCCAAGATCGCAATCCTGGCATTAGGATTACAGCTGAGCGTCATACCTTCACCTTCACATACACTTCGACTTCGGAATACATCTGTGGAATGCCAAAGAAATGAAAAATTCTTCTTGAACCTGTACAGCTGATCCTGCAAATGGAAAAGTTAGTTCCATCCCATTAATAACATAATTAATAAAGTTATCACTATACAAAGTCATATTATATAGGCTTAGACTATATACAGATTCTATAGACGCAGTATTTCACTCGAGCGTGAACGTAACACGTTCTTGAGCCTTGATATGGTGCATCTATTTTACAAAAAAAAAAAAACAATATGTGAATCTGTGTGATATGATTTGTGACCCTGATAATGTGTGTGTCAATACTTTGTGTATTGAAAGTTTCTTTCTTAATATTCAAATCATTGGTTAAATTTGTCATAAATGTCGTATAACGTGTATTATAAAAAAATATGTCCAAAATATAATGATATTTATATTACTTAATTACCACTAGATACATATAAATAGATACCTACGTACCTTAAATATGTTACTCCGATACAAGATATGGTGAATAAACAAAACTAAAAAAATATCCTGTAGCTAAACTACTGCTATTTAATTAATTTGGAACAAACAGCTTGAAAATGGCAGACTGCATACGTGGTTCCAATTAACGCCGTTATCAACCCTGTACATAAACTTGTTTTGCCATACGCGACCTATTTTTAACACGTGTTAAAATGCTATTAAAATGCTTATGTATACTTAAGTCTTACACCCGTATTCACAAACAATACTTCGCTATGCGTACTACCAAAACTGTGCAAAGAACGAAAAATTCTCAGTGCGTTCGTTTTGGCAAGCCTTTTTACTCATAGACAACACTTAAGTAATACTTCGTTGAGGGAAAGCACTGCTTTAGATACTGCTCCGTGATGTTTGTGAATTAATTTTACCAGCCCTATGCGCTCGAGCACACTATGAGACCTCACAGTGTTGTTTGTGAATACGGGTGTTAAACACTACATAAATACACACATATTATATTCTCGCCTGTAAATCCCGAAGGGGTAAGCAGAGGTGTACTAACACCCACATTTCGCCAACTATGATTTTTTGTTTCACGTAATAGGGGGCGAGCCTATTGCCGTTTAGCGGGCACTTTGTCATGGGCTGTATGTTTACTATCGGATGGAGAACAGCCTACCCCTTAGTCACCTTTTGCAACACCCACAGGAACAGATGAAGTCTATTCTTCTCTACCCACCGAGAACCACACGGCAAACTTAAATAGTATGACTTTTATACTATAAAGCAACAGTATTAATATTACTCATTCACATCACACCTCACAAAATAGTCTAATAATAATATTATCATTTAATTATTGTTCGAGAACCGGATACACGTTTTAATAACGTTAATAGAATATCACTTTACTACTAATTAGTTTCGATAACGCCTGCTGAGTAATTTCCACCCTTTGTTTTAGCTGTTGAAACAAACTGAACACAACCCTTCTACTTCCATTAGTGTGTTATATGAAACCAATACGATGAAAGTACTGGTTTAAGTGTTCGTTTATCAATTAGTGTCCGAGTATTTTAGTGCCGGGGAGCTATAAGTTTTATTAATGACTTCGATAGGCGAGCGTTCGAGCGGTCATTTCCGTGACGCTGTGAATCTAAGTGTTTTAAATGCAATGTCATGACGTCCATCAAGGTAAAATGAAAAGTGGTATTCGGAGGGAATAACGTCGTAAAAAATAAAGGATTTTCTTTGAAAACCAACTTCTCGAATTAGTATGTAGACTCGTAATATGAATTGTTGTAAATGACACTGAAAATTAAAATAGTGTCTTTCATCTGTGTTTGAATTTTGTAAAAATGTTTTTAAATTGCATTTTTGGTTGGTTTCAAAAACGAAAAACCTTCCTGCATAAAAGCATTTCAATTAGATAATAGGAAATAAGCGGGTGATATAGGCAAGAGGTGGGACCCTCTTTTCTGAGACTTAGCCTTCAACTTACCATCAGGCGAGGTGAAGTCAAATTGACTTGTTCCACAATAAAAAAGTTATTTTAGTTAAAAAGAAAAAGTTAGTTAAACATATTTATGTAAATTGTATATGCATTACTGGTTATGTAACTGAAATAAATAAATTAATAAATGTCTTAAGTTATGTGAAAATAAAAGAGGGGTTGCATGCATAACTACCACCTACACACTACACGTAAAACTACCACCATGAATACTAACAGTTAGTAGTTCGCTGTGCAAATCTACCCTACGGTCTGGAACAAAAAGGAATAAAAATCTATTAGCGACTAAACGCTCGCTTGCATCGGTTAATGTGTATGCCGCACCTATGAGCCACTCCTGTACACTCCCCTGCCCCAGGTCATTCACCTCTCCAGGTATTTATTAACCAGGCATAAATCACTTCAGTACACTGCCAGGAACTCGTAAAAAGTTACATCACGCGATCATCGAATCAGTTGCTCCCTTTTTTGTTTTTCGAAGGAAGATAATCGGTTTTTGTTAGCCTATAAATGTGCGAACCACTTTCGGTAATGGATATGTTATTTAATGTATGCACTACGATTGAAATTTCAGAACACATTTCACCTTTATTGAAAAAGTTGGAAGTTACAGTTGGAGGGATTTAATATAAAGTGTAATTAAATTTATTTGAATCGATTTTGTTTTCAAACTGTAATCATGCCGTTCATATCAATGGTATTGATTCCTTTCGATAGAATACTATTTTAGCTTCTGTAATATTGTTAGTGTAAATTTAAACATGAATTTTTTTTAACTCTGACTGATATTATTTTTGTAAACGTCGTGCAAACTGATATTATTATGGCTACGAGTCCATAAGTACACTCTGTGAGATATAACTCTTATTATTTTAGCACCTATACATACTTTTTTAAAGTACAATAAAATATACCTACAGTCGCGGAAAAATCTTTGTATCGGTAACCTAGGTATCTGACAAAAAAATGTATATAAATAATAATCATATTTGTTATTACGCCGCCGTGTAGCCAGTATAGGTAAACATTTTTAGTATAGTAAAAACTGTAGATAGCTTTATAAATCTTCATGAAATTAACTTTGACAAACTAAAATTATATGTATTCAGAAACCAATTTTACTTTACACATAATTTCTCAAAGTCAAATTTCATTAAAAGTTTTACGTTTAGAAATCAATAGAAAGAAAGTACCTCGTGTTGCTTTTCGTACCAAGTAAATCATAAAAGTCAAATGAGTAAGGTGCTAAGCGGTAGTTGACTTTAAGAAAGGTAGTACAGCGCAACTTTGTAACAATGCCATTCAGTTCAAGTACATAAACACTTCAAGCTTCTACAGTATAACAAGTTTTACAGGTTGAATTTCAAATTCTATAGCTGACTTACGGATTCTGAAGTTAATATAAAACTCTTCTACCTGTAAAGCTTTTCAACATAGATTCAAACAATACAATGTCAGCATTCTCAGATTATGTTGATTTTTTATTTTAATATGCTCTTCCATATCTAGTGATAGAGTTACTGTTAGCAGAGTAACGACCTCATTGCCAGGGATGTCGAAGAGAGAGCAGAGTAAATTCCGAGAATTGGAGAATCCGGACTCCGATATGAGAACCTCAAATGTAACCGAGACTCAGAACTATAATAATGACTTTTGGGAGAAGCAAAAACCACGATATGGGACTTTATCCTTCTCCAAACAGAAAGAAGAAGACGCATACGATATAATAAATCTACCGCCTTCTCTGATCCATTTCTTACTCACCACTTTAAACCATTTTCAAAATGATGTTGAACAAAATCCAATGATATTCTAGACGAATCTAGAGTTAGTCTAGCTAGATCATATATTGAATAAATCACTTGTACTTTTCCACAATTATTTATTTATTTGAACCTTACGGTAAGGTGAAACCGGTAAGGTTCAAATAAATAAATAATTGTGGAAAAGTACAAGTGATTTATTCAATATGTGTAGCAAGTTCCACCAAGTGCCATCAATCTCCAGTATAAATAGCTAGATCATATTAGGAAAAATTACTAAAATATGCATTTCCTTACACTTCCTAAATGTGTTGCCGAAAAGAATACTCAAAAGCCCCTGTAAAATACGTTAAAAACATGTTCGTAATAAATTTTATTCATGTTTTAAAAAATGAACGTAGATTTAATCTGTAAAGCAAACTCATTAATTTTAGAAGTGCTCGTTAGGATATATCGCGGTCTGTGCAGAATAATTACGGTATCACTAAATGGAGGGGAATTGGAATTACGTAGTAATAGATAGGCGATACTCAATTAATTCAAACCACTGACAGTGTGATTAATAGCAAAGAATATCGATCAAAACTCTCGGTAGGTTTCTACCATGAATTTCATGAAAATAGAATAAAAAAAGATAGATCTAGTTTGAATATTGGATTTGGTCGGTTGGTTGTGGTGTAATGTAATGGCTTTAAATTAATTTTAAGTAACATCTCTAGTCAGTACAGAATAGATTTTTATTTCAATAAATCATCAAAACAAAACGTTCAGAAATTGTCGAACATTATTCAATGGTGACGTAATCAAAAGTAATCTTGTGCTGCACTGTTGCTCGTGCCAAATAATATTACTTCAGGCAATACCCAAAGCTTTCGTCGTCAAAATTATTTCAAATTAAAAATCGCTCATATTATTTTGTGCTGTGTGTATGGCTCAGTGGTCAGAGCGTTCCCCCTGTAAGGGAAAGATCGCAGGTTCGAGTCCCGCCCGAGAATTGATTTCGCTTTTTCCAATTTATTATAAGATAACCTATAGCTTCATTATTATCACACGGTTGTACACCGATTACCAAAAAACTTTCATCCGTAACTTCGAATTTACAAATTGTGGTAGGACTACTGATGAACGCTTTACCTTTCAATATGAATTTGGTATAACCTACTTCTTAAATGAACATAATCTCGTCCTACCTGTAGTTCAGTAGAAAAGTATTAAAAAAATGAGGATTTAGTGTGAGTGACATCACAATAACTATAACAACCATTCACCTGACACTAATGCCCTCACAATACGTGGATTTATTTGCGTTCGCTAGGGACAATCCGGCATCCCGAAAAACATCCCCGTACCTACTTTAATATTTTACACCACCACCGTGATTATCTGTTTTTTTTTTGTTTATTGAGTGGGCCGCTCATTTTTCTTCGTTAGTTATTTATACTCCATTCGGTTAGGTACCTAACTAAACGTAAACATTCTTGATGTGTCTTTTTAATATGTTTTATTTATAAACTCAGTTTTGAAGACTACAAACCGAAATCGAACTACCAGTTAGTCAGCCTAATTTTTGGTTTAATATGCGTTTTTATAAAAATCCGCTACAAAATTCTTTACCTTCAGTTAAGTACCGAATGGAGTGTAGTAGGTAGTAGACTAAATTGTTGTGTAAAACGTACTAGAAATGATAATAATAATGCTATTTAATAGTTCTATTATGTTATTCCTACATCTATTTGCATTCTTAAAATAATAAATAGGTATATACTCACTTGGTCGACATTTGTATGTGACTTCGATGTATTTGCTTTGCGACGGACATGGGTCTATTAGACCCGACCTTGGCACTGTACTAAACGTGCACTGTTTTTTCTTCTGACATGCTTCTACTACTGTTTGTAGTAGCGAATACTGTGAAAGAGGAGGATAATTAATAGATAGATAGATAGATAATTATTTACTGTACACCAACTTGTAATATTGTAAAAATTTGTTTGAAACAAATTAAGACGCTAGAGCTTTACATCTTGTCTGTGTTGAGACTAAGCCAAGGTAGATATACCTCGGAACACATTTCTTGGAAATAACTCGCGATACAAACGAGACACGCGCAGATAAGCACAAATTCACCAAGCATAGATTGCTCGGTGAATTTGAGCTCGTCCACCGCCGTAGCACCCAGTGTTATCCTCAAAAGACACACGAACACGTTGTACTATAGCATTTTTAAGCACATTTTAGGTCCAAGGTATATGTCCGTCGGTATACCAGTGTACCTATCTATAATCTAGACAAAGATCAAAGCTTTCACTACGAACGCTGGATTCATTTATTATTTTTGTTTATCTTAGCTTTTACAAGAGTGACTGATGTCTGAGTCCCTTTGAGCAAACCCGTCAATCAGCAGGTGTATTAGCTTGTAGGTGAGGCTGACTTAGGCCCCGAAGACCTTGATGGGCCTATGTTTATTCGTAAAACTAAATTCACAGAAATTAGCAAACAATTTTATATTACAGTTTATATAACCTTATAACAACATACTTCATAATCTTAGGATAGTAGCCTAAAGAATAACATCACTATAAGTGCAAAAGAGGCTCCAATGTTCCTTATTAAAGCCATTACTCTTTTTTTATGTCAAAGGATGAGAAACGGTATATTAGCCCACCTAAGTGTTAAATGGTTTATATATTCTGTAGGCTACCGCAATTTCGCTATATACGTAGCAGATAAGGTTTGATGAATGAACCTTTTAGCTTTACTAGATAGAAGAATATCAATTCCTATCCAAGACGATCTACGAAGACATTGAATGTTAGAAAGTAATGGTAGGAAGTATAGCTGCAGTACCGTAGATTAACTTAGTGAGGAACAGCGTGATAAGGGAACGTTACAGAAAAACTGTTACTTGCTTTTTGTATTTTGTAGAATATTATCAATTTTTTAGTATTTTTCTGAGGTCAAAATGATGTTCAATTGATATAGCAGCAAATATAACACGTGTTTAGTTCCTTTTGTCTTAGCCTTAATAATACATTTATTATATTAAATAAAAAATTCAATTCGTAATGTATCAACTTTTAAATTAACCATGTTAAATGCTAATAAATGGCTAACTAGTGATAACAGTTTTTTTTTTCTCAATAATGATTTAACGCCACGCTCGTTGCACGCACTGCAGTTAGTTGTACTCTCCACAGTAGTATTTAATTCAGTTTTGAAAACAAAAACTCGTACAAGTAATCAGACATTTTACCATCGTAGGTAATAGTAGTTTTTAGGCATGTTTTTCGTAATCGTCGTAATCATCGTTATAATTTTTGGTTACGTATCCAAAATCGCCAAATGCTTTGTGTGTAGGTATTTGTCTGTCTTTGTATTGAGCCTAAAAGAACAAGGCCATAACTGCATTCATTTTAAAACATATCCTTTGCCGTGATAACAATCCAAACTTTTTAAATGCCAGCCATGTTATCTTGTTAAGAACAAAGGAGTCACGTTTTATGGCCCAAATAATGAAATTATATGAATAAAGTTTCACAACAAAATTTCGTAGGCAGTGAAAGTGTTTTACGTGGTAATCAAATGAACGTGTTAAATGATTTTGATAAAACGGCTTCTTGTTGGATTAGATTGAAATGTGATGTAGCAGCATTGAATATTACAATATTGAACTAATTATTCATTTTTCACAGTCCTGAATGCCACCTTATCATAATCTTCCGTACGCAAATCGAGTTATTCCGGTTGGATCCCCTGATATGATCCCCTGCCGATTGTTATTATGTTTTAATTCCCGATGGATCCACCGTAAACTGTGTCATTCCGGTCTGTCTCGATTGCATCCAAAGCTTAAACTTTGAAGTCCGGTGTCCTATCTCCTACACTTTGATTGTATCTTGGTTTTTCGGGCAGCGACTGCCAATGGCCACCAAATTTGAGAGAAAAGCCAGCTGCAGAGCATTGTCCATCAATGAGCAGGTGTATTGCTCTGGACTTATATCTTGAACCTAAAATGTGCCCAAAATGTGGTCTATAGGTACGCGCAGTACACGTTTCTTGGGTGTCTTTTGAGGATAGCACGGGGTGCCACTGCGGTGGATGAGCTCAAATTCACCAATTATAGATTACTAGCTTTTGCCCGCGGCTCCGCCCGCGTGGAGGTCGGTTATCGCGACCAAACATAGCCTATGTCCTTTCTCAAGGTCTAATCTACCCCTTTACCAAATTTCATCAAAATCGGTTCAGTGGTTTGGGCGTGAAAGCGTAACAGACAGACAGACAGACAGACAGACAGAGTTACTTTCGCATTAATAATATAAGTATGGATTACAAAACAATCCACGCGCTAGGGCCTCATTTGTCTCGCGGATTACATCCAAAATACATGTCCCAAGGTATACGGTCCCGAAAATCTTAGTAGGTATCTCAGTAGCGACCTTATAAAATCTAATTTATTGTCGAAAAATAAGAATGAACTACAAATGATTCGTTTTATGGACGTAAAATACTCGTAACAATAACTTAGCAGAGAGCAGCCGTAATAGTAGAGGTGACTCAAGCCTTTGTGTAAAGCATTCTATTGAATAGTTTACACATTGGATTTATCGTATGAAAGAGGGTAGATGTTGAGATGAATACTTCGAAAACCAATAATATAATTCATATTAGTATAAACTTTATTGGTTCAAATATTACAAAACTTTTAATATCACCCACGCCTCGTACGGAAATACATTTTCAAACCCCGGTAAATGGCAAATGTGAAATAATCTCAACTTTCGATATTATCTATTATGAAGTGAAATATTCAAGCCATTATATTGGTATGTCTGCCTGCAATAAAATTTATTAGTGTTTCAACGGTAATAAAGTATACTAGAACCAATTATTCCGCTTACGGCGGTATCTCGCTCACTCACAGCTAATACGTACTCTTTCTTTCTCTTTTTTTACCTCGTCCCCCGCCACACCGTACCATGAAACAGTACTCGCGGTCAATGATGTATTATATTTATAGATACGTCATACACGAAGATGGCGGCTTTCAAAAATGGCACAAACACAAAATATTAGCTCCTAACTAAAAATACGACAATGTTATTAAATTAATATGAAATAAATAATTATTTATATTAATAAATAATTATTTAATTTAATTACATTTTATTATTACAAATTTATTATTAAGAACGTTTTTTTTTGGGTGGCGCACTGTCGCGATTCTGATTGGTGCATAAAATGATGACCAAAAGTCATCATTTTTTTGTCGCCATTTTAGAGTGTGGACAACATAATATCTATTATCTATAGTTTTTAATATATCATTGCTCGCGGTCGGTCTATATAACTTAACATTTAGGCACGCTTCTTGACCTGACAGCCAATAATTCTAGTCATATTAAGCTACAGAACGAAAACTGATGTAATTGTGATTGATGCCTTTATGGTATGATTCCGAAGCCGACCGCATACGACAACGACATACGCATGCATTAGATACAGCGTATCCATTACTTGTTAAACTCCGTTTCGGTTAAAGGGGACCATTGAGAAGCGGCAATGAACTACGCGTCGGCAGATGTCGTATGCGTATCCGTTTCTGTATATAGACTGTAAAAGCTTCTATCGCTGGCGTAATATCGAAATTATAAACGCAGGTTTGTATATTTCCATTACCTTACCAGTCATTATGGTCATTCACATTACTCCGTCACAACGGATCACAGGCCAATTACGTTACGCGACATTTGTTCTCCATGCGTGAATCGTCCGAATGCAAGCTGACACTATACATTAGGTAATTAGTATTCAGCCAGCGGCTAATATAAATGTAAACCAATGAGTAGTTACCAGGAACGAATATCTAATCGATATTGGTATACGTTCTTGTTATACACAGCCTATACAATAGTTTATAGAAGTATTGTTGCGCAGAAGTATTGTTCAATATGATGCCCATAGCCACTTTCTATCATCCCGCAGCTCGCCATAGGCGGGAATTCATTCTTACACATTACGACTGGAAACAGTGTGGTATATAAGGAACTTCATCCTGCTCATCACCCCAACAGGTACCCATTCTATTTTATCATCATTTAGGTGGCAGACAAGCATACGGTCTACCTGATGGAGAGTAGTTACCGTGGCCTATGGAAGTGTGCAACATCAGAGGCATCACCTTCTAATACCTTTCTTGAAGAATCGCATATAGTCGCTTGGGAAAACCACAGCTCTACAATTTAAGCATGCGGGGGATGAAGTACCTTTCCTAACTGACGTTGCGATTCGAAACAGTACGCACCTGTTTCGAATCGCAACGTGGATGAATTCACTTGACACGCGAACTTTTCTGTAATAAGAAGTAATGGCAAAGATACGTTACATAAAAAATATATTAGACACTTCGTATTATTAGCTACATATGCTATTCCTTACACAGTAAAACGGGGAAAACGATTGGGTGTCTACTAATTACATTAATATAATATTTCTGTCATGTATTTCACTTGGAGGCTGTAAGTGGACCCTTGTATTTATTGCTTTGCTGTTATTAACTTTCGGGAAAAGTTTCTTTTCCGGAGAAGTAGATTGCGTTTTCGTATTATTTTATACTACTACTAGCTGATGCTCGCGGCTCCGTCTGCTTGGATGTCGGTTATCGGGATTTTAAGAAAGAGTTTAGAATTTAGTCGATATTGAAACTTGAAATTCATACGTATATCTAAATACTTTAACCTCAAAAAATCTATTGACTCAACGAAGAAAAGATATTTTACTAATATGCTCTGGTCTATGTGTTTTATGTGCAAAATTATAGAATCCATATCAATATTTTTTATACTTAATAGGTCAACCGAATATTATTCAGAATGCCCAATTATGGTGCTTAAAGCAGGATGTTGTGCTACGAAAGAATTTAGTAATGATAAGAAGCTCAAGGAAGTTAAAGTAATGTACACGTAAGGGTGGCCTACTATGACATATTAGAGGGATCTCCATCCCTTTACATTCAATCCTTGTAGATCCATCACTCTCTTGCTCTCTGGATCGCGATCCAAAGAGAGAGAAAGAGAGAGAGAATCGTGGCTCAAAACACAATCGCTTATAAGCACATCATGGCAGGCCAACAGAACGAACGAACGACGAGGCAGTACGAACTATAAGCAGTTGTCGAAAAGCTCAAGTCCGAGAATTTCTACACATGTTAGTAAACTGATCATATATCACTATCTACATTATAAGAACAATAATTGATGTTTTGTACTAACTACTGTTAATTTGGGTCATTAGGACAAAGCTGACGTCATACTTTTTGTTGATCAGATAAATCGCTTGTCATAACTATTTGTAATTTGGTGGTTGCTCACAACATCATTATTAGTATACCATAAACCTTAGTGTAACTTTTCTCTGCTTAATGAAGTGCGAAGATAAGAAAAATATTTTGGCATTTGATTGTTAAGTCATTTATTGAACAATTCCTTTTCACATCACAAAATGCATATATTTCAAAACAATAACAGATAGCTATGAATTATATGATAGGCCAGGAATATCAAAGAAGTAGGTAGGTTGCTCATAACTACAAGATTTGAGTATTAGACATCTTTTCAACATATATTGTCTATTTAGTCACTTTTTAACCGACTTCAAAAAAGGAGGTTCTCAATTCGTACCCAATTTTTTTTTTTTGTATGTTTGTTACGCGATTGTGAAGCGAATTCTAAACGGATTTTGAAAATTCTTTTTGTGTTCGTAAGTAGATTATTCCGAAGTGGTCCCATTTAAATTTCGTAAAGATCTGATGATGGGTTTCCGAGATTAGACCAAGGGACTCTTCAAAAAGTACCAGGAAATCAGCCGCGATTGCTGCAATGGCATATTATAGCAATGTTTCTGCCATTACATATCATAACATCACGCCTGTGTCCTTTGAAGGGGTACGCAGAAGTGTTCAGAATATTCAGCTATATTTCTGGTGTATATGCATTGATTTTAAAAATTCTTTTTGAATAATGCTTTAATATTTTTTTTTTTGTAGCGTGGCCAGTTCGATCTGTATTGCAGCGTCAGCAGCGCATGTACAGTCAGGTCACTATACATGCGATGTACAGTCGTGAGACTGTACAAACTCACTAAAAAGAGAAAAATAAATTTATTTTTAACAAAAAAGTTTAACCGACTTCAAGAAACGAAAAAGAGGCACTGAAAAGCGAAAAATAACTTAATTTACAGACTTACTGATTTATTAGAAGTCGGTGCCAGCCAACTTTGTTTGTTGTGTCTGAACTACTATGATGCAATCAATAGAAATATGGCCTCTCTTGGGCTAGGTACCGACTTCTAATAAATCAGTAAGTCTGTAAATTAAGTTATTTTTCGCTTTTCAGTGCCTCTTTTGCGTTTCTTGAAGTCGGTTAAACTTTTTTGTTAAAAATGAAGTTATAGTAATATATATAGGAGGCGTGGGTTCGATCCCCACTCAGTTTAAAATTTGTATGCATGAATATGGTATTTGCATTGGTCGTTGACGCCCTAAAAAGTCCAACAACTGGACTAACTGCAATGCATCGATATCGCCAATGGGTTGTGGAAGTCAGATGGCAATCGTTTCACGGAAAATATCAAAGTTCAGTCAAACCCGCAGTTAGACTGAAGCAGGCTCCAAGGTGAAATCTTCGGATGCGACTGGGATTAACGCTAGGATGAAGAAAAAGAAGTCTCTTTTAGTTTTAGCCTTGTTTGAATTTTTTGTCATGGATATTATAGAACTACTTCAACATTGTTGATGTACCTTAACAAACCAAATAGGTTCCTCAATATCAAGTATTTTATTCCAATGCAAAAATAATAACAACATAACAAACTCACGCCTATATCCCCGAAGGGGATGGGGGGGGGGCAGAGGTGCTAGCACCCACATTTCGCCGTTTATGTTTAGGTCCCAATGTAATAGGTGGCGAGCCTATTGCCATTAACTGGGCACTTATAAACCTGCGATAAAACTGCAAAAACAAAGTAAAAAATGCAAAAACAGTGTGTAAATATTTTAGTGGTAAGCAACTGTGGTCATTGACTGTATCTTGGATGGAAAACGGAAAGACCAATCCCCAGAGACTGGTTGAAATTCGAGCCGGGTACAAAACGTACCTATCTAAAATTCAGTACGAGAAAATAGTACTTAACAAAGAATTTAAAGTAGTATAAAGATACTTATATTTTAAATTATATCATAATAATATTTTATTCTTCATTCTTTACTATACTGTAATAGCCATCTACTTTTTGTACAAAAATAAATTGTGTTCGAATGAAAAATCCACTATGAACGCCGCATGTACAAGTATTCATAGTGTAGTTGTATTTTTACCAGACTACAGCAAAACCAAAGGAGGGTTATGATTTTTGACAGGCTATGTGTTTTCTCAGATTTTGTAAGGGCTTGATATAAAGATCAGCAAGTCACTACAAACAGCAGTAGTTCACGATGCGTAAAACTAAAATGCAAGCAGGAAGCCCCCTATTCAACTTGGGTTAGTCCAACCCCACATTGACAACAGCCGATGTCTGTCCTATAAATCCTTAATTAATTGCATTGGCTATGGCCTTAGATTACAGAAGACAACTTTAAATCCAGTGTAATCTTCCGACTCTTGACGTGAAACCGCGCCATTTTACACGACACAATCTAATTAACGGTTCACTGAAAAATTACCATATTCAAAAATAACGTGGTGCTCAGTTCGCAAGATTTTCTCTTATAGCCCGAGAACCAAATCAAATAATTCGTGTACTTTTGAAATTGCCATATTGTATTTATTATAGTATTGATGGTACAGTAAAAATATCGACATATATTTTATAGTAAATTGAATGTAGATGAATAATGTAGAAGTAACTAAAGAGTGATATTACCAATAGTTTTCAATATACAAACTAAAAACTTAATAAAGGGATCTTTCCTTCCCTCCCCACCGTCGGCTCGTCTCGCACCTCAGGGATTTTTGGTATGTTCATCTGGGCATATTAGGGAATAACTGTACCAACTTTAAAAACTACACGAATTATTTAGTCTGATCGTCACGAACGACGACGTAAAATTTGCCCGTACTAATCACGGCACATACATAGTGCCGTGATTACGCGACGATAAACCACACTTGCCAAATTAGTATAGAAAAAATCATCAAATTAGAATTTGATAATGAGTTCTTGGATTTCACGATTTCAAATATTTGGACATTTTCTCTCGAAAACACCATGTGATGAAGTCGAGTTTGAAAATATGTGTATCACTACGTCGGAAAAAGCAATATTTTGTACAAATTGATAATTTAACATAAATTAACTCACTAAAACCTTAAAGTAGACTGTTTAAGGTTTTAGTGAGTTAATTTATGAAAAACGAAACAAAATTTTAATTAACCAAAACTTAGTATAACGCTGTGTAAAGGATTCCACAAAGATCTTCGGGGTACAAGGCCATCAGAAAGTTAGTCAACCTCGTCTTGGAGTAAGCAACCTTACTAATTTATCTTGAATTTAAAAATTACTCACCTGCATCGCATTAGGACGTTTGCAATTTTTACTATCTTCAGTTTGTTTAGTAATCAGAACAGGACAACCTTGTTTCTCGGGAGATTTTCCGTACTGAGCCACAACTATACTGATCACTGTACTTCTAGGACATGTCAGGGAAACGATTTCATCATCACAGACTTGTCGGTGTATGATCTTCAGTGTATCCAGTAGGAGACCTGGAGAAGAAAACTTTGATTAATGTGAATAGTCAATTTAAAACAAGACGTCATATTGAAGTATTAACCGCAAACAGCACGCTTAAGGAGATGTATATGCTTTCATACATACTTGGGCCAAGATGAAAAAAGAGGAGAGTGGTCTCAATTAAGAGCTTACATATTATTAAACCATCCCTGAAAATTTTGCAGATTTTGGTGATCTAAGAGCAGAGTTTTAAGAGATTGAATAAGTGAGGTTATGCAAGACATGAACGTTTTTGAACTGTGATTTGATTTAAACCAATAAACTCATACAGCACACTGATATGGTACACTTTTGTACATTATTTTATAAACAATTGTATATATTTTATCTCGATAATTAATTGATTTTGAAGATTGAATAAATTGGATCGGATTGACTGAAAGTCAAGGAGCTGTCATCTATCATAGCACAGATAAAAAATACAGTTGATACACATGAGAAATAATTAATCGATTAACGAAAATCGATTCATAATTTATTTTTCTTACCTACATTATTATTATGATTTTAAACTTCAAAAACTATTTATATAATAAATGGTTATTATTATTATTATTATTCTATTTGTTCATTCTGATTGAAATAATACTGTGATGCAAGTGTTTTTATAGACAATAATGTTTAAATCATTCATAGTAATCAATACCTATTTTATTTTATTAGTGGAATAAACTTAGTTTTAAGAGTTCTCGTCTTACAGATTATCAATTGAGCGGGTTTTTTATATTTTGAAATAGAAAAATATACCGCTTTTTTTGAGCCATATCTCAACTCATTACATTTTGGCCCAGAAATCCCCGTCTCCTTTATGTTTAATATTTTAGCATGAGTTCATTCAGAGCGTTAGGTTTGTTTTGAAGTAGGTATATAAAACAAACTTATAAGAAAATGTACATAATTATCTCCAGTCCCTATTCGAAAAAACAACTGACGAGACTCTGACGCAGGTACCTACTCCCTTTGGACTTGGTAAACGGCATTAGCTGCCTTTAAAGTCGATAAACCAATAAAAATAGTAAACAAAGGCCGGGTATTTTATACAGCGTAACTATCTAAAGCAAAAGTAAGCACAGTTTAATTGGCGTTTTGTCAATGCATTTAGTCATAATATTAGACATAGCAACACTCACATCAATGCAAATAGATTCATATTCATGATTACAAATAAGTTATTCTACTAAGCGGTGATACATACACTGGCCTCTGTCTTAGGAGTCGAACACTAATAAGACCAATAATACCTACTCATCTTATTATCAGCACAGTATTTCTACTTATCTAAATAAATATCTATGTATGTATTTCAGTCATCATGTTAACAATATTATCTCACGTGCCTTCCAAAATAATGGAATCTCGTCAAGATAATCAGTCAGCTCGTCAACCTTCTATTACAATATTGTAACAATAACTAGGTTTACAAATCAACGACCAAGGATCACATTTGTTCTACACACAACAGAAACAGGTCCCTACCGCCCCAAAACAAACGGCTTCTTCAAATTTGAACCTTGATTACAAGATATTTTGAAATATATTAACTGAAACAACATTGATCTTTTTTCTGCGACTTCATGGAGACGTATTTTTCTGATTGCATCCGAGGCTAAGGTGACCTCGAAGCTCAGTGTCCACCTTCCAGCTCTTCCTGGTCCACTTCGCAAGATCTTGAGCGTCCGTGGTAGTGAGACCATTTGCACGCATGTCACCCTCCACGATGTCAAGCCAGGACTTTTTCTGCGTCTTAATATAATTCTAGTATATCATCATCTCGACGCTTACATCCATCTCCAACTCTCGCCAGAATTCATGTATCAGCAAGGTACTACTACTCAAACTGGCTACGCAATCTTGTTGGGACTTAATACACCCTAACTTGAACATAACAACATGATAATATCATGTTACGTAATATTCATCAAAGTAGTACAATAGGGTAAGTACACGTGGACTAATGTACACCTGTCAGTAATCAACGAAATCGTGAACATAACACAACAAATACAAGCAACGTCTCGACAACCTGATTACGTCACATTTTTGTCCGCTATCGAGAAGTGTAATGACGTACATTTTGTCAAGATTAACTTTGGCAACTTTTTTCTTAGCTGACAGTTGAACTTTTCGTGTTTGTAACTCCTGTCTTATATTAAGTGGATATTTTCACAATACTGGAAACTTTTCTAGGATTACTATTGCTTTACTGACATTTTACAAAGTATACCGAGTTTGTTGAAAGTGATGAATGAATACTTCAAAAGTTCCTGTAGCAATCAGTCTTGAGCGTTCAATTAAGAACTTAGTTTGAAGATGTTTTGTATTGAACGTGTTCGTTCGTCGTGTAGCGCTATTTGAATATTGAGAGAGTTTAATATTTAATTCACTTATAGTCACAGTTTACAGAATTTTCTTAATTTCGATTAAGAAAGAGAAAAGAGAATCGACCTCGGGTTAATTTATCAAATATTTACAGGGTTTTATTCGAGAAAGGTTTAATAATTTATTGTGATTATGAGTATCATTGGATTCGGTGTGAAGTTTTTCCTCTGATAGCACTATTTATAAATAATGTATTTTGCCTGTTGTTGTTGTTGTTGTTGTTGAGTAATAATAAGGCCTTATACTCGTATAGTTCACATAAAATCTAAGCCTATTATGATTCAAATACGACACATTGTCATCAGAATAAATCAATACATTAATTCTTCTTATAATAACGAAGTTGGGTATAGGAACCCAACTTCTTTATTATCGAGACTCGAGACTGTATATATCTCTCTGCTACTCTACAACTCCAACAATATTTTTATTATTGCTACATGTTTTTGCCAATTAGTATCAAAAAATCAACAGTAAACCAATTAGTCTGTTTGCCATAGCACCTTTCCATATCTAATCCATCATCATTTCGTTAGTCTCGGTTGCGTTACCTTGGAGATTAGAGTAATGTATACTCTAAGCCTTGGAGTCTGATTTTTGTATTGTTCCTATTTTCTGTATCTAATATATGATATGATACTGATATAGTAATATTCTAAAGGGCCTCAAACGTGATATATCCAAGTGAACTTCTATTTCAGAGTGACAGCAAATTTTACTTAGTTTATTACGTATCAATATCGCCCCAATATCAGACGTATTGGTATGCTTAAAATTTCATACAAACAAAATAAGCTTACGAAACAGATGTTACACTCATACGTATGAGAAAATGTTTTTGCAAAAATACAACACATAATTCTCAATTCCATGCAGAATAACAACACAGAAGGCCCGATAAATATTTAGTGTTTTCACACATTTATTTAGGCAGACTGAATTGACAAGCCTACCCAGTTTTTGTTTCGTCCATTTTATAAAAAAACAGACAATTTATAGTCCATAGTATTTTCATCGCCATACCCGGTGTGCTATTTCGTTTTCCAAAATACCTGGATATTTTCATCCTTCAGTATTTATTTTAGGACTATAATAATGCGAAATACTAGCTGTTGTTCAGGACTCTGCAAACGTAGGATTCCCCTTTCCGCAATCTACTGGAACGAATTCCTGTGATAATATACGTTATTTCTTACGTAGTAGTTCAACAAAAATAATCCTAAATATGACTACAAAAGTACTTATCGCATTTTCTTCAGTTAAGCCAATCTCGTGATCAATATATTTATATTTGGAACCCTCGAAAAGGTATAGACGAAAAGCACCCTTATTGTTGAAGACCTTCGAAATTAGGTACAATGACGGTGCTTTTTCCTTACACCTTTGTATGTAAATTATGTAACCCACATTGTGCCTTTCGGAAAGTATCGCAGTCATTCTAAAGTGAATAAGGAGAAGAATTTGTCAACTGGACAAAACCTCGAATTATGTATTGCTATTTTTTCTTTTTACTTAGCGGTCGTTAGACATTTGTGTTAAAGGAATACGTCTTCATTAAAGTCAAAATGGTCTCTCTTCCTAAAGAGAAAACTGACTAACTAAATTATTTGGATCTGCCGCGATTTCAAATCTTATCTTAGACGTTGACTTAAAATTCGAAGGCGAAGGCAGCATAATAATACTTCAAAAACCTTTTCCCAACTCAATTAGAATCGGACGTCAATCTGACTAAGAACCAACAGCCATTCTGACCTCCACAACTCCTGACGATATCGAAATTATATAGTTAGTCCAGTTTGTCATCTAGCATAATAATGCTTCAAAAACATTTTCCCAACTCAATTAGAATCGGACGTCAATCTGACTAAGAACCAACAGCCATTCTGACCTCCACAACTCCTGACGATATCGAAATTATATAGTTAGTCCAGTTTGTCATCTAGCATAATAATGCTTCAAAAACATTTTCCCAACTCAATTAGAATCGGACGTCAATCTGACTAAGAACCAACAGCCATTCTGACCTCCACAACTCCTGACGATATCGAAATTATGTAGTATGTATGGCTTCAATTACCCGTAACAAATACCACAGATGTTCGCATAGCAACCGGATCCGACTGCTGCTCTCCGAGGCTCGGAAATTTCTTAAGTACATTCCTATGTATAGACATAGTATTTTTCTGAGGGGATACTCAGAGGCATTATTATACGCAACGTGACTTGTTCTGCCTGGCTACATTCCTTTAAAATACATAAGGCTATTATAAGATAAATGGAGACATGTAGGTAATTATTTTGAACCAGCTTTTGCCCGCGGCTCCGCCCGCGTGGATGTCGGTTATCGCGACCAAACATAGCCTATTTCCTTTCTCAAGGTCTAATCTACCCCTATACCAAATTTCATCAAAATTGGTTCAGTGGTTTAGGCGTGAAAGCGTAACAGACAGACAGACAGACAGAGTTACTTTCGCATTTATAATATTAGTATGGATGCTCTGACTATTGGCGCGCTTGTCTACCTAAACTACAGGATAGGTTATACCTACTGGTGCTAATTAAAATATAAAGTCATGGCTCACTGCTAGAGAGCCACTGCTATATGAGGGTTGAAGGCATACATCACTGTCGATTGGCGTGAAGCGATTGATGGGAGTGGCAGAGGTGTATTAACACGCACATTTCGCGAACTATGATTTTTCGGTCCCACGTAATAGAGGGGCGAGCCTATTGCCGTCAAGCGGGCACTTAGTCATGGGCTGTATGTTTACTGTCGGATGAAGAGCAGCCCTATCCCTTAGTCCCCTTCTACGACACCCACAGGAAGAGATAGGGTGGTCCTGTTCTACACCACCGGGAACCAACACGGCATACTTTTTACAATTGTTATTTTACATTTAACAAAACATACAATTATTTCACAATTGTCATATCTAAACTTGAGTTTAAAACAATTCAGGAAAGACATAAAACCAATAAATTAAAAAGTCGTATTCGCAAGTTGTAAAAATTCAGACCGTATGACTAAGACGTTACCAGACTTGGTTAGGTCTTGAATGTTCAAACTTGAGAGTTTAAGTATACTAACAACTTACACTTAACGCCTTGGAGAAGTTTGTAACCGTTCTAGAAAGTTCTCCACAATCTCCACTCTGAAGCGTGATTAATAGAATCAAAAGGGTTTTGTACCTCATGAATTCATGTTCAACTGTCTATCCGTATCTGGAAAGCATCCATGCTTTCTAGCATGAAAGCATATAAATTTCAATTTAATACAATTGAAATGTATATCGAATGCGCAAGTTTTTAAACTCTCGAATTGTAATAAATCAAAATTCTACAGCCGTTATCAACTACGACTATTATTTATTTGTTCTGTGGTATAGGTAAGTTGACGTCAACTAATTGCAACCTATACAGGGCGTCCCACGGCGATGCCACATGGAGGGAAAGTACCTTAAATCCTTAAGTTAGCTCATTTTACTTAAAGGAGACTTCATTTTATTTTTAAAAAGAAACAAAACTGCATTCAAAGATTTTTAAAAATTCGCTTGCCACATCCGGTAATCGAACCGACTAAAAGCCGAAAAAGTAACATCCTGTATTTTTATGGCATCAATCGATAATGTCAATCATAAGGATCAAATCTCTCTAAGAAACATGGTAAATTAAACGAAAGGAAGTCCTTGAAATCTAAAATTATAAATTAAATTTGGCAAAATAAATCACTTTAACTCAAAGTTCATCCATCCGTCTGATACCATATTATTTTTAAACTATCGCGGTGTAAACTCATAGTTTTTATGTTTCGGGACTTATCGCGATTAATTATTATTTGGAACTTACTTGTGCCGACGTTTCGGGTGCGTTGCAGCACCCGTGGTCACGACTTGACTGGACCCAAAAACACAGTGCCATTAAAAACTGACGTAGTGAGTGTTGTGTGTCGCCAGCCTTACCATTCACAAATAAGTAGTGGAGGGTAGGCACACAAATTAATCCCGCGCACCTCTCGACGCTCGCAGACCAGTCAAGTCGTGACCACGGGTGCTGCAACGCACCCGAAACGTCGGCACAAGTAAGTTCCAAATAATAATTAATCGCGATAAGTCCCGAAACATAAAAACTATGATACCATATTAACAATAAAATTCCATATTTAAACTACTTTTCTTTTTTTATCGTGCTGACACCACTGCTGGTCAGCAGTAGTATTTAGGTATGTCGAACTCAAACCGACTAAAACCGCACGCCATCTAAATTAACAGGTTATAAGTTGATCCATAGGGCAATTCTCTTGCCATTTTCGTTGCACAGGGTACACCGCGTGCAGGTTTCTAATCAAATCAAAGATATCTCTAGTGTTGATACCTTGTAAGAATTTCTTACAAGGTATCTTGTAAGAATTTCTTACAAGGTATCAACACATCAAAGATATCTCTAGTGTTGATACCTTGTAAGAATTTCTCACAAGGTATCAACACTAGAGATATCTTTGATGAAATTTATTTAGTAAAATGAGTACTAAATGAATGAACTTTGTTACCTGTTTAGAATGTAACTTTATTGGGTAACTACGTGAGGTATGTGTAGGTAGGGTAGGTAGTTATTTTTGGGTGATTGATTAGAAACATGCACGCGGTGTACCCTGTGCAACGAAAATGGCAAGAGAATTGCCCTATGGATCAACTTATAACCTGTTAATTTAGACGGCGTGCGGTTTTAGTCGGTTTGAGTTCGACATACCTAAATACTACTGCTGACCAGCAGTGGTGTCAGCACGATAAAAAAAGAAAAGTAGTTTAAATATGGAATTTTATTGTTAATATGGTATCAGACGGATGGATGAACTTTGAGTTAAAGTGATTTATTTTGCCAAATTGAATTTATAATTTTAGATTTCAAGGACTTCCTTTCATTTAATTTACCATATTTCTTAGAGAGATTTGATCCTTATGATTGACACTATCGATTGATGCCATAAAAATACAGGATGTTACTTTTTCGGCTTTTAGTCGGTTCGATTACCGGGTGTGGCAAGCGAATTTTTAAAAATCTTTGAATGCAGTTTTGTTTCTTTTTAAAAATAAAATGAAGTCTCCTTTAAGTAAAATGAGCTAACTTAAGGATTTAAGGTACTTTCCCTCCATGTGGCATCGCCGTGGGACGCCCTGTATAATATACAACGGCATGTATTTAACGCGGCGACAAAATAATCCGAAAAGCAGGTAGTAAAAATAATAGGTTGGCAGCTATAGTGAAGGATCATTTTATTCAATTTATGGGTGTCAAAATTACTGAATGTGGAGTACAAAAACACTAAGTGAGCTACTATTTCTGGATGGTTATAAAAAAATAACCACGAAGGCTAAAGCGGGAGCTCCGCTCCGCTCCCGCGTTAGCCTTCTAACCTAACTTATCCAAGTTGGGGCGCGCTATACTTGAATCCTCATAACTTCACAATTTAGCAACACACTTTCTGTATCCCGGGTCACTCAGTATTTTAGTCGCCCACTCAGTATTTAATGTAACTCATTATCAGTTATCCATTTATTATTTTTGTCGCACGGTTTATTATATCCCATATACAACAAGTTCCCTACAATATTTATTCCTCGATGCAGTTCTATACGGAACTCTCATTGAACAAGTCCAGCTCACCCTTGACCGGTTTTTAGTTTGATAGTACTCACACTGTAAATTTACAATTAAAAAAATGACGTTATTTTAACTGGAACCAAAGCTACTCGTTGAAATACCTCATAAGTTAATGTGAAACTACTTAAGTAAAATTAACATAACTTCATACTGTTGAGGGCTTTGAATATAATGAGAAGTAAATCAACGTAATAACTTTTGCGGGTTTAGAACTTCAAGTTTTCTTACCGAAATTAACTAAGTAAGTTTTATAGTTTTTAATTAGAAGTATTTTGTTTTCATTAAGTTCACTGCACCCCTTCTGCCCCCGTAGACAAGTGGTAATTCGTTGGCTGGCGTATTGTATAATAGAATGACGAATGTATGGGACTTGACGTATATGACAGTCGTCAACGTATGTCATAATTGTCAAATCCCATATAGGGTAAAAAAAAACAATTATTGGCACCTTAAGCGAAATTTGTAAAATATTTATCATCTACGGAAATTATACGTCTTTTTAAGGAATATTCTTTCACGTTATTTTGATCGTAAACAAATATTTAATTACTTGTACCTAATTATTAAAAAATTACAGTTTTATCCAATTTTAAATATTTGCCCATATTATTGGCATAGGTAAATCAAACTATTGGCATATATCAGACCATTGCCATTTGAAAAGGAATAACTATAGAAAAGTCTTTACTTATTGCAGATAAAGTTGACGATTGTCATTCTTGTTTTTTTTACATAAAAGGTAGCTGTGCCAATAATTGGAGGAGTGCCAAGATTAGGTATGTTTCCCCTATGTATTTGTCATTCAATTCTACAATACGCCGGTCAACGAATTACTACTTGTGTAGGGGGCTGGTAAGCTGGGGTGCAGTCCAAGGTATAGTGGTTCCCATTTCAGATGCTCTACCTAGAAGAATGGTAGGCCTAGAGTGCATTGTTTCGTAATATTCGATTTTGTTACCTATTGAGATGAAATTATTAATAATTGCGCGTGTACAAATTCTCACTATAGTGTCATTGCTGCAGGATTTATAAAAATTGATTTCATTTTACTTTTTAGTAAATTCTTAAACTTTACTTATTCGATTTGAACTAAAATGCAAATACTTTAAAATTAATAAAAAAGATCATACCGACCGAATTGAAAACCATCTCTTTTTTAGGTCATTTTAAAAACATACTCTCAGCACATAAAATCAATAAGTTTCCTCTTAAGGGACTTAGTACAAAAATCCATATCAAAACACTCTCAGTTAAGTTTACTTTAGTTAAACCATTCCAAGTGACGTTCCAATTTGAGTCATCTTTTCTTTTGTATTTGAATAAAGCCTACTGTCAATTCAGTTGAATTGATTTCATAAATCAGTTTAGGGAGCCGATTCAGTAAGAGCACGTTTTCAAAACGCATGTGTTCAATTGGATTAGACCAGCTGCAGTAGGCGCCTTACTATTATATACAGGCACAAATCAAATGCAATTATTATAATTAAGTATATAGATAATAATAATATAAATAAATAAATAAAATATAATAAATAAAATTATATTATTTTATATTTTTAAATGTATTTATTTTTTTAAGTGGTATATTTAGAAATATAATTTATATGTATATACAATGAACAAAGGAGATATAAATAAAACAAATAGTAATAGATGGAAAGGATAATTTATATCATAATAATTCAGCTGAATATATTGATACATAACAATCATCCAATTAGCCTATCGCAGTCCACTAGGTACTGAACATATGCCTCTCCCAAAACCTCCTAAAATTGGTAAATACCTATAAATTAATCTAAAGATACATTACTAACTACCTAAGTGCCCTTCTAAACGGGCTATGTTTTTCTGCAATACGTGGCTGCACTATTGGCAACTAATTGCCCGGCAACATCAAAAATATTTCATTGCAACTGATGGCCGAACAATTAATGGCTGGGCAATGTGTTGCAAATATATCTGCAATAGTATGACTCTTGATGCAGATTCATAAACGGGCTACACAAACCGGCAACAATGGCTGACGAAATCACACTTGTTGCAGCAGCTTATATTGTTTTATTAAAAAATAAACAGAAAAAGAAGAGATTGTGGATTCGACCTTACTTAAATAGGCGCGAAACTTTAGATAATTTATTAACAATTCGCGTAGAAAAGGATAGACTGTCATAACAAGGAGAGCGACTGAAACAACAATAGAACTGGCCGAGCAATTAGCTATATTTCCATGACATTACTGCAATACTAGCCAGTATTGCTTGCAATAGTTGAAATGTTGCCGGGCTACAGTGTTGCAGCCACTAATTGCAGTAAAACATTGCCCGTTTAGAAGCAGCTTAAAACTAATAGGGTAAAGTCGGGATAGATGCCCCAGTTGGATAGTTGCCCCAGTTTTAAATTCTATATGTTAGGGTCGTTAGTGACGTTAATCCCTACTAATATTATAAATGCGAAAGTAACTCTGTCTGTCTGTCTGTCTCACTTTTACGACTAAACCGCTGAACCGATTTTGATGAAATTTGGTATAGAGGTAGATTAGACCTTGAGAAAGGATATAGGCTATGTTTGGTCGCGATAACCGACATCCACGCGGGCGGAGCCGCGGGCAAAAGCTAGTACTTTACTATAATGTAAGAGCACCTCATGTAGACTGTAGTGTCATAAAAATTATCAGTGCAGATGTATACGTTTTTTCTGTGTGAGCGAAAATGTCCCGCGGTCATACCTCGATGGTCGAAACATTTATATTGCTAAGTCTTTTCTATTGAATATTAACTGATTGAGGAATCAGAAAAATTTTTGTTTCTTTGCATGCATTAGAGTTTATATTACACTATTTAATACGTTTTGTTCTCGAATAGTTTTTATTTATTTAGAAATTAAAAAAGGCAACTATCCGTATCAAAAAGGATAGTTGCCCCAATTACTTTTGCGGATAGTTGCCCTTAGTGCGCTCTATGGGAAAGGCCAACTATCCCGCCGCATAAGTTGGACAAAAGATTAAAAATAATTTAACACTTGCATTCATAGTACATAATGGAGAAAATACTTTATCAATGGGTAACTTACAGTTTGGAGGCCTTCATTTTTATATGTTTATTTTTTATGATTTAAAAGTAAACAATAAATTAATATTTTAGTTGATTACTTCTTAATAACAGTATTCTCGTTATTTATTCCCTTTTTACAGAACTCTATAAAGGTAAAATATGAAATGGTACTAAAATTTGGTGTTATTTTTCGTTTAAGCAATGTAAAGGGCATCTATCCTTCTTAGTATTTCCACGGTGGGGCAACTATCCATACAGTGAGGCATCTATCCTAAAAATTAAGGGTCTACAAAAAGCTAAATTTTTCAAAATCTGTAATTGATAGGTAAAAGAAAACAATTAATAATTCAAGAGGAATGATTGAACTAGTAAAATTCATAGAAATTAGTCATATACAATTAATAGTTTTAGAATTACGAGCCTTTTTCAAAAAGTGGGGCATCTATCCCGACTTTACCCTAACGTGATAGAAAAATTGATATTATGTATACCTACCTAGACTCTTATTTTGAAGTTTTCGTTAGTTTTGAAATCTTTGATTTTTGATTTTGATTGAAAAAAATTATTGAACTTCTAGATTTAACTGAATCGGGTTCTTATTGCTATATAAATAAACTTAACTTAAGACCAACATTTCGTTTAAATAAAAATGCTTTTACAACCAAACCTCTTAGAAGACGAACCCAGCTCTAACAAAAGAAGCAAAATAATTTTCTACTAAGAGAACTATTCAAAACTACTATTGGTACTCCGCTGGGAAATTAGACTCAACGAACCTGCCTACTACGAAGATGTGGATCTTAGAAATATTTGTTTGGCAATCAAATCTTACCCAATGTGTAGAACGTAGTAATAGTAAGTAAAAATAATGAAAAATCATGAGAAGATCCATTAGGTTTTGGTTTAAATCCCTTAAGAACTGAAATCAAAAAATATTGTTACTGAACAAATGGGAACGTACGCTTCTTAAATTAACGCCATCTGTCAATTCATTAGTGAACTAAGTAAGAGAGTGCTTCTATACTCTTGGAATCAAAGAGACTGAAACTTCGATAAAATATGTACTCTGGTAAAGGTTTAGATTATATACAAACTAGACGCAGCAAGTGTCATTCCTAGGCAGCGTAAAAAGTTGACATATACATTATACATAGTTACATCACATGACATGCACATAATATTGACAGTTGAAAGAACTTAATATACCTACAATCTAGCAATACTAAACGTCTTGAAATCAAACTAACTAAAAGTTATGACCAAGCAAAGTTATAACTTTTAGTAACTTTGATAAGTTGCAATATGGGTCCAAAATTAAAATTATAACTAGGTACATACTTAGGTACCAAGGTACGTTATGTTCGACGAATATAGCAATATTTTCCACAAAATATTCTCCATTATATCCATTAATAACGTGAATATTTCGAAATACTATCCCAGGGAACTAATAAGGGGATTGTATGTGACCCACTTAGGTAACTTAATATTTGTGGTATTTACCTAAACCAAAATACTAATATAATACAGGGACAATATCGAAACCTTGTTAAATCTCGAGTAAACCGTCGATCCCGTTTGTCATAAGGTTGACTTATTACCATTTACACAGCAACCCCAAGGTATAATTTCTGTCATCTAAGGGTACTGCTAATTCGACAAATTGATAGCTCTAACAATCTAATAAAATAGTTTGATTTACCCTGTGGGAACCGCCATATTTACCGCAAAATATTTCCATTATCCGACATAAAGTAACACTTATGAATAACGATTCGATGAAACGTTGGGGACATGGGGTCCAAGTGCCCTTTTTGTATATAAGGATTTGGCAAAGCGGCTGATCGACGCTACGCGTGACCAGAAGGCTGGTTATTATCTAACACAGAGAATAAGCATTGCCATTAAACGTGGCAATGCTGGCCAGCCTTCTGGGAACGTTACCGGTCGGTGATGATGTGGAGGAATTTCACGACGCATTATGTATGTAAATATTTTATTTAGTTATATTATTTTGATAATAGTTTGTAGTCTTAATTTAATTTAGTGTTATTTATGTTATATATCAATAAACGAATATACGATTCGATAATATAATTTTCTTACCGGCTAAAATGATAGAATGATTGAGGAAGCACCTCCGCCCTACAGAATATCGCGGTTATAATGACCTCGTGTTGTGTTTTGTAGAAAGACCAAAGGCTTGTTCATCTTATCTTCTTCGATGACAGCAGAGAATCTCTCTGTTCTTAGAGGTTCCACAGCACGAGTATGACTCCCCTGATGTTGCATTCATCCATAGGCCACAGTAACCACTTTCCATCAGGTGGGGCCGTATGCGAGTATCATTCTATGATTACTGACATTATACTGACTATTGAAATGAAATTACTTTTAACGGATCCTATTGCGATTTATTTTGTTATATTCCATATTTTATTTTTAACATAAGCATGCAAGCATGATAAACACTTGATTTTGATCGCTCAAAGACAACAACAGACTATTTTCCCAGTATCACCAAAATCATTTTAGTCACGTATAATAAGTTTAGTTACAGCGATTACTACAGATACGTACTCTCTTTGACTCCATTAGACATGCGGTGTTGGTAATTAACCCCTGATTACCCTATTAATTGAGGTCCTGCCTCACGACACCACACACCGATGTGCGCACATCAATTTGACTCGTGAGCGCACTATTTCAACTCATATATGCAAGGCTGAATATTTGATTCTCATTGGAATATATAATGAAGTGTATTTCTGCAATATTTTGGAGATTACTGTGAAGACACTTTTCAGACAGTCGATAAGTTAGCTCTTATGATAATCTTAAGAACTTTGTCTAACATGTCTTTACTAGAAGTTAACTGTATTCATATAGGTCACTTGAATAAATCATTCCTTCTTCTCACTTTACTGTTAGAGTTATCGGGACATTACCATTGTATTGTTTGGAGTTTCCGATACTTACAATGCAAGCACCATGATCACGTGGGAACTGGAGTATAGGCTGTAAACGTCAGTAAAAAAAAATATCGGAAACTCCAAACAATAGACGGTAAATATCCCGATGGCTCTAATAAGTGATGTGAATGACCATGATAGTTCAAATATCTATATTCTTCTCACTTATCCTTCCTCTAGAAAGTCTATTTAAAATCACTTCTTTTATTTTACGAAGCATAAACTTCTACTTCTAGAGAAAATGAAACTAAATTTACACAAACATACTCTCTCATGGCTTTTGCCCTCAAGGTCCATTTATATAAATAACTTTTGAAATCAGACTTCAATAAATCTAAATCGAAGGCAGGCCCCTCCAAGCAAATACAATAAAACTTGTACATTACTTACACGGTTTGTTAATATATCCAGATTCACTAATCTTCAAAGTACATATTACTTAATAATATTGGTAGCTACGTTGTTTGTTGTCCTTTTGTCTAGTTATTTCAAATTTTCCGCTGTTGAGTAATTAAATTTGTTTGCATAATAACTAGCATAATAAATTTTCGAATCATTGTGCAGCGCTAAAAGCATACGTGCAAACTGCTTTAGTCCGTGTCGTTGTCGCCCATGCTGACACTCTTTTAATAGCAACGTGAGGGTTTAAACAACATACGAGGTAACTTAAAGCTCTTAAAACTAAAAGGATTAAGCTACTAATTTATAGCTTTAAAATGTATTAAATTTACAGTCTCTTTACTTTCAATAGGACATTAGTTTACTGCCACAAAATGTCGTAAGATGAGTTATATTCATACATACATATTATATTCATACCTGTAAATCCCTGAAGGGAGGAGGAGGAGGAGGCAGACGTGTATTAATGCCCATATTTCGCCAACCATGATTTTTAGTCCCATGCAATAGTGGGTGAGCCTATTGGCGTCGATCGAGCACTTTGTTTTGGGCTGTATGTTTAATATCGAATGGAGAATAGCCCTATTCTTTAGTCGCCTTTTACGACATCCACGGGAAGAGTTGGGGTGGCCCTATTCTACTCAACTGGGAACCAACACGACAGTCTTGTATTCGTTCAATTGGTTTACAAGAACTACTCTCATGTACGAAACAAAAGCTGAAAAGGGATTAGTACTTATATGAACTTTTTATTTACGAACCCAACTTTCACGATAACGATTTCAACGATATTGAGTTCTTGAGCTTTCGTTTGTTTTTCTTCAGCAACGATTGATTTCGCAAAAGTGTTCTGTCCTTGGAGTACTGTTGTGTTTTTGTTAAAAACATCGCCTCAATTGGGAAACTTCTATTGTTACAATGTTAAAATATACATCGCTTATCGTTTGATCTCAGTACAGCTCAAACCTCAAAAGTTACAATTTTAATTAAAAGTGGTTATTATACCTACAGAAAAGTGGCCCCTAATTTTGGAAGTTCTATAATTTAAGGTTTCTTCATAACGTCAAATGGTTTAATAAATGTTTTATGGAATTAATAAATCGTTACATATTTTTGCATGTATTAAGAAATTAATTAAAATGTTAATAATTAAAACATCTTCTAATAGATAGATAATAGGTTATGGGTCCGTAACTTAATTTCGAGAGACATAGACTGCAACAATTTTGATTATAGGCCATTCTCAGGCAATTTTCAAATTAACTCAGCGGGTGATCTTATGAAGTTTGGTAGTGAAGGACAACAGATTGTTTTTGCTCTGGCAATTTTCTGCCACATTTTTCCTATCTGATTATGGATCAGTTAACTTAATTAATGCTGCCAGGACCTGTGTAGCTCAAGTATAGGACAAACATCTAGTTCTATTTCTATTAATTGTTAATCTTATAATCATCAACCAGTTGGAAACTAGTTTCATAATCTTTTGATAATTTTACCTGCAGTAAGTTCCGCGAAGCAGTTAAGGACCTTATCCAAACAGTGGCACGTCAACTAATTTAATGCTAATTTTTAACCGACTTCCGGTGTATATGCATTGATTTTAAAAATTCTTTTTGAATAATACTTTAATATTTTTTTTTTAGCGTGGCCGGTTCGATCTGTAGTGTAGCGTCAGCAGCGCATGTACAGTCGTGAGACTGTACAAACTCACTAAAAACAGAAAAATAAATTAATTTTAACAAAAAAGTTTAACCGACTTCAAGAAACGAAAAAGAGGCACTGAAAAGCGAAAAATAACTTAATTTACAGACTTAATGATTTATTAGAAGTCAGTGCCAGCCAACTTTGTTTGTTGTGTCTGAACTACTATGATGCAATCAATTGAAATATATGGCCTCTTCGCTTTTCAGTGCCTCTTTTTCGTTTCTTGAAGTCGGTTAAACTTTTTTGTTGAAATTAATTTATAATAATATTAACAACATCGCAGCTTTCAATTTGAACAGTAGAACAATGTAATTAGAATTATATTTTTTTAACGAATCTTGCAAATTTTATAGCTGTATCACTTCATACAAAACTTACAAAAAAATATAGAATTCAAACAAATTCTTGAATAAACTAATAAAATCTTAAAGATTAGCACAGTTTACCCGAGCAAAATTACATAAAGTGCAGAAATACTCCAACAAGCTACCGTAATTATTTTAATCACAAGACTCTTCTTGCTAGGTTCGAATGACCAAAAATAGATCAAAAAGAAAATTGAGTCATATAAAAAGAAAAAAATATACTTTGAACGAAGCACTGAACAAGGTACAAACCATTCAGCGTTATTGAGAGACAAAGTAGAAAGTATTAGATGGATTTGTAAATGGAATACTTTTATGTTATTGTACCCATCGATGGCAGGGAATGGCAGGTCACACTTTTCTTCCTTTCTTTGTATGCCTTTGGAAAAGGTATGCATTTGTCGTACGATAACTTTGTAATAATAACAAAAGCGAAGTTTTGTACGTTCATATGATAATGTCTATAATATTTTCTATAAGACATAATAATATTATTAACAAAGCAAATAAAGTGAAGTATCATTTTTGTTTTCTAAATTACCTGTCACTTAGGTTACAAAATAGTAATAAATAATACATATCCTAGGACACTCTTCTAAATAATGCATAAAAATATTTGACTGAGAATAATTTTATTATCTATTATATTAAATGTATATTGTTTACAGTGTGACGAGAGTTTGAAATGGATCACCAGAATCGCAAGTGTGTACAATTAATAATTATATATAACTAGACAGAATAACATGCTATAAATAAATGAACAATATAATATCATGTAATTGTAATATCATGTCATGGAACTTTCAGAACTGTGACCACAGTCACGAACGTGCTTACAGAAGCACACGTCAAAACTAACTATGATTTTAGATTAGATGTACAGACATCAAATCTAAAATCATATTAAGCTTCAATACAGGTTTATAATTATTCCCTCCATAGATCGTCAGTAAATGGCGCATAAATGATAAGGCGTGCATAGTGTGGGCTCGCTCAAAGTTCGCAAAATCACAGGCATTGTGCTAGTCGCTGTCATGTCGCTGTTAATCGAGGCCAGGCCGAAGTCTACAGTTTTATAATTAATAATGAACTAGCCAACCTCAACAAGTTCGGCTGCAATCTCCAAAAGCTTTATTGGTGTATATTGTACATACAAAGTTTACGTTGGGTTAATTGGTTTTTGGAAAGAAATGTTTTTCTAAAGATATATTTTGTCAAATTCAGATATCAGGGCCAACCTTTTATTAGATATCATAATGCAAAATTGTGTACAATGATATACCTTTGTGTTTGATTACAGTGTTTATAAGTATGTAGGTTTTATAATATAATGCTACGTTAGAAATCGTGGATTCAAATCCCGCTTAATGTAAATATTTTTTATGTATTTATATTTTTATTTGTATTTTTAATATGGGCAACATAATCGCTCTAGCGACAAAGCCCTTTCAATAAAGAAAAAAAATGTATTTATATGACTATTTACATTGGCGTAGGTGTTTCTATGTACCTATAACAAAGTATATATTATGTTTTTATATAAAGAGTAAGTAACTAAATCAGTCTGAAAATCTGATAAAAACAACCACAAATATCATGCAAGAGCGACGTACTTGTGAAAAATGAGAGCACACCCTTAAAACCTTTTACCATAATGCATATTTATGGGTAGTGTCTTTAAATAAAGATATGTTTTCTTCAGAACCCCCATCACTACCCTACTAGAGTCTGAGATCATGTAAACCGCGTTTCCTTTTGTTCTAATAAACAACATAATGAATCTACGATTATTACAAGTTCGCTATAGTTTCCTTTGTACCTTATCACTCTGTACAAAAATGTACAAGGGAACAAAGCCGTCTTCCTTATCTATAGGGTGCTGTACAAACACCTTTTATTCGTATTATCTGGTCGACTATTGTTTCGCACAATTTCCCTTAGCGTCGGCGTCATATGTGACGAGATCCTCTTTTGTTCTTCGATCCTAATGTGGGTGGCATTGTGTAGTTTTCTTTTTAAAGAGACTTTTTCTTTAAATACGCCTCAATGATGTTTCTTTTTTAAATCAGCTAAAGTAATTGTCTACTGAAGTGTTAAGAGATAGGAACTTTTTGGGTACATGAAAAAACATGACACCAGTATTATATCTTTTCGTAACAAACTGACAAAGTGGATCAAACTCGGCATCGTCATGGTTACTTTTCTATAAAGAATAAGAAATTAAGAGTTTATTATGAGTCATTAATGACCTTTACTGTGAAGTAGATACTAAGTTAATTTCTTAATTCAATGAACTTTCTATATAATAAACTTCAAACACCTACCTTGACAAATCTCTACATCACCCTAAGATTGCCTGGCAGAAAATGGCCATGGCATTAAGTGCACCTTTGTACTTTTTATTTGTGCAAAAATATCAATTTGGCTCTACTACAAAAATTTTAATCAACCTAATAGTGAATGTAAAGTCCACCAAGTAACGTCTCACTGAATAAAATATGCATTTCGTTTTCATTAATAATAACATTTTGTTCATCAATCCTTGTTGAGCGTAATTGATACTTGTCATAGAAGACACGTCAATATGAAATCACCTCGCCTGATAGTGAGTTGAATGCAAAGTCTTAGGAAAGAGGATCTTCATTCAAACACCAACAATGTTACAAATGCGACCCTCAGGTTTATGGCCTCATCAGATCCCTTCACACGCCCCGCTTAAAAGACCCGGGACTATAGGAAGGAGGAAACACATGTACCTACCTACTGGTTAATAAACGAAAAACTCACAAAAATGTGTAATTTAACAACAGTAAACTAAAACCACAACCAAACTAAGTTACAGACAACAAAGTTAATCCCAACTTAGTACTTAATAAGTTAACCTAATAGTTACTTAACCAACAGAATATATAGGGCAATGAAACCGTAAAATTAACACAACACTACCATTTTAATGCATCACTCAGGAATAAACTGCTCGGAAATAATTACAGAAACGTATTTACGGAAATTACAGTTATAAACTTGCATGTCGAGACTCATTTATGTTGATATTACAGTAGAATGACAGCGTGAAAGTACGAGCCATGAATTAAATATTGTTTAAATAAATACTAGGTACTGTGTATTTATTAGACGACAATTACATAATGTACAGTCGACAAAGGACAGTACGGTCTCACTTCATCATAAAAAGTTGTATGTAAAGGTGCAACCGTATCTCCTTTTTAGACTGTACATAAGTAATATTATCTAAATAAAATTAATTATATTAACATTATACTAATGCAAATCAGCAGGTTCGAGCGTCACAGAATTCCTTCCTATCGATGTGAACCGGCATGGTGGCCAGAAGGCTGGCGGCATTGCCAGGTTGAATGGCAATACCAATTCTAACATATAAAAACAATACACTACTTAATACCAATCAGCAGGTTCAGGCGTCAAAGAAATCCGCCCCATCGATGTCAACCGGAATGGTGACCAGAAGGCTAGCGGCACGGCATTGTCACGTTGAATGGCAATACCAATTCTAAAATATAATAAAAACTATGTATTATTCTACTGATTTGTATTAAGTAGAGTACCACTACAAATCAGCAGGTTCAGGTGTAAAAGAATTCCTCCCTATCGATGTCAAGCGTAGGTGTGGCCAAAAACCTGGCGGCATTGCCACGTTGAATGGCAATACCAATTCTTTGCACAAGGAATAAACTAGCCCTCTGGTCACGGGTAGGTTGTATAGTTACCTAATAGGAGCTAAAATCTTACAGGCAGTGAACTGGACAATATCATTGGTTGACCTGAAAGTGTTTAGTGTAGCATCCATTACAGTCTAATGGGCAATAACCGATAATCCAATAGTTGGGTCTAACGTGAATCGTATGTAATATGGTTTAGTTGGAAAAACAAAGACGATTTTGATACATATTACATTTTATTAAAACTCAGCAATGATTCATAAAATGTAGCTACATATGTCAAAGTTTAAAATAGTAACTGATCAGAATAAACATGAAACTAAATACCTAAAGAGGAACTGTCGTATTAGTTTAATTTATTTATTTTTTTTGCTACTGTTCATATCTCCAATCTTTAGCTTTTAGCGGATGTGGTGAAAGGTTTCACTTTTCGGAGCGTGTCGTTCAGCAAGAACATCAACTCCCTACTTGGAACAAGATACAACATCTTTTCTCTTGTGGCGCTTGTTTTTGTTAGGTGTTAGTAGCTTTGTAGCTAGTAGTTTACTAATATAAATACGCATATTATGTAATCTCTATTTTTTTTTATAATGGACACTTAATTCGTGAGCTCGTCCGCAATATGAATGCGATGTGGAACCTCACAGTCTCAGAAGGGCATAAGAAGGTTTCTTCAGGGTCGGCAGCATGAATGTGACGCCCCTGGTGTTGCATACATCCATAGGCCACGGTAATCACTTCCCATCAGGTGGGCCTTGTGCTAGTCTGCCACCTAAGTGGTATAAAAAAAATAAATTGAATATCCTGAAAGTGTAATATCTAGACACAAAACAATAACCTATGAATACCGGCACTCGATGCAATGACAATTGGTCAGACAACAACAGAGTAGTTAATTAATGTTCGAACATATACCCGTGTCATGATATTATGCAAATTAAGTGTTACATATACATGTATGCATGAAACACTACATCATCAATTTAATCATTATCATCATCGATTAGTTTATTTTAGCTACTTTCATAGCGTTATGTCATATATGGTCTGCTGCTGTGGGGCTCAGCTGCCGATATTGAGACTGTTTTCATATTACAGAAACGAGCGATACGAGCAATCTACAGCCTCAGACCCCGTGACTCGCTGAGAGAACTTTTTAAAGAAATTAATATATTAACGGTTGCGTCACAATATATCTATGATAACATTTTATATGTGCGGAAGAACCTAAATCTGTTCAAAAAAAACTCTGATGCACATAATTATAATACAAGAAATAAAGATAAACTTGCAGTGCCAATACTCAGGCTTCATAAGGTTGGTAATTCGTTTGTAGGCAATTGTATAAAAATATTTAATAAAATTCCTCAGGATTGGGTTGACATGCCTCTTAATAAGTTTAAAATTAAAATAAAAAATTGTTTAATGGAAAAAGGATACTATAAAGTAGATGAATATCTTAATGATAAAAATGCATGGTCATCCTAATCACTGATTGCTCGCACATTATAAATTGTATAAAAACTATATTTAAAAAATAAAATAAAAAGGATAATTGAGTTCTCTGAGTTTCTTGCTGGTATCTTCTCAGTAGAACCAACTACCGAACCAGCGAAAGAATCATTTTCAAATGATTTATTAATTTACTTTATCTTAACTTGACATGATATTGTAATATTTTGACGTTCATATGTGCTCTTTATGTGCCTAAATTGAATAAATGAAATAGATTCTTCTTTGATTATTTGATTATTATGAAGTTAATTCTATGATAAGATACAGCGTCGATATTATGCAATAAAAAACATGAAAGGCAGTCTTTCAAAATAAAACTAAACTAATGACGCGTTCGATAACGGCCCAAGCTTTCGGTGACGATGACGCGAGTTCCATAATTTTTGTTCACCCAAAAAGTGCTCAACGCGCCTACAGAAATTTTCACTTATAAAATTGTGTTGTACCTTTAGTAATTGTAATAACATTATTAAGAATTTATTAGCAACGAATAAATTCAAACTACTGAACCGATTTTAAAAATAATTTAGACATTAGAACGACATACAGACGTAGCTACATTATCAGGTACCTACTAACATAGGGTAAATATCATCATGCTACTATCAGCGATGAACGGGAACAGACTTCCACGTAGGTAAAACCGCGAACAACAGCTAGTTCATAATAAGTAGGTTACCTATAACAGTACATCTTACGAATATATCCGACCTTAAACCCAAAATAAAATCACCTGGGGCTTTAGACAAGATGCACAAACGCTCACGCAAACGCATTGCTTAACATGATTTATGAATGGATTTACAACTTGAGATTCCATCGACCTAATAGAACATGAATTTTGTAGCCAAGCATGCATTTCGAAGCAATCAGTACGATTGAAACGCCACATAAGTACATTCATTTCTCTTCATCCGTAGACGAGTCGCTGACATGACAAGCGTATTCGACAGACTGATTGCTTGTGAAATGTACGGGGATGACATAAGCTTACGACCAATTCGGCAGCCATGTGACAGCAACCAATTAGACCGTACGAAACGCTCTATGCGTTCCAAAAACTCGCAGCCATACTGCATTATTTGTGCACGCTTACGCTGGGTTAGCGTCGACTCTCCGGCGTTTAAAAAATGCTGCAGATAACGCTTAAAATGGCGGATTTTTGATCAGCTGATCTAAATAGTGGTATATTTTTCTATTATTTTTTTATAAAATGCATTAATTTAGGCTATTGGGGGCTGTGCATAGTTCTATTGGTTGAATCAAATCACAAATCATAAACATAATCATATTTAAATAATCTACATTGATTTATTTCATCCTAGCAATTCGATCGATTGACTGTGAAGTTGGCTAGCCTCCTAGCAATCGATCGTAATTGCCAAAAAAAGCCGTTTATCAACAATATCATAGACAATATTTGAGGATTTGGCGTAAATTCTAATAGAAGGAGCGTTCAAGCTTTTATATACTCTCGTCTACCAATTTTCAATTAAGAACGCCAATGCAATCAGACGCATTGCCACAAAAATTACAAAATGGCGGGTTTTTGATAGAATGTGTGATTATGTTTTGTGTGCTTATTTTGTAAAATGCATGATTTTAGATTGTTGAGGGCTACGCATAATAACGAAATTTGGCAAAAGAGTCACAAAAGGAATATTTCTCGTTAGTCTTTGGAGTAAACTTTATATTACACACAAGAGTAGGAACAGTGAATTATGATTTTTCTTGTTGGTTCCAAATCTTCTAAGTCTCTTAAGTCTTTACTAATTTTATAAGACAGCAATCATCATTCATGTGTAAATTGAAAAAATGCGTAAATTGGTCTAAATATATGAGCCATTCATAACGTCAAATTTGTGACTTATTGAATGTTACTACGGACTTAGGTACATTTACTCTTTATTTAGCCTTCATATTGGTGTTTTCATAGTTATTGTTGTATTATTAAACCTCACTAAGATGTTTAGGGCACAATTCAATTTCACTCTTTGGCGTAGACTTTTATTTCAGGTTAGGTCAGAGTTGCTCCTGCAAAAGCCAAGCTTTGGCGACGGGGTAGTGTTGTCTCCCCCCTTCATTTATTGAATAATAATTGAATGGTGAATTGGTGATATACCTACTTGCTTGCTAACGATGCAAATTACGATTTATACATACATTTTCAAGATATGCTAGAGTAAGTCCATACAAGGGAACGACCCACCAGAGTGGAGGGCCCAGTCAACAGGCAAAGCGCTGAAGCCTTATTTAATTTGTGAGGCTTCTATTAAATAATTATATTATTATAAATGACCAAAACAGTCTAATGTCATAGCTAATGTTGCCTAATGCAAGCCTAATGGTGGTCCGCATGTTCTGGATTGCACCTCAAGTTTTTACTATCTAACGGGATGGACAGTATATAAAAAAAATGTGAAAGGCCTTAGATTCAACCATGATAACTTTGACAATATACCTACCTACTTAAGCATAATAAATACTATAGTTATGATGATGATGCAGGTATAAATATAATAGAAAAATACAAATATTCTGATTTCCACATTTATTTAATTAATCCACTTTTAGTGAAATAAAACTTTTTAATTTATTCATTCATTATATTTTAATAAAACTTACAGCTAACAAAAATTATCATTAGGTACAATACAATTATTTTTGCTTTAATCAGAGACTGCGTCTGGCTTCATCAGTGGGATTATTGGGAACCCTAAATTGTCTCTTCGAATTAATTTATTGATTTTCAAATAACATTTGGGTATTTGCAGGATTTGTTCATATTTATGATAACTGCTCCACTCCTCTAAGTAGTAGCATGATAGTGTTATAGAAGAATACTCTGTGTGCCTTCTAGGCTGTACACAGAATACACTTCCGCGCCGCCACCGCTCCATCGCAGCTCGTGCACGGCTCTATCGCCGCCGGCGCCGCTCTCACCGGTTTTGTGCCCGTAGCTATACTGCATTTTGCTTTTGTTTATATGCCGCCGTCGCTACGCCATCACGTTGCCCGTCTACCGTTAGGCTATCGTCAGTTTCGTGCCTATATAGTTTCGTACTTGCCGTACCTTATGTAATCACAGAAACACAAACACATTCAATGTTTTTTGTCGTAGTAACTTGATAAGTTGATAATGGTTGACTTCAACTTCAATTTCTTCTTCTTAATGGCTTCTGCAGCAAATCGCCGCAATTTCGCCAATGCCAAGGTCCAACCCCACCAAACGGACGGCATCGGCCCGGATTTTACAATCTTTAAACAAGTTAAATCTTATTATCACAGTGTTTGAAGTTTATATTACCAAGTCACGCACGACAGCTTGACAGAGACGTGCGGCGGCATGACGCACGTCAAGCTGTCATGCGTGACATTTTTTTTTATATTTGTTCCTTTCGGAACAGGCTAAGGTTCTATTACCATGCTGCCTTGTCATCAATTATTTTTATTCTTATTTGGATGATGGTGAGGATGAGGATGATGATGATGATAATGGCGAGTTGATGATGATGATGATGACGATGATGATGATTACTGCCTCAGTAAAGTAGTGAAAACTTTACTAAAGGCTTCTTACGGAGATTTGAAACCAACACGAGAAGTCACAATTCACTGTAATATTTCACTTTGCTACTCTTGTGCGCGTTTTCCAAGACGTTATGTCTAAAAATCCACTATTTTTACACATAAAAACTCGAACTTACACTAATTTTAGAAAATAAAATAACACCGTGATCGTTCATTCTCGTTTTGGCTTTGGCGCCAAAACTCCAACAGACAGATAATGTTATAGTTTTTTGAAATGTCACGTCCGACAAAAATTACCACACCAAAAATAAAAATAAAAATTGGAAACATAAATTAGTTTTAGCTTTATTTAGATGGAAATCACATAGACTTAGATTAAGAGAACAGATGGGGTATACCTACAGAATTGACGTGTATACCTATGTTCCATTTTTATGAATGAACGTTTGACCACGACCACGACAAGCCAGGACTTCTTTGGCCTACCCCTTTTACCTGGACCCGGCGGGGGTACCATTGTCAGGCATTTGTTCCCCACGTAGCCTGGTGGTTGCCGCAAGACGTGGCCGCACCAGCGAAGGCGGCTGTCTTGCATTTTATCCGCGATGTCACGGACGCGAGAGTTCCGTACGCGATCTTTACGCGTAACGTTGCACATCCACCGCAACATTTTCATCTCCGTGACACGCAGCTCTTGCTTGTGTCGCTCGGGCAGCGGCCACGCCTCACAACCATACAAGAGAACAGGCCTAATGATCGTCTTATAGACCTGCCCCTTCAACCTGACTGGCATTTTAGGATCACAGGTGACGCCAGTCATTTCTCGCCACTTGGCCCACGCGGCAGCAATGCGTGCCTTGACGTCGTGGTCGATCTCACCGGTCACATGAAGTACAGATCCCAGGTACTTAACCTGGTCCGTGCGCTCGACTAAATCATCGCCTATGCGGACGGGTGTGGGATCTGTGGAGTTTAACGCTAAGTATTCTGTCTTCGCTACATTTAGCTTCAGACCGCCGTTCTCAAGCGCTTCTTTCCATCCTTTCACGCGTCGCACCAATCTGCTCCTGTCCGCGTCCATGAGCGCAATATCATCAGCATACATGAGCAACCACGGAGGCTGCTCATGTGAGTTTCTAATGCTGTCCGACAAAACATCTAATACCACGCTGAACAGGTAAGGACTAAGGACGGATCCTTGGTGTACCCCGACGGTGATGGGGAAGGCTTTCGAGTCGCGAACAGCAGTCCGAACCACGGAACCGGAATCGTAGTACATGTCTCGGATGGTGTCAATGTAAGTCTCTGGAACACCCTTGGCCCGCAGTGCCCACCAGATCACCGCGCGAGGAACACAGTCGAAGGCCTTCTGCATGTCTAAGAATAGGCAGTGCAGGGGCGTGTTCTTCGCCCTGTATTTCCCCGCCACAACCCTTAGAGCGAACACTGGGTCCATAGTCCCTTGCCCGGGACGGAACCCGTACTGGCACTCCGAGAGTGTACTTTCCTGTCGGATCTGGGAGTCGATTATCCGCTCATAGAGCTTCATGGTGTGGGACATTATCTTTATACCGCGGTAACTACCACACTCCTGCACCGATCCCTTGCCTTTGAAGAGTGGCCGAACTTAATTCACCGACTTCTGATAAATCAGTAAGTCTGTAAATTAAGTTTACGAAATTTAAATGGGACCACTTCGGAATAATCTACTTACGAACAGAAAAAGAATTTTCAAAATCCGTCTAGAATTGGCTTCACAATCGCGTAACAAACATACAAAAAAAAAAAAAATTGTGTACGAATTGAGAACCTCCTTTTTTGAAGTCGGTTAGAAACAGCCTTTGGGAACGAACTAAACTTGGTGTTGAATGAACTATACGTTCGAAAAGTAAATAAAATAATGCTATTTCTGGTATTTTTCACTAAATGACCTATTTATGAGAAATTAAGGCTAAACACAGTTCTATAAACAAAAGAAAGTCCTTAAATAAGGTATAAAAGATTGTGAAATGCAAAATAATCGACAAAAATATATTAACAATAAATTCATTTTGAAATATTTTCTTTGGTTTCTGAACGACACTACTCCAATTGACATAACGCATTTGACACTTTTGACAGACTTAATCGATTTGTTTATTTTATATAATACGAGTTTGTTATTATAATGTACAGTGAAACTGTGATATTTTAAGTATATAAGTACGAGCGTATAGATTATTTCATTATAAGCTTCAATTATTAAAAACTACGAATGAACTAAGACGTACGCAGACTCCGGCAACCGAGAACTGCTGAGGCTACAGACTTCATGGCGTACCATGATACCATACTGTCCTCAACCAATTGTTAATGTCAATATCACAATCCCTCATGATGAAAGAGAAGACTACAGGGATGGGAAAAAAGGAATGAAGAAAGAAAATAATGTTTTAAATATTTATTTTTATTATTAAACTATATTCAAGATTTTAATAATGAGTGTAGTCTATTCATTGTGTTTATTAACATCTAATCGCCTAATCGCCCTTTCCCCTAGAACTTAATGTACTATTTAAATACATTCATGATAATTATGTTCCGAGGAGCTCATGTGTGTTGTTAAAACATTAGGTTCTGCCTCAGGTACATTGTACTCGAATGGCCAGGTTGTGTGGCTCACAGCAAGCAGTTACATTTTATTCATAATTCTCTCATTAACATCGCTACCAACTTGTCAATTACCAAAATGTAATTTCTATTGTCACCGGGTCTTTCCATGAAGAGTGGTTTATGTCTATGGTGTCAGTAACCAGGGATGTTGTAGATAGCCAGAATCACCTAAAAATAAAAGGTAAAGTTAGTCATCACATGGGTAGTTCACTATTTAACAACGGTAAGTCTTTATTGAATCAAAATCCACCTAACAATATAATTATGAATATCTTATTAGTAGAACAGAAAAGTTAAATCTGTGATATAAGCACCTGTAACCTAGGCGGTTAGGTTTTTATTTGGTAAGTATGATCACAATTCAGTTATTACAATAGAATATAAGTTATGGTTATATGCATCTGGGGTCTGCTTTACCAGACACCGAAGTAAAAGCTTCGGATAAGGCTGGGATTAACGCTAGGATGAGAAGAATAGAACATATGTTATGGAAGTTATTAGTTTTCCCATACCATTAATCTAGTAGGTACCTATTAAGTTTTTTGATACTAACCTAATAACTACACTTGCTTATTATTTCAATGTATCTCATATGAAAGTGATGCCCCTCCGCTTTTGCATTTACATTTAATGTTCGGCAGTCACAGCCACATATCTGAAATTAAATGTACAAATACAATTACACAATGTATTATAAATCTTTTGTCATTAGGTATGTACTTACTACTTCATACTAGGTACTTTATGATATCATCCTAATAACATTATTTTTGCACATTCAGTGAATAGAAATGTTATTTATTGGTAAAATTCAGCCTGCAAAGTCAGTGCTTATGTTAAATAGATTAATTAAGTTAACTTGTTTTATTCACAACAGCAAGTATGTATTTATGTACCTATAATATAACTTAGTTATCACAAAATAAGTATATTTAATTTACTTAATATTAATTATATAATAGTATATCTGCTGTCTTGGGCTTCACTCATTTGCATTGGGCTTTGTTGCATCTATTCGGATAATCATAATCTGTGAAAAGATGAGAATAATGATGTACTAGGTTTACATTAGAGATGTGCCGACTAGTCGCCGACTAGTCGGTTAAGCCGACTATCCGGCCACTTTTGTAGTCGCCGATTAGTCGGCGACTAGTCGGCAAAGAGCGCCGACTATCCGGCTTCATACCGGTTTACTGGTGGCTCAGGCGCAAAAGGTTAGTGTACCTTAGATAATAATGCATTTTAGTAGTATCCAATTTCTAGTAGTCTAGTAGCTATCCAATTTCAAGCGGCTGAAGTTCTAAAGCTATGAATAGGATTCTGCAACTTATTTTTATCCATAACAGTAAAATTTGGCATTCCAATGGCATATAATACAATGCCAGATAGCATATATTTTGTTTGCTTAATCATAGGTTTGATTGGAGGATGATAAGCATCAAGCTGATTGAACAAAATCTCGATATTTTTTGAGCACTGTTATCTAAAAAATCATAAACTTTGTTCAAGAAGGGCAAAAATGGGCAAGAAAATCCCATTAATTATAATAGCTGAGGGTTGGGTGGTCCTAAAGAACCTAAAGTTTCTATTTTCCTATATGTTTCTGTAAAGATAATGGTCTGAGAAACAAAAAATAGCTTAAAAATTTGTATACCTTTTTGGGGTTCCGTAGCCAAATGGCAAAAAACGGAACCCTTATAGATTCGTCATGTCTGTCCGTCCGTCTGTTTGTCTGTCCGTCCGTATGTCACAGCCACTTTTCTCCGAAACTATAAGGCCTATGCTGTTGAAACTTGGTAAGTAGATGTATTCTGTGAACCGCATTAAGAATTTCATACAAAAATAGAAAAAAAGCATTAAATTTTGGGGGTCCCCATACTTAGAACTGAAACTCAAAAATTTTTTTTTCATCAAACCCATACGTGTGGGGTAGCTATAGATAGGTCTTTAAAAATGCTATTGAGGTTTCTAACATCATTTTTTTCTAAACTGAATTGTTTGCGCGAGAGACACTTTTCGCCTTTGCTGCTACGGAACCCTTCATGGGCGAGTCCGACTCGCACTTGGCCGGTTTTTATTTATTGAATCTCTCAGTAAACAACTTACACTACAAGAGACAATCAACTGCAATAGATACATTTCGTAAAGATACATTATTTTTATCTACACAACTATCGAAGTCGGTACCTTTGAGCTTTATCTGATGAAACAAAATTCAATTTTCTCAAAATGAAAATTGAATTTCGTCCACCTAAAACTTAAAAATTGATCAGCGTGTGCGGCTCGCGCGAAAGATCTGTAAACGAAACGTTCCGGAAATACCCGTAACCATGATCGGCTTGGCCGACTAGTCGGCCGATTAGTCGGCTGTTTAGAAACCGAATAGTCGGCTAGTCGGCTAGTCGGCCAAAGTTATGATCGGCACATCACTAGTTTACATACATGTTTACTTGTGTGGTACTTACTAGACACTTTAGTATTATGGAGTTTAGGCCTAGCCTTTATACTTCTTCATACATACATACATATATATAATAGCGCCTTTATCCCCGAAGGGTTAGGCAGAGGTGAATTATTCTTCTTCATTCTAGCGTTAATCCCAGTCGCATCTGAAGCTTTCACCTCAGAGTCTGGGATTCACTTTACCAGTCTTTACTGCGGATTTGCCTGGACCTCGATATTTTCCGTGAAGCTACTGACATCTGACCTCCACAACCCAATGGTGAAATTAGGCGATATTGAAACATTGCAGCCAGATCGTTGGACTTTTTAGGGCTCCAACTACCCCTAACGACTGCCATAGAAATCAATTCCTAATCCCTACTTCCCTACTAATATTATAAATGTGAAAGTAACTCTGTCTGTCGGGCTGTCTGTCACGCCCAAACCACTGTACCGATTTTGATGAAATTTGGTATAGGGGTAGATTAGACCTCGAGAAAGGACGTAGGCTATGTTTGGTCGCGATAACCGACATCCACGCGGGCGGAGCCGCGGGCAAAAGCTAGTACCTATATATATTAGCATTATTAAAAAGTTGTATCAAGGTTCACACACTATTTATTAACAACATATTTAGCGGGTTACTGTAAATAAAACATCCATTTTATTTCAATCAATCAATCAATTAGCCTATCGCAGTCCACTGCTGGACATAGGTATATATGGTAGGTATTATAGGTAAGTTGCGGGCTATCTCCCTGCACACTTCAATTGTACTGGTACCATCAATTCTAATATGCTTTCTGTAATATGGACAGACTTGTTTTAATTGGTAATATAAGTAGGTACCACAAGCAAACAATATTGATTCACTATATTCTAGTCTTGTTTCCAAGCCTAGAATATAGTATATATTTTCAATAAGAATGTTTATATTATGAAATTGTGCTTGCCTTCCATTTATATTATGTTCAATTACATGTAAGGATAACAATTAATGACTTGTTAACCTTTTATAAGTGCCCGGTTAATGGCAATAGGCTCGCCAGCTATTACATTGGGACCTAAACATAAACGGCGAAATGTGGGTGCTAGCACCTCTGCCTACCCCTTCGGGGATATAGGCGTGAGTTTATGTTATGTTATGTTAACCATTTGAGCACAGTCTTAATCTGTCTATAAGGCCACATGGTGGATGTCATTGTCTGGTGATACCTGTTTGTCAGATATGATTGCACATTATTTCGAGGTTGCTTCGTCAGGAATATGAATGACATATTTAGTAGGTACGTTCCTCGTAACTGCAAGTAAAAATACTTGAAATTAACATTTATTATCAGTTCTATATATTATCTGCCCTACAGAATACTGCGACTAAATAATAACGTCATGTTGTGTTCCCGGTAGTGAGTAGGGTAGCCAGAGCTCACTGAAGAGGTTTTTCAAACATGTATTACAGTTCATTTGGTTGTTCAGTGTCAATATTCAAGCCAGGGTCCATGATGGGATCGTGTTTAACGTAAATATACAAAATATTATTCTTTCACAAACAAAACAAAGCTTATATGACAGTTGACTCTTGTTTTTTTTTTTTTTTTTTAATATATTTGTTCCTTTTGGAACAGGCTAAGGTTCTATGACCATGCTGCCTTGTCATCAGTTATATTTATTTTTATTTGGATGATGATGAGGATGATGATGATGATAATGGTGAGTTGATGATGATGATGATGACGATGATGATGATTGCTGCTTCAGTAAAGTGGTGGAAACTTTACTAAAGGCTTCTTACGGAGATTTGAAACCAACACGAGAAATCACAATCCACTGTAATATTTCACTTTCCTACTCTTGTGCGCGTTTTCTAAGACGTTATGTGACAGCCTCCGTGGCGTAGCGGTAGTGAACGCGGCCGCTACGCAGGAGGCGCGGGTTCGATCCCCGCTCAGTGCAAATATTTGTGTGAATGAAATATGAGTATTTGCATTGGTCTGGTCGTGCCTCGGAGAGCACGTTAAGCCGTCGGTCCCGGTTGCCATGAGAACATCTATGGCAATCGTTACGGGTAGTTGGAGCCCTCAAAAATCCAAAAACAACGGTCTAACTGCTAAACTTCGATATAGCCTAATGTTAACATTGGGTTGTGGAGGTCAGATGACAATCGCTTCACGGAAAATATCGAGGTCTAGTCAAATCCGTGGTTAAGACTGGTAAAAAGCGGACCCCAGACTCCGAGCTGAAAGCTTCGGATGCGACTGGGAATTAACGCTAAGAGGAAGTAAGTATGTCTAAAATTCCACCATATTTACACATAATAACTCGAACTCACATCAATTTCGGAAAATAAAATAACACCGCGATTTATCATTCTACGCGTTCGCGCCAAAACTCCTGACTGGACTTGTACTGTACATGTACTGTGACTGTGACTGTGTTGCCAATGTCATATATATTTCCAAAAATAATTATGAGAATATTTTTTTTTATTTTTTTTTTATTTCAATTTATAATATACAATTTTCATAATTCAATAGTAAGTAGTGTCACAAAAACCACAAAGACTGAGTATTGAAATATATATAGATAACCAAAAGGGTGAACTGTGAACCTTGAAATCCATTGAAATACTACTCATTAAATAATAACTTACTAAATAATTAATTAATACTAATACTTGTTTATAAACATAGAGTGATACAAAAACCAAACACCAATAGTAAATTAAATGATATCTATCCATATGCAAGCATCTTGTCCACGATAACCATCTATGGAAAATATCCTCTGAAATATTGTCAATCAAGATGATTAACTAAATTGATTTGTATTTGTACTTTATTTACATGAAATTATTTTTATTTATAAAATTAAATTCATTTAATTATTAAACTTAAACTATCGTGACAAACTAAACGTAAAGCAACCGTACATTCGGACCCCATGAACCCAGCGTTTTGCTCCCAAAGGGCTCACGGTTACTTGTAATTAATTTGATAAAGACACTGTATAATAGCATAATCCCAATTAAAATATACTAATGGAATAAGACTCTTTGTAACGGATTCTATTGCGATTTATTGGTATTATTTTATTAGGTAGGTACTACGCTGACCCTAAATAAATGTACGTTAAGGGCAGGAGGATAATGACTCCAATAAATTGTAAATCTACAAACAATTTCAAACATGTTCACAATATTCTTAAACCATAAAATCTCCCATTATTCTTAAAACATAGATTCGATTCTTCTCTAGTTTGAATCGTATACTTACTTTGAGTATGGAAGTATATACTTATCGTATGTAATTCGATTTATAACTTTCAATTTTCGAATTCTTATGTCGATCATCGAAAGAATATCTCGAGCTATAAAAATATTTTGAATTTCTACTAATTTAATAATCTAATTTTAATATTTATATATTCGATACTATCGAGTAGTAGTATTGAGTACGTGTATTGACTTGACCATAGACACTAGACTTAGCGAATGCGTTTGGACGCATTGATCTGGCAATTACTATGTTCGATGTATTTTAAGATGACACTCGTCTGCCGGCGAATGCTAATGCGAAACAATAAAACGCATCGCGATAGATTGTAATACGTCTAGGGGTACTGATGAATATTTACGTATCCATTTTATTGGAATGAAAAAGTTTACCTCTCAAATGGAATCGAGGTCTATTGAAATGAAAATACTCATATCCCACCTTTTGTTCGGCCAATGTTTATTTATTCAACACAATGGACATTAGACATATTTATTTGTTTGCAGAGTATAATATTATATTTGTTTTGTTTTATATAGGTAAATATTTGCATAAAACAATGATATAAATATCGCAGAGCGTGAAAACTCGACTATTTAAATAAATATTAACACCCTTGCGTGAAAATTTACACTTTATTGTTTGTTTTAAAAACAGTGCACGACTTCACAGTTTATAGCTATAAGTGAAGCTTAAATAATGTAAATGGAGGAAAAAGCTTTTGTTTCGTTATGTAATAAGGTTGCTACATGTAATTATTCTGGCACTTCTGGAGCCCACTATACATTAATAGCTTAGTAGTTAAGGAATCGGCTTTACGATCGAGAGGTCCCGGGTTCGAATCCTGGCCATTACACTACGTAATTCATTGAGGCTTCGGAGTATTGGGTATCGGAGTTTAAGAAGTAATGAGAATGTTGTGTCTGCTGCATGCGTCTGCAGTTGTCGTATGTGGTCGACTTACCTACCTTTATCCTTTTAGTTTGAGAACTTTTTATGGGTCTTTAGACATTTTCTACTTGTAACACTAATGCCATAGTGATCTGACTAACATAGGTATATGTTAAGTGCATACACCCAAAGAGCTTGGAGTACTACACAGAGCTATACAAGTCGCAAATATGGCCTCTCATGGGAGTAGGTACTGCTGTAACTAGTGATGTACAAGCCTCGAGGCGTCCGAGTCCCTTTGCCTAGAGCTCGGTGTCGTTTACAAGGCTCGCCGCGTTTGTATGGCGCTCGACGACTCGGGAGTCTTTTTTAGAGCTCGAGCTTTTTTCAAGTTTCGAGTCCTTTTTGAAGGCTCGAGCTCTTTTTGAAGGCTCGAGCTCTTTCAAGGTTCGAGTTCTTTTCAAGGTTCGAGTTTCATCATGAAATTTCAAACAAATTTTCATCCCCGCCTACCCCCCTCCCTTAACCCTTTTTTTCGCGTAAAAGGTATCCTTTGTCCGTTTCCAAGCTCTAATCCATGTACAAACTTGTGTACAAAGTTGCATCAAGATATCTTGAAAAATGACGAACTTTCATACAAACTTTCATCCCCTATTTCATCCCTTTAACCCCCATAGACAGACAGAGTTACTTTCGCATTTATAATATTAGTATGGATATTTTAAGACTCGAGCTTGTTTTACGGCTCTTTAGAAGACTCGATTTCTTTGAAGGCTCGAGCTCTTTTGAAGGCTCGAGCTCTTTTGAAGGGTCGAGCTCTTTTGATAGGTTTGAGCTCTTTTGAAGGCTCGAACTCTTTTGAAGACTCGAGGCATGGCTCAAAAAACTCGCAGCTCGGCTAGGCTCGGGACTCCGAGCTTACCGAGCTCACCGGTCTTGCCATTCCGCCTCGAGGCTTCAGAAATAAGACTCGACGCCTCGAGGTTTGTACATCACTAGCTGTAACTTATGGATGGCGCCTGTATACAAGCTAGTATATTCTGACTTGGTACAAAACGGTCTTTAACAGCCGATTATTATAAATATGGGTTCAAACCTTTCCTTTAAAATGTTTTGTTATTTACCTCTTAAAGTGGATTTAAACTGAACGAACATAGAGCTAGAGCTAGAGCAAGAGCATTCTTTCTTAATATTTTAATGTAAACGAAACCTTGTTTTCATTGTTTACAGAAAGAACAACAAACGAATGTTCTGTCACTGTTTAAACTAATAGAATTTGACATACAGGGGATATGATAAATGAGAAGCCTGAGAAGTATAGTTGGGGTGAAGATGACGGATCGAGTGAGGAACACCGTGATAAGGGAACGTTGTGGTATGGTTGAAGATGTAGTGACTAAGATAGAGAAAGGGATGCCTAGATGGTTCGGACACGTAGAGAGGATGGACGAAAGAAGACTGACGAAACAGATTTATGAAGCGAGGGTGAATGGGCAACCCGGTAGAGGTCGACCTAGACATACGTATGTCAGACAGATTGAAGACATATTAAAGAAGGGAGATGTCAAGAGTACCCGAAACCGGCGAGCATGTATGAAAACAATTATGAAAGTAGAAGAAGCGAAAGATGTATGCCAGAATCGTAGCAAGTGGAAAACTGTGGTCTCTGCCTACCCCACTGGGAAAGGGGCGTGACTGTATGTATGTATGTATGTATAAAGGGGATAGATTGAGTATCGTGATTCGCTCGTCTGATGTAAAGTAGCCTTTACATGTCGGACTTTTGAATTACATATGAGTGCAATTTGCAAAAGTTCAACTACTCAATAGTAAGTTACTAGTACTTGGTCATCACCATCTCAGCGTTAGTACCGGTCGCATCCGGAGTTTTCATGTCAGAGTTCGGAATGGCCTTTCCAGCTTTTATTCCTCCATTTTTGCATAACTATAGTTAGTGGATATTTGAATATTCTGCAAAATCAAGTTTCTCTTAACCTGAACTAAAATTTTGCGAAATATCAAGATAAAAGTGGGTTAAAAGGTTTCCTATAGTTCATCATTCATTGTTTCTGATAGTTCGTACGAATATCGGTAGATGGCTATCACAGTCGCCCCAAGACGGTAGTGCAGAAGAATTTGGAACACTTCAGGCGGAGCCCGGCAGCTCAGTGATTAGAGCATTTTTCCCCTGTAACGATCTCTGTTTCGAGTCCCGCCTAGGTGATATATACCATGGACGCCCAAGATCGTGCGAAGTGGAGCTGGAAGGCGGACCCTGAGCTCCGAGGTCATCTTGGCGACGGATGCAATCAGGAAAATGCATCTATACGCAGATGATGAGGAGTCTAGTTTAATTATAATAATATGACCTGTTTGTGGTAACTTAGTATGCTAATGATTGCGTTGGTTTTCATACAGATTTCTTCCGACGCTATTGTCATAAACGCTAAGCAGAGCTTCAAACATCTTCGTAACCTTTTAATGTGACTCTTCGTGGCCGTGATAAAAACTTTAGCAGTTAACGTTTTATTGCATTGCATTGATATTCTGACTACCTCGTTGGTGTTATGGTTTAAGAGATACTTATATTTGCATGCGGTCGTAATTTCTTGAGTATTATTCCAGGGTGCTACAGATAGTTTTCTCATAAACATACTCGTTAGACGCCATTAGGCATGAAAGGATTTGATATATTGAATTATGAAATTAAGAATTGTGTTAAAGCGGTTCTTTTCTTGAATTAACTTTTCAGCTATCGTAACAATTGAACGATTGAAGTTCAGCCGCATCACAGTTAGATGGAAAAGTCAACCCCAACTAAGATGAAAAGGCTCGGAGAACTATGAGACGGATGTAACGTAACGCTGTACCTATATCTTTAAGGCCCAGACCCACCTCACCTGCAATTAGATATACCTACCTGTCAAATAATGGGAAGAGTTTTGGTGCAATTCTACTTTTTGGTGTTGAGTGGTTAGATGACAGTCAATAAAAAATAACATACTGGTCACAAAAATAAGCAAAATCCGGGGTCCATAGTCCAAACTTTGGATGCAATTGTGTAATGCCTGGAGGACGATGATGAACTTTCACAACAGAACATCCCTCTTGATAACTTCCTCAATTCGCTTCTAACCAAACACGGGGACAAAATACAATAGCAAATGAAACAATAGGCTTGAAGAGGCCATTTTATATCAAAAATTGAATTTTTAGCCTTTGCCTGAGAATGAACCATGGCGACCATAAATTTTCCTTACTAACTTCCGGACCACATTATTTCACTGAAGAATATACATTCATATTACTGTTAGCTATTCTCTTTTGTTAACATGAGAAGGCTTTCTAAAAGTTTCAAGGTCGAAAAATATAAATAAATGTAGAACTTTGATCCAACTAACAGTTTAAAGTATAATTGAAGCAAAATTTCGGGTAAGGGACTAGAATTTCAAAGTTTTAAATAAAGGACAGTACTTAGCTACAGTTTTCAAGGCCGGGTCCGTTTTGAGTTTATTATAATGTGTGTATGTACGTACGTTTACTAGCTATACTATGTATGTATGGCATGTTAATAAGATGGTTTATACATAAGATGGAGGTTATATTAGGTGAATACGATCTAAGTGTATTCAGGCTTAAGTTATGTCTGGGGATATTTATAGGCAGATTTAGTTGGCCATAAAAATGTGAAACTGCTTTTGATACCCCGATTTTCATTTCAAAACGCTTTGTGAGAGTTAATCTAAATTTATTGTTGTGTGATAACCATTAATATTTGTGACACAAATCAACGTACCTACAAATATTATTGGAATAGTTTTTGATAAATTCTGAAGCTATCTGACACCTATATAGCAATAGATAGATATATCGCTAATATTATAGTTACTAGCGCGTAGTAACTATTCAACATTGTATTTAAGTAAGGACTCATATAAATATGCTTAATGTTTATTCAAACTTAACAAGGAAGACAAAAGTCATTTCGAAAACATTGGCAAATTAATAAATCAAATATCTGTCCCTGTGCTTCTTATTTCTTCTGATTTATTTTTATGTCATGATTATAATTTGTGGGGTATATAGTATGATTTTCTTACAACCTTAGTGAAATATTTCGGTAATAAAGTTCGCACAATTGTCTGAATTGCTCAATAAACCTGACTAACGACTAACGGTTGTGTAAAGTGAATGTAATGACGGGATACGTCAATTTCAATAACAATTGGTGCACTGTTAACACTTCATCTTTATGTATCCCATAGGGAGACACTTTAATAGTTGGGGTGATTGGTATTTTCTATCACATCCCAGCACCCCTAGACAAGTGGTAATACTGGCAATTCGTTGACCGGAGAATTGTATAATAGAATCATGAAAGTATGAGATTTATAGTTATTTTGACGTTTATCACATACGTTGACGATTGTTATAAACATCAATCCCATACATTCATCATTCTATTCTATATACGTCAGCCAACGAATCTCAAACTCCGAGGTCCGCTAGTCGTATCATACCACGAGTTATACGTAGGTACCACGGCTCGAATCGTTTAAACATTTTTTTGCGTTCTGCATGGTTCCAACAATGGTATGATTAGCCCTATAAGCTTATTGTATTTAGCGATTCATACTATGGTATGAACTCGACACTTTTTAACGTAGGTAGTTGATTCATTAAACAGTCATGCACGAAAGTGTTTGTACATTTAATAAAAAAAATAGCAAACATTTTAAGTCATTTTTGTGCTTTTGATCATGCCACAAAAAATCACACTAACAATACTATCCTGTCTCATCATCACCTTAGTGATAATTTCTGTTCCAATAGTATCCAAGTATAATTTCTGTACTCGGACTATTTATACTGTTGATTGATGGCGCTTGGTAGAACTTAATGTTACGTTGATAACACACTTATACTTTTCCACGAAATCTATTATTGACCGGTTTCGCTTTACGGTATTGTCAAAGGTACATTGACACAATGTACTTGGAGACTATTGATACTATTTAACTATGCTATGCTTGGTGGCCCAAGAAGCCCTCACTTGACATTGTGGAGGGTGATATGCGTGCAAATGGTCTCACTGCCATGGACGCTAAAGATCGTGAGAAGTGGAGAAGGAAGAGCTGGAAGGTGGACCCTGAGCTCCGAGGTCTTCTTGACCACGGATGCAACCAGAAAAATACGGCTCCATGATGAACAGTACTAATAAATTTCTAGCTCTAAGTTTCTCGTTATTACCGTACCTATCAACTTGAAACGATATCAATATACCTTCCAATTTATTTGACTTGCTTGTATATACTTAACACAACAAAGTAAAGTAAAGAATGTGCGACAACTTATTGAGCAAATTCGGCCCCTCGGTTTAATACTGCCAAAGAACCACTAAAGTTTCAGAGTATTCCCTAGTAACAAAATCATCCTTGTTATATAATAACACTCCCGGACATTATCCTCACGTATTATCCCACGAGATACAAAGGTGCTTCTGAATGTTAACATACCGACCGAACGGAATACCTATTTACTTTTAGCCGGGTTTTTATTGCCCCGAAGGGGCTGGCAGACGCAGAGGGCACATTTCAAACGTAAAACGAAATTTTCTTTTAAAAAATGCTAATGTCCTACATATCGGCTGTCAAATATCAAAACCTAGCAAGTGGTTTAAAACAAATTTTACAGGAGAGCAGAAAAACGACTTTGCCACTTTAAGGTCTTGCCATTCCAAAACGATTTGTTCTAGAATCATGGGAGTAATACCTAATTATGCTATATATATTTAGCTGTAAAATCAATAATAAATAATAATTTTATCATAAAAAATGTGAGTACCAGAGCACTTACTGAAGAATAAATTGTTTCCTTAAGCAAAAGTAAGTTCCTAATGCAAATTCAAATCCTAGTAAGGTACTTTGCTAGGTTTTTATCTGCTCTTAATTCATTATAAAATAAACTAAAACTATTTCATAAACCTAGTAACGCTTTTTTTTATACCACTTAGGTGGCTGACAAGTACACGGCCCACCTGATGGAAAGTGGTTACCGTGACAACGGGAACCATTTTTCATCAGGTGGGCCGTGTGCTTGTCTGCCATCTAAGTGGTATAAAAATCCTCAGTCAAGTTCAAGTTTTTTTTTCGTGGGTTGATTCATACAACCTTCGACAAATATACGAACCAATGATAATTTACATACATACGCTCACGCCTAATTCCCTTTTTTTTTTAATACCACTTAGGTGGCAGACAAGCACACGGCCCACCTGATGGAAAGTGATTACCGTGGCCTATGGACGTATGCAACACCAGGGGCGTCACGCTCGTGCTGCCGACCCTGAAGAAACCTTCTAATGCCCTTCTTGAAGAACCCCATATTGTAGTCGCTTGGGAAAACCATCGCGGGGAGTTCATTCCACAGCTTGAGTGTGCGAGGGATGAAGTTCCTTTCATACCGCACAGTGCGCACCATTTCCGGTCGCAATGTGTGAGGATGAACTCCCCGCCTATGACGAGAAGTGCGATGATAGAATGTAGCTGTCGGCATCATGTCAAACAATTCATCTGAGCACAAACCATTGTATAGGCGGTAAAACACACACAGTGAAGCACTGAGACTGAGAGGTTCCACATCGCCTGTGAGTATGGGATTGCCGACGAGCCCCAACGCCCGTCTTTGTACCGAGTCGAAAGGGTCAAGCTGGCACGCAGGCGCTCCGGCAAAAAGGTGACAGTAGTACTCCATGTGGGGCCAAACCTGTGCCTTATAAAGGAGGAGTCGTTGCCCCGCAGTGAAGTACTGCTTCGCCCTGTTGAGCACCCCAAGTTTCTTTGATGCCAACTTGACCTTGTCCTCCAGATGACTTCGGTATTGGACGTCGCTGGAGATATCGACACCAAGAATCCCGATACTTGTGGAGATGGTGAGCGGTGTGCCCAGGAATTGCGGCGCTACAACAAATGGAGCCTTCTTAGCGGTGAATACACATACTTGTGTCTTGGTAGGGTTGAATTGGACTAAATTTAGTCGTCCCCAATCGGATACTCCAGAGAGAGTAGTCTCAATTTTGGACACAAGTTGTTCGCGACTCTCCTCCACTTCCGACCTAGGGATATTTGCACGGCCCGTGTAATACGTGTCACCGGTGCTGTCGTCTGCATAGCAATGGATGGAGCCATCAGACAGCATGTCATTGATATGCAGCAGAAACAAGGTCGGGGACAACACGAAGCCTTGCGGAACACCAGCGTTTATGTCCATGCGGTCCGAGCAGCTGCCATCGACGACGGCTTGAATACTTCTGTTGGACAAAAAGCTGGCAATCCATGCGCACAATCCCGCGGGGAGTCCATAGCGTGGCAACTTCGCAAGAAGACCTCTGTGTCAGACCCGATCGAAGGCCTTCGCTATATCTAGGCTCACCCCGACTCTCGATGGCTTGCGCCCATCGGTTAGTGAGATACACTAGGAGGTCACCGGTAGAGCGACGGTGGCGAAAACCGTACTGTCGGTCGCTCAGTAGATCGTTTCCCTCAAGGTATCTCAGGAGCTGTGTGTTAATCACACGCTCCATCACCTTCGAGAGCAGCGAGGTGATAGCGATAGGCCTATAGTTGGACGGATCTGTCCTGTCGCCTTTCTTAGCCACAGGATGCACGAATGCAGTCTTCCACGAAACCGGGACCTGTCTTGTGGAGTAGGAGAGCGTGAAAAGGCGTGTAAGCACTGGGCACAACTCGGGAGCACAGTGCTTGAGCACCATCGCCGGTATACCATCCGGCCCACTCGACTTTCGAAAATCTAGGGATTTAAGTTCACGCCGGACCACCCGTTGCGTGATTTTCACTTCAGGCATGGAAAAACCAGGTGGTGCTCGCCGCATACTAAAAAGAAGCGCGCGAAATATAAATCAGTTACAATTTCAAACACCAAGCAACTCGCGCGAACAGCTTCATAACCTAGCAACTGCAGTCACTTGCTAGGATTTAATTTTGTTTAGTGTAAGATGCTAGGTTTTGAATAAGTTTTTTGAACGTATAAAAAAATATATGTGTAGATGCTAGGAATTTCAGTTGTCTTAACTTTTTTGTCGAGTGATTTTTAAACGTTTTGACAAGCACAATGTGTGAGTTAAACCTAGTAAGTCAATATTATGCAAAAACACCCATTTTTGAAAGAGTGTCAGTTGCTAGGTTTTAAAATTGCACAGCCGATATGTATGTATGGGTTTATGTGTGTAAGCCATTGCTTTTAATAGGTGGTAAATGACCGGAGTATGGATGTAGGTCAGTAAACATTGTATTTTCTACGGATGGTGCAGTAAAGATGATGTTGACCATTGAGTGAATTCAAGCGTCAACATTATAATGTTATGAATAAATACATACGTACAATCACGCCTTTATCCCCGGAGGGTTAGGCAGAGGTGAATTAACATCCACATTTCACCAATCATTGTATCCAGGTTCCACGTAATAGGGTTGAGCCTATTGCCGTATTCCGGGCACTATTATTGACTCAAACCATGTATTTGAGGTTCTGGGCTGTATATATCTGTCTGATGTTAAACAGCCCTATCCCTTAGTCGCCTTGTAGGTCACCGCATGGGAGGAGATGGGGTGGCCCAAATTTTACTCTGCCGGGAACCAACCATGATAAGAATATGCCTATATGGCGTAGCGGTAGTGAACGCGGCTGCTACGCAGGAGGCGCGGGTTCGATCCCCGCTCAGTGCCAATATTTGTATGCATGAATATAAATATTTGCATTGGTCTGGGTGTTTCTATGTATAATATGTATCTTATAATATTAGTAGGGATTACAAAGGGATTACAAAGTGACATTTGCAGTTGGCAGAATGACAGCAGTTCAATTATTGACCTGTTTTAAGGTTTATGGTAAGGCCGCTGGGGTGTATAGAGAAACAGGTCACCGGTACCGGCTACCTACACCGACAAGTTTCCATAGCAACAAAATTGATTATAAATCGACATTTACGTTCTAACACCACATATTATGTTAAAGAAATCGCAAAGCATAATTTAATACGTAGCAATTTTTTTGACAAACGACGAATCGACATGATGGAAACACGAATAGGTTTACCAGTATCGGCCCACCCGTACAGGTAACTTGTTTTTCATTGTAAGCACACTAACTATCGTTACGCTAGTACTATTATCTGTTGCTCGGCGTATCATGGAATAGAATGACGAATGTATGGCCTTGTCCTAGGTGAGCGACAAGTGCGACAACGCGACGCGTTTCGACGCCGCACTTTAAAATCAAGTGGTTGTTGTTCATTGTGTCCTACGTTGCGTCGCGTGAAAACGTCATTTAATGTATGGAAAAATATGTCACGCGTCACGACTTGTCGCTAGGACAACGGGTATAATATTTGAGGTTTTTGGCATTCGTTGACGCCTGTCATATACGTCCAATCCCATACATTTGGCATTCTATTCTACAAAACGCCGGCCGACGGATTGACACTTGTCTAGAGGGGCTGTGCTATCGTTCTACCGACCCATCTAGTTAAAATTCTCAGACACCGTCAAATTTCAGCTTGTATCATAAAAATAAAGATTCAATCTCTCCAAGGTACGAAGATCGGGCTTCCTATTAAAAAATCAATTGAAAACACTTATAAAGTATAAAATATACCATCTTCTTTATCAAAATGGTTCATGAATAAATTCGATAATTAATTAAGGCTACAGAATAATCGAATATTGAAAGACTGTTCAGTGAAATATATAATTTTAACTTCGACATTTTTTTCAGGTAAATGCGTTATTATAATTACTTTACTGCTGAAATTTTAAATGATATTATGAACCCTCTGATCACCCTGGGGTAAAAAATCTAATATTGATCTTTTATCGGCTATTTAATATTATCTTATTAATTAAGCATTTATGTTTGTACCTACTCTTAATCAATATCTTAATATTATCTAAATCTTAATGTGCTTACATAGATAAACCGGTTACCGGTACCGGCTACCTGCACCGACAAGTTTCCATTGTATCGAAAATGTTGATCATTTAGAAAGAAAGAAAGAAGAATTTATTTAAGAACACAATTTACGTTCTAAGACCACATGAGTGAAAAAAATCTCAACGCTATTTCGCGATTTTTTAGACAAACGGTACAGGTTTGTCCGTACCGGTGACCTGTTTTTCTATACGAAGTTCGCAGGGTCAGCTAGTATTATATAATATTCTATACTTGGTGAATGTCAGCACGTCCACCGCCGTAGTACCCGTGTTATGTTCAAAGGACACTCAAGAATGGTGTACTGCGCGCATAGAGTGCATTATCCGCGTATAGAGCATATTAGCGGCGTTTACACGTGCAGTTTTGGATCGGACTGTGTTCCAAACCGCCGTTACGATCCGTCGGATTTGGACTGCGCATCAAACTGGGGTGATATTTTGCAACTAAAAATGACCACAGTTCGGAACGCAGGCAGATCTTTCACGTTCCTCTTTCAGTTGCGTTGGCTGGGTTCGTAGTCGATTTGAACAGCACCAGAAGACTTCGAATATGGGAAGAGAAATATAGACAAAGATATAGACATACCTACTACTAATATCAATAGAAAAAAAAATCGAGTAAATTACCCAGAAGATTACGTATATTTTTATTTGAATAGTCAGAGCTTCTTATTTTTCATAAACATGGATGCTGGCAGTACAAGTTTATGAAATGTGTAATGGCCTCTGGGCTCCAAACCGACATTTCGCTACAATATTTATTTACAGGTGACCGGAGATGAAACTGTGGAGCGATGCGTACGCGCCGACCGACCGACAGATCGAACTGTCGTTCACGGCGCGTTGCTAGCATTTACACGCTCGTTCCGAACCGACAGTTTTGGACTGGCGCGTGGTAAATCCTTCGTTCCGAACTGCACGTGTAAACCTGCCTATTTTGAGCACACATTTTGGGTTCAAGATATATGTCCCGAGGCACAGTCTACAATGGAGATACGGTTGCACCTTCACATAATAAAGTTGTATGTAAATGTGCAACCGACCTCTTTGTCAACTGTACATATAAGTACAATATTTATTAAGTATAATATTGACCGTATAAAAAAAAATATCGCTCAGTAAATATCTGAAAGATTTGGAATAAACCGAAGTAAGCAACATATTTCTTCAACTTACTTAAGCAACATAACATAAGGTCTTTATATTTATATCTCTATATATATTTTCCCATCTATTCACGTAAAATACGTGAAAAATTCTGGCTCTGAGTTAATGGTAAATAAGTTACTTACGACTTAGTATAATAAAGTAATAATATTTACTTACAATAAAGAATACATTTTAACTACCTAGTTCGAATTTACGAAAATAGATTTCAGCAATATAATAGGAGTACACGGGTTCCGGCCATCCCACTGATAAATCAATTAGTCCCCTCTTAAGTTACGTAGGGCCCTGATGGATATTCATAGCCGATGCTTTTACTTGAACATAGTGGAAAAGCATTGATTATTATGTATTATGTTCAAGTAATTTTTTTTTATGATGCCGTTTTCACAATATATTAAGTACCTAGTTTTTTGAATCATATTTGCCGTGTAATATGCTAATTTTTTTTTCACCACTTAGGTGGCAGACAAGCACACTGCCCACCTGATGGAAAGTGGTTACCATGGCCTATGGACGTATGCAACACCAGGGGCGTCACACTCGTGCTGCCGACCCTGAAGAAACCTTCTAATGCCCTTCTTGAAGAATCCCATATTGTTAATTGTTCAAACTTTTAGCGAGACTGTTTTCAATCAAAAAGAGTAGTATTTTTTGCAGGCAAAAAAATATGATTATTCTATATCGGATAAACTCAGCCGCATATTTTACGATTTACTCATTTAAATATGTATTATATTATGTTCGTTAAATTTCAGTTCCAAGAAATAATCCACAGTATCTTAATCAATACTAAACTTCTATTTTTGGGTGAAATTTCATAACGAAATTTGTCAATTTATAAACAGTAATTAAGAGTATCAATCTTATAGTTAATTAAACACATTCTTCATTTTGTAAATGACTTAAAAGTGATAAAAATAACTCGCGTATACTCCAAGGTTTTAATTACAGTGCAGATGCAACGTAATTTTGAATTACACATCTTTGTTATGAAGTTAATTCATTAACTTCAATGACAAAAGTTTCAAACTGACAAATTAAAATGTCTAATGCTTTCATACAGTCACAGGTGACAATTTTAAATGACAATACTGTCATAAAATAAAATTCTTAATAAGACTCGAGTATGTGTATATGCGAGACGGAATGGCGTTATACAAATATAAAACCAAGATTGACGTATGATAAAAAGCACTTTGCGAAGCAAAAATGAGTGAGCTTAAAGGTCTGTCAAGATTAAACAGAATACAAATATCTCTGGATCTTTTTTTTACTTTAACTATATAATATTTTTTGAGCTATCGTGCCATCTAAGTTTCAATCTATCAATTAGCCTATTGCAGTATACTGATGTATATATGCCTCTCTCAATGTGTGCCATTTCTGTTGATTCTTTGTCATCTAAATTGAATTGATCTTATAAAAGAATCTAAAAATTAAACAATTTATTTTTGTGGAAGGTCATTTTCTACTAATGTCGATAATGTTGCAGTCAAATCGACTGTGAACCTATTCCCGTGATTAAGGACTTCCTGTAGAGCAATGTCCAGGTAGACCTTGGTCAATATTGTTAGTCCATGTTGTCCAACAAATCCAACAATAGCGTTTCTCAATAGCATTTTTAATTAATTAAAAAGGAAAGTGCAGTATCTAGTTCAATATCTGACGTACTATTTCGGAAAAATTTTAGCCAAAAGTAGTGGAAAGACTTCCATCGGTGAGAAATAGGTAGTACCACTAACTGTCAAAGGGGGGCTACACACCCAAGCAGCATTTTCTGCACACACAGCAATAGTTGCTTTGGTGCCCTACATTTACGCAGCAAATGCTTCTGCAAATTATGCACAAGAAGCATTTTTCTTGATAAATTGCTGGGTGCCCCCCGAAACTGCAGAGTAAGTTTTGTTGCAATTCATCACCATTGATTAACTCTGTAAGTAATGTCTACGACACAAAGAGTGAAATAAATCTCAACTGTCAAAAACATCCCATGTTTGTTTTTATTGCATCTTCATCCAAATATTGAATTTCATGCTTTTACCGAATTACATTTTGTTTCCCTTTGTCTTAAGAAAAATAAAATGTCAAGATATAAAGTACAAATAAATACTGTTTTATTTAACGTTAATGGATGGCAAAGAGAACGAATAAGTACCCCATAAAGACGAAAGCTATGCTAATTCAGCATAAGCTTAAATTATTTATGCGAAATATTTATTTGATTCTCGCTTTGTCCATTAAACTTCCATGGAATCAAATTTTCTTATACTGATTCTGTTTGCATGATGTATTTTGCTTAAATTTTATCTCAGAAAAATGTATAGCCGGTATTATTAGCCATATGAAAATAAACGTGCCTACATGTAAACATTCAACAACAAAAAAAATATTCAACAATGAATGCGATGTTTACATAAAACTTAAATGACATACCTAATGTAATCTTATTGTTGTTGGTTTCATTTAACAATGTATTAACAGATATGGGCATGTAGATCGAAGGATAAAGTCAGCCCCTTTAGACAAGTGGCAATTCGTCGGCCGGGATTTTGTAGAATAGAATGCCAAATGTATGGGATTTAACGTATATGACAGACTTCAACGAATGTCAAAAATGTCAAATCTTATATACATTCGTCATTCTATTCCATGATACGCCGAGCAACGAATTGTGTAGGGGGGATTAGATTGTAAATTTTTTCCTGACAGTGTTGATTATGTTTTAGAAAATTGCAAATTATTTCAATAACATTAGAATAGAATTTATTAGCTCATTACATAAAATTTTTAGAAATGATTATCACTTAAGTTTATTCACAGCAACAATACCTAATTTTGAATCCTATACCTTTACTATCTCTATATTCCACTGTAGGTATATGTATCGATATACTACAAACTGAATTTGTAACCTCATATTCAAAGCGTCCACAGTATAAAAGTTGTTTGAACTTTTGTATAGCACAAAATATATTTGCGCTTATATTTCGCGCTGGGTGAATGGAAATATTTAATCGAGTGTCAATCATCGTGTTGAATGGTTGACATCCGATTTATCCACGTCACGCTAAAGGCGACAGGTGGAGCTAGAGTCAAATTTTATTTATTAACTAAGATAATAGGTATAGCTATGCTTATAAAGATAATATTCTCTAAAAAAATATTATACTAGTATACAGTACAATATTCTTTGTTAATTGTACACCATATGAAAATACAAAAGACAACCTCAATGGAAATGTGCGCATCGGATTGGTGTATGGGCTATCAATGGGTTATCAAGAAATAAAAATACATTTGCCAGTTTTCTTACCCACCTTGATTAGCAAAAGGTATAGGGACCGAGTGCGTCTTTTATCTCTAAATTCTATAGAATGGAATTCATGATCGGGGACGAACCCTTCGTTCGGTCAACTCGTAAACCTGACCGCAATGGATAGCACTTTTAGGGTTTTGTATAAATTAAAAAAAAATAGCTGACTAGATCTGGCAAAGGGTACCATCCACCCAACCCGTAACTACACATTTAGATATTTGTGTATACAAATACATTACAGTACATTCACCGACAGTATTATGACATGTGAACAATCGGCGGCCTTATCGCTGCAGGCGATCTCTTACAGGCAACCTTTGGATGGAGCTTTCACCAAAATAAAAACTAAGTCCACCATACCTAAGTTCTGTTTATGTATGCCCGGTCCTTTGGGCAACTTACAGAATTACGGATCGAACTCGTAGAAGCTCTTGAAGAAATTCGAATAGCGTTGAAGCTTGGATATTCACAGGGGTCTACATACACCAACATGATAGAAATACGGTAATGGATCACCTTCTACTTACTTTGAGTGATCCATTACTTGTAGGCTGCGCGACTAGCGGGTTCTCTTTGGCTTTGGCAAGTCACAGTTTTCGAGAAATGCGAGTGTTTTCGGGAGTGAATCTATTGCGTGGCAAAAAAGGCTTATTTCTTACAAATCCTTGATTTTGTAGAAGTAGTGTGCTATATGCTGAACAAAGTGTAAGTCTCATGAACGGTTAGCCGTAATACTGATATTAGGTATATTAAATATCTATTGCATGTTTTATATGAGGAAAAACTACTCACATTATAGATATGATAATAATACACAAAATATAAAACTTAATGATGAAATCGTAAACCGTTTGAAATATTATAATATTTATGATTTTACAAATTAGATTGCCTATTTATCATCAGCAATCAGCAATTAATGGAGTTCGGCTCGATATCCTTTTTACATCGCAATCATTAGGTTTATCCAATCAAAATGCGTGATAAATTTCCCAAAGCAATCATTAGACAAATCTTATTTTTTGCCCTAATCCTACTGATATACCTACCTATATAATAATAATCACTTCAGCTGAAGGGTCAAGTCGATGAAGTTCGCGTGTTTGTGATCTTCATACAGATAGAGTGAGGGCTGGAATTTTCTTGCCACAAAAAATGACCACGTTCGACGAGGCAATAGTGTTAGCCTAATTCTGCTAACTTTAATATACGAGTATACACTTTCTTTAAACCGCACTATGAAAGAGGTCTACTAAACTCGAGCAAATATTTTATTTAGCAAATTCGAATGTTCACATAAATATACCCTGAATGTATAGTTAATAAACACAAATTTTCAGACAGCTGTGTTTTTCGATCCCACGTCACTGGAGACGGGTAAGTCCCGTCAATCGGTTACTTTTTCTTTTGGTGTATATTTACCGACAGTTATAAAACTACCCTATCGATTAGCGACTTGTACACTCAGATACCTTGGTATTAACCATCTTGCATGCATATGGATATTGACACGTGTTTATACAAATAAATGATTTGATTGATTGATTGATTGATTGATTAAGATCATTTTGAACCTTTGCCATCGAGATTGTCCTAACGCTGACTGTGCCACCGCCACCGAGCGTGTAAACAACCAACTATCGTTTATTTTCTTGCTGAAGAAATGTACTAGAGATACAGATTACGTGTGAATGAAAGAAATAGCATAAATGAGATAAACGTCGTCTATACATACTGCCAGCGAGACAATGTCTCTGCTACATAGTTTCGAATAAATGAGAAGAGCTGTCAAAAATAAAAGGCTGCTGCTTGCTAAACTGGTAAATTGTAGCTTGGCGATTAAAAATGTCACAGAGCTAGAAATCACACTCGACAATCTTGGAAATATACCGTCTCGGCCGCTTAGAGCGATGGTATGTGTCGTCACCCTCGCACTCTCCCCTATAGTCCAACATCAAAACTACTGAAGTTACATACTCTCGCGTCTTACTCGTGGCACTACCTTTTTTTTTTATCGTGCGAAAAATCCCCACGGATACCTCCCCCGCCGGAACCGGGGGAGGAGGTTATGTCGGACTCGAACCGACTGAAATGCACGCCGTCTGTGGGCCGTCAGTTGCCGGAGGTGAGATTGTCGTAGCCATATCCCTCGCACCCCGGCCGACCCAGGGCCATATCTCACGATCAGGCCCTCTTCCGGTGTAGGGATCACAGAGTCCCCAACTCGCCCCCGGGTGTGGGGAGGCACACAATGTGCGCTGCTGCCGCGGCCTGCTTCTGCTAGGGTGACATGCGGCTCCACCCGTCACCCCCAGGCCCGCGCTCATGGGGGACGGAGGTCATTCTGCGACCTCCGACGCCTGAGTCTCGTGGCTCTACCTGCGGTACGAGCGAGTATCGTACTACCCTACCTGTGGTAGGGTAGTACGATACTCGCTACTCTCTATCTCGTTTATAGTTGCTAGCTTCACTTGTTTCTCGTTCATCGTTGACAGTACATAAATCGCCTTGTTGGATTGCCTACGAGCAAAAATTGGAGTGACCCTATATTCTATAATACTTCACCGAGAACTGCATGATTATCGTGGTTAAATCAATTAGACTATTTACCTAATTGTAGGTATTATTGATTTATCTATTGTTTAAATGATTGTTTCGGCGCTTGGCCCACAATTCACGCAATGTTAAGTGATGACGTGGTCTACGGTGATATAGGTTAGGTTAGTCTATACAATTAAAAAATTAGATTGTTCGCAAGATATATGATCCAACGTCAAAGACACGATCTGTGGTAAACTGGATACAGTAGTTGAAGTCGAGAAATCGTCTTTCTTAAGTAATATCTTATTGAGTTGAATATCCTGCAATGTTTAAAGAGTTAATTTTTATGTGCTGTTCTTTTACAACCATAATACGTTCAATGCGACGTCATCCCAGTTTTTGTTCAATGTATAGCATTTACCAGACCTCAGTTCCACGCTGCAAGTGATCCATAAAAATTTAACAACGCTTATAAATTCCTTGACCTTCTTAACACTCGACCTAAAAGTTTAGATTTCACATAGTCCCAACTAAATCAGAGCCCGGAAGCGATATGGCCGTATTGCAACACGTTCAACATCATTAATATTTAAATCCTGGTAAACTTCGCCCTGTATATATTCACGGACATTGTTTCGTTACTCCAGTCAGTCACGGCATGAAAAGGGCTAAATTCGCGGTTGTCACGTTTTTAATTAATATACGAGTGGGTGAGGCCCTGGATCACGCACATGACCTTTTTGTCCCGCTTATGTGAAATTCATCAATTAATGTTGCTTTAACGTAGAGGCCACTTTCATATACATTTACATCATTGTTAGTTAAATTTTACCGGATTAGTGTTTAAATGAAATTTTACCAGAGTTAGAAATATCGCAGTAGTTATTGATGAAGCAATTGCGTTCACGTCTATATTTGGTATTTTATATATTAGAGTATAATATGATATTAGTCACACGCTGCTTACAAATAGAAGAATTTATGGCCAGGAGAAAAATTTGTTGTATTTTTATAGATACTCCGCTTATACTAAGTCATAATTTATTCCGATACTTTATCGTTCGACCGTGTGCATGATTGCCAAGGTTTAGGGTTGCTTTACGAGAAAATTTCTTCTGTATATTGAACACAGTATCAGAGTAGTTATTTTTTGTATAATTATTTATAATTATACAAAATATATATATATATATACCTACTACTGGAAAAAAATATTTATGGTAAAGTTAAATAAAGTTAATATTTTAGAATATTTTTTCTGCTCAGTATAATTGTACACAATACATTTAAAATTGAAAATGAAATATGCTAGTAAAACTCACACAACAAAACACTACGGATTACTACCATTCATAAATTCTCCGAATAAAGCCATTGTTCTACTAATCCATTTTACGTACTACTCGTTTTAAATTGTACCTATTTACTGTGGAGTCCGTAGAAACACATATCGAAACTAGTTGTAGTAGTAAATAATGAAACTTAGAATGAACTGTTGCGAAGTGTAAACGAAGTGAACCGAGAAGTTTCGAAAGCTTAACAATATCAACACAAAAGAGTTCTTGTAAACAAAAGCTTAGCTCATTATTTATTTAATTGCAAATAAAACATGATTCCTTGCTTAGGAATGATTCTAAGCAGATAATAAAACGGTGTATTATATCGATAGTCGAAAGGCAGAAAGACGCAGGTGATATCGACTTGTTAAAGAAAAAACATCCTTACTGACATCAAATAAAGGGAGTGATATTCGTATCACTCTTGTTTTTGCTTACAATCTTTGGTTTTTAACCGTTGCGATATAATTATTGAAATGAACTAAAAATTTTATGGGTATATCTTTGTATATATAATCTAGTTAAAAAGTGTTTAACTTGAAAATAACAACTGAATGTTTGTTGTTTTAAATCAAGGTTATAATATTTTTATTTTATTTGAATATTTCATTAGTGAATTATTAGTAAGAGAAACGAATTAATTAATAACCAAATTGATTTATGAAGTAGCAAAAACTTACAGCTTTGATTTATTACGAGATAGTTGCTAGACTAGGATTACTAGAGCTTGCAAATTCTTTGAATATTTATTACAATATCAGTTTTAATTTTTTTCGCGTTTAAATCTACGATTACCACGATTTTGTATAATATAGCATCAAAAGTAGCATGTGGCTACTTTTTTATCCATTAACATAACAATATAATTTGTTTTCATTAATAAATTTCATAAAAATATGGAATTAATACCGTTCACGAACGAAACATCGAAAGGGAAACATATCACATTCTAACATAATATTGATAAACACGTGTGCTCGAGTGTACCTATCTTTCCATTTACTCCAGCTACCCTCGCAGATCTCAGGTGCGTCAGCATATTATACTAATATCATGAAGAGGAAACTCGTTTTTGTGGTTCAGGATAACAGCTAATCATGCGGCTCGGCATATTATTATTTTGAATGACTAACAATGTGTTTTATTTTAGGAATTTGGTAGGTTGCTGTCCAATAGCAATTTGGTTGTGGTATAAAATAAAGTAATGTTGACTATTTATTTAGTAATCAGATTGAATTATGAAGGAGGAAGCTCGCGAAGTATTGGATAGAGTCAAAACGTATAAAATCCGTTTTAGCGGATATCTATGCCCTATAAGAAACCTACCCTACCTGCAAATTTCAAGTTTATAGGTGTTATAGTTTCTGAGATTTCATGATTAATCAGTAAGTGGTATTTCGCTTTTTTCATATAGATTATATCGTAGTATAGTAGTTGGACCATTAAAGTACAATATTTTAAACATTCTAAACTTTTTTCACCGGTAAAAAACGTGCACATTAGAGAGGTGAGACCAAAACGAGTAATGGCCTACAAAAGCTGCACGAATTCTCGAGAAACTCGGGAGATGCGCTAGTAATTTGCATGTTACTTACCGTAGAGATAAATGTTCAATTTCCATACTAGTATTATAAAATGCAAAAGTAACTGCCTGGCTGCCGAGTACCTTTTTACACCTATATTCCATAGAACAGATTCTTGTTGAATAATTTGGGTGTGGTATAACATAACTATTTATTTTTATTGTTAATTTTGTACTAAAATATATATTTTATTTGTGGTATAGAAGAACCATACATTGCTTTCATTCTTTTAAAAACTGTATCTTTATCATTTTTTTTATGTATATTAGTACATTATGGTACAAGCGTGTAAAGTTGGTGATTACCGCTGAGGCGATATTGGGACCCGAGCCGCAAGGCGAGGGTCTTAAGAGAGCCGAGGACGGCAATCACCATACACGCGAGTGGCATACAATTATTTTCAACACACTTGCGAATAAAATAATACTAAAAATACTACATAACACAATCAAAACACAATTGTAAAAATCTATTTGTTGTCATACTTGTCATAAATATGCGCGCGCATCTAACATTTTTTTTATTCGTTCCTTTCGGAACAGGCTAAGGTGCTATCGCCATGCTGCCTTGTAATCGACTTACTTATTTGAATTATGATAATTTTTTTTCTCTGTAAATATTTACAGAGAAAAAAAAATACATCTTAGTGAAAGTTTTGTTTATTAATAAACTACAAGTTGAAATTGTCTTTTAAAATACGAAGTTGCATTAAATGAGCAAGCAATAGGTATATTAATTCGTTTGTAATATTGGACACGATCTTTTTTGTATCAAAACTTTTTTAAGAACAAAGCAACTTAATCAATGAAATTAAAAAAAAGAAGTCTATAACTCACTTTTGTGAATAATAGCAATGAAAAAGTCACAGTTTTATAATAGGTGTCATTCCGTGCTTAATTGCGGTGAAATAAAAGCCTGTTTATAAGCAAGTGTGTTGAAAAATTTATTATGCTTCGAATATTACATCGAATATAATATTCGAAGCTTAACAAAGAGTATTTTTTTATAAAAAATAACTTTAAGTGTAGCCAAAGCAGCAGTTTATTGTTACATAATTTCGTTATATAAACGTCTACACTTACCTTCAACGATAATATAACATGAGGGTAATTCGCAATTTAAACCATAAAAGAAAAATCGGATTAAATGTGACAAAAATAGACCACATTAATTTCTATACTTTATTGTTTGTGATCTGCACAAGACAAATGATCATTGCCATCACGAGACTGACGAGGGCCAAGGCCACCGTCATGTTGTCAGAGCCAACTCCCTAATTACATGAAGCTGTGTGAAAATCGTCCTCTCCAGACTATTTCGGCATACACTGCTGACTAAACGTAGCTTGTTTCTCAATATTGTTAGTATACCGAGCAATGTACAGAACGTAGAACTCAAGACCGATATCTGATTAGTAAGTGCAGTACGCGGTTGCTTAGACTGGCTGCTCTTATTTACTTTGATACTGTTTAAATAGTATGAGCTTTAAATCTATTGTTCATGCTCCGGGTAAAGAAAATGGATGAGGTTAGTACGAGTATAATATTTATAGGATAATCACTTCCAGTCTTGTTAGTTACTGTTATCTCCTAAATAAATATCAGCAACCTCCTAAATAAGGTAATAAATCCGCTGCCTGCTTTATTATTTTAAAGGAATGATGGGGTTGTTTTTTTTTTTTTTTGTAATTGTGGATTCTTTTTTTTTTTTCACTTCCAATCTTGCTTGGGAGACTTAACAAAAGATCTATACTTTAAATATAAAAAAAGATTAAAAAGTATGTAGACGGTCGAAAAAGGTTCTTCTCTTTTGTTTTTATTTCCTTAATTATAGCCGAAATGAAATCTTTAATTTTGTTTATCATCAGTGAAAACCAAAATTATAGATTAGTAATAATGAGAATAAAAATACCAAATAAAGCACGGTAGAATGTTAAAAAGTGGTTCCATTTCAATTAATGATTTAACCCATATATGCCCACGGGGTCGATAAAGACCCCAAATTCCTTTATGACTTCTAGTGCACACTGATAGCGAGCTGTTGCACTAATTTATATTGTAATGCTATATTTTGTTAGATGGATGAACTATTTTGAAACACAGCACAAGTTCATATAAAAATCTATAAATAGTTCAAGTGACAACTGGGCTTGAAGTTTGTATTTTTTTTTTTGTGACAAAAATTGGCGACTGAGTTCATATAAATGTAATTTTTGTTATATGAATGTTGTCATTTTACTAAATAAAATGTTTATCATACTAAATGAGATGTATATTTTGAAGGTGAGAGTATGTATTCTTGTATATAACATATTTTACTATTAGCGATCAGTTGATATATTTCTGTGGGTCGATAACGACCCCGTGGGCACATTTGATACTTTGCGTTCTTATTGTTGTATTTATAAGTTCCAATACACACTCTTTACTTACGTGATTTTTGATGCCCTGTAACCATTTGATGACTTAATTGATATCCTGGGCATCGATATATGCAAAATACACCCATGTAAAGGTACCATGTATGACAGTAACTCAGGTTCTACAACGTAAAAAAGGTACAAAGTCATGACGATACAACTATTGCTGAATATTTAGTCTAGATGTAGTTTACAAATCTCTGAACCAATTTCTGTGGTATCCAGCTCCAGGTTACGGCGGTTTCAACGCAACAGCCCTGTTGTACAGTCAACTGATAGAATTATTGAGGCACCAACATTCACCGGCTGAATCTGACGTACATTTCTTCCTTGAATGTACAGTTGACTAGGCCTACGTTATGACAATAACGTAATTACACTGTTTTCAAATGAGTTTAGAGTGCACCCAATCTAAAAGATATGTTTGATGTGGCTAATTGACGTTTTTGTCGCCAAATATGCTTCATTCAAATTATCATTACGAAAGAACGAGTGAAACACATTCGAACCCCTTCAATTTATTCCAATATCTTTAATTCAGTAATATGGGAATCCCAAGTCTTAGTCTGGTCTTTTTCTAAGTCATTCTGTCAGTCTTCTGAAACCACGGAAATAGATGATAGAAAACCTACAAGACGATTGGTCACTACCGCCTTCTGGAGCTGTATGAGTACTCCTAGTTATCAAAGAAAGTAAACTAGTAGGATTCTTCGAATGATTTTTAACGAAGATATCAGAGATGCAAGATTATGATGCAATGAGACATGCAGTAGTTACTGTACATTCATGGGAACTTTCAATTTTGTTGTACATTTCTAATATTTCCTTACAGTTTCGAACTTTCTAGTTATGAAATTTACTATTTCTACTACTACTACAAATCTACATTGTTTTACTGGTCAAACATATGGGAAATAATCCTTTACAAGAAATAATTAGTTATTTGCATATTATGAATAATTTAATCTTACCAACACGTGCTAATACTTTAATTTTGACACACCTCAGTTCGCACTGGTATGGTAACATATGTGCCCATGGGGTCGTTATCGACCCACTGAAAAAAACCTACTTCCAGAACTGAAAACCACAATTTACCATTACAGCCCTTATTTATGATCATTTATTATCAACATAGCTGAAAATCTTGAAAATTCGTCTCAAAAAAAGTTCTGGGCATATATGGGTTAAACCAATACTTCTAAACAAAAGAGAGAGAGAGTGAGAGAAAGGAAGAGAGAGGGAGAGATAAATATAATTCCATATCATAATATCAACGTTAATAAAGAACCTAATTGACATTTCGTTTCACAGAAACAGGTTAACATTGAACGATGATCACTCAGGCGTAAGTAGATTCAAATACAATGTTATTGAAATTATTAAAACACAAATAGGTATAAGTACCAATTTATTAATAAAACGTTATTGTGGCGTTTAAACAAAGACTGGTCCGTTACGTTAATTGGCAATTCATGAGCATTCAGTATACCAACATGTTCACTTAACATCAAAGCTTTGTTGTAAGGTTGCCTTTGCGAGAGGGCAGTTGTCCGCAACTTTATACAACCTATCAATTTCAAAGCAACAGCGCTTTAATCACTCTTGCATGAACTTTAACAATATCGTTTATGAATTTCCAATGATATCGTTTGAAAATGCCTTGTAAGGTTCAATAAAATTATTAGAGAAAATTGGGAAATATCTAACCTTGATATTTAAACTATTATGGTCATTCATATTACTATTAGAGCTATCGGGATATTTACCATGTATTGTTAGGAGTATCCGATATTTCGGCGATGTTGCAAGCACCATAATCACGAAGGAACTAGAGTACTGGGGTCCTCCGTGATCATGATGCTTGCGACAGCGCCGAAATATCGGATACGCTAAACAGTACATGGTAACTAAATATCCCGATAGCTCCAATAGCAATATGTAACCTTATCTAAATTTAACCGAGAAATTGATATAAATTATACCTACTATTATTTTCTCTGTTGAAATTATTTTGTTTTGACGCTGTAACTATGCTATATAAGTTGGTTTAATCGAATCTATAATATTTTAGATTTTTGAGAATAGTGAAATCTATATCTAAATATATACAATAACTCAAAGGTGACTGACTGACTGACTGACATAGTGATCTATCAACGCACAGCCCAAACCACGGGACGGATCGGGCTGAAATTTGGCATGCAGGTAGATGTTATGAGGCATCCGCTAAGAAAGAATTTTGATTAATTCTACCCCCAAGGGGATAAAATAGGGGATGAAAGTTTGTATGAAACTTTGTCAATTTTAAACCAATCGGGCTGAGACTTTACATACATAAAGCTACTATGACGTAGGCATCCGCTAAGAAAGGATTTTGATTAATTCTTCCCCCAAGGGGATAAAATAGGGGATGAACAACATTCCGAACTTAACGCGGACGAAGTCGCGGGCAACAGCTAGTATATAATATATATATAAAAGCGAAATACCATTCACTCAATAATCACGAAATTTCAGAAACTATAACACCTACAAACTTCGAATTTGGCATGTAGGTTCGTTATAGGGTGTAGATATCCGCTAAGAACGGATTTTACACAACTCCACCGGGGTAAAACAAACTCCACGCGTACGAAGTCGCGAGTGGCAGCTAGTTCATTATATATCTTCCTGCTCCATGCTTCTTGCTATTAGGTTTGAGAGTCAATATTATGAGTGCCTGTTGTCGGGAGCGACTACCTTCTGACCTATATCCTGTACAAAAACCTGCGCCAGAGTCCCGTTCGACAATCTGCAGTTATACCGCCTTGCAAGTGATTGCCCCTATACATCCTCACGTGTTACTGTAATCAGCTGTAAATATAAAACTTCTAAAATCATTTTACTTGTAATATAAGTAAACGAATTCAGCCAGTATTATAATTAAAATCCTTCCTCAAGATTTGTAGAAAGGCAATATAATCGCTCAATTAACATTCCGAAGATATAAAACGCCTTATCTCATAATTTATTAACTTAGAACAGAAGTTGGCACTTTTTATTAGAATGCGTGCTTCATTAACATAATAGAAGAAAAGTTTAATTGAGTTCCAAACTTCAACTCCACTCGAGTTAATGGAACTGAGTATTATGCAAGATCGTAACTCGCATGCCGCCCAATTGAACGCCGCGTAGCAGTAAAGATTCGTAGGCGTTCGTAACCTCGTAGCAAATGATGTTGTGATTATCCAAACGGTTTTGCTACGAATTACGTAGAAAGGTTCTAATTCAATAGAAGTTGTATGAGTAATCTCTGCTGTCAAAACGTGATGGTATTAACCTTGAAGGATGCTTTAGTTGGGGTTGCAAAATGTGTTTTAGTTCAGCTTATATTCGCCAAACTATTCTGGTTTTATATTTTATAAATGTAGGGTCTTATTATTCTGCCTTCATGATCCCGATTACATTCAAAGCTTATGCTTCGCAACCCGGAATCTGCTCTGGTACTACTCCTTTCGATTTGTTTTATTTTGACTTTAACGTGAGCGACTGCTTACTGACCCCCTTACCACGAAAAAAAAAATCAGCGTCAAAGCCTCGTCCGACTTCCAGCAGGTATACCAAGTTGTAAGTAGGGTTAGCTTAGTTCCGAAGTACTGAAGCCCTATTACAATCCAAGAAATGCACAGTATAAATATTAAAATAACATCTAGTACAGAAAAGCTTGTAAAGTGTCATGAATGAAATAAGAAACTAATTTACACCTGTAAAGCAAAAACCCAAATTCAAAAGACAAGGCTAAAGAACACCTAATTATATAAACAAGTATCTAGTTAATTACATCTAACGGCCGAAGATAATCATAAAGATTACCGTAACATTACAAACCTGCTTACTACTAAACGTTGTATCGGTAAATAACATCTTATCTAGCTTTAGAAAATACACAATACTTAATACAGCTAATAGATTCATGCAATAATAGACTTTGCAAATTTTAACATAGCGTGCATTTTTGCATAGCATTAAATTATATGTGACTCACCGTTAATACTATTAAGAAGGAGTAATAAAAAATACAAAAATGCTTTATTCGAATCTAACCTTTGACATATATATACTGACAATCACAGTAAGCGAATCTCGACTACATTAACTCATTGACAACAAGTACTATCTACTAAAATGCCATTAGCTACAAGCTAGAGGATGCTAGGGTAATTATGTTAGTAATAAATCTTACACGAACCAAAATTATCAGAGTTGCCACAGGAAGGGAGCGCCAGGAAACCGACGACCAAGAACCAAATACGCCACCACATGTTGCTAATTAATCAGAAAGTACTACTATACATGTATATCGGTAGTCACAAAACTCATTACTTAACCCCAAAGTCCACGTCACTATACACAGACGGTTAATCTAGCTAACGATTGAATTTCGAACACAAAGCTACAAAAAGTTCAGATACGCGAACCATAAAATAAATGAAAATTGTTATTATGACATATCAAGTCCACGTGGTGACCGCGTGACGGGACGTGTCCACGATAAACAAACGTGTGGCCACACTGACTCCGGACGTTCGACTGACGCGACCCAACGATACAAACGCCCCACGACTATTGGTCACGGCACACGGTGAGCCCATCAATTTCGCCTGACGTTTCAATGAAAACCCTTCCTACTTTTCCCCCGGGCAAAATTAGGGAGAGTCTTGTTATAATTAAAAATGTTTATCGATTGAATCAACGTTATTGAACTTTAAGTATGAAGTTATAAAAGTTAAAAAGAACTGTGCCGAAAGTGAATTTAAGATCCTATTAATTTGTTTCGTTTGTTTTTATTAAAAAATTGGAAGGTTATGATTAATTTAATTTTAAAACACTGTTTAGGTAAAATATAATAATATAATCCATTGTTAATTACGTTACACTAAATGCTTTAACGAGTGCGATAATTGTAATGAATGCGATTACAATAAATACATGATATTCACTAATAAATTACTATTCCCAACACGCGGCCACAGCCGTAAATAATAATTTTACTTGAGCGGAATGTTCTAATATTTCACGTTTGACTTCAGGAAGAAATTCACCCAATGAAATCATTATTTATATTTGTACAACCAACTTTTGTACTGTGCGTGTATAATGTATCAACTAATTCAATTACATCTAAACCGACCTCATTATACCAATAAACTATTGCCAATTATCCTAATATTGTATTTCGGTAAACAGAAACAATGTTATGTAGACTAAATGAATATAGATCGATCACGGTGTTCGTTACACTATAATCTTCTATTAAATTACAGTAAAAATCACATATACGTAGACAATAAAATATATCACAAACAATCGTATTCGAAAAAATATCGAAACCTTTTTTCGTACGTAAAAAAGAAGTAACTATTCTTGTTGTATTATTTTACCAAATCCATTAGGTTTACTTTGGGGAGTTCTAAAACACAAGTTGGGTTGGATTGATCGTGAAGTAGTATGAAAGTAAAGTAGAGAACGATAAAATGGGACAAACTATTCTTTGTAAAATACAAATTGAATAACTATCGATGGTACTTATTTTATACGAAAAAAAAAGACGTTTGGCACTCGGGGACTACCGCGGTAAAGCTATTGCATAGCATTTTTTATCAACTTATGCAATTATAATTACTAACGTTAAAAAACCTAACACCCCCCACTCCGAGCTCGCACGAATCAAGACGAGCTGCTCGGAGTGGGGGGTGTAAGGTTTTTTTCGTTACGGAATTTCTGGATTCGGTCTCCACGCTCAAGGCTCGCGAATGCCCGCGATAGAAGTTATGCAATAGCTTAATAAGCAAATACATATGTATAAATATTATTTTATGAATTTAAAAATTTTATAAGTCAAAGATTTCTTATTAAAGAATCATAACCTGTAAAGGTGCAACTTTAGCTTAGTATACTTTTAAAGTTCAAGAAAAATAAGCGTATTATTTAACAAAACCGCAAAAATATGAACATAGGGTCCAGATAAAACAAATCAAAGTTTTAAAGCTATTGCATAGCTTCTATCGCGGGCCTTGAGCGTGGAGACCGAATCCAGAAATTCCGTTTCGAAAAAAACTTAACACCCCGAAGCTCGCACGAATCGAGCCGAGCTGCTCCGAAGTAGCTCCGCTTAACGTAAGTAATTATAATTGCATAAGTTGATAAAAAATGTTATGCAATAGCAGCAGCTTTACCGCGGCAGTCCCCGAGTGCCACACGTCTTTTTTTTTAAGATAGTAGTGATTTATATTTGTTTTTTCTTTCTGTGCAATAATGTCATTTGATCGAATTAAAATGTCGAAAATTTTAAACCCGTCTCGGAATTTAAAAGGAATGCAGTTAATAATCCATAATAATATAACTCGCGAAAATGAGTCTGTCTGTCTGTTATGCTTTTACGCCTATACCACTGAACCGATTTTGATGAAATTTGGTACAGAGATAGATAAGACATTGAAAAAAAAAAATAGGCTGTGTTAGGTCGCGATAACCGACATGCAAGCGGGCGACATACAGCTAGTAGGCAATAATTGGGAAATTTAACATGGAAAATTGGTTTATACAAACAACCGAAAAAGGGTAGAAACAACTTTTGAAGTAGTTTGTTTAACATTTCAAAATTTGAGCTCAATCGATAAAGAACTTGTTGGGTTATGAAACTTACACAAACCCACTTAACATTTTTGCATATTTATGAGGATTTTGTATAAATAGAGATATTATATTCTATAAAATATTCTATAAGATATCTCATAATACGTTTTAAACAGGGAAACTCTAAAGCCTTTCATGAACATTAAATTGTTTATGATCCTAAATTACTTGGCACCCAGGGGAGCAAACTCCCAGATTTTCTCATAACGTAATTAGAGCACTCGTAGCCTGACCGCCCGTTTTGTTACTTACCGTTCATTTCTCACATCTCAACTTCTAACTGCCGACGCATGGAACTAATCTTGTGAATACACTACATATCACCCTTTTAAAACTATGTACCTAAGTGTAATATTTTGTTAGAGTTAATAAAGAAATATTCACAAAACCCCGCAACTACACATAATAATATGCTGTAGGTAAATAAATGGTTTTATGTTACATTAGCTGGTATTTGCAGCTCGCGTGAATTTCGATTTTCACGATTTTTGAACATATCTGCGGTTCTACTAAGCCAATTGCGACCAAAAAAAAAAGTAAGATTTTAAGGCCCTTAGTCCAGAAAGTTACTCAGTTCTGATCCCGATTTTTATGACAGTTTTGAGAGTAGGTACTAGTTATAGATTGAGATTTAAGACTGAGTACCGTTTTGGAATACGGACCTCAGTCTGGCCAAAATCTTTCCAACAAAAAATTACATCAAAATTCGTTCAGTAGTTTTTGCATCTTCTAACGCGAACAAACAAACAGACAAAAAATTAAAATAAATTGTTTCAATATCGTTAATACAACATAACCCCAATATTTGCAATTTAATAATTGTAAATTTATCGTGTTTACAGTTTACAATTTTTTATAATTTTAATTTACACTTTTATAATAGTATAGATGTAAACTAATATAGTGGAGTTACGTTAATGTTAAAGGGACATTCTACCATTCCATGCATGGTGAACATAAACAAACATCAAAGCGACCGACTACGAGCGCGCAGTTGACATAGGTGTTTCACAATAAACTTGATAACTTGTTTAGCGAGCCCTCAAGAATATTAGTTTTCCGTGTAATATAGTTTCGGTCCTTTTCACTGGTATGTATTTATTATAGTGGCGTATGTAATTCCGTTAGTATGGAAGTTTTTGACAAGGGTAGGTAATAATGAATGCTAAAATATGATACCTTTAGAAATAAATATATTTACTTTATCAATCAATCAGCCTATTGCAGTCCACTGCTGGACATAGGCCTCTCTCAATGTGCGCCATTGCTCCTAATCCTCCGTCTTCCGCACCCAGTCTGTCTCAAAGTCTTAGCCACCTTTTTCAGACTGTCAATCCATCTGGCTAGAAGACGTCCTACCCTCCATTTGCCTTCTCGCGGTCTCCACTCTAGGACTCATTTGCTCCAACGATACAATACGATTCATTAACTACATAAGGGGTGTATGGAGCCCAATTAAGACTTTTGGAATCGAGCCAATCTCACCTGCAAGTCCGTACCACCAGGTCAGATGGCAATCGCTTCACGGAAGGTATCGAGTTCTGGCCAAATCCGTGGTTATGACTGGTAAAGTGGACCCCAGACTCCGAGCTGAAAAGCTTCGGATGCGACTGGGAATTAACGCTAGGATGAAGAAGAAAAGGAGGATCAATCTAGCAGCTAGCAATTAAGGTTGGATTAGCCATGAACGTTTAGGTGGTCCTCTCAGACTAAAAGAATAATATAGACGGAACGTATAGAACCAGCGTGTGAAGCCACATAAAGTGATACTAAAGTAGCACCATTTCGCTCGCACTCGTGCGTGCACACAAAGAGTGCGAGTGAGATGGTGCTACTTTAGTATTACTTTATGTGGCTTCACACGCTGGTTCTATACGTTCCGTCTATATTATTCTTTTAGTCTGAGATGGTCCTATACACCCCACGCACGCAACTCAACTTGTGAAATGAACTCCCTGCTGTGGTTTTCTCAAGTGACTACAATATGGGGTTCTTCAAAAAGGGCTTTAGAAGGTTTCTTTGGGGTTAGCAGCACGATTGTCCATACGCCACGTCCATAGGCCACGGTAACCACTTTCCTTGGACCGTGTGCTTGTCTGCCACCAATGTGGTATAAAAAAAAGAAAAAAAATACATAGAAAAATTAATTGCATATTTTATACCAAACTAGCTGTCCCGGCGAACTTCGTACCGCCATATTTTTCCCGTTCACGCTGCACCTATTTACTCATCCTTTAAACCTTCCCTGGACACCCACGAATATTTCAAGACTAAAATTAGCCAAATCGATTCGGCCGTTCTTGAGTTATAAAATAACAACGAAAAGTGGCATTGATTTTTATGTATTAGAAGAAGATAGCACTGATACAAACTTTGTACAACTTATATTTGCACTATCTTCAATCTTATACTAAAAGTAAAGTAAATAGATGCCCATAGGAGGTACACGTATAAGCAATTTTTCCAGCTCGTCAAAGCGTAATCGATTCTGCCACATATGAACTTGACTTGTTACTTCAGCTCGTTAATCATCGCCCAATAACTTTATACGGCTTAGAAAAGCTAGCTGTAAGTATATGTAACGGAATTTTACTAGTAAAATATAAATTGTAGGTGTAGGAAATTCGACTAATATGCCATTCGTGTGATATGGAAATTCATGTTATGCCTAGGTTTTAGGGATTTATAAGAATAAAAGTAGGTATTTCCTTTTTTTTTATAGGAGTAAATGAAATTTAACCACAACGAATTTATAGGGGGTCGAAAATGGCCTGAAGTGCTTCGAGAAAATAGTGTTACGGCCGTGCCGCTCTTTTTTGCTCGACTTGGCGGGGGCACTACGGTGCCCCCAGATATTTTTGCAGTATTTTGAACTTTGTAGATGCTAACAAGCATAAAATGTTAACGATAATACCTTTCTATTATCGTTAACATTTTATGCTTGTTACATTTTATGCGGTCTGACAGGTCAATGCGTAGGAATACGACGGTTAAGCCTGCTAGGGATTAGTGGGCCTACCATGACCTATAAGCGTTCGTTTTCGGGGTGAGATATAGGAGACGCCATAAGTACAGCTCTATCCTCTCACATCGATCAAAAAAACTTTAAGTACCATATGATAATAAATGTGAAATCGAATGAAATTTTTGAAGCATTTATTATGCTGATTGTTCAAATTGATATACAAAGAGAAAAGAAAATCGACCTCGGGCGAAATCCACCGTCGCGTCGTTGCCCCAAAGACGGAAAGTATATAGAGGAATTTGGATCGACTACGTGCGGGCTTCGGTGGCTTAGCGGTCAGACGATTCCTTCTGTAAGGGAAAGATCGCGGGTTCGAATCCCGCCCGAGGTCGATTCTCTTTTCTCTTTGTAAATCGAAATGTGAAATCACTAATCGTATTTAATGATGTCACAATTATTATTGCTTAGCATAATATACAAACAGGGGTCTTATTCTGCTTGACCGTGTTAACATTTATCCTAAAATACGCTTATACATCGATAAGTTCTACTTGACCAGATCTCGTAATACGGCTCGTTACGTGCAAAGGTAGCAGTAGTTACACACCTGGTTCTCCGGTCACACAGGGCAATGTGGCGAAACATCGTACAATTTTAGTCGATTGGAGTCCGACATACCCATCGTTAGCTCCGTTGACGTGAAGACTGAGGAGTTTTCCGCACGCAAAAGAAGTAACGTTACTTTTTTTGCGTGCGTAGGTACAACAAATGCGCGTTATAGGGATCTTTTGATATTTCGAGAAACTTGACATAATTCTTTATTATTATTTTTTTTGCCATTATTTCGAAACAAAACACTTAAAAGAAACAAACTAAGCGGATGGCAAGTTGAATACTCGTATACTTGTATGTTTTAAAGTCACGATTATGTTCAGAGAAGTTATCGTTACGTGCGTTTTAGTATCTGGGCTGTAATGTGGCAAGCGGCATAACACCCTAACCCTAGAGCTTTATATTTTTTTTATCAGGTGTTCAATACCTACAAGATTTGCTAGTATTCTAAGAACTCGTCTAAGATCGACCTTCACCTATAGAGTTTCGAGGCAAACTTGAAAAGCAAAGGTCAATGGTCCTATGAGCAATGTTATACCAGGAATAGGAATACCGAACGATTACAAAATATATTCTAAATCTAAATACCTACCAAGACAGGTATAGCGGTAGCGAGTGCGAGTTAATTGGGTATTTCTGTTAGGGAAACCTCTGTAAGGGCTGGTGTTAACTGGTGGCAAAGCACGGTAGAAATTTGTACGTGACAAACAGAAATAGACCTTAAACTCATGAGAATAAAATTGAATCTTCAATGATGATCGTCATAGTCAAGAAGCCTGCTGTATGACCATTATTCAAATTTCAACTTAACCTTTGTACGTACAAGGTTGATATCTATTTGTCAAATGAAATTACTATGGCGTCGACCACCGTAATACTTCGGTGTCAGGAAAAAAGTTGATCTGGTGAATTGTGAGTGTATTCACGCATAAATCATTATTAGTCGTGCTCATCCATTATATCATCCAAAAGTGTGCATTTATACTCCTTATCCGTTTATCATCCAAAAGTGCTCTTTGGATGAATGGTTGGATGGGTGGATAGAAGAATGGATAAATGGATAGTTAAGTTTATTTCTTGCTCAATCATGCAAATACTACTAATTTTTATCCTTTAAATACAAGCGACTTCAATATGGGGTTCTTCAAGAAGGACATTAGAAGGTTTCTTCAGGGTCAACAGCACGAGTATAATGCCCCTATAAGTGTCGCATCCGTCCATAGGTCACGGTGACCACTTTCCATCAGGTGTGTGCTTGTCTGCCAACTAAGGGATATAAAAATGTTGTTGCCAGGAATGAGATCAGTAATTCACGCGAGTAGAGTCGCAGTAACAGCTAGTAAATTATACAAGGAAAACGACTTAAATATAAACATCTTGTTTTTATAGAGACAGTCGGACAGTAAGGTCATAGTGCAAGGTAACAAGAACAAGTATATGACCCTTCAGTGATAAGCTCTATATAATATAACGTTAGGTATAGTATCAATCAGATTAGCCACTTGTAACCTATTTTCCTCTTCTTTTTAATTGACAGTTTTCAACATTCCAGACAATATTAAGTATGTAGTTTAATAGATTTCAAAATGTAGTATGAGTTAAGTATGTCTGATTTCCATACGTTATATAGTTGGTAGGAGGTATCCGTAAAGGGCTTGCATAAAAAAACGGGAACAGAAACAGAGAGAACGGGAATAGGAACAGACAGGAGAAGAGAGACGAAATTCGAGAACTACGACCACTTGCGTTAGATTTTTTTTCGTATTTTCTTAAAGTGCACAGAAGGTTATTATTAAAAAATATAAAGTTCTCATGGGTCGCCGGCACGGGAATAAAATTTCACGCAAGCGAAGCCGCAGCTATCAGCTTGTAAATAAAAAATAAATTATCAACAGTAAACAATAATAAATATTTCCCGATACGACGAACACCGTCAAGTCGTGATCCATAGATTTGTCGTAGTCGATTGTAAAATGTAAAGGTTTGTCGCCTTATCTGTTGTGATAAATTAATTCAATACAGATTCAAACGCTTCATAGCATTTCTCTTTCGATAATGTCTTTAGAGTAAAATATCATTTAAAACAAGCTACTGCCCGCGGTTCCGCCCGTGTGGATGTCGGTTATCGTGACCAAATAGAGCCTATATCCTTTCCCAAGGTCTAATCTATCTATCTATCTCTGTACCGAATTTCATCAAAATCGGATCAGTGGTTTAGGCGTGAAAACGTAACAGACACAGACAGACAGACAGAGTTACTTTCGAATTTATATCGATTAAGTTCTAGAGCAAAGCCTTTACCAATACGAATGGTTAACTTCAACAGAAAACACTAACCATTAATTAAATATCGACTTCAATTACCACCAAGCTCCATTCTGTTCGGTTTGTTAGAGTACCGGTATTTCTACCTCAATTCCTTTCATTTCTCCCATTTTCCCCTTTCACCACCTAATCCTCCTCCGCTCTGTAAGAGACAATGCGCGAGTGACGTCTCAATCATCTAGTAATCTATCATCTTCAGAATATTCAAATAAAAATACTCACCTATACATTTTTATGCTGTTAAGACGGTAAATATTCTTAGAGAAATTTATTTTAGTTGTATACTAATGTTATCAATGTGATATTTTGTAATGTTTATGAAGATGGATGCATGTTCTTTATTATTTCGCACAAAAATGGCTGAATAAATTCGGATGAAATTATTACATAGATAAAATATTGATTGTGCAGTGGAATAGCGATACCAATGCTCGGGCCCTCTCCGTGAGTAGCGGCACCGCCGTGAAACCAATTACTACACCACGATGGCAATCTAACGCCGTCGTCGATTCGACAGAAGAAGACTTCTAGTACAGGGAATAAGTTTATATGCGATTAATATAAATAAAAATCAGTTACTAGAAAGGATTGCCTGCGTATTACAGGAGAACGGGTCGACCAATTGGTTAATTTAATTATAAAGAAAACTGAACCCGATAGATAAGTACCGCTGTTGTCAACGAATAAACAATATTATGTTTTAGTAGAGTTTGTCCGGCACGAAAGTATTGCGAAAGTATTATATTGATGTAGACTGGTGCAATACTATCGCATTTCAATCGGACTTTCAGAAAGACAAAGAGCACAATAATTAGTTAATTTTGAAATAATTCCTGAATTATGATTATTTTAACCTATTTATATTTAGTATGTAAGCCGTGTGCTTATCTGCAAAGTGGTGTTAAAAATAAGAAGTATTAAGAAGGCAAGATAGTGACTTCATTTTGTGGACTAAGCTCTCATAAAAATTACATTGATTGAATATCTGCTTATAAGATTTAACGCTCAAAATATGACTGAATAAAACTGAAACACCACGTGGTCATATATAATATTTATATCCACATGAACAAACATAATAACTTTACCGAAACATCAAAAAACATAACGTTCAACTTTCCCTCATACCTTATCTTCCCAAGACCCACGTCAATGGGTACTTTGATATTTAGAGGTGATCCTGAATACACTCCTCAAGTCAAATCTACGGAGTCTTTCCGGCACTGGGGCCTAACGACTGCTACTCTAAACATACGGTTTAGGGGAGCATGACGTCATCCTTTGTAGAGGGTTGAGAGGGTGAACCCTTATGGTGCGTGTAACGTACAAGTTTTGTTACGCATGGAAGTTACGCTGTGAAGAATACAATCGAAACAACAAATGTATAATAACACCGAAAAGTTGATTTATTCTCACTAGCGAACACGTTACAAAAGTGATTAGATTAAAATAAACGGTGTGCGGGCAATAAAGTGAACACGTTTTATCGAACTATAAAATAAAACATTATATTTTAGGAATGAATATTTTTAACTAACACTACTACGAGTAATAAATTGTGGATTTTAATATCTGATAAATGAAGCCGAGTGCCAGCATTGTAACTTGCCTGTAACGGTAACTCTCTTTTCTGAGACTTTGCCTTCTAAATAAGCTCCGTACATAAAGATTTAAAAAAAAATACGTTGCGACCGGGAGAAGAAAGAAGTTTTCAAATTGTACTGGTAGTTCTTTAACCTGGCATTGAAATAAAAAATCTCTTATCTATCTATAGGGCAGATAATTGTTATTTCAACACTATCACGATATCATAACTGTACTACATAGTAGATACTGTAATAAATTTTACTTTCTTTATATATTTTATCAAAGTGCACCAAACTGCCCGAAAACTTTATTTTTCGTATTTTTGTCTATCCATCCTATGGTTGCCTGTAAGAAATTGCCGCCGAGCGATAAGGCCGCCAACTGTACTTACCACGAACCTGTAACATTATGTAACATTGTAAAATCCTTGGTGTACAATAAAGACGTTTTTATTACTTTATTATTATTATTATAAAAGTCATACTGGGTTCAAATACTTTTTGGTACATCAATTTTAACAGTCAGTAACATAATATCTGCCTCTTTTCAACATAAGATCATTGATTCAAAACTATGAAAATTATGACGCCACGAGAAAGGCAAATATGTTGCCTTACCTTTATGTATCCTACTTGAGCCACGGAGCCATTTCCCTGCCATTCTTACTATGGAAACAAAAATTCGATGTAACAGAGCACTTTCATTCCATTTTCTTTAGTTCCTCTCTAAAAGTCAACTGAGAAAAAGGGTTAAGTATGTCGTGATGAGCTGGATACTTGTCACTTTGAACCGTATACTACTCCTTTGTCAACGTAATCCGGTATTTTCAGGAAAAAAGAAAAGTAAATGTAGGTAAATTTAAGGTTTCATGTAGTGTAGGTACTGTGAAGCAAATGGCTTCTTACCGAACTATATACAAAAAAGACCGCAGTATGTTTTCTATATGTTAAGCTAAAGCAACCAAACTTCTAATGGTTACTACATCTTATACCGATGGTACACGGTGGGCCAATGTAAGCTCAAACTATTCATCAGAACATTTGATTCCTTTAGTAAGTAACCTAATCGTACCTACCTTATGTATACATGTGTATGAATGCATGTTGGACTAATGTGTAAAGTCAGCTTTATAAACAGAAAAGTATTATATCACGTCCAACGAATATTCATTGTAAATCATATGAAAGGGACAAAAATATATGTGAGTATTATCGATGTTCACAATGCGGACGTGGCTGAAATATCTGATGACAAGTACGCTTCAAATGAATAAAGAATTACTTATGTATGAATAAATTCTAGTAGTGCGTGAAAACCATAGACAGAGTTGGATAGTGCATTCTGGCACTAGTATGAGTTCAAACATATTGGAACGAATTCAGCTCCAATTGGAGCATTGTTCATTCCAGCACTCAAACATTCAAGTTGAAAATTGGGAGTTTTCACATTTTGATGCCGTTGGATAGAACTGCTCATTCCGCGTCTAACCTTTGGTCATATAATAAAGATTTCAGCCAATTAGAAGCCGTAATTCGCAAAATAGTGTCAACGCGCAAGTAAATTGGCTTCTCAACACGCGACAGTTTTTTTCGTCTCCTGTAAAGTTGGTAAAATGATTTGTGCGGTGTTGTATGCTAAGGGGTGACATATCAAATGACCTGCCCGTCCTGTGGCATTCGAGTGGTTGTACTTTATAATTCTGTAGGTACATTTTGAATTTCTGACCTCGTTTCCGCTGCACCTTCTACTCAATTTTTTTATACAAACCTTGGCTGCACAATAGCGAACACAATACAAAAAGAACCTTCCAATTTGGTGCAGTTGTTCAAAGGTTATACGCGTACATACATTTTTGCTGTTTTATTTTTATTTATATCAATTGAAAAATAAAGCATATTGAATAATATTAAGTCCCTTCGTTGTAACGTTCCAGCAAACGCAATTTCATATTCAATCTGTCCAATCAATTCGAATAGAATCGATATGAAAAGGTATGTAGTGTGTAAACAGTTTTATAAACATCAATAGACCTAGAAAAATAGTTTTTATACTGTTCAACTTATCCGCCAGCTCACTCGTTTAATGTGATTTATTTGGAAAGTCCTATAAATCTCCAACGCTAATAAAAATATTTCATTCAAAAATGGATAATTTATTTCCTCAAAGTGTAAAATTTGCATGCTTGATACACACACGGCACGGCCGTTATGTCCAATCAGAAATGTTTAGGGAATAAAAGACGGATGTGTTTGCAATTTAACTCTACACTTGGCAAATTTACATGTAAAAAGGTACCGCTATTGTTTGGCATCCGTTAAAATATTTGCAAAAGCCCTTTTGTCAATTTTCGTAGAGACAAACATCGAGAGAATCGGGATATGGGTGTTACACTCGTTTAACGCTAACAAAGCGAAAAAGGTATTCTTCCACATCGTTTGCATAGAAATATGTGTGAATAAATATTGTACCTACTACTGGAAAAATATACATACATATATTCACACCCGAAAAATCCTGAAGGGAAAGTTAGAGGTGTATTAACAACCACCGTTTGCTAACAAACTATGATTTTTGGCCCCACGTAATAGGACTGAGCCTATTGCCGTCAAGCCGTCAGATATAGAAGTTATAGAACAGCCCTATCCCTTAGTCGCATTCTACGACACCCACATGAAGACATGAGGTGGCTCTGGTGGCTCCACTCCACTGAACAGATAGATGTCAGATATGAATGGTCAGAATTACCATTAATATCTGTACCAGAATGGAATGCAAAAACTCTTGTAACTAATTTTAAACACGTGTTTAACTCACGTGTATTTTATTTCAAACACATCCTTTTTTTACACAAGTTTTATGGATGTTAATATACCTAAGAGGTAAGTCCATTTGAGAACATACAAGCGTAAGTATCTGTACCCGCTTACGGAAACTATTGGAACATCAGACGGAAGTCGCTCCCTTAAACAACAGAAACCCTACTTTTTTTTCTTTTTTGACTTTCAAACCTACTAACAAGAAATATGGAGCTGGTAGATACATAATAAACATGCGACCGCTCGCGACACGCGACTTCGTACGCGTGGAGTTTGTTTCACCCCCTTACCCCTCGTTTACACCAAGAAACATGTTATAAACATGTCTATGTCTGATCGAAGACATGTCATAAAACTTGTCAAATACATGTTTTAGACCCTGGTGTAAACGAGGGGTTAGGAGTGGTTTGTTAAATCCGTTCCTAGCGCATGTCTACACTCTATAAGGATTTTCGCTATAGATATATAGATTTACTAGGTCCTTAAAGTAGGGAAGGATTAATGCTTATTGATTTACCTAAACTATACCTACAACCAACGTTTAAACGTTTTATCTGATCCACCCAAAATAACACGGCTCGTTAAACTGACCTAGTATTCACGAAGAGAACAAATTGTAATAAATCTCGTTTGAAAGGCTTAAACGCAATTACGGAGAGCCTCAATAATACTAGGCTTTCTTACTGGCCTACCTTTTTTTACTTCTTTCTTACTTATCTGTTTTAATGTAATGTTTCACTTATGTAATATCGGAAACTTTAATTAAAAAAATACTCTTGATGCTTATAATTTTGTCAATTTAAACATTCAGTGTTTAAATGAACAATAAAACGAATTGAAATTCGACATGTCAAAGTCGCTGTCGCTGTCTGTCCGTCCCTATGTATGCTTAAATCTGCAAAACTACGCAACGGATTTTGAAGCGGTTTTTTTTTTCAATAAGGTGATGTAATGAAAAATGATGTAATCAATAATGTAATGATTCAAGAGGAAGGTTTATATGTGTAATACATGCATAATATTGTAGAGAAACACTGATAAATTTGGAGATATGCAGCGGGAACGGGATCAGAAAATATGACGGTACGAAGTTCGCCGGGTCAGCTAGTTTATTAATAAATAGGTACACCATGTCAAATTTTATAATAACATTCTTTACTTCCAGTAAAATATAATAGAATCTTCATTATTTTAAATTTTAATAGACTAACAAAAACCATAAATTCGTGTCCAACTTCCATTCAATTAACGGGACGTACTCGAAACCAGCGGATTCGGATGCTTTCATGCAAGTTTTTCACGCCTCAACTTCCAGTGAATCAAACTAAAATGGTTTAAAAAGTAAAAAATATCCAAAGCTCATTTTTTTAAATTTTTAGTTATTAGCTTCGATTTCTAACACAATTAAAAAAACTCCAAACCAAATTTAAATGTATGCAGACACATTTTAATACAAAATCAGAAATACATAGTAATAATGATAAATTGTCTGCATAGTTGCAACATTGTACTACAAATGTATTGTGATGAAGGAGTAAATAAATCAGCTGCGGAAGTTTCAGCTTACGAAAAGACAAATTGTATCAAGTTTGGTATTCCAGACGAAGAAAATTACGACACCAATTTAACTTAAAACAACGAAACCCTCAGTCTAACTGAATAAACTGTGATTTCGGAGTAACTTTGGACTACTGTCGATTCAATTTTTAGAAGTCCTACTATAACTCATTCTTAAAGCAGGACTCTCAATCTGCAGTTTTGCATGCAGCCAGTAAATATATAGCTGATGGCTATAGAAACTGCCAGACTGGTTTATTTTTGTTATTTTTATATCATTACTAGCTTTTGCCCGCGGCTCCGCCCGCGTGGATGTCGGTTATCGCGACCAAACATAGCCTATGTCCTTTCTCAAGGTCTAATCTACCTCTATACCAAATTTCATCAAAATCGGTTCAGCGGTTTAGTCGTAAAAGTGAGACAGACAGACAGACAGGCAGACAGACAGACAGACAGAGTTACTTTCGCATTTATAATATTAGTAGGGATAGGGATTAATAACTATTTTATACACTAGCCTTCCGCCCGCGGCTCTAACCACATGCATTTCGGTTAACGCGACCTTTGCTCATATCTCCGGTTCTGCTCAACCGCTTGCGATCAAACAAACGTAAGATTTTAATTCTAACCAAGCCCTTTCTAACAAAAAAGAACTGCATCAAAATTCGTTCAGTAGTTTTTGCGTCCATGGCGGACAAACAGACAAACAGACAGGCAATTCAAAAAATATAATTATTTTCGTGTTCAGTATCGTTAACATAACGTAACTCAAGTACCTATTTTTTTTTAAATATATCCAATATACAAACACGACCACTTTACAATAAAATATTAGAGAAGACTAATTTAATTCAATACAAGTTCTTTCTCACGTGTGTAACTTCTTGCAAGTTATACACGTATGAAGAATTCCTATTCCTATTGGATAATGACTCAACTTGCCAAGGATAAACTGTCTTTCCTTGGCAAGGCAAGGCAGGAGCGGACTAACGGACTCAATATATCCGTATCCTGTACGTAACTATAAGGTTATGGTATTTCCCACCACTTTTAAAAGTCAGTAATTTTCATACAAAAAAAAAATGTTTCTTTTCGAATTTTAGCATAAAAATTAAATAGTAAGACCTAATAGCATTGTAACATCACTATGACATTTTAATTAAAATAATCAAAACTTTGATAATAGTGCGGATAGATAAGAATCTGATTAAAACAAAACTTTTATCCAATTACTATGTGGTTGCGCCATGTTGATTATTGCGATAGGCCGCCAAGCACTGACACTAGCTGTCACTTTTAAGTTATATATTAATTATTTCGTCATTGACTTTTTACCGTTTCCGAAGGTTTCCGGTCACCCATTTCACATCCCTCTCATCTTTCCTATTTGTTGTATGTGTGAGTGAGATAGATGATGCTTACTGAAAATTGAGACATAGTTCCACACTATAAAGTCAATTCTTAACAAAATATAGCAGTGCAAGTAGCAGATTTCACTATATTTTTCTCACAAACATTGGTCGTAATAAAATACTTAATTTTATTCAAGTTAAACTAGAACTTCTATTTTGTAACTGCTTCTATATTCAATACATTCCCAATGCAAGTCGTCGCATAGCAATCCACTAATAACTGTAAAATTATTTTAAATTGACTAACTAACTACACAAATTGACTAACTTGATTGACTTACTAACTTCTTTTTAATACAATATGCTAACTATATATTTACTACATCAGAAAATTAACCACTGTAGGTACTTGTGTTTTATACTTAAAGCCTAGATAGTTAGGTATTGTTTAATTGAAGTGAATGTTTTAACTTTAACAAAAAGAAATAATTAGATGTGTTTCCTATACTGCAAAATTTTATTTCATTACGTATTACGTGATTACCATAATACCCTCTCCTTGTCGATTATCCTCGTTTTAATTAGGAAAATATTACCGGGTTTCTTCCTAATTAAAATACCTTTGGGAGACTAACTAAAATAATAATAAAAGCGTCCAGGGAAACCGGTGTATAATTCTAATCCTACGTGCTATTGTAGGTGTAGCTATATTTACCTTAAGCCTATAAGTGTACGCGTACCTACCTTTTTTCGTGCGTATATCCCCACGAGTAACTACGCTCCTCCCTCCACCTGGCTGGCAAGGGTTATGTTAGACTCGCACCCTCGAAAACCGCACCCCGTCTCGGGTTTCAATTACCGGATTGCAAGGTTACCCATGATGCAATTTATCTCACACCCCGGCCACAATATAGGTAATAGTACCTATCCCGGCTGACCGTGGGTCACCTACGGCTTTGAGATCGTCAATTAAGTACCCAAAACTCGTAGGTTATCCTGTTATAAAGACATAATATCGACTTCGTCATCGATCGAATACTGAAAGGTATTAAAAAATTGTTGATGGTGTAGACTAGAAAGTAAGTGTCATGAATACCAAACGTCGGCGTTACATTGGGGACAATCCTAAATAAACAGGTTCTTTCCTTTGGCAATAACGCACACAGTATTGGTGTAATGACAATTCGCAGGTTAATTCAATAGAAAAAGGGCCCCTTTTATGGGGTAGATAAACAATTAATTAGTACCGGGCGTTTGGATGGGTGAACGGCTACGCTTTGGAGCGGTTAATGAGTGTTGATATTTTTTAATTTGCTAAGTAATGTTACATTTAGGTCCCCTATTCTTTTTTTAGGGCAAACATCACTGGTACTGCCTCATTCGCGCTATCACTGAAAGTGAATCGAATGAAATTCATACGTTCATTGTCTTTGTTAGTTCGCACATGTTTTGTTAGATGGCTCCGTTGTCACTTTAAAATGTAGGTCATGTAGGAGATGCAGGACAATTTCGATAATTCAGAATGTTTCCAGGTAGCTCAGTCGGTCAGAGAATTCCCCCTAGAAAATATCTGGTCACGGATTCAAGTTGCATCCCGGATATCGATTTTTGCTGTATAAATTGTTTTGTTAAACAAATTTTCTTCTACCAACATCCATTTTTAATAGTGGAAAAACAACGTTTGCCGGTTCAGCTAGTTAGTCTACATTAAAGACATTGTGTTTGATGTAAACACATCAGGTTATTTAGTAATTGCATACTAAAATGACGAGTACAAGTGCAATATAACACAAGAGCGTGTTCGGAAACTATTCCCATTAAGTTAGTTAGCATATTTTGGCTGTAGCGCCATGCTTCTGTCGGCACGAATAGGCCAGCTCGATTGGGAAGCACAGCCTCTAACTTAATATTGACTATGTAGCATCATTCTACGTAAATTTCTTACAATTTGTACCGATAGAGTTAACTTATTTTTCTGAAATACCTTGCCAATTGATCTTAAAATGAAAAGGTAGTACGGAAAGCTATTACATAGTTTTATAGGATATCCTATTGATTGACATTTGGTTAAACTTAGGAACAACTCCAATAAGTATGTTTATCTAAAAATTTACAATTGCACGAAAATCTGAAGAATGAAAGCAGAAAGTTCACGAACTGTTTTATTATTTCATTCGTATTACTGTACCAAGTAAGTAAGTAGTACCTAGTAAGGTATACTACTTTTGTAACACCCACGTCACATTATGATAGATTCTCTGCCCACATCTATTGTGTTCGTTCAATAAGGTATTATACGAATTCAAGCTTATCCCTATTGTCACTGGCCATAGATACTGACATACTGACTGGCTCGGTGTGTGGAAATGAATAGCAAGAATATACGGGTGGATAAATGCGACTCACAGAATCGACGGCGGAGAGTGGACACCGCTAAACCAATTAGGCTACGGCTAGTGCAACGTGGTCAAAAGGTTAGACATATTATTATCTAATTTTAAAGTTAAGATTATTAATAATTCAAAAGTAATTTTGACTAAATAAATCAATCAATAATCTTGATGATAAATGAACTCTTAACCTGTAGAATGAACTCTCTGCTCTAGTAACTACAATATGGGGTTCAAATTCAAATTCTTTATTTTCAAAATAGTGCAACGCTGTTACAGCTTTTTGACGTCAAATTTTACTTAAAACTAACACCCGTATTCACAAACGATACTGTGAGGTCTCATAGTGTGCTCGAGCGCATAGGGCTGGTAAAATTAATTCACAAACATCACGGAGCAGTATCTAACGCAGTGCGTTCCCTCAACGAAGTATTACTTAAGTGTTATCAATGAATAAAAAGGCTTGCCAAAACGAACGCACTGAGAATTTGTCGTTCTTTGCACAGTTTTGGCAGTAAGCACAGCGAAGTATTGTTTGTGAATACGGGTGTAAGTTTACCACCGCCTAGGCGCTAGTGGAGAAGAAACGGCGAAACAATCTCCACCGCAGCGTTCTTCAAGAAGGGCATTAGAAGGTTCCTACAGGGTTGCCAATACGAGGGTGACACTCCCTCTTGCTCTTGATTTGGCCTGTCTCGACTTTTATGAGAGCGACTTCTGTGTTATCCCCAGCCCCAAGAAGTAAACCTGTGTCTGTGACTTTTCCATTAGTAGGTGTACCGACTAGCTGGGTCAGTGGTTCGAATCTGGAAGATCTTGCTGGGCCTGTACAGTCCATATACACTACTCAAAATTACCTACCTAAGTCTGTCCGAGGTGACCCCACATGTCACCGCCCAGGCCTCCTAGACGAAGGTCCTTTTTTATCGTGCGAAAACCCCACGGATACCCCTCCGCCGGAGCCGGTGCAGAAGGTTATGTCGGACTTGAACCGACTAAAACGCACGCCATCTGTGGGCCGTCGGTTGCCGGAGGTGAGGTAGTCGTAGACATATCCCTCGCATCTCAGCCGACCCAGGGTGTTATCTTTCGATCCGGCCCTCTTCCGGTGTGGGGACCACAGAGTCCCCAAAGAAAAAGGTCCTATAGACACCTACCTATAAACAAAGTAAACTCGCAATATATTTACTCAGTATATAAAAACATAGAATAAACTATTTAAACGACCAAAATGTTTTTGCTTTAAAATCTAAGATTACTATGAACGCAGAACTGCGGAAAAGGGCCAGTTGTTAAAATATTTACAGCCTGTTAACATATCCGTTTACTTAGGACGGACATATAGTTCCTGACTCAGTTCGAACCATGTGCCTACATAATCTTCGGTGTTGTAATCACGTGAAAATAGCCAAAGGTGGTGCCACCAATTCGGGTCAGGCTCGCTCGGGACCGATTAGGAGAATTTATAACCGAACCGTTCTGTTTTTGTATTATAATTTTTTACGTGATTCTCATGATACTCGCGGTATTGTATACTGAAGAAAATTGTGGCTTAAATGTTGGTTTTGCTTACCTTTATTAGAGTTTATTAACAATGGCTTATGTGAGCAATATTGTTACTTATGTTATTGTTACTGAACATTTACACAACACAAAATATTTAATGTTTACAATGTGGATGAATTTACAAAAAAATTAAATGTTTATCTGCATTCTAGAACCGGAACACCTAGTTTGTGTTATGGTTCTAGAATGCGGATAAACATACAGTTTGTTTTAGATGTAAAAGATGAAAAAAATAAGTAAATAAAAAAAGTGATTTTTAATTCAGTTTTTAGTTATTATAACAGAATTGGCACCATTATTAAGTAATTACAAAGAAATAATTACAAAAATATAATGAAATACGTCAATATAAAAATAACATGTCAAAATATTTTCTTACAGTTTTTGCAAATTTATTTCAATCAATCAACTAACAAAAACAAACACACAAACGTTTTTAGATTTCATTATATCAAACTGTCCTCTTAGCAGGACGAACTAAAAATGAATTTGTAGCCACTAAATTCTCAAACAACTTAACTCTAAGTTTAAACCACAAACGCGGTCCACTTGACCAAAAAGGCCAAACGATATGTGGTCCGCCCTTAGGTTACTGTGTATAACCGCAAATCTCGCAAGTTTTCATGAACTTACGTGATTAGAATATTATATTGCTCACTTCGTGCCTGCTGCGTTGTGAAATTAATTCTGAACATAAAATATAAGTACATTTGGGTCGCCTACTTGATATTGGTTTCGAATGATACTGATTAAATAAAAGAAGTAGTGAGCTCATTCTGTGTAAATATTTACATCAACAATTCATCAAAGCTGGGGGTTCATCAAGGTTACTTTGAGATAACCCACACTTCACACTCTGTAACAACCATCTTCAGTTATTTCGCGACCATGGCTGCATCAAAACCCATTCAGTAGTTTTTGCATCCATCGCGCACAAACAGGCAAACATGAATAAATTAAAAAAATGTGTTGAATCAGTAATAAGTTTTTCTTTTTAATGTCTCCAATGGACGGATACGACTATTCTACAATAATTATGTATAATAGTATAAAAAATTACTTTTTCAGGGTAAATAAGTTAGCCTGGCGACACCAAATATAAACAGTGCCATTTAGTAGTAAGCTGAACTATTATGTTATTATTAATCATACATCGCGTAATTAAAGTGCCTAGTTAAAAGTCAAATCTCAATATCGCCAAAACTCGCTGTTTCAGGGTGAAGGAAAAACAAATATAGAAAACAAAAACCAATATATTTCACACAAATATTAGTATTTGCATGTAATATTAAAAGGATTTGATACTGTGCGTTCGTAAATTGGCTTGACGAAAACTGTGACAGCCTAAATTCTAAATTAAAAGTTTTAGCATTTACATTTTAGCATTTTCTTTTTTATAATCTTCTTTTATTAGATCAGCTGCTCTCTCAGCTATCATAATGGTAGGGGCCATGGTGTTACCACTTGTAATTGTTGGCATAACACTTGCGTCAACAACGCGAAGCCCATTAACTCCATGCACTCTCAAACGACTGTCCACTACTGATTCTTCTATATTACGTCCCATTTTTGCCGTTCCGACGGGATGATAAATAGTATTTGCGATATTAGGAACTATGCATTTCCAATATGCAGTGCTATTTAACGCATAACGGTTACAGGCTTTTAATTTAAACCTACCCAAAAATGCACCGATGGATTTGAAGTATTTAGTGTTGAGAATCCTTAGAAACCGTTTGATACCCATCACTGTGCTATCTAAGTCCCTTGAATCACTATAGCTATCATAATATATCATAGGGTAATCATATGGATCATTAGAATTTAACGATATGTTTCCTCTGGAATATGGATGTAAAAGTTGGAAATAGAATTCAAAAACTGCTTTGTTTTTACCTTGTTTTAGTAAAGATTTTTCTATAGATTCAATATATTCTGAAGCAGCAGATTTTAATGTATTTGAATTCTTCTTATGTAATCTAAGAAAGATTTGATAATCTGGAAATGACTGATTTTGCTTTGCAGAATAAAATGCAACAATGTCAGGATAGCTATCATATGATAAAAATCCTCTACGGTCATACAAGTACCTGATCATTTCAAAGTCTCTAGTTGCTTTGGACAGTTCTTTCGGTCTATTGGCAATAATCATGACAGAAGTACGAGTATGGTCTTGCAAATTTTTCCCAACCATATTGGAAACAACTAATGTTTTTATTTTTTTTACAGTCAGATGTTGTTTAGGCCCTATACCTGACAACATCAGCAATTGTGGTGTATTTATTGATCCTGCACTAAGAATTACTTCTACAGTTGCATAAAGTCTAATTTTTTCACCATTTTGATCGACTTCTACGCCAAATATTTTTAAATTTTCGTTTATCAAAACTTTTGTTACAAATGCTTTCTTTCCTATCTTCAAGTTAATTCTTTTCCGTGTAATGGGATTTAGATATGCGACACATGTACTTACTCTTTTTCCTCTACTAACCGCAACTCGTAGGGTGCCACTTCCTAAATTACCTACAGTATTTAAATCTTCCTCGTGTTTAAATCCTATTTCATCATAGGCTGTAAGTACTCGTTCATTGTTGATTTTATCACAAACTGACACATTATATGTATTTACCGTAAAAGGTCCTTTATGGCCATAATGTTTGCTGATAGCAGGATTTCGCAATAAATGTGGGTCTTGTAAGCTTTCAGCTTTTTTAAAATATTGTTTTGTAATTTTAGGATGCCATTCAGGATTTCCTTGATCATACCAGTTCTGAGAGTCATGAGGGTTTCCTTGAACATAAACCAGTACATTAATGCCGCTACTGCCACCTAACATTTTGCCTCTTGTCCAAGGTATTCTTTGATTTTTAAGTGCTTGACTTGTTTTTCCGTTGTTAACTGTTGTATAGTTATAATCATATTTGGATCCATACAGGGTTGAATCAAAATATGGTATCTAGAAAAGAATACAATAACTAATGAAATATTACTACATAGATGTATCATCATAAACAATGATTCACTATAAAGTGTGTAATAATATAAAACAAAAGTTTTCCAAGAAAAGAAGCATTACATTAATTCGTGGTTTTATCAAAAACTTTTAGACGCTATTTTTCATAAACAAAATATAGAAATACATTGCTTATTTTCCTTACATCGCTCTCAATTGGTGGATCTTCACCAGCTTCAAGTACTAATACATTCCAGTCTTCTACCTCACTCAGCCTATTAGCCAAAACACTGCCTGCTGTCCCACCACCAACGATGATGAAGTCGAAAGTCTCACCATCTATAATTTAAGAATAATTTCACTAAGCTAGAGCATGGAGTAACGGGTTATATATCTGTACCACTTTTTGCCTTAATCGTAGTTTTAAATGTTAGGTCCTTCGCGGTGTCCTGCGTGAGCGACGAATACGACGCGACGCGACGCTGCGAACGCGACGAACGCGATCAAATCAACGGCCTACCCTACTTGCGTCCTATGTGACACTCTGCGACGAGACGCGACGTAACGCGTACTTTTTTTGAGCGCGACCAGACGCGACACTGCGAACTCGAGCAATATTGTACTGTACTTCTTCATGATTCGCGAAGTTATGACCAAAATCACGTAGGACATTTGTCGCGTGTAGCATCGCGTCGCATTACGTCGCATCGTATTGCGTCGCGTCGCGTCGTATTCGTCGCTCACGCAGGACACCGCGTTAAATATGAAAATCAATTTCATCTTAACTTCATTTTAAAAAGAATGTAAAAGGTATAGTCATTTGTCATAAGACATTCACTGCTGAATTCTAAACATATATCTATAAATACAATAATTTGAAATGCTACCAGGAATATGCAGGGAACGATACGGGGTGGGGTACTTGATATGACCTGATCACATGGTAAATTATTCTTCTTCATCTTGTTTGTATTTTGTGATGTAATATTAATAACTAGCTTTTGCCCGCGGCTCCGCCCGCGTTGATGGTGGTTATCGCGACCAAACATAGCCTATGTCCTTTCTCAAGGTCTAATCTACCCCTATACCAAATTTCATCAAAATCGGTTCAGCGGTTTAGTCGTAAAAGCGAGATAGACAGACAGACAGACAGACAGACAGAGTTACTTTCGCATTTCTAATATTAGTAGGGATTATACAAAACTGAGTATTTGACATAAGAACATATTGTAGTTATTCAAAACCTGAGAATCTACCTTTTAAAATGACGCCTGGAGGCCAATCTTTAGTTTGGACGAGACACGTAGCAGCTGCAAAGAATTTCAATGCTGATGCAAACGCTTCAGGCGCTGCACCAACTGTTGGAGAAATACAAGTCTCGTTTCTGCAAAAAAAAAAAACATTAGGCGTAGTATAAGTCTAAAATCTCATCATCATCATGAAGACATTGGTCCCGATTGTATCCGAGGCCTTTACCTCGGCGTCCGGGCCCGCTTTACGAATTTTTCTCCACCAACTTGGCAACCGTGGCAGTAAGATCATTAGCATAAATATGAGATAAATATACATTCAGATATTCATTGTAAGCACAATAATTCTTGTTTAAAAACCCCTACATATTTAATGATAGACAAGAGATCACGGTGTTAGGTACTTTCCTTCGTTTTTATCACTGCACATGTACCGTGTCATAAAAAGAAGATCGAAGTGAGTCGTCACCCTCATGGAGTGAGCGAAAATGTGCTTCATTTTACTGCTATTGAAATTATATAGCGACTAGCTTTTCGCCCGCAGCTCCGCCTGCGTGGATGTCGACTACCATCACCAATAGTATTTTTTTCTAAACTGACGGACTTGTTGTATAAATATAAGTATCCCGATAGTTCTAGTAGTAATTGTTGTATAAACTTTCGACACCTTATTTCGCTCTCTCAGTAGTGTTTTTTTTTTCAAAATATTAAATGAAAACTGTAAGAAACATCGGCCTTGTCTTACAAAAAAGTGGTAGATTTTTAGAATATTACAACAAAATAAAAATACTATTAGTATCTTTATACCAATAGCTAATAAATGGCTAGAAAAAGACTGGTAAGAAAAAATTACTATTGCCTAACATTTCGTTCTTATCAATCAATCAATCAATAGCCTATTTCAGTCCACTGTTGGACTTAGGCCTCACCCAAAGTATGCCATAGCACTCGATCCTCCACCGTATGTTGGGGACATATGCTGTCAGTTTGCACATTTGGGCCCCATGAGTCATAACAGGGGAGTAGAAACCTCGACGAATTTTCCCAATGTTGCCCAACCCTTGTCGACCCTTCGACGTACCTATATCTCTTTCTGGGTTTTACCATCTCAGCAATGAAAATATCGTATCAGCACGACACTGTCGTAGACAATCCAGAAATGCCCAGGTCTAGATGATGTCAGAAGGCTTCTCGTAATCTACAAATGCCATAAGTACATAGCGGCTGATTATACTCTCAGGTCTTTTGTATAATCTGCTCAACAGTATTGGCTGCAACACTATAACCCTTTTAAAACCCGGCTTGCTCCAGTGGCTGGAATTCACAACTATTCAAGACGATTCTCAAGAACAAAACTTCTATAGAGATATGACTCAGGAGTCTTATAATTCTTCAGCAAGACCTTATAGCCTTTTTTGGAGAACAGTACCACCGCACTACAGCTCCATGTTAAGTTCTGCTGGATGACGGAATCAAAGAGGTTCGTAAGCTCTTTTAGAACTGAGATTCCACCTGCTTTTAAGAGCCCTGTCAACCAGTGCGATATCATCAGTATACCATAACTATGAAGGTTGCTGTTGTATGCTAAGGATACAAAAAATCATCAATTGGCCTACTGCAGTCAACTGCTGGACATAGGTCTCTCCTAATATGCGCCACGTTTGCCGATCCTCCGCCTTCCGCATCCAGTACGTCCCAGCCACCTTTCGCAGATCGTCGGTCCAGCTGGCTAGGAGGTGTCCCACCTTCCGTATTCCTTCTCACGGTATCCACTCTAGGACTCGTCTGCTCTAACGGCCATCAGTCCTTCGGCAGATGTGGCCAGCCCACTGCCACTTTAGCTTGCTTATTCTGCAACCCTACGGCCAGATTGGAAACGAAGGTTTGGAAACCGGTTTCCATAGCAGAATTATTTTTCTTTTAACGAACCTGGTTTCCAAGAAAGAATAATAATTCTGTTTTCGAAACTAATTTCCAAAACAGAAAGTTGGATCTTCGTTAGCTATGTCAATAACTTTGGTTCTATGTCGGATGACCTCGTTTCGAATTCTATCCTTCAAAGAAACTCCAAGCATAGCTCGCTACATAGCCCGCTGCACGACCTTTAGGTCACGGACTACCCCACCTTCAGTGGCCACGTTTCGTCACCGTAGGTCATAGGTAACATAACAGGCAGGACGCACTGGTCGAAAACCTTTGTTTTGAGGCATTGCGGCAGGGGGGAGGAGAAGACCCGACGTAGTTTGCCAAATGCTGCCCACCCCAGTTGAATTCTTCTGGCTATTTCTTTCTCGAAGTTGGTTTTACCGAGCTGGATAACCTGCCCCAGGTAGATAATATTTTTGAACAACTTCGAGTGTCGCTCCTTCGATGGCAATCGGTCTCAGTACAACATGTTCGTTGAACATAATCTTGGTTTTATCCAAGTTTACACCGAGGCTGACTTGTCGAGAAGCTCCATTCAGGCTGTGCAGCATTTAGCCCCGTTGTTCTAGCGACTCCGCAACTATGATGATGTCATCGGCGAACCGAAGGTGCGAGATGTAACTACTCCAGCGTCTTGAAGACGTCCTCCAATGCGTTGGTAAATGCTGAGGATACATAAATTACTATGTGATACGTCAAAAATGAATATAAATAAAACAACATACTTGAAATTTGTGGTGGTTTAATTTTTTTATAATTATCTAAAAATAATATTAAGAAAATAAACATTTTGTATTATATTCTTTATCATCTTAATCAGAAGTGCTCTGTGCTTGAGTAATAATTGAGCCCACAGCTGATAAGTGGAAGTTATTGAATTGTGTTCTGCCATCTCTATTATTGTTGCCTTAGTATACTTCTCATCAAGAAAGAAAGTGAAGTTTTCTAGAAGCCAGGCGTTCGTCTATTTGGTGAAACGTTTCTAGCCATTGATATAAATTGTTATTTTGTTTCTAGCTATGAAGCCGCCCCTTGTGTTATATCGGCGGCGTCAATAGATTTAAATTCACATACCTTACTGTTTGAGAGCTTGTAAATGAGGATTGATCTGGATGATAATGTGCTGTATTACTTTTAGGCTTTCTTTTATATACAGGTATATTCTTTTATATAGCTCTAGATAGCTATCATCGCTGCTGTCATATGTTTTTTTTTCTATTTCCAATCAATTAAATAAAGAAACTGCAGTACATAACTCTTACATAATATTTTTTTACATTCTCTTGCATATTATACGTGACAGAGAGTGACATTTTTATAAATATTATCATTTGACAGATCAAAATGTGACTTAGCGTTGACACCATCACTTTAGTTCCGTTGTCATGGTAACAATTTTGCTAGCGATATTAGCGCCATAATATTTCGTATTTTCTTTAATATTACATTATTTCGTGAATTTGCCACATTTTAATTGTGATAATTGCTATTCGGCGACAAAGCCAAATTCAATAAACCAAAGATCATGAAAATCTGTTCAGCCATTCTTGAGTTATAAGAAAGTACGTTTTTGGCACTTTTTAGGCACTTAGGGTCTGAATTTCGAAAAATCGTTTCTTAGTACACCTCCACGCATCAAAACATACACTCTCTATAAATTTCAAGTCTCTAGGACCAACGGTTTAGGCTGTGCGTTGTCTCTAAGTGAGTCAGTCAGTCAGTCAGTCAGTCAGGACTAAGAGTTTTATATATGAGATAAATCGAAACAATCGTTGGCTGCGTGACTATCGTCTCTGAGTGTGGATCAAATTATTGTACGTTGTAAAGATACTATTCTTTTACAAGACGCAAGCGTAAGTCCCAATGTCTCAGAGGAATTAATGCTAAAATGACAATAATGCTTTCGATTTTAAGATAGTGTTATTTGTTCTTAATGGAAATTGTTATTCTTATTTAAAAACAAAATATAATAGAAAGAAAAACCTACTCACGTGCACATATTTCAATTTTATTTCAACAAATGCCTTCTATAGAGTCAAGGACAAAATGGTAAACTTTTAATAATCGTATTCTTATATTCGCTATCTGTCTTCAGTGTACAGGATGAATTTAAATTACTATAATTAATTTAACTACTTGCCATAAATTGCCTTGAATGTGCGACCATCATTAATTTGCTGCGATATTTATTTAATACTAGCCGGCCCGCCCGGGTTCACCCGTGGCATACTTGTATACTATACTATACTATACTATATACCCCGCCCCGCCATAACTGTATATTACATGCCCGCAATTTATTATTTTTCTAATATTGTAAGGGAATCCTCCGGCTTTTTGAAACACAAATCATTTGTTGTTACATTTGTGTGTGTATAATAGGTATGTATATCATACACACACAAATGTCAACAAATCTGAATAGTCCGTTCATCATCATATTCAACAAGACCAGGTACTTGCCAAACTTCCAAAACCAATACACCTTATATAGCACATAGTAAATATGCAAATTTTATGTACTTGCGATAGTAAAGTTAGTAAACGTTTGTGGCAAGACATATATTATAATAATTGTTTTAATTTTTAAAACGTACCTCAGTAGGTATAGAAACTTGTTGAATAGACAGTTATTGAACAAGTTTCTATTCAAAATATTCTTAACAATCAACTTAAATATTTTAAGTGGCTCATGACTAAGTGGTGCTGTCGGTATATGTATCTACTGCTTTTCTGAGGACGACGTCTGCCGGGCCGCTAGTGTTTAAATAACAATTGTTAATCGAAATAGTGATTTTGGTCACAAATGATGATCAAGACGAACCGCTTGGTTCTAGCGTGGTTCCCGGCAGAGTAGAATTTGGGCCACCCCATCTCCTCCCATGCGGTGTCGTACAAGGCGACTAAGGGATAGGGCTGTTTAACATCAGACAGATATATACAGCCCCGACTCAGCCTATACTCGAGCCAACAATAGTGCCCGGAAAACGGCAATAGGCTCACCCCTATTACGTGGGAACTAATACAATGATTGGTGAAATGTGGGTGTTAATTCACCTCTGCCTAACCCTCCGGGGATAAAGGCGTGATTGTATGTATGTATGATGAACCAAGAATAACTTTACCAGCCCTCCTAGACAAGTGGCTATTCGTTGGTCGGCGTATTGTAGAATGGAATCCATACATATCCATATCCATACTAATATTATAAATGTGAAAGTAACTCTGTCTGTCTGTCTGTCTGTCTGTCTGTCTGTTTCGCTTTCACGCCTAAACAACTGAACCGATTTTGATGAAATTTGGTATAGAGGTAGATTAGACTTTGAGAAAGGACAAAGGCTATGTTTGGTCGCGATAACCGACATCCACGCGGGCGGAGCCGCGGGCAAAAGCTAGTAATGTATATATGGATTTGACGTTTATGACATAACGTTGATGACTGTCATATAGGTACTTGAAAGTCCATACATTCGTCATATTATTCTACCATACGCCGTCCAGCAAATTGCGCCACTTCTTGTCTAGGGGGGGGGGGGGGGGGGGTAGAGTCATTATGGAACCGATACGTTACAATATTTAAGTGTTCATTACTCAGAACAATCGTATACAAGATATACGAGTATATGTTTTGCCTTCATTTCACAAGACGGAAAAAATATTGGGTCACTCATAAAAGTAGGTTATATTGAGGGCAGTTAATTCTCAGTATTGTTATTGTTCGTCTTAAGTATTTTTCATTGTGACTTGTGATTGTTCTTTATAAGAATATGTTGGCAAGATCCTAGGTTGGTATATCTTTTTTTCAGTTGGTGTAATATCAGCAAATAAATCACTTAAAATAAATTTCGATTGATAAATTTTCTTATGCCGGGAATATTTTCCCGAGGATCGTGGGGACTTGGAACAGCTAGTAATAACATAAAATATTAACCTATCCTACTAAACCTACTATCCTACTAATATTTTAAAATGCGAATGTTTGTGAAGACGTTTGGATGTCTGTATGTTTGGATGTTTGTTTCGCTCTAACGGCTGCACGGATCTGGCTGAAATTTGGTAGGTACAGAGATAGATAGAAGAATAACACACTGGCTCAACTAGCACTTTTTATCCCGAGAATAGATCCCGTGAGTTGCGGGAATGGTATCAAAATTCTACGCAGGCGAAACCGCGGTTAACAGCTAGTAAGAAATAATAGTAATAGTAAGATTCATTATTTCCCGGAGATGTCACCATTTGCGGGAGTGCCGATTTCGATATGACTTTTAACAAATAGGTACTGCATAAGGCCAATTAAAGAACTGTGTTGCTGTATTATTAGTAATATTATTGTATTGCTGTATTATTTCACATTGTGCAGATAACTCAAATAAAACTTTTTTCTTTCTTTCTTTCTTTCTATCTTTCTTTGATAAATATGACAAGTCATCTAACTATACTCTCTTAAATACTCCTGCGGTATTTCGTTTTTTGAAGTGCATATATTTTTTTTAGGCGCGTTGGGCAGTTTTCATAGAAAATGATTTTGAGTGAACTAAAATCATGAAACTCGCGTCATCGTCACGTCCCGCACGTCACTTCCGATAACTGCGCCTATTCTGTCGTCATGACGATATAACGATATAGTTTTTAAATTCTATATCGCTAGTAGTAGGTACCTATTTGACAAATTGTGGCAGAAAGTGGTGGCCTCCTTCTGTTTACGGGACTATTGGTTTTACTATACCTTTACTTTTTGCGTATCTGCCGCGGATGGTCAGACTAAACATCTCGCCTGAAAAATAAAAGAATGACAATCATTATTCATCATTACCATAATAAACCACATAGGGAAGCAAATAAAAATAAGAGACGGAAATATTGCAAGCAAAGGGAACTTGAAAAATTTACAGGTCATTTGTCTTATATGCCCGAGTACAATGATTGATGGAAACAGGAAAAATCTGGGTTGGGTTTCTCTGCCGCCGTCAGGTGAGATCAGGTCAATTCAAAAAGGTTGCAGGTATCGCCAAATTATAGTATTATTACTACACATCGTTAAAGTGGTTAAAGTCAGTATTTACATTGTACAACATGGGAATCATAATACGTAAACAGCAAATTAAATGTGAATAATATTCTACGTCGGCCCATTCTCAGTATGACAATAAATACTTTAAATACTTGTAGTAGGTACATAAAGATGGACTAATAAAAATTATTTGTGTGATTAGCAAATAATTGTTAAGTTTAAGTTTATTAATTACAGTTCCATTAAATGTGACTCTGACAGGCTGTAGCAGCATTGCATTGACAAGCAACCGATTTAGACTTAAAACTTTTTCATCCAAATTTGACCCAATACCGTGTTTGATTGTTTATTCGCTTTGCGTCGAGCTATTGATATTAAAAATACGAGCACGGTTTAACAACATCAATCAATTTCCCCAAATCAAGTTACCTCGAAATCTCAAAAGAATAATGTTTTCATGAAACAAAAATCATAAAGAGGTTGAAAGTAACTGAGTAAAAGACAAAGGGTTGAATAATGAACGAAACAAAGCCTACGTAGGCTGTAAATATGATTATGCCAAGCTACCTTGGCGTAAATGAAATATGAGTGCCTGTACTATGCAAGGTATAAAAGGGTGACGGTAATTAATAAATTCATTTAAATTTGTATTGAGCCATAATGTTGTAAGGTCAGGGTTCTTTTGGGTTTATTTTTAAATAGACAATTTTTGAAGCCGTAAGCCCTTATAAGATGGATAGACGTGAAAGACGATGTGGCAAGGAAAAGAGTGGCTATATCTGACAGAAATGTGTGTGGACATATCGTATAATTTAATATCATAATTCGTAACGTGAATATGTCGGGAGAACGAAGCATTGCGATTGGCCGCCTGTCTGCTATGAACCTCGTGTGAAGCCTGCCAATCGCGATGCTCCGTTCTGTCGATACGTTTAGGTTACGAATTTGAATATTTTTCGTGATGTAGGCACTGATCCTGTAGTTCCCGTGACCTACAAGAATTTATTCACAGGATGAAAATTAGCCTACGTGCTATTTCAGACTGTTATCTATATTCTCTGTACCAAATTTCAATCAGATCTGGTCAACTGGTTTTGCTTGTATGAGCAAGAAACATCCATCAATTCATCATGTACAAACTTTTACATAACAGTAGATAGTATTTGTATTAGAGTAGAAAGTTACAGTTTCATTTTACACATAATGTGTGGAGTGGAGATATTCACTGCACGTAGGTATGAAATTGGTTTTGCCAATAGTTTTAATTTTAGTTCATAAATTTTGGCTCTTATGAGTATGAAGCTGTCCATTGTTAAAAAATATGTGATGAGAGGAAATAGAATTTTACATTATTAGTTGATAAAAGCTTAAATATCTCCAAAACTATTTAAAAGTTATCTTAATTTGTAAAGTTAGTAGATAGATTATTTTTCGTTTTTCTTTGACCTTTACAGAGTGAACCAAATCAGTATTAACTTTCTAGAGAAAGTTAGGAAATTCAATAATTTTGTTTATGTTATTACTAGGCGTTCCAAATTCCCACGACCCCGGGAATCTATTTCCGGCTTGAGAAAATTCGAAATTCGAAATCGCAAGTTTTGTTAACATTCACCGTAACATTTTTATTATTAAAATTAATTATGGAAAAAGAGAAGCGAGATTTACAAGTTTAGTGTAAACAACTATCAATCGAACTGAAGTATATTGACGAAAATATAGATTGTAATATAGGTACATATTGGCTAGTTATTTTACTCAAAAATACCTTTCCAACGATGTATCACTTATTTTGAATGGAGCTGGTCCCAGGGTCCACACATTGTGCCCATTATCCTTTGGTACAGACAAGGACTAGAGCTTGAGAAAGGACATATGCTACGTTTGATCGCGATTACCCGATTTCCACGCGGGCGAAGCCGCGGGCAACAGCTAGTATTTTTCCTCCCTTTGGTTGGAGGAACATTACCTCCACACCACTCAGCTCAAGAGCTTTCTGTGTTAAAATAAAATAGGTCAAGGTCATCTCGTCGTTGTTTTCGGTTGCATCCAAGGCACGAATTGCGCTTACTCCTGCTCCTCTTTTTCGTTTCAAATGCGGCTTTTATGGGAGCAACTACCGTGTGATCGCCTGATCCCGAGAAGACTACCAATTTACAGGTGTACCGGCCCCAAAGTATTTAATTTGTGATCAATACACTATGCTACACGCAAAACATACTGTCTGTCTATAAAACAGATAAGTTTAAAGAACTACAGAATAGAATAGTACTGTATAACAAGTTGTTGCACAAGATCCCAAATCTCGTTTCTGATCTTTACGCGAATTAAAGAATTCAAAAATCTTCTTAAATATAACTTACACATTTCCAAATAAATAAAACTCATCCATCATTTTTATTCTAGCAACTCGTTTGTAAATATAGGCTTATTAAAGTCATATACGGGGAGTACTTATGGTAGTTTATGAGATTAGCTTGTATAAAATGCGGTAGAAATTATAATCACCATACACTCTGGGGATGCAACGCGCTAGTTAATTATTCGCTCACTCGCTGGGGAGAGTTAAACAAACATATATTATTGGATTAAAAATTTTCACTTAAATTAAAACTATAAACTGTAGTAATACATTCTCTGTATTTGTTTTTAAATTTTACCAAATGTAAATCAAAACTCTCTTCTCAAGATTGGAGAGTCTGATGGCAGTCGCTCCTGTGAAAGCCAAAATAAACCAAATTGTGGAAGAGAGGAGTTGGAGAGTTGACATGAACTTCATAGAGCTAAATGCAATTGGAATTGGTACTTGAATAATGGTGAATAATTTTTACTTGTTCACAAGTCTAGTACCTATGCATTTCGAAAAGAATGCTTGCTTGAATTCAGATGCATAAATTCAAATTCAGTGCTGGAATTTTAGGAGATCCCTCTACTGTAAGGTACTAGGGAATAATTTGTTCCTCAAATAGTGAATGTTGTGTATTCCACAAATATGAACAGCAGGCACAAAGTTTATGTTCAGGTACGAGTATAGTTTATTGTGAAGCTTCATTATAGTTTATTGTGAAGCCTACTATAAATATGTGTGATTTAGAAACAATCGTTCTGTGTTTGGGTGTGCTCGTTCTGTGCCTGTATAGTGTTGTTAGTTTTATGTTTGTAAAAACCCGGGACATAGAGGAAAAAATCTATGCCAAAAAAAGGAAATAAGCTTACTTCCGTGTGAGTGTATAGTCAGCAAATAATGAATACAGAAGGAAGAAATCATTTTTATTTGGATGCCTTTGAGATATACGTAGAAAGATGTTTTTAAAACTCCTAAATAATAAATAAGTAATCTACAAGAATTTCTCGCAAGAAGCGTGCTGAATAGGCCTTGGTTCTAAAATATAGTGACGATCATCTATACTTCTATCTATCTATTCTATCTATACTATTATATAATTGTAAAGTGGTCGTGTCTGTACATTGGAGATATTTAAAAAAAAATACTTGGGTTATGTTATGTTAACGATACTGAACACGAAAATATTTTTTTTGAATTGCCTGTCTGTTTGTCTGTTTGTCCGCGATGTACCCAAAAACTACTGAACGGATTTTGATGCAGTTTTTTTTGTTAGAAAGGGCTTACTCAGACTTAAAATCTTACGTTTGTTTGATCGCAATCGGTTGAGTAGAACCGAAGATATGAGCAAAGGTCGCGTTAACCGAGATGCACGCGGGCGGAGCCGCGGGCGGAGCCGCGGGCGGAAGTACTATTATATAATTGTAAATTGAAAATGTTTGTCCGCGATGGACGCAAAAACTACTGGATGGATTTTGATGCGGTTTTTTTTTTGTTAGAAAGGGCTTGCTCAGACTTAAAATCTTACGTTTGTTTGATCGCAATCGGTTGAGTAGAACCGAAGATATGAGCAAAGGTCGCGTTAACCGAGATGCACGCTGGCGGAGCCGCGGGCGGAAGGCTAGTATTTTATATCGACACCTCTGGGTTCAATTGGCGTATAGACCATTTTGGCCAAAATGAGTTATATACACCGTTTAGTTCAGATTTTTTTTCTCTATCGATCTGTATATTTAAAATGTTCAAATTCGCATAAAAAATGCTTTTACGACCCAAAAAATTTAGATCATCCCACCACAAAAAAGATAAAATGTTAATGTAACAGCCAAATTTTTCTTTTTTAAATTTTTAGTAAGACGTTATGACCAAGATTTTTACCAACCCGGGGCGTAAGATCTGCCTTGATTGTAAATGGATTTTACGCCGTGACGAATAAATAGATTTTTTAAACGTAATTTAAAATTGAGGTCGTAAATCCAAACATTTAAATAACATAATGGACGTATAAACCATATCCATTGCAAAAACTGGTATTCAATTTTAGACTTTATTGCTATAGAATTAAAGTCCAAAATTAAATGACAATATTTTTACTACACGCTTTCGTTCAGTCTACAATAGACCATTTAAGATTTTACAGAGATTGCTTTAAAGTCTTAAATTATATGGTAAAAATTCAAAAAATTATTACAGTGTCCGTGTTATGACGGTGGTTTTGCTTTAGCAGAATCGAGACCCTGGCCCTCGATTCTGCTAAAGTAAAACCACTGCACGAACAGTCATGTGGGTGACAGTTGTAAGGAGTTTGGACATGCCCACGGCGGTTTTGGATACGGTAGCCGTAACCCAGAGGGTGAGCACATCCTCAAAACGTGTACGGCACGAACATGCCGTCGTGAACAGGTTCTTCAAAAAGAAAGCCGAACTTCTTGTCAGCTGCAAGAGCGGAGAGCACGCTACCCAGGTCGATTTCCTACTCACTAAGAGGCATAGCATCAGTAGGGTGGCTAACTGCAAGGTAATACCCGGAGAGAGTCTCACTAGCCAACACCGTCTCCTTGTCACGGACCTCCACGTGAAATCCAAAGACAAACGCGCCGAGCGTGGCCAACGCAGAATCAGGTGTTGGTGAAGCCAAGTCCCAAAGTCTCGTCTCAGCCATCGGTGACAAGTGCGCTGATGCTGTAGGTAGACGAACCAGTACAGGTTTGCTGGGACAGGATTCAGGCAGCTAGGATAGCGGCGGGGAGGGCGGTGCTCGGTACGTCTAAGGGTGGACGCATGTATGACAGGGATACTTGGTGGTGGAACGACACAGTGCAGAGAGAGATCAGGGTGAAGAAAGCCCTCCTTTAAAAAGTGGCAAGCGTCCAAATCTTTCGATGACCGCGACGCGTACAAAGATGCAAAACGCGCCACCAGGAGAGCGGTAGCCAGTGCCAAACGAGACCACTTGCAACCACTATATAACAAGTTGGAATCGTCTGAGGGACTTATCTTATAAAAGCTTATCTATAAGTTGGCGCGTTCTACGGCCAAAATGGCGCAGGCTCTGTCCAAGTGCCGCTGAATTAAAGACAAAGACCCTGAGGACAATCTGTTGTACGAGGAAGTCGCGGTGAAGGAGAGATGGCTGTGGAAGAGCTACAGATTTAAATAATTGGCTTTATTAGTTTGATAATCTGATCATGACTGATAATGTGTGCCATAATTATGTGTTTTATTTAATAAAACTAAGTTAATTTCTTTTCTGGTAGTTTAATTTCGTATATATCGACCACAATTCTGTAGTAAGACTAATATTAATGTAATTCTGCCACATTCTAACAGTATCGAGATTGTTTTTATTAATTATAATTCTATTGATGTGCAAAGTAAATAGTTTTTACAGCAAAAAAATCTACAGTTACGTGCTTTTACATCAGTAAATGTGAACTTAATTTTACCTAACATGGATATAAGTACAGCTTATATCCATATTTGGTTTTTCATCCAATTTTCATGGGGTGTATACACCATAAATTGGTATTTTCTAACCTTTACGCCATGTATGCCTAATACGCAGTTCACCTACCTCGCGTTATGACTAGTCAAAAGAATAAGTAGGCATAACGCTAGTTAGACTTACTTCGATATAGACCAACAGCTGTAAAGGCCAAATAAAAAAAAAAAAAAAAAAAAAAAAAAAAAAAAAAAAAAAAAAAATAATAACCAGACCAACTGAGATTTAGTCTTTTAGCTCAACACTTGGATTTGGTTAACCGGCTATTAGCTTGCACAAAGATTAAGTATTGCTATTTGACCATGCTGCCAGTCTTCTGGGCACGTTTCACACGCAAAATTCGACCGGGTTGGTAAAACGCTATGTACCTATGCCTAATACGCATACGCAGTTCACCTACCTCGCGTTATGACTAAATGTAATTTTCAATAGATTTTTGCTAATTTCGCATAAGGACTTTTTCGACACATGCCAAACAAAATTTCCATAATTATTGTGGATAAAGCGAAGAATATGGTGTGTCAAAATTTTGGGCCTGTTAACAAGATATTAGAAAATGTAATTTTACAGGAATCCGAGAATAACACATCGGCTGAAAATGTTCAGGACTCTGTTATGGGAATCAATGTCAATATAAACGAGGCATCTCTTTATAAATCAAAAAAAGACTCTCTATGTCGAACAAGAAACAAGTTTTTAAAACTTGATAAAACTAACAAATCTATCAAAGATATACAAGTACCAAATATTATTTCCGAAAATTTTTTAGTCTGCAATGATGGTGACGACAAGTATAAAATTTTGATTTTCTGTAGTTCATTTGCCGTGAATAAATTAAAAGTACTGGCAGATAATATAGACACACAATTTTATGGTGACGGCACTTTCAAATGTGTGCCAATATTTTATCAACTTTACACTATTCACGTTAATATAAATACAGAGAAAAGCGATACTGTAAATATTGTTCCGGTGATATATTGCCTATTGCCTAATAAAACGCAGAATACTTACATTAGGCTTTTCGAATTGATTAAAAGCAAAATTGGGATTAGCATAGGAAGGTTTAAATGTGATTATGAAATTTCACAGATTCAAGCACTTAAGATTGTATTTCCAGAAATAATAATAAATGGATGCTATTACCATTACTCAAAAGCGGTATTCAAAAAAGCTGAAAAGCTTGGAATCTTGAGTTCAAATATTGGGTATAAAAAAACTGTTCTCTGTTCTTTACTGCCTTTACTACCAAGTAATTATATAACTGAGGTTTGGTCAGAAATCAAAATATTAGCAGATGACGAAAATACCGAAAATACAGACAAGTTCAACAAGTACATGGAAAATCAGTGGATATCAAAATTAAATAATATAATTAGTTGTGCCAGCGAAATTCATCGCACCAACAATAGTCTGGCAGGTTGGCATAAACGTATGAATGCTCGAATGGGCTATAAACTGTCTTTAATTCATTTTCTATAGGTACAAATTAAAAAAAGAATCCCGTTGGCAAAACTTAAAACTTAAACAAAATCTGTTTGAAGGGAACACAAGAAGAAGAATAGATATAATTTTCAATAAAAAACACAAAACGGAACTAGAAAAACTAAAAAATTATGAAATAAATGCGTTATATTTCTTAAAAAATTTTAACAAAATTAAAAAGGATCTCATTAATATTCACGATCATTAAATATGCATGTCCAAAACCTTTTCAAAATGTGTTTAGTGAGCATTTACCTATTTTACATTTAATTTTGGCAAAGTGAATCTTATTATTTAGTTTTTTTATTATTTGTTGTCCTAGTAAGAGTAGGTATAAGTATACTACTACCGGTGGTTCGTTTAAGTTTAGTTTTCAATATTAACATATTTTTTAAAGAACTAGTGTTTTACTCTTTTCATCACCTTCCTTTTAGACCAAGAGCCAAGGACATCCAGACCAAGCAAGACATACGTCACGACACACCTGCCAGAAACCTTAATAAATTAGGGACGTATACCTATGTCCTATAGCAACCACAAACTTGTTTCTCTCTCTATGTCCTCGCTGTTGAACTGTAATGCAGTAGGTCTGACTCTTTTTGCCTTCCTCTGTTGTAACCTATATCGAAGTAGGTCTAACTAGCGTTATGCCTACTTATTCTTTTGACTATTCATAACGCGAGGTAGGTGAACTGCGTATTAGGCTTACATAGCGTAAAGGTTAGGCATAACGCGATAAAGACCATGTAAGATTAAGGCATAAAGCGAAGTAGTCCTCATCCGAAGTAAGCAAATGGCGACCTAGGCAAACATATACTTAGGCTAAAAGCTATTGAAAATGACATTTAGTCATAACGCGAGGTAGGTGAACTGCGTATTAGGCCTACATAGCGTAAAGGCCCTAAATTCTAAGAATGTTTCTCTTTGGAATTTTTTATGTAGCTTCTAAAATAAAAAAGTTATGATTTTTTTTCTAAAAATAAAATCGTTTTTTTGCTCTCCTGAAAAGTCGTGTTTTGGTTTATACGCCAATTGAACCCAGAGGTGTCGATATATACAATAATAGTATTGAAGGGAATTAACGCGATCATGGCAATTCAAAGCTATAATATATATGTACCTATACCATGATCGCGTTTCCCGTTAACATTATCGTAAATCATGGAACGCGAGCGTTTAAAAGCTACTAACTTTTAAACTTCGCGTTCCTTGACGAATAGTCAATAAGCTGAAATTATTGACTTGATGAAGAAGCTCTTAATAATATTTATGTATTGGTTAAGCAACTATGATTTTATATACCTACCAGGTATATATTTTCTATCGCCAAACATGTCTTAGGAATAGTAACTCAACTGCACTCCATTATTTACCTACTTTTCAAAACAAATAAACTTATATTGATTGGAATAACTTTAGGGTAAAATTAATTTGTTACAACATTTCCCGCTGACATTAATTTGTGTGCAGAACTTTAGACCAGAGTTACGGAACGGAGATAAATCATTGCCTATAACTTTTTTAACTTCTAAGAAAGTAAACAGTTTGGATCAAAGGCTTTTTTGCTGACGCTGGTGAAGTGAAGGTACACGTTCATTTTAACTGACTTCAGAAAAGAACAAGGTCACCACTCAATGTGTATGTATTTAATTTGATCTTCTCCGTCGGCTTTCGAACTGAGAAATTGAATTTGAGTCGCATCAACGCCTAATCACGCACAGTGCCACCATATCTGAGTGCATACGGTGCAGAATATTCCATCAAGAACCAAGTTCGGCGACTCCTTCTTCTGCCACACCATTAAGACCTGGAATTCCTTACCGTTACACGCGTTTCCCTCGTCCTCTTCCGGGTCCTTTAAGCGGGGCGTGAAAAAACATCTGCGGCCTTACCATATATTTAAATAAACTAGCCAGATGTACTGGTAACAATTAATTATGTCTGTGGTCAAAATAAGTAGACCGAGCAAACAAAATGTTAGTAGTTTCACAAATAAAGCGCCGATCTTGCTGACAGCAGACACGGTCAGTTTCTTCTTTATATTTAAATGGTCACTTCGAATCCAGGCTTCTTTTTTTATTTTTTTATACCACTTAGGTGACAGACAAGCACACGGCCCACCTGATGGAAAGTGGTTACCGTGGCCTATGGACGCGTGCAACACCAGGGGCGTCACACTCGTGCTGCCAATCCTGAAGAAACCTTCTAATGCCCTTCTTGAAGTGCATTAGAAGGTTTCTAATGCAAATATTGTAGTCGCTTGGGAAAACCACCGCGGGGAGTTCATTCCACAGCTTGAGTGTGCGTGGGATGAAGTCCCTTTCATACCGCACCGTTTCCGGTCGTAATATGTGAGGATGAACTCCCCGCTTATGGCGAGAAGTGCGATGATAGAGTGTAGCTGTGGGCATCATATCAAACAGTTCATCTGAGCACAAACCATTGCATAGGCGGTAGAACACACACAGTGAGGCAAAGTCTCTTCTGAGACTGAGAGGTTCCACATCGCCTGTGAGTGTGGGATTGCCGACGCCCATCGCCCATCTTTGCACCGAGTCGCTGACCGAGTCACCGAGGAGCGCCTGCGTGCCAGCTTGACCCTTTGGTCAAGCTGGCACGCAGGCGCTCCGGCAAAAAGGTGACAGCAGTACTCCATGTGGGGCCGAACCTGTGCCTTATAAAGGAAGAGTCGTTGCCCCGCAGTGAAGTACTGCTTCGCCCGGTTGAGCACCCCAAGTTTCTTAGTTCTCATTATAGTAAAATTCAAGGAAAATCTACAAACAAACATTACAGATCCCATAATGTCCTAACTTCGTTTTCTCATGGGAAAAATAATAAAATACCGTCGTGACAATCGACGATATCCATCTTACCTCTTATTGTGCCAACGGCCGACACCTACTAGGGGGTCCAGTTTGATCGGCATTACTCTCTAAATTTGTAATTTGTCTTTTATATCTTTCTTTTTATATAATTTCATAAAAAGTTTAGTTTATATCTCGTATTATCCCTTGTTATCTTCCAAGATAGTTTTTATGTGTGGGCGGCTGGAGTCAATGACCTTACATATCTCTCAAGCCACTGAACCAGAAAGATTTTGTTTCATGTGCTGGTTTTATATTATTTCGTAAAAGATTTCCCATATTTGAATGAAGTAGTATTACATCTATAAGCCTTGTAACAGAAAATTTAAGTACCTACATAAAAAACTCAAATTATCAATTGAGATAATGGTTAAATAAAATAAGTGCTATTATTATGATAATATAATTAATCAATCTTACATCTATTTTCAAAAACTATGACACAAAGCGGGCCTTTGTATTTTAGAACGAACGATTCTCAATTTATCTGAGGACAGATTGTATAGACAGATTGACGAATTTACCAGTTTGTCTATACAATCTGTTGGATGGATGGATGAGGATCTGGAGGATGCTTCTTAATTTCGAGACCATTATAAATTTCGAACCACTTTATTTTTCGAGTGCTTTCGTTTCTCTATTGTCTGAGATGAGATAAAAAGCATAAAATCGACAATATACAACCAAACATCGCTATATTTAAAAATTCCATTATTCTTATTCTGCTTAGAGTTTTTCCAATACGTTTTAAATGTAAGTCCCGTTTAAAGTCTTCTGAGAATTTATTCAACCTAATAATTAGCTTTTCTTTGCTACCCACAAATGACGCTAATGTCTACTGTAGGTCCCAAAAAAGTCTCGGGAATGACCGCAGAGAATTCACAAAAGCCACGTAAATAAGGCACAGACAGCCGCTTGTTTTGAATAGGTCCGCAATTTGTCACAACAAATTATACAGTCGCTTTGGTGAAAAGGACGTATTTTTTATCAGTTACGAAATCTTTCCGTGAGTGAGGATAGAATGAATTTGACGTTATTAAAAACCGTTGCCTTCTAGTTTGTAAAATATATAGAAGCTGATATAATATTGTCGTGTAACTGTGTTAGTCTGCAAACTCCTCCGAAACAGCTTGTCCGATTCTTATGAAAATTGTGCATATTTGGTCTGAGAATTGGTTGTAAATAATTTTATAAACCCTTGAGTTATGATTTTATGAGGCATTTTTTTTTTCAATCTATTATGATTTGGCATTGAAAAATACATACCTACAACCTAAAATGTTTACTCTTCTACTGCAACGACGTTTGCCGGCTTATCTATTAATACATAAAAAGTTATATGTAAATACATAAAAAGTGCAGGGGGTGACCAGTAAAAGACACAAAATATTACTCTTAGAGGTGAGTGAGGTATCGCATACCCTGGGAACATATTCCCAATGTACTGTAAAATATGCTAAGACAATAATAAACTATAATATAAACATAATTTTATTATATCACGCATAAGCAGAAGATTGATATGAATTGTAAAACTTTTCAGCTCTTTATGTTCATCTGTTAGAGTTGTTTTTGTTTTATTCTACTAATAAACTGAAAATTAGCAATTTAGAAGCTAACTATAAATAACAAGAAACATGATTGTCACAACTTCATAACCATAAAAGTATTTCATTTAATTTATAAGGGGTTTGAAGGGTTAAAAGTTCGAGCTTTTTTTTTTTATATACCACTTAGGTGGCAGACAAACACACGGCCCACCTGATGGAAAGTGGTTACCGTGGCCTATGGACGTATGCAACACCAGGGGCGTCACACTCGTGTTGCCGACCCTGAAGAAACCTTCTAATGCCCTTCTTGAAGAACCCCATATTGTAGTCGCTTGGGAAAACCATCGCGGGGAGTTCATTCCACAGCTTGAGTGTGCGAGGGATGAAGTTCCTTTCATACCGCACAGTGCGCACCATTTCCGGTCGCAATGTGTGAGGATGAATTCCCCGCCTATGACGAGAAGTGCGATGATAGAATGTAGCTGTGGGCATCATGTCAAACAATTCATCTGAGCACAAACCATTGTAAGTATAGGCGGTAAAACACACACAGTGAAGCAAAGTCTCTCCTGAGACTGAGAGGTTCCACATCGCCTGTGAGTATGGGATTGCCAACCGTCCGACGAGCCTCAACGCCCGTCTTTGTACCTGAATGTATTCAAGCTTTCCAGTATTTGATGACTTTTGATATAACTTTTTCTAATCTTCTTCTTCTGCCTAGCGTTAATTCCCAGTCGCATCAGAAGCTTTCACCTCGGAGTCTGGGGTCCGCTTTACCAGTATTAACTGCGGACTTGGCTGGACCTCGATATTTATGATAAGCGACTGCCCCCTGACCTCTACAATGGTGATATTAAGCGATATCGAAGCATTGCAGACCGTTGTTGTTGGACTTTTTAGTCCAACAATAACAACCCGTAACGACTGTCATACATGTTCATATAGCAACCGGGACCGACTGCGGCGGCTTAACGTGCTCTCCGAGACACGACCAGACCAATGGAAATACCTATATTCATGCATACAAATATTTTGCACAGAGCGGGGATCGAATCCGCGCCTCCTGCGTAGCGGCTTCGTTCACTACCGCTACGCCACGGAGGCTGTCTGACTTTTTTCCAACCTAAATACACGTAAACCTACTATCATAACAGTGTTTATACCTTATACACTACAAAACTCTGAAAAGTCTGAGAAGAATAACGCTAAATACATTTCACTGTAACTATTCATAAATTATTATTGTAAGCGGTAGTCTGGGATGAAGACTCGGAACTTTCAACCCTTTTTGGAACTCTCAGTGTGTTCGTAAACATTGTACAAAGTTATAATAGGGTTTTTTCGATATATGTGTAAGTTGGAAACAGTCCCATCTGTTGTGTATTCAACGAATCGTTTATAAGCTGATTCTGTAGTAAAAGTAACATTTGGAAGTAGTAATAAACAGGTCTGAGAAAACTTGCTGCTTACTTTTTGTTCGGAATTTTGTTATGAAGACTATTTGTTGTTTTTTTTTTGTAAACCTTACTAAAATAAGCTAGCTGTATTATTTAAGCGTTTATATTAAGTACTAGCCGTTGCTTGCGTCTCCACCCGCGTAAAATTCTGATCCCGTTTATCGCCGATATTGGAGTGATTAGAATATATAGCCTATGTTGGTACCTGATAATGTAGCTTTCTAATGGCGAAAGAATTTTTGAAATCGGTCCTGTAGTTTTTAAGTTTATTCGTCACATACAAAATACAAATCTTTCCTTTAATGGCGGAGCGGTACTGACCGAGGCTGCTACGCAGAGGTGCGGGTTCAAATATTTGTATGCATGGATATGGGTATTTTCATTGGACTGGTCGGACCTCGGAAAGCACGTCAAGCCGTCAGTCCCGGTAGCCAGACGAAAATCTTTCTATGTACATAATTTGAATTAAAAGTTTTTTTTTTACACACAACAAACAGTATAAATTAACAAACCAAAAGCACTAGGTTTATTTGGAGTGCCATGCATTCTGTATATATACGCAAAATTATAATTATTTAGAAGTTTGTAGTATGCTGAAGCAACGTAAGACAACAAAACAAAACATAGACCAAAACAGAATAAATTATAGATAAAATATAGAAATATTATTTCAGTAGGCTGATTACTGTATTAAGAATCGATTTTGAAATAATGATATCTTCGTATTGACATCTATAAATCACTGCTTCACTTCACTCTAATCTTAATTATTTATGGAACCGTTTTATATTATTCTGTAATAGAGAACAATATTGATCCTTTCGTGTCGGCATCGTATCGTTTCGGTCAAAATAGATAATTAATATGATCCTTAGGATTTGGAATATCAAATTCACCTTTATTAGTGCAAAGATTTGATTTATACCGAAAGGAATTCGGATATCCCTTTAATTAAAACCAACCAGCCATTCGAAATAAACACTCGTAAGAAAGAACGATAATTTAAAGAATGATAAAAACAAATTTAATATGGTAAATAGCTTAATTGTGCAACGAATTCAAACACATTATTATTTTATGACTTACTCATGTGTTATAGCAGAAACAGCATAGGTACTAACAAGACAGGACACTTTGTCTTACTAATCAAGCAACTACAATACAATTTTAACAACATACCATACCTTGCCTAATATATTACACGCTATATTATTTGTTATATAAATTATACATATTCAACATTGCTATCCAAACTCAATTTTTTAACAATAATAGCTAATTGTATATCCTACTGCCGAAATAACTTTAACTATAACTTTTAAATAAAGTTTTACTGACATTCGCAGATCTGCTTTTTTCTTTTGTTTTATTGCCAAATTTTCGTCTTTCACAAGGTTGGAAAACATGTTAATGGAAATAAATAAATATTTTATTTTAATTGTGATATATATTTTATAAATATTTTCATACATTAATACAAAATTACGAAATATTATAGAGTCGTCGTGTGTTTTAGGTCACATATTTACAAAGACTTATGTAATATACTAATTTATTAGCAGCTGTCGTGTCGTTTCATGTAAATATACCTAATGTGGCTGTTTAGAAGATAATATTTAAGTGGAGCGCTTTGTAAGGGTAAAGTAATTAGTGTTAAAGCACGTTGAGTATGTTCGTAATAAACCTACGCTTTTACGTAATGCTTTGGTGAATCTAATTAATTAACCTAAGGTTTAGATTCTGCCAGGTAGTGAATAGTAAGTGTCATTATCGAACGTAAACTTGGATATATATTTTAGAATACGTGTGTTGTAATATAAATTAGGTGAATATTTGGTGAAATAAATAAATTAAAGATTTATAGTATCACTAGCTGTCCCGGCGAACTTCGTATCGCCATATTCTTTTCAACCCGTGTGAATTTTTGATCCCGTTCCCGCTGCACCTATTTTCTCATCTTTAAACCTTCCCTGGACATCCCCGAATATTTCAAGACTAAAATTAGCTAAATCGGTGCAGCCGTTCTTGAGTTATAAAATAACAACGAAAAGTGGCACTGATTTTTATATATATAGAAGAGTTAATTATACATGTAATGAAATGAACTATATATGCCTCCATACATTTGTTAGTTAAAGAATTTATATACTTATCCGTAAGTTTGTTAAAATAAATGTTTCCTATTTACAAATTAGATCGTCATCCAGTTGATAATGGTGCTTTCAACAGCGCCAAAATATCGGAAACTCCAAACAATACATGGTAAATATCCCGATAGCTCTAATAGTAATGTAAATAACCATGATAGTTGAAATACCTATAATTTCCTATTCACACGTATCCTCAGCCAGAAAGCACCTTGCAAAAAATTAGGACCTATTATATTACTGCCTTGCACATTTTATTACTAGTCCTTTCTTGCTCGTTATGGGTGTGAGCTGTGGTCTACATTAGAGCGTTTTTATTCTGATATTACTTTAAGCATTTATGGGCAACAGCACCAATTACTTTGAGCCCCATAATGAAGAGGAATGTGTGAAACTATCACATTAACCCTACAACAACCCCACTATTATTAAATGAAAACTTAAATATCCGGCTACGTCTGCTTAATTTCCGTCCTTCTTTTACACGTCACTCACTGAGTGACAGCTTTCAAAGTACTTACGTATGTACTTTGTAAAATATTCATCCCTAGTTATATTATAGGACTATTTACACTGTTGATCGTTGGCACTTGGTGGAACTTGCTACACATATTGAATAATAATATGTACCTACCTACTTTTCCACTTTATTTTGCATCCTGACCGGTTTCGCTTCATGGCATTCTTCCTTCGGTTTACACTGTTGGTGAACCGACAGTGAAACTACCCGTAAAAACTGCCATAGATGTTTGTATGACAACAGGAACGTAAGCCGTTCACGCTCTCCGTGGCAGATCAGTGCAAATAGACATATTCATGCATACAAATATTTGCACTGAGTGAGAATCGTTCCTGCGCCCCCTATCATCATCCTCATGTAGACGCATTATCCTGATTGCATCCGTGGCCAAGATGACCTCGGAGCTCAGGGTCCGCCTTCCGGCTCTTCCTCCTCCACTTCGCACGATCTTGGGCGTCCATAGTAGTGAGAGCATTTGCACGCATGTCACCCTCCACGACGTCAAGCCAGGGCTTCTTGGGCCTACCCCTTTTACCTGGACCCGGCGGGGGCGCCATTGCCAGGCATTTGTTCCCCACGTAGCCTGGCGGTTGCCGCAAGACGTAGCAACACCAGCGAATCAGCGCCCCTTATCTAGCAGTCGAATGCTTTACCGCTACACCACAGAGACTGCCAAATCTCGCGATACACTCCTCTAAAAGTTTCAACCAGGTAGCAGAGTTACCTTTCATCTAAGCTATAACCTCTCGTTACCGGAACGCAAAATACAAATATGAACAGGAATTTACGAGATAATATTTTGCAGTGGGCTCTTCGACAGACAGCAAACACTTATCTAAACCTGATTGAGATGAGCACATAGGCTTAACTGATCGAGTGTACTGATATAAAAATGCTTACTCATTACCCCTGCCTACGTCAGGAAAGCGAAGCTTGGTCCGACATCGAGGGCCCTCCGATTGTTTGACGTATTCCTATAGATATGACGTGGATGGGTATTCCATTTATTTCCAGTGCGTAATGTGATGCGATGAATTGAAAAATCTATAGATACTAGAAGTTAATGCAAAAATATTTGCGTTTCTACCATTAAACACATTTGTTACATTTGGATACAGTAGGTAAGAATAGTGTGTCGTGAGCGTGATCGAGATCGAGTTCGAGTTTGTAGTGAGAGTGAAACCAGTGGTAGAGCTGGACGTGTCCATACGCGTAGCTAAAGAATTCGAAAAAGGGTAAGTAGATCGATATATTTACTCCTAAAATCCTTTTCACTGTTTACCGCCAGTACTATAGTTCCTCCGTGATCATGGTGCTTGCAACAGCGCCGAAATATCGGATAGGTACTCAAAACAATACATGGTAAATATCCCGATAGTTCTAATAGTAACATTATCCTGATTCGGAAACCAGTGGTAGTGTCCATACGCGTAGCTAAAGAATTCGAAAAAAAGTAGATCGATATATTTTCTCCTAAAAACTTTTTCACCGTTTACCGCCAGTACTACAGTTCCGTGATCATGGTGCTTGCAACAGCGCCGAAATATCGGATACTCAAAACAATACATTCTACAATACGTTCTAAATAATAAAATAAATAAAAAATAAATATTCTATAACATTATCCTGATTCGGAAATTGGGTGGGAGTGGGGGTAAGGGACGTAGAAACCAAAATTAATTAGCTAATAAAGAACAATGCCCACTTTTCACCTGTCTGATCAGAATAAGCAATTTGCCCGTATTGCCTAGATAATTAGCTCATAAAATAGCATATTTTTTTCTATTTTTAACAAAAAAACTTAGAAAGAAAGTGTTAGGCTAGAAAATCAGATAGCAGTTTTTTAATGATAATCAGAATGATCAGCAATATATCAATCTGCGTAAGCCGAAATTCACCATCTTAAAGCAGAAACCATAGACGGAAAATATTCTCTACTCTCTGTCACGTTGTGATTATATTTTCTTTAGAGATGTTACAATCGGGACTATTTAGAATAATCGTATTAATGAACAAATGACTTGACAGATATTACGTTATTCTTCCTGTTACCTACTCAGTAGGACAAATATTAGTCACAAAAGGCAATGTGTATAATGCAGGCATTCTATACAATACCTAGGAAATGTATAGAATGCCGGGGTCGTTCAGGCAATGTATGAAATGATATTCAAAGTTTAAACTATTTTACACTTTGCCTAGGAAATGTATAGAATACCTAGGCATTGTATAGAATGCCGGTCGAAGCATAGGTAATGTATGTAATCTATTTTTCTTCTCTATGATTTAGTTAGATAGATACTAATCTTTTGAGAGCTAATCCTAATTTCAACTTCCACCAGCGAAAGTGCTGATAAGACATGTATTGTGTTCTATTGGTAGGTATGCCTAAGTACCTACGTGTTTTTTGCGTAGAATGTTTCTCACATAGCAGTGAAAGCAAAGCTGCACATTCCGACTTGGATAGATTAGGTTAGAAGGTAAATGCGGGAGCGGAGCGGAGCTCCCGCATTAGCCTTTGTGGTTATTTTTTTTATTACCATACAGAATTTCTATAGGCCACGGCAACCACTCTCTTACCATCATCCCTGTGCTTGTCAGCCACCTAAACTGATGGAAAGAGAGTTGTTACCGTGGCCTATAGAGATCTGCATGATTAAAAAAAATTACCACGAACCTAACTTCTAACCTAATCTATCCAAGTCGGAGTGAACAGTTTTTCTTTCAGCAGTAATATCCATTTTTCAAATCCATAGAGGGCTTCTTAAGGGATCGCAAATAAATGACGCTTTGTTAATCTATTAGGAACTTTGTTTGCTAGCAGTACTTATTTATTAAGGTGAGACGAATTTTCGCACATGAAATATCATTTTAAAGAGACGAATTTACAACAACCCGTCCAATAAACACATTGCCTGATGCGCTTCTGGCATTTAATACAATACCTAGGCAATGTATGAAATTAATCGTATTATACACATTGCCTGAACGTTTTAGGCAATGTATAGAATGCTTAGGCATTCTATACAATGCCGGATTATACACATTGCCTATAACATAAATACGAAATAGTGACCAACTTTTCCTTCATACTTTAACAGGCTTAGGATTAACGCACGCACATAGATTATAATATCGCTCATTGTCGCTATTATTTTGACTATTACCTAATAAGATATCAAAATAATATGAAATAATCGTATTAGGTATACCTAGTAGGTATACCTAGTAGGTATACCACTGTTATATTGTGTTACTGGTACCTGCTACGATTACAAATAATAATTGTATTTGTCCTCTCTCTACGCTATAAACAAACACCGACTATGACATGACATGACTGTGACAGCTTCATTTGGTTTCATGGTTTCGTTTTATTGCTGATGGCCCCCTAAAATCCAACCACACGTCCTGATCGACCATCTGAATCTCGTGGGGGGTGGACACACGGAAACAAAGTTACTGCCGTGGCTAACGTGGCTCTGGTAGAAAATATCTTGAAAACTTGACATTGGCGTTTCGCCATTAATAATTTTATAAACATTTTTAATTTACTTGACATTGGCAAACTGACGGCGATTTGCTGCAGACGCCATTAAGAAGAAGTTGAAGTTGAAGTTATTGCTGATGTGTAGTGTAATTCCTCTTTCTGTTGCGTTCAAATTCAATTTGATACTCTGATATCACCCCATTTGAGAGAAGAGCAATGTCCGCATCCGTGGGATCCTTGTCCATGACATAGCAGATAAAATACAGGAGAGCCTCATTGCTGGACAAGTTTTTCGGCAACCCCCAGGCTACGTGTGTGATAAAAATGTCTGGCAATACCGCCCCGCCGGGTAGCAGAGCAAACCTAAGAAGTCTTAGCTTAACTATCGTTGTAGAATGTGTTATGCGTGCCAATTATCTCATTACCAGTGATGCCCAAAACAGTGAAAAGTGAAGACAGACCCTAAGGGCCAGTCCACACGGTGCGTTGTTTGCGTTGCGTCGACGCAACGCAAATATTTTGACGCATAGCCGGCCACACGGGCGCTGCGTCACCGCAGCGCAGCGTTACTACGATCGATGCAGTCACAGTCACAACGCGTACACCCCCGCCCGCTTCGCCTCCGGGGCTGCAGCTCCGTCGTGTGTGCGTTGCGTCGACGCAGCGCGCCGTGTGGACACTATGATTATTTGTATGTAAAACGACGCGACGCAGTGGCACAGTGCTGCGTCGACGCAACGCAACGCAACGCGCCGTGTGGACTGGCCCTAACCTTTTAGAAAAGTCGGAAGACAGACCCTGGGCTCTAAGATTCCTGCCTTCAATTCAAAACACAACATTATTTTGACAATGATTATAATAAGAGAACACATACATTATAAAAATAAAAAAATAGACGAATAAAAAAATACCAATTGTAATATTCATTTTTGACTTTTCATATTGTCATTTCTGTAATAGCAATAAAGTTAAAAAGTATTTTATTTAGTTATTGTTGAATGCAAAAATTCCCTCAGCCTCAGTGGCATGGCGGTAGTGAACTCGAATGCAACGCAGGAGGCGCGGGTTCGATTTCCGCTCAGTGCAAATATTTGCATGCATGAATATGTCTACTTGCATTGACCTGGGTCATGGTATCTCCGTGCCTTGGAGAGCACGTTAAGCCGTCAGTACCAGTCATGGAGAAGGAAATGATAGCGGAGTTGTTGCAAAGGCAATCGAGTCGCGTGCTTCCATACTGTCAAAAGGACTCCTATATATAGACGTCAGTTCTGTGACGTCACCACTCAGTTCTAGTGGCACGTCGTTGCGATAGGTTGTCATTTTTGGTTAAAAGTTCAAAGATAAAAATAGTTTTGACCCGATTTAAGAATGAAGTGTGCGGTACAAGGGTGTACAAATTGTAGAGATAAGATGTTTAAATATATTGATGATATAACATTTCATCAGTAAGTCCGCTATATTTTTATTTTCATTTTTAGAAAAAAAATGTCTTTAAAGAACCATCTAGCGGAGAGAAGAAATAAGTAACCTTGTCTTACTTGTATAATGTTGTAACAACAATTCAATTCATTCTATAAAAAAATCACCACAATAATTTCACCGGACTTCATTAGTAATTCCGCAATTGTTATTTTATTAATTCTTACATTATATTTGGGTGAAATTGAAAATTGAAAATAAAAAAATTGAGCCATCTGTCGGTATCTGCCCAAATCATTTAGGGGGGCTAAATGATTCTGCTATAATTCTACAGATGGCCTTATTTAAAATAAATGGTGTGCATCATAGTAGTGAGACCACTATATTCACATTATTTTTAGGAAGCCAATAAAATTGTCAACATTATATTATATCATTTTAGATTTCCCAGTAACCCGGAAATAAAAAAATGCGTGGATAGGTACGTATTTTAAATAGACCTTCCAGCTGGTAGGTACCCCACAAAATATTCCAGAATCTGTTCGAGGTCCTTCAATGAAGATGACTTCTATAAAACAAAAAAGTGATTTAAAAAATTACAGCCTTTGCTATACCTAATTGTACATACGTATACCAGAAATACATAAGTGAAAATTTTACAATATAATAACATAATTTTTTTATATTTCTACATTATTTTCCACTTTATTAATTTCCTTTTTGAAAAAGTTAGGGATCCGTACTTAGCGCCTTCGCTGGCATAGGCGGGTGCGGGTCGCGGACGTCCGCTTCGCGTGCTTGTTTCATGTTATTTCAAGAGCAGCGCTACGTGAGGCGGATACCCGTCACACGTGACGCGGGCGGCAGGGCCCGCCACGCGGGCAGCGGGGCACGCGCCGTGTGTCCGCGCGACGGAGCACGCGAGCGGGTCTGTTTCAACAAAATCATCGACCGCCGCTACGTTATCCGTGTCACACGCGCCGTGCTTGTACAGTCGTTGCAATAAACTTAGAATAATCCTTAGCTGCAAACTGAAAGCTTTTTTACGGCAAATACCTTTGAAATTTTTTGGTAAACGAAACTTAAATAGAATGTTATTTTGAAGGTCAGTCTTATATTATTCATAGAACAACATAATATATCAATATAAAATGCAAAAGCAGGAACCTGCTCCCGGATGCATTGCACCACTTGTACCCCCAAGCGAGTCGCGAGCCAGCCCTGCTAATAGGTATATTGTGTAAAGTAAAACCAAAAATTCCGTGAACCAAAGGAGTTCGCCTCTTTCTCTTCAGTTTTGACAAACCGTGCAAAATTGTCTTTGATTTACAATAAACTAATTATGATAGCTGTACATTCTTATACGAAAACTTGGTTACAAATTCGCCACACAACAATCTAGACGTGACATAATATGGGCTAATTGGCTGACGCCGTCGCCGCACGTCGTCGTCTTTTGGCTAAGTAATATATCATTAAATGATCCATAGTTATCGACTGTACACCGACGCTATTGAAATTATACTGGTGACAGACGCCCGTCGCGGACGTCCGCGACGGAGCAGCGGACAGGCGGGCGCCCGCCACGGGCGCCCGCGCCTGACGTCCGCGACCCGCACCCGCCTATGCCAGCGAAGGCGCTAAAACTCCAATAATGCAACCCAATCATTATGTCCTTATATTCCTTATATCAGAATTCCACGCGGACGGAGCCGCGGGCAACAGCTTGTATATATAGTGGTCAATATGTAAGTGGTCCCGCTGTCATTAAACACATAGATTATTCTAGAATTCTGTGCAGCGCTTTGTGGCGAGTGGTAAAACTACAATGGAAATTGCATGCATTATTTCTATTTGATTTCGCCATGCCACACTAGATGGCATTCTAAAAAGTGGGAGGGGCTTAGACTTAGGAGAAGAGACGCAAGGGGGACGAGGTATGGCGTCATGCCCCCCGCGTCTTCTTCTCACCCGCATTTGGCGACGCGTTTTTATTACGAGAAATTTCACTGGAACATCTCCGTTTACTAATCATATTCTGTCCTCCGTGGTACCAGTTATCATACGAACATCTAATGGCAGTCGTTAGGGGTAGTTAGAGCCCTATAATTCCAACAACTGGTCTACACAATACTTTAATGTCGCCAATGGGTTTTGGAGGTCAGATGGCAGTTGCTTCACCGAAAATATGTAAGTTCAGCCGCGTCATGGTAGTACTGGAAGAGGTGGACCCCGGACTCTGAAGCAAGGCCGTGGATGTAACCAGAATGAATGCAAGGCTGATGATGATGATGACAAAAATTGCAAACAGTTTGTATGTTGAAAGCTCATTTAATCACTGAATATGAGCATATGACATGAAATAAATCTAAATTATTACCTATATCTTGTTAATCTTGACTGTAAAGAATTAACTTTTGATAATATGAGATCGTCATCATCCTAGCGTTAGACCCGGTCGCACCCGCGTATAAGTAAAATGTATGTCAGAACACGATCATTGGTTGTTAGGGGTCCATTACACGCTAGGTTTTGCCATGGTTTAACCATCAATCACGCCGTGAGTGACCAATAACATAACGTCTAATAACCGATTGACCAATAATATTCATCATTGACGGCATGATGCATGACGTTTGCATGAGCGTGTAATGGACCCCTTAAGTTTTTTGACACTGTCACACAGTTCATTAGTCAAAGCACAGATAAATAAATACTTCACCTACACGTTTTAATACCTTGATTACACAAGGATTACACATTTTTCAGTCTAAAGATTTAAACCATTATTGGTTTTATGGTTTTAAAGATGCAGTATCTATTCATCAATGATACCAGTACAGTAATACGATAGCATTTTAAAAATGTAGTGACAGGTCAACGGATGTATGGAAAGTGGGCATCCACCGATCTGCCATTCCTTGGCCGACGCAAGTGGCCATTCGTTGACCGGCGTATTGTAGAATACAATGATGAATGTATGGGATTTGACGTACTTATATGACGTCGTCGTCAATATATGTCGTAAACGTCAAAATACGTATCATAGGAGGGGGGGGGGGGGGGGGGGCTGTATAATCATAGCGCGCCCACTAGAAATTTCATTTTTTTTTTATTTACCAAATTACATAACACGGACATAATACATACAGTATAATAGTATTTATGACAGCACGCTGTAGGAAATTAAGCGTGGTTGATGATCGGCTTATGGGTCTATGCTATGCACTGTACAGAACTGTCGACTGACTGTACAGAAAATGTAGTTGTAAAAATCGTCGGAAATATCGAGGTCCAGCCAAGTCCGTAGTTAAGGCTGGTGGAGCGGACCCCAGACTCCGAGCTTAAAGCTTCGGATGCGACTAGGCATTAACGCTAGGATGAAGAAGTCTAGTGGTATAATATGTAGAAATAATTACTTACATTGTAAATATTGATAAGCGAGGTATAAATTATTACAAATCTCAAAAAAATCTTGTTCCTAGGCTGGAGCAAACTGGTTGCGTGTACGTGATATGATTGTGCACGCACTGGTTATAATGTGCACGTCGGTATACATATATATGAAAAAAGTATTTGAATCTCTGTAAAAAGACATCAGACATCACGCAAAAGCACACGTAGCCGATTTGCTTCAGTTTTTATTAACTTTACTTACAAAATGTATTTATACCTACCTATTTGGAACTTTCATAAGGACTGATTCACTACTTTTTTTATACAGGACACGCCAATTGGACTTCGGCTCGCCTGATGATAAGCTGAAGGTAAAGTCTCGGAAAAATGACTACCTACTGCTTTATATTGCTAAATCATAACCATCATTGCATGGTGTCAAAGTTTCAGTTTCACTGGCCTAGTTCGAAACCAAATAAAAAACAAAAATTACCAACAATAATTACGAGTAAGTAGGTACTTATTCCAATTGTCTATCTACATTTCCACAATACAACTGCTACGAAGTTATCAATATTAGTAAAAAGTATGAAATATTCCATATAACACTATATTTCTATTCCACGCAGGAAAAACAAAACTATTTATACACAAAGCGTTTTATATTTACTGGTGGGTAGGGCCGCCACACCCAACCTGAGTGCCAATGTACTTACTTACCTAGCTCTGGCGTTACCTGCATTATGGAACCCATTAACGCTTACCATCAGACCGGCCGTGTACTACCTTCGTAAAATAAATGTAGTTATTTACCAAACCAAATTTATTCCAAAGCTACAAGTTACTAAGAAAATGCCCAAAAAACAAAAATCAAGTTACTGAGGTACAATAATTTTCTAAGAAAGTTGTTAACACAAAAGATAAATGTCTCAGCTGGAAGGTAATTATATTAAAAACAGTACATTGTTTTATGTCTAATAACGGAACAATATTACTGAATAAACGTTGTGTCAGACAAAGGAATTAGGTTAAGTTACAAGTTATAAGAGCGTGGCGGATATTTCTACTACTATTACTACTTTTCAAGCGTCGGTAGCTTAATGATTAAGGAGTTGGCCTACGATCAAAAGCTCCCGGGTTCGAATCCAGAATTTGGCTTAGGGGTTAGAGGAAATATTAGTATTTCGGTTACTAATATTTTCTTAAAATGCAGCTTCACGGTTTTGGGCGAGGTTGCGTTTGATTGAAACGTTGATCAAGACCTCGTAGTGCGTTGAGAATAGAATTTATGTCACGAATTTTAAAAAGTACCTACATAAATCTCTTGACAATCTTCTTAGGACTAACCACGCCCTCATTCCCACTTCTGACTCCTGGACACGGTACTTTCTGTATTCCTCCAGTACTAATTAGTAAAGTAAGCTGTGTCCTATTTTGAGATACTAGGTAGCTATGCTTGTTGCCAACTCGCACGCGCTAGCGAGTTGATGAATGATCCCTTATTTCAAATGTCTGTGAAATTTGTAGTAGAAAAGGTTAATATTATACTCGTAATAACGTTATAAAAAGTAAGTAACATTAGTTATAAACAATTATTGATCCTTTAGCAGCAAGATAAAGTTATACTCGTATACCTAGTACCTATCTCTACTTATTTATTACAAGTGTGGGAAAAAATTATATGATGGAGAATGTAGTAAATATTTGATTTGTACTTTCGCTTTGGCGCTCCAAGTGTAACCCAAGTCAATATTATAGGTACACAATAATAGTTATTTGTTATACAAGAGTGCAAAGTTGCTTTTTAACCGCGTGCTCAGTTTTGATGACCGAGCAAGCGAAAGATTCTAAATTTGAATCACGAGCATAGCGAGTGATTCATAAATTAGAATCTTGAGCGTTAGCGAGGGAATCAAAAGAGCACAAGGTGTAAAATCTTTGCACTCGAGTGCAACACGTAACTTTTCATCCCACCTCAGCGAGGAAATAATGAAATGCTTCTTCTTCCTAGCGTTAATTCCCAGTCGCATCCGAAGCTTTCACCTCGGAGTTCGGGATCCGCTTTACCAGTCTTAACTGCGGATTTGGCTGGACCTCGATATTTTCCGTAAAGCGACTGCCATGTGACCTCCACAACCCAATGGTGACATTAGGCGATATCGAAGCATTGCAGCTAGACCGTTGTTGTTGAACTTTTTATGCATACAAATATTTGCACTGAGCGGGGATCGGACCCGCGCCTCCTGCGTTGCGGCCACGTTCACTACCACTACGCCACGGAGGCTGCATAATAATTATGTGTAATAATACTAATAATAAAATATCAACAAATAAAATTCAACAACAATGTTCAACCATAGGACGTGAAAAAAAAATTATGCGCGCAAAGCAAATTTAAAAAAAAAAGTAGGTACACTAAGGAGGTTCCGAGTTGAGTTTTTCATAAATTAAAAAAAAGTTGTATGATAAATCGGCACCATAGAGGTAGAAGTAAATAGTGATGTTTTGAGTTCACAAACCTAGTACACACGATGTTCTAAATTCAAATTTACTTTACCACTCTAGAGGGTAAAAACGACTTTTACACTCAGATATCGAAGAAAAAAAGTACTCTTTCCGAGATGGTGGGATGAAAAAAATATTGTTATACATTATTGAATGCTGGAGTCACTTGTGCGCTGTCTAGTGTGTTCCTGTATTTGAAAGAATTATTGATGTTGTATTATTATAGAATACGGCTGTGTCGGTAACAACAGATTTTACAGCTTTGAAATTCAAAATGAATTTGAGAATGTTGACCTGTTGTCAACATTCTCTTAAAATAAAACGAAAGTTACTACATCATTTCATGACTTTTCCTGCTAGGAGGACAGGCTGCCCTTGCCAACATCCATAGACAGCAGTGAGCTGTCCGTACTATTGTTCATTCTGTGCCTTTCAGGTTCATCGATTATGAATAGAATTCCAGTACAAACCAATAATTACCATATTAATAAACAATAACATGACAGTATCATCCATTAAGTTATTCACTGTTACTGACTTTTGTCCTTCATAGGCACTGGAAGTTTTTTAACTTAAGTGTCGTAACTTGGCTTTCATGAAGCGAAAAGAAAGACACCTTTCGCCATTAATCTTGTGTATATGTTGACATTAATATGGACGCTTCTTCCAATACCTTGAAGGGCTATATTTTCGTATAATGCCGCAAAACAGGAACAATATAATTGCCTAATACACGAAAATGCGAAGACCCAGCACAATGGGAGCTTAATAAAACTTGTGTAATGAAACTTATTTGGCAGTCTATTATTTTTACTAGGTAGCTACTATGGATCAGTTATTACAACAGTTTCTTCATACAATATGTGTGTAAAACATTGTAAATTGACAAATTGTTTTCATTTCCAAACAGATTCTCTTAATTCTTCAACTTTTAATTAAGAATTTAATAGAATTCTAATGTCTACAGAACGTTAATTATATTGAATTCAAACTACTTTTCAACGGATAGCTGAATATTTTATAATAATACTTTAACGGGAAAATAGTACATACCAATTTGAGATTAAGAATGTTTTCATTTATAAGAACAAGGATCTCTCCAAGCTTTATTTTATCAGTTCAGTAACAACTTCCACGAAGTATTGCTACCACAGACAACACTGGACAAACATTGTGGCAAACATCGTGTTGTTACTATTATTTTTTCATGTGCAATCCTTTAAACATCAACTGCTCCTTCGTCCACTTACAAGAAAAGTATTTGACAGTGACAGCCGTAGTTCCAATTTTAGACATTTCAGAGAATATTTTAAAATGATAGATACTCAGTCCCAGATCACGATAATAGAAAACGAGAAGAACGGCGGACTGACGTATGATCTCAGTTTACTTCATTTTAGTCGAACCACATATTACAACCACTACTCTTTGACAATTTAGTCTATCAGTTCGCCTCAATAATGTTCAATAGTAGCTACACGAAAATGTATTGCTCTGTGTAAAGGTGGGTACATAAGAGCGGACTCTAACGAGGGGCCATCTGCATATTGAGCGAGATCCCAAACCCAATTGACGACTCGGCGTCTCGGTCGATTAGAGCTGGGTAGGGGAAAAATATGTATAGAGGGATTTGTATCGCAGTTGTATGGAAATAGCTGTATATTGGATTACAAATGTATCTAGTTTGTGCACTGTATATAGCTATATGTACCGGATGTGTACAATTTGGGCGTGCGTGTCAAATAATGTCAACATACACTGACCTAGTTAAGCAAAACATGTAAAGTATTTTAAAAATTATCATTTGTTTATGAAAGCACAAGGAATAATGTAATAATTTTTAGTCAATGATGACGTCATATTTTTTAAATAGGGAAACTTTCTGTCACTTTGTCTGTCTAATTTCCTTAGCCCATCCAATTAAGCTGAATGCTTGTGTTAAGGCGAAGCTTCACTGGGATAGTGTATGAAGTGGGTTTGTCCATTACTGTACCGCTTCCATTTGTATTATGTTAATCATTTCCTGTTCTACTTTAAGTACGTAATGTAGTGAATATACCAAAGTACTCCTTAATCGTAGTCATAAAAAAGTCTGGGGTTCGTTTATCGAATCCTTACTGCTGCGAATGTTTGTACTGCTCGGGACATATACCTTGGACCTAAAATGTGCTATATACGCGCAGTACACGTTTCTTGGGTGTCTTTTGAATACAGTGGACAAGCTCAAATTCACCAAGCATAGATTGCTACAAAAGTATCCGCGCGCATCAGGTCCTCGTTTGTCTCGCGATTTAGGTCCAAAATACGTGTCTCAAGGTATATCCCTACTTCCCTACTAATATTATAAATGCGAAAGTAACTCTGTCTGTCTTTCTGTCTGTCTGTCTGTCTGTCTGTCTGTCTGTCTGTCACGCTTTCACGCCTAAACCACTGAACCGATTTTGATGAAATTTGGTATAGAGGTAGATTAGACCTTGATAAAGGACATAGGCTATGTTTGGTCGCGATAACCGACATCCACGCGGGCGGAGCCGCGGGCGAAAGCTAGTGTTGATATAAACAAAGGTACTTGACAATCTCAAACTAGCGGTTTCTTAAGTTATTGGATAAGGGATCGAGTGGTGTTGGTTTCAATATCACTAGCACGTTACTAATTTAAACCCACTAAGTCATCAACGAATTTCGTAATTACGTTTGAAATATCTCTGAGTATTTCTTCCTCCTAGCGTTAATTCCCAGTCGCATCCGAAGCTATCACCTCGGAGTCTGGGGTCCGCTTAGCCAGCCTTAACTGCGGATTTGGCTGGACTTCGATATTTTCCGTGAAGCGACTGCCATCTGACCTCCACAACCCAATGATGCCAATATCTCTGTGTATCTATGCAACTAAGTTTTCTAAATTTTAAACGTATGAAATAAGACATCAGAGTTTTCATAAACAGCGTGGCGGTAGTGAACACGACCGCTACGAGACGCGGGTTCGATCCCTGCTCAGTGCAAATACTTTTATACATGATTATGGATATTTGTCTAGTCGTGCTTCAGAGAACACGTTAAGCCGTCGGTCCCGGTTGCCATACGAACATCTATGGGAGTCGTTATGGGTAGTTGGAGCCCTAAAAGTCCAACATCAACGGTCTAGCTGCAATGCTTTGATATCGCCTAATATCACCGTTGGATTGTGGAGGTCAGATAGCAGTCGCTTCACGAAAAATATCGAGGTCCAACCAAATCCGCAGTTAAGACAGGCAAAGTGGACCCCAGACTCCGAGGTGAGGTGATAGCTTCAGATGCGACTGGAAATTAACGCTAAGATGAAGAAGGAATGTCAATTAATAATTGAGTACATTAAAAATGGCTGGCCAGATAACAAATACCGTGTAGATGAGAGAGTGAGAGGACAGTGGTCGTACAGGGAGAAATTTGAATTCGTTGATAATATAATTTTCAAAGATAATATGGTAGAAAGGATATCACTGTTGAGACCGATCACAAGCCATTAGAGGCGCTATTCAATAAGCCTTTAAATTCAGTTCCTGCTAGATTGCAACGTATGATGTTACGCATTCAAGCATACGATTTTAAAGTTATTTATAAACCTGGTAAATATATGTATGTAGCGGATACATTATCAAGGGCCCCGTTACCGGAATTGTTAGAAGAAAAAATTTGTGATGAAATAGCAGAGCAGTCGTGTTTTCTATTGGAATGTGTTCGATTTAGTGACAGCAAAATGGCTTTAATTAAAGAGTATATAATGAAAGATGAAGAATGTCAATTAATAATTGAGTACATTAAAAATGGCTGGCCAGATAACAAATACCGTGTAGATGAGAGAGTGAGTGGACAGTGGTCGTACAGGGAGAAATTTGAATTCGTTAATAATATAATTTTCAAAGATAATTTAGTGTACATTCCGCTAGGTTTGAGATCTGAGATGATCAGACGTGTGCACGATGGGCATATGGGAATTGATAGGTGCAAGCGACATGCGCGCGAGGTGATGTTCTGGCCGGGCATGTCGAGGGACATCGAGCAAGCGGTGCGCCGGTGCACCACGTGTGCTGAGCGGGCTGCGCGGCCTGCGCGAGAGCCGCTCGTCCCGCATTCTATACCCAGCCGGCCGTGGGTCAAGGTGGGCTCTGATATTTTTCAATATAGTAACAAATATTTTTTGATACTCGTGGATTATTTCTCGAATTACATTGAAGTATGTCCGTTAAAACGATTACTAGTAAATCAGTTATAGTGGCGATGAAAGATCAATTTGCTAGACACGGAATTCCACAGGAATTGATTACGGATAATGGGCCAGCATTTGCGTCTAAGGAGTTCAAAGTATTTAGCAGAGAATGGTGTTTCTGTCACATTACAACATCTCCTAATTATCCACAATCAAACGGACGTAGTGAAAAGGCCGTTCATATTATTAAGTCTATGCTGATTAAATCGTTAGCATCTGGCTTAGATTTCTACTCAGGATTGCTAAACTTTCGAGCGACGCCGAGAGACGGGATCGCTTCGCCATCTGAGTTGCTGATGGGACGCAGACTTAACACCAGGCTCCCGTCTCATAATGATAGATTAGAACCTAGTCGTAATAACTCCGCAGACTATGAGACGATGATGCGCAATCAGGCCCTCAAAAAAATATATTATAATAAGCAAGCTCGTGCGCTACCCGAGCTGCGAGCGGGCCAGTCGGTCGTTATGGTGGATCCCACTGGCAGGAAGCACGCGCGGGTGCAGGGGAAAGCCCCACCACCACGTTCATACTTTGTTTCTGATTCATCGGGAAAGCGGTTTAGAAGAAATAGGCGTCACTTGATAAGGGTCGAGAATGATCAGGTTGTAGATAACCAAGTGTCAAGTGATGGGGAAGAATGGTCCAACGCGGAGAATGATGATGATGGGAATGGGGCCAATGCAAACGCGAGTGAGGATGATGAACACACACAACGGGAGCGTGTTCGGAGAAGGACGGCGGTAGAGGCTAGAGATAGAATAGCCCAATTATTTTGAAAATGTTCTTTGTTTTATTTAATACTTATGGTAAATGTGGTTACAAATGTATTTTATGTTATTAGTTGTTAAGGGGGAGATGTTTATTAGTTGTTAAGGGGGAGATGTGGTGAATTGTACCTATTTGCTGGTTATATTTGAATAAAGAAATCAGTCTATGGTCTACCTGCCTTTCTTTTACAACAAAGAAGAGCTAAGTTTGGATTTTAAACTTGTTCTAATAGAATAGATGATACAGGTTTCAAATTATTGAAGGCGAAGAATACTTATTTAACGAAATATTGTAAAATATATGAATATACTAGCTGCCCCGGCGAACTTCGTACCGCCATATTTTCGGCCCGCGTGGTATTCAAATCCCGTTCCCGCTGCACCCTTATCACTTAGGGGGATGAAAAATAGATGTTGGCCGATTCTCATAGATACCGGATAAGCACAAAAAAATTCATCAAAATCGGTCAAGCCGTTTCGGAGGAGTTCGATTACGCACCCCGTGTCAGAAGAATTTTATATATTAGATATTTCTAATATGTTTCTTATGTTAACTTCCCACTACATTCACACACCAAAAAGATAATAAACTCATACAGTAAGTTTTACAACATTGTTAGCCTTTTCCGTGAAACTTATGTAAAGCCTCTACAACAGTCTTGCCTCCGTAAGCCAGTCAACCTTGCTTTAAAGTTCTTTTTATTTAAAGTTGTTTTTATTTATTCACCATCTACTGAACTCATTTTCAGGTATGTTGAGAATTTCCTAGGTTAAACAGTAAAGGTATGTTTCCGAAGCCGACTGCATACGACAGCTACAGACGCATGCAGCAGATACAGCGCACCCATTACTTGTTAAACTCCGATAAGGATAAACGGGACCATTGAGAAGCATTTACCGTCTCTACCATGGTGAATGTTCTGATGAGCTCTTCCAATTAATCCCACCCTCTCCTTTCCTATATAGGACAACACGTGCAGGGCTTAGATGCCACCCGCATACGGTGCAGAATATTCCATCCAAAACCAAGCGGTTCGGCGACTCCTTCTTCTGCCGCACCATTAAGTCTTGGAATTCCTTACCAGTTCACGTGTTTCCCTCCTCCTACAGTCCCGGGTCCTTGAAGCGGGGCGTAAAAAGCATCTGATGAGGCCGTCAAGCTGAGTGCCACCATTGTAACATGATACATGTCTGTAATGGTGACCCTCTTTTCAGAGCCTTTGCCTTCAGCTTACCATCATCGTCCTATATTAAAAAAAAAAAAAGCCGCAATGAATTACGCGGATCTGCTACGTGCGTCGGCAGTTTTCGTATGCGGTCGGCTACGGAATCGTAACTTTAGTCGACAAAGATAAAAATCCTTTCGTCCAACCAAAACTAGAGATATCAATTGGACAGAGAATTAGAATGATACTGGAATAATGTGAACTGGTACGGACACGTTTACATTCCAGTGAGGAATCTAGTCCAGTGACTGGATTGACAGTCTACTTTTGCTTCCAGCTAGAGCGCTACTGTAATAGTGTAAACAATCATTCGAGCACTAAGTTTGCCGGTGAAAATACATTCAAACTCAAATTCTTCATGTTTCAAAATTATGCAACACTGTTAGAGCTTTTAACGTCAAATTCTACTTAAAACTAAGTTTACCACCGCTTCCTCGGTGCTCAAACTACAACTGAGGCATTATTAGCATTATTTTCTTTGGTTAATAACAATGAGGTTTCTAGTAGATTTAAATAAACTGGATTAGTGTAGACCTAGTGTAGAGATAGTCCAGTCCAGTGCTTTCTGGTGCTTCACTCAGAAACAAAATACGAGGTATATAATATTCTAAGCTTAGTACATTTTTTTAGGGTGGACGTATTTGATATTATATAATGTATTCAATAAAATCTATTCTATCGTAATTATTCCATATAATATATCGTCACAACGCAACACTTTCGGTACATCATCATCATCATCATTTCAGCCATAGGAAGTCCACTGCTGGACATAGGCCTCCCCTATAGATCTCCAATAGGACCGGTTGGAAGCGGCTCGCATCCAGCGCGTTCCCGCGGCCTTAATGAGGTCGTCTGTCCACCTTGTGGGTGGACGTCCTACGCTGCGCTTGCCGATACGTGGCCTCCACTCGAGGACTTTTCGACCCCATCGGTCATCAGTCCTCCGTGCTATGTGCCCTGCCCACTGCCATTTCAACTTGCTAATCCGCTGGGCTATGTCGGTAACCTTGGTTCTTCTACGGATCTCCTCATTTCTGATTCGATCTCGCAGAGAGACTCCGAGTACAGTACAGTACTGTACTTTCGGTACAGTCTCACTGCAATTTCGGTAACACAATACGTGTATCATAGGTGTTCGACATGCAGATTGCTACCGGCGAGGCCTCACTCGTTAGTAACATTTCAACCGCACACTGAACAGAAATAACAAGAATATCGAATAAATTCGTTTCTACCTATATTTGTGAAACATTTTGTAAAGTGTATGTGCATCATTCTCTCCAGAGTAATAAATTGTATAGTTTAGCAACTACCTACCAACTACCTACTTTCACGTTTAGTTCCATTTTGGAATCATATCTGAACTGTAATGTAATAATATTGGTTTTATTAATGTGGAATAAAAATTATTCCATCTATTGTTCCAATTACACCATTTTACTTCTTCATACTGTGTGAAACTCCTGGAGTTGTACACGTGCATAGCGATACCCACTTTCCATCAGGTGGGCCCTATGCTTGTGGCAGACAATCACTCGGCGTAACCTAATCTAAGTGGTTTAAAAAACTTCTGCTACATATTTTAATCAAGTGAGTCATGTCTCTCACGTCACATAAAACAATGACGTGGCCATTTTTAACAGAAAAAAGCCAACAGAGAAGTTGTTAATCGCATATGAATTATGTTGAACATATTCACAGTATATAAATATTCCAGGACATGCTACACAGCGCTATCTAGGCCTAAAGTAAATATAGTTTTACGAGCTTGTTGGTTCAGAAATTATAAGCAATAAGAGCCATTTCATTCTAATTGGTTTCACTAACAAAAGTTTTTCGTATTACGTCATATCGATTCCCCCAATGGAAAGTCAACCAAATTTTTAACACAGCACTTTTTACTAATGAACTCGTGTTCTACTTTTTATATTACTACCATTGAATAAAAGTAACTTGCAATAGGTGTTAAATATATTGTGCCATTAACGTCGAAACGTACTCATTTGAGGCCGCCACGGTTCAAGGCATCACGAGACAATCCTGATAATTGGGTAACATTACATTTCGCGTACATGAATAAATTACCACTTACGAAAATGAATAGCTCTTTTCATTGTGAAAATAATACGAGGAAATGTGAGCGTTAAAACACTGTTATGCCCCTTGCACACGAGGGCTTCCAAAGATTGTTAAAATCCGAACGAAACTTAACTGTTTGAAGTTTCCCACTCCATTTGGTGAAGTTGCTTGATTGGGAAAATACCTTTACCACTCTAAAAAATGGCGTGAAATGTTTCTACAATTGTATTTATGAACTGGCATAATATTAGTAGAATTTTGAATATAAATGGGTTCATATTGGTAACGTTTAAATGGCACCTCAGATATTACATACTACGCTTGACTTATTTTTTCTCTTTATTTATTAGCAAGCGTTTACTCATCGTAATAGTAAAAATATTTCATCGTTACTACATCAAAATAATCTTGACAATAACATACGCCCAATGTTCTAGGTAAATCTAATCGGACGAACCAAAATAGATCGTGTATAATGAGCTTAAGAGTGCCTCGATTAATTAACAAAATGTACTGATACGAACCACATATGAACGAGACATTTTGTCCCATACCTTGTAAGGCGGTTCGTATACTTTAGGTACTTGGAATTAGTGAAACATTAGATACGAAAAGTTGGGACGGTGCTACAACTACAGGAGCTTTAGCTGAGATTTACTAACTTCGATGCCATGATGTTTGATTCACCTAAAGCTAAAATTATCTGTTCTGTGCCTTTAGTTAAGTTTTGTTTAGAGATTTATGTGTATAACTCCGGATACGTGTATTGGACCTTAAATGTGCTCAAAATATGCCCTATACGCACAGTACATATTTGCCATACCATGACGGCATATAAGTTAATGGATCACCAAATGTTAAGTGCTAATCACCGCTCCGCACTTAACATCAAATCAGCCAAGACTGTGCCATCGTTGATGCGATGCTACATTAACCAAATAGTTTAGGTCTGGTGTAGATTCGTACAGATATATTCAAAGTTCTGTTAAGGAAATAGCAATCTTAATATGCAGTAATTAAAGTTTATAATCATTTTATAAGCATCATAGTACTAACAGTTTCATTACTTAAAGTACCTGCAATAAATAGTACAACAAAAGTTGTTGTAATATTATTTCAGATTGCAAAAGCTCGTCAGATTTTCAAATTAACCCGAAATGGGTTGTCTGTTGAACAAATTGCTAGCGATTATGACCTTTGGACTTTATAATAGCATTGAATAGCGTTGCCTGTGCAATACGCTCGTGAATGTGTTCGTTGTTATTTACCGGTATGTGTTGTTTATTGCTTAACACATAAAATGAATAAATAAATAATAAATAAATATTGTACGACAATCTACACAACGCTATCTAGACCCAAAGTAAGCATAACTTAACTAGCTTGTGTTATGGGTTCTAGAATGCGGATAAACATACATAGATACCTATTTTTTTCTTAAATACATACATATTATACATAGAAAACACCCAGACCAATGCAAATATTTATATTCATGCATACAAATATTGGCACTGAGCGGGGATCGAACCCGCGCCTCCTGCGTAGCAACCGCGATCACTACCGCTACGCCACAGAGGCTCCAAAATTAAAGTTACTGCATATAATATTGTGATAATATCATCATTCCCCAACTCAGTTGGGGTCAGCTTTCTAATGTAACTATGATGCGGCTGAACTTCAATATTTTTCTTGAAGCGACTGCTATCTGACCTCTACAACCAATTGGCAATATCGAAGTTCTACACATAATTAAATAATATATTGGTTATTTGTGATCGTTTTCGATCGACGATTACTTTATTCGAAGTCACTATAACTTCTTTCTGAGTTTTGTAGACAACCGTTAAAAATAAAGTTTTCTGTACTAAGTCATTTAATAATTTCTTACAATGTGGTAGAAATTTGCAGTTTGTCAACTGATGTCCCTCAATTCCGTTCTTTACGTCACCCTCTGTGTGTGAGTCTGACTTGCACATGACCTGTTATATTAAACCATATTGGTAAAATCAAGTGGAACCGGTTATTTCCACCTTGAGTCATGTTTCCTCAAATCCATACTAACATTATAAATGCGAAATTAACTCTGTCTTTCTGTCTGTCTGTCGATCTGTTACGCTTCACGCCTAAACCATTGAACCGATTTGAATTAAAATTTTGTAAAAAGATAGTTTAGACCTAGATCTTTTCAGAGACTTTGCCTTCAGCTTACCATAAGGCGAGGCGAAGTCAATTTGACGTGTCCTATATACAAAAAACGATATAGGCCTTTTTTGGTCACGATAACTGACATCCAAGCGGGAGGAGCCGCGGGCAACAGCTAGTGCTCAATAAAATTATTATAGTCAAATTTTGATCAGTGGTGTAAACATCACGCACAGATTTACCTACATTTAATGCACTAGTCATTACTAATCGTGATGTTTATGTTTATTATAACACAAAATATATTATGTAGAAAGAGCAAATTTTTAATATAACGATTCGTCACCGTATACAACGGAAGGGAATAAAGAGAATCGTTCAACTGTGTTGGAGAATTCTCGTTCAAATACAATTTGCTCCGAAACATAAGACTTGTTAAGGTGCTACCAACCAACGTTATAAAGGGGCTGAAAATAATGAGAGACGAAAATTAATAAATGAGGTTTCAAAAGATCTTCTTATTACACCCATTTTGCACAGTACAGCGCTATAGGGAACAATAATTAGGGAAACGAATAGCTGAGAACTCGAGGCACTAACTTAATATGCGATTATTGGGTCTTTTGGGTTTTTACAGCTGATCAAGAAATATTTTTACAGAATTTGCCTTAAATACGTACGTCTACATATTAATATCGTGCAGTGCTTGTAGAACTCACAGTACCGTGGGAAACTAATATACCTAAAGACCACGCTATAAAGACAAACAAATACTTTGACTTGACTAACGAGTTAACCAAAAACGGCTACGTGGTTAAACTCTATCCCTGTACAACTTACTTAAATACCTCGGATTGCCAAGAGCTTCAGTAAGCTCTTTACTAAATCGAATATCAAAAGCGGCATTGATAGGATCCTACCAAATTTGGATAGGTAGGGGGGGGAACACTACTGACGGTGGAGGTGAGCGCTGATGCATCACAAGGTGGCCACCCTAAACCTACATCTGGGTCGCAAGTCCCAGCCGCCGTCACGGTGTTCCTCTCTGTATCAGGCTATGGACCAGGCGACCGCACGGTGAATCCATGGAGTGCTGAGAATCGGATCTCTACACTAACATAATTATCTCAAAATATCGAACCAAACTGGACCACTGTAGTTCGATTTTATAGATTCTTGCTTTCGATTTCTTTAAACATTTCTATTTCTATTCGTTCACATTCTAGAACCCATAACACAAGCTAGTTAAGCTATGCTTACTTTGGGTCTAGATAGCGTTGTGTAGACAATATTTATTTATTCACTTCGTATTACATTTCTATTTCTTTGCCGCCAAGTTCACTCTCATTAGAAAAATCTACTGAAGTAATTATTCTTACAATGTTTCCTTATATAGTCCGTTCGTAAAAGAAACTAAAGTTACGACATCAAAAAGCCTCAGAATTAGTTTCTTTTTTGTAATTACGTCATTATTCCATTGTATGTGTTGGATGTCATTTTATTAACCGACTTCAAAAAGGAGGAGGTTCTCAATTCGATGAGTATTTTTTTTTTATGTACTCCTAGGTTTATGATGCGATTTCCGTGATTCTTTTTTTATTTGAATTGATTATCTGTTGCGATGGGGGAAATTATCTCAAACTCAATCGTGGAGTAATTTATTGCTTGAGTTCTATTTCTGACCTTCGATAAAAAATTACACTAATACGAGTTAATAGATAATCTCCAAAACAGCCTCTGTGACGTGACGGTGATAAAAGTAACTGCTACATTGGGGCCGTAGGTCAATTCCCGCTGGTCTGTACGTTAAGCTGTCATACGAACATTATGACAGGCCTTACGGGTAGTGGCAGTCAGATGGCAGTCGCTTCACGGAAAATATCGAAGTTCACTGACTGTGAATATATTGGAATACAGTCAGTAATAAATTTATAAGATAAAGTATAAGAAAGTGATTTTTATTTATTTTAGTTCTTATTTTACGTCAGTTTGAACACCAGCATAAAATAGATAAACAATAATAGATCTATTCTACGCTTGTGTTCAAAAGCGCACTATTAGACTCATATACTGGTAAAAAGTGTATACCCGCAACAACAATGGAGGTCGGAGGTAAAACAACTAACATAACATTACGTTAGATGAAAATAGCCTCTCAAAGTGCACGGGATGAAAAATGGAAAGGAAAAATGTGTGGGACGTCGATATATACTATGATTTTGCAGAAAACTAAACAAGAAACCATGCACTTGCAATATTATAATATTTATCTTCTGGTATATGTGTAAGATACATGAATATGTGACATATAATTCTTTTTCCGTGTTAAAAAATATTTTAACTACATATCCAGCTTGGAAACGCGGCGAGTGTGATGGGCGCCTTTCCATCGGGAATTTTCAGTTACAGGCTGTTTAACTAGTTTAGACGTAATGCATATAACATACTAGCTTTCCGCCCGCAGCTCCGCCTACGTGGATGTCGGCTAAATAGACGGGAAAATAGTAGGTAAATAGTAATTCCACCAAATCCTAATCATATTCTGTCCTCCGTGACCAAATCTCAACCACGAAGTCCATACTGACATTAAAGTTATATTATACATAGTTTCAGAAAAATGCAAGTTAACATTTCAATTTGATTAAAATGATTTGAATATTTATGATCAACTCAAATATTTCACAACTAATTTAACTAAAACATTTTTATTAAAAACGTCTATCTATCATCGTCAGGAGTCGGACAGTGACCTCTCTCATTTCGGTAATGCGCTGCAGTATCTGCTAAACTGGCTGAGATGACATTAGTGTTTTATAGGGCCAATGAAACCGCGTAATCTTCTTAAATAACTTGTTTAACGGGCCACGGGCAAAGACCTCCGCCGATGTTTTCGAAGCTTACGAATCTAATTCTTGGCTGGGTTCAATTTATTCTGGTATTGTTATGCCACAGCTTGGTGCCAGATAGCCATAGTCCATTAAATTCTTATCTCGTTATTATGATTAGCTGTCACCGAACACGGCTCCTTAGGGTTTGGTTTTGGTTATGCAACGAAATTACTTTTTAAATTTTTAAGTGAACAGTTTAAAAATTCAAGTTTCAATAGAAGTTTAAAAAGCATTATGTTCACAACACTTTTGATTTAATGTCTCTTAGTTGAAATCACGTTATCATCATGTCTATTCATCTGTTGATTTTGATTATCCTTTTTTAGTTCTAGTTTAGGATTAGACGTAAAAAGTACATTTTATTTGTATTATACTAAGAGCATTATATTTAAGACTTTCAATTTAGAGAAAAAAAGAAAAATGATTTCTTTTTTTTTAGTTTTTATTATTATGTTGTACTAGCAGAATTTATTACCTATGTTTCTTGTTAAGTCTTTACACCGCCGCTATCATCCCACGATATCTCAGTTTTATTGTACCTACGTGTGGCTTATCAAAAATTCTTTATATGTCTTATGTAGGTATACGAGTTCTCTTACTAACGAATATAAAAATAATATAGGAGTATCAAGATTGAATTAAATTTTGAAGCATTTATTATGCTAACTTTTCAAATCGATTTAGAAAGAAGAAGAATCGACTTCGGGCGGGATTCGAACCCGTGATCTTTCCAATCTTCCCCTTACAGGGGCCATGCCCCGGTAAGGGGAAGATCGCGGTTTCGAGTCCCGCCTGAAGTCGATTCTTTTTCCTTTCTAAATCGAGTATCAAGATGTTCTTAATTAATATACTTTTGCAATATAGTTTTAGGCGTGAGTAGAATACCACCCCATTTCTACCTGAGGATGTCATAGAAAGCGATTAAGACATAGGGCTGTTTTCCAATCGATAGTAAACATACAAAGTACCCGCTTGACAGAAATAGTAGGTATTTAGTTAACGTAAATACCTACTACAGACGAGCAAATCACTCCGTCCACACGCCGGCGGACGCGTCCGCTGCTAACATCCACAGATGAAACTGTCCACGTGTAGAGGACGCCTTATACATAGAAACACTCAACATTTGCATTGAGAGGCAATTAACCCGTGACTTCTGACTTAGCAGACAAACGCTCTACTGCTACGTCACGTAGGTAGTCAGAACTATGTACATACATTCAAAATGCCTGACATTTCAATCAAGTTATACTATAGCCACAGACTGACTGGCTCAGAGCTGTCCGACCTCCGTTGTCTAGTCTAGCCTCAATGGTTGAAAATATTTCATTCACCAGTTTTTATTTTCTCGTTTTACTCTGTACTGCTTGTCGAATGTATATGAAATAAAAAAAAACATACTTTTGATTGACCTAGTAATGGTGTGCAATGGGATTTACTTGTATTTTGTGTACGGTATTACAAATATTTGCAAATGGATCTCTGATAGCGGCGCAGTACGCAAATTACATCCAGAGGGATGTGTAGTTCAAACTTTTGCGTAAACAAAAACATTAACAGTATAACGAGAAAAATAAATAAACGCAACCTCTGTGGCGTGGCGGTAGTGAACGCGAACGCTAAGCAGGAGGCGCGGGTTCGATCCCCGCTCAGTTCAAATATTTGTATGTACTCTTATATATTTTCAAGGAACTATATAGTAGTATTTAACTGGTGTTATTTTTATAGTAATTATTTGTCATGCATAATAAATTTGCGAGAATAAATGAACAATTTGCGTGCTTTGAAAATAAATGACGTATGCGAGCTTGAATTACATTTAATGCGATTGCTTGAAATACTCGCAGTATGCTGTGTATACGTTAGCAATTAAACCACTCAGTCTGTATTCAACAAGAACAAATGCTACGCTAGAATTGCATGTGGCAATGCTACGAACTAGCTACGGGCTACGGCCGCTACGCACATGCTACGTTCATCTATCAAAAACGTTGTTCAGAGGCTGTAATTCAATCCTATAACTGATAATGATGACCACAGAACTGAAATTTAATATCCCGCTTCCCACTTCACGTCAAATATTACTAGGAATATGGTTTACTTACTTATTGTCGTAATAGTATTAATTGCAAACTACCTGACTATGACATAAGAACTAAAAAAATAATTTTAGAATTTTGTTCAATATCAAGTATGAGTACAAGAAGACATAGTTAACTTCTAGTCCATGTCTTTGTCCACGTTGAACATCTACGTGTATAATGTCCAGTGTCTTTCACACTATGATTGATAGTTAAATATTGTCTAGATCTAGATGATTGCTTTTTTATCGATCTGCTAAATACATTCAATCTTGATGTACCATGATACTGAACTCAAGTAGCTTATAGACAAGGAAGCAGGAATTACTGACGCTAATATTACAAATTCAGTTTTAAAAGCACATACATTATTTTCTGTTAATTTTAATTCTGTATTAATCATATACATATTGTTTCAGAAGCCCTCCTTTAGCCTATTTAGGATCCGATAAATCTTTTTTTTTTTTCAGTTTTATTGATATCAACGGTAAAAGGGTCCTCGTACCCAGACCCCGGACTACGAGGTGAGGGCTTCGAATGTAACCGGAGACCGGGAGTAACGCAAAAATGATGATGATAATCAAATTTAAGCGTCGGTAGCTTAGTGGTTAAGGGGGCGGCCTTACGATCGAGAGGTCCCGGTTTCGAATCCTGGCCATTACACTACCGACGACGTGAACCCATTCCTAACACAAGCAATTTAGCTTAGCTGGAGGAGTTAACGGGAATATTAGTAATTTCGGTTGCTAATATTCTTTAAAAAAAGAAATTAAAAAAAAACTGGAAAACGTCGTCAAAATTAAGGATTAGGTATTAATATTATTACTAGAACTAAGATAATTACTAGAACCGAAACCTACTAAAACCGTTCTGCTGTTTTATATTAGTTACGTTTGAATATGATAATATTTCTATACATTTTACAAAAGGTTGCCCAGCCAATCAAAAGGATTAGCTCAACATTTTTGTTTTATACAATAGTTCAGCTGTACAAAGCCGGTACCTTTATTTATTACCCAACCAAAACACGGACAAAAAGAGGATCGAACGAAACCTCCATCAATACCCTCATTGTTTTCACGGAACCCGAATACTTACATTTTATTATCACGTACAGCTATAATAAGGCTGTTATGTAAAAACAGGCCCATAAAACACTTCAACTCGTTTTGTTTAGAGCATTCTTCTAAATAAATTATTCAGTCACATCCGGGTGTCTAAAAGCCCTTTTTGCGTTACGCTATTTTTCTTGTGGGGCGTGAAGAGGGCCTGTTAACTATTCACCGTGGTGAAGCATAAAGGGTTTAGTAGGGACCTAAGCTATGGTCTTGACAGATGATCCCGTCCCCGGCGTATATTTGTTTGGCAACTAAGTTGTACCGCATAAATGAGAAAATGAGTGAGAAATATGACAGGCGAATTTTTAGTTAGGTTTCTAGCTGGGCCATGAGTAAACCAATTTTTTTAAACTTTTGTCGAACACCACTCTAGTAAGTATTAAAGTGATAAAACATTTTAGCTCTCAACATATTGTATTAAAAAACATAATAGTGTTGGTAGTATAGACACTAATTTCTTTAACCAGAGGCACTAAATCCCTACTAATATTATAAATGCGAAAGTAACTCTGTCTGTCTGTCTGTCTGCCTGTCTGCCTGTCTGTCTGTCTGTCTGTCTGTCTGTCTGTCTCGCTTTTACGACTAAACCGCTGAACCGATTTTTATAAAATTTGGTATAGGGGTAGATTAGACCTTGAGAAAGGACATAGGCTATGTTTGGTCGCGATAACCGACATTCACGCGGGCGGAGCCGCGGGCAAAAGCTAGTATTTCTATAAGCTGGCTACGGAAGGAGTTTATCAAGCGAATGAATGGTGGATTATAGATTAGATTATTGTATCTAATTGAAAGAAAACTCGTGAGCTGTAGATATAAGTAGATAGCAGGTTGATGTCTCTGCCTACCCTAAAGGGAGAAAGGCATAAGTATTATATTTTATATGTTTTAAGTCATTACGATTATCATCCAATACCAATTACAAAGCTGGAATCTGAAGTCCATTCTCCTGCTCTGTCCTTTGCTTTCGAATAGGTTTATCTTGGCTTTCACGGGAGCGACTGCCCACTGGCCCCAACACTGAGGAGAAACCCCGCACCATTGCAGCTGTGCCAGCTTACCGATGAGACTGGCTTAGGCCTCGAATACCCTGTGTATCTATGTATAAATATTTGAAGATGGGTATTGGATATTATATAGGTACTTGCCAACACCACGCTTTACATCACTTAATACCATCTGATACAACCAAAGTCACGCAGAATAAAATATATCTCATGTCTCATAGAACAACGATCGATCTCTCCTTCTTTCTCATACGTTCGACGTAAGCGTATATTTACGAATTTATGGCGAATATTTGTATGTGGGCGACGTAATAAATCGTCAGATGTGTCTGTAAAACACGGGGGGTAATTTATCAGTGTCTTTCCGTGAATACTTTACAATTTTTTGCACGGAAACGCTCCTTCGTCCCAGTGTCTAACCAAACTAAGATACTGCCGCTGTTTTGTTAGTGTTTTTAAAGATAAAAATGTAAGCACTATAATTTAGCTTTTTTGGGTTTAGAGCGACAGTGGGCTAAAAGTATGGGCAGTTTTAAATTTACTTAATTATTTTTCTTTAACTATTACCAGCTGGGTAAGGTAATTTATAATTAACATTGAATTTATGAAACCATCGTTATCATCTTAGCGTTGTTTCTGGTAGTGAGTAACGCGTGCAACTCATTACGATCTGTAATGAGTTGCTCATGAAATGTAATTTATTATATTATTTATTATATTATATTTAGTATATTATGTATAAGTAATTAGGTACCTAATATCAGGTACCGCTTCATTATTAATTATATATGTACCTAGTAAGTATATAAGTATAATATATATAAGTAGTATGTATGTAAATATAATCTATAACTTATAATATATCAGAGCTTAAATAATTATATAAAAGTAAGTAATATAATATGTACCTACACCGGAAACTGCCCGCTATATCGATCTATTAAATCGAACTGACTCCATCCCATGGTTGCCTGGTAGAGATTGCCTTGTGCGATAAGGCCGCCATTGTATTCACTGTTATTTTATCTAAGTTTCATTTTCTGTATTTTTCTGTATTTGTGTACATGCAATAAAGAGATATCTTATCTTATCTTATCTTAATTACGACAATTATTATCTGAATTTGTCCTTAACAATAAAATTATGAAGCGCTAAAAGCGTGTATATGGCCGAGACTAATAGAGTGAGATTCCAGTCACCTCAGACTTGCATGATTTTAGGAAAGTTGTTTTTTTTTTAATCACGCTAGTATGGTATGCCTGGAATCTTGGACCTCAACGCAAAGATTATGATGAGTCACAGCGGGCTAGTGTAAGACTAACCGGACCACGAACCTGCTAATAGTCGACCACTGTGGTATGACAATGATATCACTGAAAATACAAAAAAAAATCGTTAAATGTTGGAGTTTATTTGTTTAGACTCAAAGTCCAAAATTAAATGAAAAAAAAGTTTACTACATATTTAATTATTTACAGTCACTCTACAAAATGCCATTTGATTTTGGACTTTAAGAATTCTTTTAAAGGTTCACCTTACCTTACTATTGCGGAGTAAGTAAAAGATGTTTACTTGTTAGGACTGATTAATTTATTCTCTATTTACATATTAAAGCTTATATACTATATCTTAATTCTAATAAGTTGTGGGGTTGGCTCTCGCGGTCACGTTTTGTGATGTTCGTCTATATCCGCTGAGTAGCCATTTCCTTGTTATGGCACAGGACGTGATTATTTATGCAATGCAGTTATCTTAGGTAAATCGATGTTTACTTAATCTCAGAATAAGTAAACCTTGACTTAGGTTAATTATTACATTATAAGTTTTTTTATATAAAGCTTTTTCATATACTTGACGCGAGACACCACGTAGATACATACGTTCATAATTATGTAGTCGTAAGAAACCACCTTTTGTAAACGAACGTCTTGAAAATGTCGCAGTGGAGTTTGTTTCGCCGTTTCTTCTCCACTAGCGTCTAGGAAGCGGTGGTAAACTTACTTTTAAGCAAAATTTGACGTCAATAAGCTGTAACATTGTTGCACAATTCTGAGAAATAAAGAATTTGAATTTGAATAATGGTGAAGTCTAGGATCCTATTTGTAAGTACATAATGCTAAAAAAATGCTAAAAACAGAATGAAATACACAACGAATGGTTTGAATAAAATTAGGCTGTTCAGGTATAGTTAATTCTATTTAATTTGATTTATAATTTATAATGCCATTTATTACAGTGAGCTGCGGTTTTATCATTAATAGATAATTAGATATGGGATTTCGGTGTTACATTTACCCTATTTTGTACACGTTTTATAGCTGATAATGAGTTACTATTATCAAACTATTTAAATTCGAAATACTAATATTAGTTAACATTTAACTGGGTCCAATGAAAGTGGATCTTCGCTACTTACCTACCACTGAAACCGAATTTCAGCTGCGGGCGTTTTGCCTGGTATTAAATACAGACATTAGAGGAGTTACATGAAATTGTTAAACTCATCTTTTTTAATTTAAACTATAAAACAGAATATTTGTTATCAAGGTTCGTGTCAGCCACTACTATTACGTAACAAAAAAGAAAACAAACGGGTTTCTTTATACTTAAATTATTATTTTTTAAATACTGGTAACATAGATCTCATTTTACTTTTATTTTGGTCAACTATTTAAACTTTTGCTTACTCGGAATTTGTTAAAAGGCGGATGGAATTATATAAAAATATTCAGAATGTTACATTGTAATGTTACACCGTATCCTTCCTACCTCCAACTAATATTACGACGCAATAGGTTTCCCAGGAGTAACGGGAACGGGAGCGAAATTTTAAGCGAGTCTCAGCTACTTTAGTAAATAGAAATTATTTATTTACACTGTGCAGTCAATTTAAAAATATACATAGGGCATTGATATAGTACCTATAGCACCACAAAGCCAGTATGCCTGTGTGTGCCCACGGACGGTGTAACCTGGTTGAAAAGTCAGACAAATCAAAGGTATGTATGTATCTATACCATGATCGCGTTAATTCCTGTTAACATTATTGTATATCATTACAGTTAAAAATATTTAAGAGATACGATTTGACGTTTAAGTCTAGGGTTGGAGTGTCTCAAATCAATTGTCAGAATAATCGATTCAGGTAACAAAAAATTAATCGCAACGTTGTCCGAATGTAACTTTTGTAACATTGTAATTTGTAAATAAATAAAACTATTCGTCATAACTACCCCACCGCGCTATATAATTATCCGACAGGATTTTCATACCATAAAAAAACCTTACTTTTTCCTCGATATGTAACTTTTTAAGCTATGTTGTTTACATTTACATTAGACTAGGTATCTGGCCCTGGCAACACTGATTCATCATTTAATATATCTAGTATTGATATTAGGATTAGTACCTCTATGTGAGGCTTAATGAAAACATGGGTATCATTATTATACCTCCTTATTTCTTGAATAATCTAGTAAGATACTATATTTTTAAATTCATATACCTACTTACAATAAAAAACATATATTTAATAAATTCATTTTTAACAAAAAAGTTTAACCGACTTCAAGAAACGAAAAAGAGGCACTGAAAAGCGAAAAATAACTTAATTTACAGACTTACTGATTTATTAGAAGTCGGTACCTAGCCCAAGAGAGGCCATATTTCAATTGATTGCATCATAGTAGTTCAGACACAACAAACAAAGTTGGCTGTCACCGACTTCTAATAAATCAGTAAGTCTGTAAATTAAGTTATTTTTCGCTTTTCAGTGCCTCTTTTTCGTTTCTTGAAGTCGGTTAAACTTTTTTGTTAAAAATGAATTTATTTTTCTCTTTTTAGTGAGTTTGTACAGTCTCACGACTGTACATCGCATGTATAGTGACCTGACCGTACATGCGCTGCTGACGCTGCAATACAGATCGAACCGGCCACGCTACAAAAAAAAATTAAATCATTATTCAAAAAGAATTTTTAAAATCAATGCATATACACCGGAAATATAGCTGAATATTCTAAACACTTCTGCGTACCCCTTCAAAGGACTCAGGCGTGATGTTATGATGTGTAATCGCAGAAACATTGCAATAATATGCCATTGCAGCAATTGCGGCTGATTTCCTGGTACTTTTTGAAGAGTTCCTTGGTCTAATCTCGGAAACCCATCATCAGATCTTTACGAAATTAAAATGGGACCACTTCGGAATAATCCACTTACGAACACAAGAAGAATTTTCAAAATCCGTCTAGAATTGGCTTCACAATCGCGTAACAAATATACAAAAAAAAAAAATAGGGTACGAATTGAGAACCTCCTTTTTTGAAGTCGGTTAAAAATATAAAATACAATGCCCCACCGGTACCTATAGGGTACAGGGACCACGCCTCACAATACGTGCAGAAGGCGGTATTCTTCGACACGGCACGTGTCGAAGAATACCGCCTTCTGCATCAAGGTTCTCAATACGGATGTTTAAATATATTTTTTTTTATGTTTGTACGGTCATAGCTCCGTCTTGCGTGGACAGATTTGCAAAATTCTTTTTTTGTTCGGCAGTACAGTATTCCGAAATGGTCTCATCTAAATTTCGTAAAGATCTGATGATGGGTTTGAGAGATTAGACCAAGGAACTCTTAAAAAATACCAGGAAATCAGCCACGATTGAACATCACGCCTGAATCCTTAGAGGGGGTTCGACACCGCATAGGAAGAGATGGGGTGACCCAAGTTCTACTCTGCCGGGAACCACGCGGCTCCTACCGGGAGCCACGCGGCTCAGTAAAAATTTAAACATAAAAATTTGCCTTGCCTTGCCTTGGCCTCAGATGCAATTAGGAAAATACATCTCCATGCGAATGATGATGATGATAGGCAAAATAATCTAAGAGGTGCATTTTCACAATCAATCTAATATAATCTAGTATTGTTGTCTCTAGTATGCGATATGGTAAAAGTAAAATCTAAACAATATTTTGATTTGTATTACTTAGAAGAAACATGAGAGGGTAAAAAGAATTACGAAATATTACAAAAGTTACATTCTGGCAACGCCGACCATAAACGTAACGAGTTGACATAAACTCCATACGATTAAAATGTAACAACCATAGAGAACACAGCCGCAACACTCAAATGAAAAAATAAGAACTATATGACGTAGCTGTCACACGAGATTTCGAAAAATGAAGAATCACGTCTTATTTTAAATTATTTGTTGCAATTCTTAAAATATTTGTAGTAATTTAAAGTGAAATATGTCACACCATATTTTTTATACTTACTATGATAAGTTATTACGTATTTAGAAATGGTTTAACTTAATTTATAACAGTTTCATGTATCCTTTCAATAGTGCCTAGTTACCTTCCATAAATCCAGAGAGCTGTCAAATCGTATCTCTTAAATAATTTCAAGTGTAATATAGTTAGTGGACAGCCTCCGTGGCGTAGCGGTAGTGAACGCGGCCGCTACGCAGGAGGCGCGGGTTCGATCCCCGCTCAGTGCAAATATTTGTGTGCATAAAATATGGATATTTGCATTGGTCTGGTCGTGCCTCGGAGAGCACGTTAAGCCGTCGGTCCCGGTTGCCATAAAAACAACTATGGCAGTCGTTACGGGTAGTTGGTGCCCTAAAAAGTCCAAAAAACAACGGTCTAGCTGCAAAGCTTCGATATCGCCTAATGTTAACATTGGGTTGTGGAGGTCAGATGACAATCGCTTCACGGAAAATATCGAGGTCTAGTCAAATCTGTAGTTAAGACTGGTTAAGCGGACCCCAGACTCTGAGCTGAAAGCTTCGGATGCGACTGGGAATTAACGCTAGGAGGAAGAAGATTAATATAGTTGTTATCATCTACAGTTTATGTAAATCAACCTTTATTGAAATCGGATTTAAGAGTTACCCGTGAGTACTCAGTCTAATACTGTTCGTCATGCCAGAATATATCAACTCGGACAGGGCGACGCCCGATTCTAGTCTTTATTAGTATTAGATTAAAGTCCAAAATTAAATAAAAAGAGATCATTAAATATGTTATTTTTGCGCTGCGACGGAGAGCCGAAAGCGTATATTTATTTGTTTATTTTTTATTTATTTTAGGCAATACGGTTACGATCCGTTTCCAAGTTGATATGTCTGCTATGACCTTTAGAGCATTTTCACATTATCCGATCCGATATCGACGTCGGAAGCTGATCCGAAATCGGATGAAGTAAAATGTATGAAATATGTATCTTTCACATTGTCCGGTATCAGATATCGGAGCCGACACCGCTCTGTTGTCAGCTATCGGCTGTCGACTATCGTCTAATGTGATCATAAAAATATCGGATCGAATAATGTGAAAACGCTCATAACACGTGTCAATATAGTCGCGCTGATCCGTAAAGCCGAGATTAATAATAATAATAAGAAATAATAAATATTCTACAACATTCCACACAACGCTCTCCAGACCCATGGTAAGCCCAATTAGCTTGTGTTATGGAATCTAGAATGCGGATATAAATACATACTTAGATACTTTTTTTTTGTAAATACATACATATTATACATAGAAACACCAATGCAAATATTCATATTCATGCATACAAATATTGGCACCGAGCGGGGATCGAACCCGCGCCTCCTGCGTAGCAGCCGCGTTCAATACCGCTACGCCACAAAGGCAGTAATATTACAAAGGCACACATCAGACAGAAGCACTTCATCATCATCCGAGTGCCAATCTTGGTTACATCAGAAGCTTATATTTAGAATCCGCTCTTCAACTCTGTTATTAGTTTATCTTGATTTTTACGAAAGCAACTGCCGGCTAACTTTCCAATACCATTATACATTGTCTATCTATACTATTATATAATTGTAAAGTGGTCGTGTCTGTACATTGGAGATATTTAAAAAAAAATACTTGGGGTATGTTATGTTAACGATACTGAACACGAAAATATATTTTTTTAATTTCCTGTCTGTTTGTCTGTTTGTTCGCGATGGACGCAAAAACTACTGGACGGATTTTGATGCAGTTTTTTTTGTTAGAAAGGGCTTGATCAGACTTAAAATCTTACGTTTGTTTGATCGCAATCGGTTGAGTAGAACCGAAGATATGAGCAGAGGTCACGTTATCCGAGATGCACGCGGGTGGAGCCGCGGGCGGAAGGCTAGTACTAAATAAAAAGTGTAAAACAATCTAATGAAACCAATGAAGATATGGGTACTGCTCGCTGCTCGTTATATGCCTTCACAAACTGCATCTTACTTATATTATGTTGATGTTTAAAAAGATGTTTGGGTGTTTGTCACGCTCTACGAATGAACGAATCTGACTGAAATTTACATACAAGGATACTGATAAAACCCTTTCAGTCAACATTCTTTCATCATCATCCACCTGGCAAGCATCCCGGTTACATTCTGTCTTGTTTTTCCTGCGCCACTTCGCACGTTATTCATTATATCCGATAGTAAGACCATTAGCAACACATGACATTGTTTACGACGCCAACCCTGAACTTCTTGGCCTCCATTCAACATTAACGATCAATAATTGCGTAAAGCTTAATGTATGTGAGTAGCAATGGCGAGAGGTCCCTATAAACCTATTCCTGCCGGCTACCCTTTGCAGAGATGGTAGATATGTTTAAATTTGACAAACAGACATACATACATACATATACTCACGCCTGTAAGTCCCCGAAAGGGTAGGCAGAGGTGCAATGCTTATGATAATACATTTCGCCAACTAAAATTTTCGGTCCCACGTAATAGGGGGCGAGCCTAATGCCGTCTAGTGGGCACTTAGCAAAGGTAACTTCGTTCCTTCCCCTTCCAACTCTTCAGAGCACGCCACTGCCACTACAGGACAATCTCAATATCTTAGGATATATAAGCATCCGATGAGGCCGTCAAGCTGAATGCCACCATTATAACATGGTACGTGTCTGTAATGGTGACCCTCTTTTCAGAGACTTTGCCTTCAGCTTACCATCAGGCAAGGCGAAGTCAAATTGACGTGTCCTATATAAAAAATAAAGAAACTTATTCATGGGCTGTAAATGTTTACTGTCGTATAGAGAACAGCCCTATCCCTTAGTCGTCATCTACGACACCCAAAGGAAGAGATAGGGTGGCCCTATTCTATTCCACCAGGAATCAACACGGCTTTTTTTTTTTTTTTTTTTTTTTTTTCTACGTTGATATGTCATTTGTCATTGTTCTAGAATAACCATAAAGATGTATTTTTGTAAGGCAATAATTGGTTTTATTATTTTATTTGACAAATTATTTGATAAACATAATAGAAATACTTAAAATCTTTTTTCCACCAACTACTATTTTGAAAAGTTTCACCCTTCGTCACTGGTCAGTAGTGTCTGCAAGTAGTCATTTCCAACATTTAAACTAAATATAAAATATTAATACACTCCATCCTTCATCCCTTTATTTATTATTCAAACGGCTTTCAAAAGGATCGTCTACCTTCGATAAATTATAAAATCTCGCTGAAGCGTTTTATGTTGATGAAATGCAAATCACCTGACACTTTCCCAACTCTACACTTCTTGTTATCTTTCTAGAATACCAGTTTATGTATTCATGGTATTATCTGATGGCACCGGTATTGTACATAGGAGTCGAGACTGTATTCATTGCAATAAATTCATTTATACAAGTGCCCCCCCCCCCCCCCCTCCACCGTAAGCGACTTTAACCACATGCCATTTTGCCTCTGACATATCCCTCACAGCCTGGCAGACCTGGCCATCTAGATGGCCCTCTCGAAGTTTATTGATACTAAAAGATGATTTCTTTAATAACTGAAATTAAAAATACATACGTGTACATATGTACATACATATAATCGTGCCTTTATCCCCGGAGGGTTAGAAAAAGGTGAATTAACACCCACATTTTACTAATCATTGTATTAGGTGACATGTAATAGGGGGTGAGTCTATTGCCGTATTCCAGGCTCTATTCTTAACTTGATTCATGTACGAGTATCTGAGGCTCACACCCGTATTCACAAACAATACTGTGTGGTCTCATAGTGTGCTCGAGCGCATAGGGCTGGTAAAATTAATTCACAAACATCACGGAGCAGTATCTAACGCAGTGCGTTCCCTCAACGAAGTATTACTTAAGTGTTGTCTATGAATAAAAAGGCTTGCCAAAACGAACGCACTGAGAATTTGTCGTTCTTTGCACAGTTTTGGTGGTACGCATAGCGAAGTATTGTTTGTGAATACGGGTGTCAGTCTGGGCTGTATATATCTGTCTGATGCTAAACAGCTCTATCCCTTAGTCGCATTGTATGACACCGCATGGGGGGAGATGAGGTTAGCCAAATTCTACTCTACCGGGAACCACGCGAAAACATATCTAAATTGTTACCTATTCAAAATATATTTTTGATTATAACCCCGTACCGATAGTAGGTTACTGTAATTTAATATTCATGATACGCGCTTTTACACAGCATAATGAGCGAAGTCATTAACAACAGATAACTTAACGAACAATCAGGAGTTTTATAATATCCTACATATAGTTTTGTATAAGATAGAAATATAGTTTAAGAAGATATAGGCACTTTAAGTTCAGAATTGTTTTAGCTTTATAGTTTAGAATTTGGCAAAGGACAAGGGCTATGTTTGGTCGCGATAACCTATATCGACGTGGGCGGGTAATGCGGGTAATAACTAGTACTATTGTAAACGGATGTATGGGCCCGATATATCGAATTATAATACATTAACTGTTTTTTTTATATAACCTGGAATTCTTTACCAGCTCACGTGTTTCCCTCCTCCTACAGTCCCGGGTCCTTTAAGCGGGGCGTGAAAAAGCATCTGATGAGGCCGTCAAGCTGAGTGCCACCATTGTAGCATGGTACACGTGTCTATAATGGTGACCCTCTTTCCAAGACTTTGCCCTTGGCTTACCATCAGGCAAGACGAAGTCAAATTGACGTGTCCTATATAAAAAAAAACCCGCAGCTGCGCCTATGGGGCTCAACCAAGATAAAAAAAATATATCCTATCTACATATATTATATTATATAAAACTATTTATAAAAAAACTAGCCGATCCGCCCCAATTTGGGAGTGTGGAGTTTGAATTGATATTATATACAAATATCGAGTGACAAATAAATATAATACCGTGTGACAAATGCGAGTAAATATAACCAACCCGGACCACTGCAGTATTATAATTTATGTGGTATTATTTCCAATTACAAAGCGCGATCAATATGCGGTTTCATTAACATACGAGTACATTTTCACTGTCGTAATTACACAATTCACGCAATGGCACACATTGTCACGAGACCTTACGAAAATGAAATTAAAACAATCAGAAAACGCAAATAAGAAACCATAACCAATTCACCTACCTAATTACCTAGACAATAATTATAATGATCTCCCCAATGTGGTTTTTAAAAGTGACTACAATATGGAGTTTTTCAAGAAGTCTAGTCTAGTGTATATTGTGTTTTTCAAGAAGTCTAGTCTAGTCTATATTGTACTAGCTGTCCCGGCGAACTTCGTACCGCCATATTTTTCCCGTTCCCGCTGCACCTATTTTCTCATCTTTTAAACCTTCCCTGGACACCCACGAATATTTCAAGACTAAAATTAGCCAAATCGGTTCAGCCGTTCTTGAGTTATAAACTAACAACGAAAAGTGGCATTGATTTTTATATATATAGATATGGTCAAGTGGGTAACCGCTTCCCATCACGTGGGCAGTGAGCTTGTTCGCCACCAAAGCGGTATAGAAAATCATACAAAATTCCATTAATTTAGGTAAAATAATTTTGTCGAGTAGCAAACAAAATTCGACTTTGGAAGCGTTTTATCAAGTTTCCAGTCAGACTAACAGCGTTCTCACATTATCCGATCCAATATCGGTGTCGGTCACCGATCCGATATCGGAGGAAGTACAATGTATGAATTAAGTACAGATACTTACTTAATTCATACATTGTACTTCCTTTCACATTGTCCGGCCCGATATTGGATATTGAAGCCGACACCGATATAGAATCGCATAATGTAAAAACGCTCTTATGAGTAAAATAATAATATAATTCCAACTGTCTTAACCACTGCTCAAACGTTTGAAACGTTTCGCACGTGTGCCCTTTCATTGAAACACGCTTCTATTTTGATTAAAAAGGCGTTTTCTAATTATAATATATTGTGTCTATTTCAATAGTCAGCCGCTTAGTTTTCAATGTTTAATTAAACTAAAAGTGAGTTGTGGCTACAGCCCACCGAGGGATTAGGCATTCAATGTATGGAATTTTCCAGAACGTGCCAGTTCAGTGGTTGCGTGCTTTATTACTTAATTATATTCGTATGTACATTTACTTCTATTTTATTTTATAAGCACTCTATTACTATATAATTGCAACATTGTAATTATTATCTTACTCTTTTTTATCCTAGCGTTAGTTCCCAGTCCGAAGCTTTCACCTCGGAGTCTGGGGTCCGCTTTTCCAATCTAAGTGTGGGTTTGGCTGGTCTTTGATACTTTCCGTGAAGCAACTGTCAACTGACCTCCACAATCCATTGGGGATATCGAAGTATTACAGTTAGACCAGTTATTGAACTTTTTAGGGCTCATTTAGGGTCCATCTCGGTACCAAACTATAAAATTTGAAAGCGTATCTATAATAGTATGTATTTAACTTTTGCAGCGCTCAAGTATTGATACCAAAGAAAATATTATGTATATGTTTGAAAAATCTGCCTTGTATAAGATCAAAGCTGTGATTTTGCCTGCGGTATATTTCGATGCTATAAAAAGGACATAATACCATGAAAAAACACTTAGATGTTGCCAACTTTCGATGTGATCGCACAAACGATGTTGAAATTTTCCTGTTATATCAGGTTAGAATACTTACATTGTACTATTTATAACGTACGATAATTTGTGTTTACGAAGCAAGAAGAGTGCAAAAAAGCTACATGTCAAAGTATTCTTCTTTGATTATTATATTTCTTTTGTACTTATGAAATCTATTTCTTGGCCTGTCTTAAGCACGTAAAGAGAAAACTCTAACGTAAGCACCTAAAAGATGTGTAATACGTGTAATCAGCCAATCCGTTGGATACAGGATGCCACCACATTTATACTAGCCTGCTAGTATATTCAATAAACCTAAGGACACGAATAGTACGTAAAGGTTTTTGCTCCCAGTACCACCTGTACCACAGACCTGACCATAAAATAGGTACTAATATGTTACTAATACTAAAAACGTTACCTTACAAGTAAGACACAAAGTTCCTTACCGATGTCTTCTCTATTTGTCAAACATTTTCTATATAGTACCTATTGATAAGCTTATCCAATGGATTTTTTTGTAAACAAATTTATTTTACCTTCCATTTGGATATCTTAAAAATTTTCAATATTAATATTTGATCGAATTTGAATCAACAATGATGAATCAAAACACTTTCGTCACGTTTGTAACAGTCACTTCGAGCCGTGGTATATTTGATGATTCTTATGGAGTGAAGAAAGCTGAATTTAAATATCAAATATCATGTTTGAGCAGTGCACGACGACTGCTATGAAGATAATAGCGCGCTTGTGACATTCATCTGATTTGAGTACCTGCTGCCGACGCGACGCAGGGAGTGCCAACTGGGAAATGAAACAATCCGAATACACAGTAGATACATAGTTTAGCATAATCGGAGCTTATTTGATATCCGTTACTTATATATTTGTAAAGCCACAAAGGTTCTGTGAATGTCGTCTTGAAAAGATTCCTGATTCGTCTTTGTTTGAAATATTGCCAAGGTCGCGGTTAACATTCTGGACTACATAAAAGGATTGTAAGCGATGGCTTTCGTGCCAATGGTACCAGAATCAGACAGGGATGCCGAAGACCGAATGAAGTTGAGTAGAAAATGTATGATAGCCAACTTACGCGTTTTCGAATATTTCTTCATGTCAACACTCGTACGGCGTTGAGCTAAAGAAGCTTTTGGACAAAAAGAAATGTGCTTCTGAAGTAATATACTTTTAATTTGGAGTCGAGAACTGGGGAAGTGCTCAACAAGAGACTACTTCAAGTGCAAAAATAAAGATAAACTGTAAATTAACAGTAGTCGATAAATAAACGCTATTTCTCATTCAACGGTAAAATGTTTTAAGAAACCTACTTCATTGACCATATTTATGCAAAAAGGAGACAACTAGTATCCAGAATGGAACTGCGTGGTTCCGTTTTGCATAAATCTTCAAAATATTTTAAACTATTCTTAATCCTGAAATTGCCTACAGCAATACAGACACCTAAATATTATGTGAAAATACGTGAATAAAATGTCAAGCTACTTAATTAAAGTGTGACGTTGTTTCAAACTTTAATTTCCGCTGTGTGTAGTTCGCGGGCGTTTATATCAGTGGTTACTCACTGTTGAGACTTTGTGATGAGTGCGAATACATTAAGGTTGGTAAGTTTTGATTGAGCAAGGAATGGAGCTTCATGCCTTTACAGAACGTACCTACTACATTATAAATATGCGCCTGCAGATACCAAATAAAATTGGTATGGCAATCTCGCACAGAACAGAGTTGCATACATGCGATAGAGTGTACATAGTAAAGTGATTTTTTTGAACTGGATTCTAACATATTTTTATGAAGCACTTGGGTCGCATACAATACAAGCACACATCGCACCTGATGGAAAGCGGTTACTGAGGCCTATGGACGAATGCAACATTAAATATTGTAATGCAAAGATACGAGAAAATAACTAAACCTCATCACTATCTTCGTTTTATTCCCGTTTATATCTGAGGCTTTGAATTCGTAGTATGGAGTCCAGTTACTGCTTCTCTTTCTTTTGACTTGACTCATATGGCTTTCATGAGAGCGACTGCCTTCTGACCTCCCAACTCTGAAAGGAACACCTGCACTAAAATCTTATCCGTCTATAAGCAGGTGTATTTACAGGTAGGTATGCTCGTGAAGGAGACGGCGAAGCGGGAGCGGAAGAAACCGCCAACCACGCAGCCCGCGACGTGCCGGGGCTGCTCGTGCGTCGGAGGTCGCAGAATGACCTCCATCCCCCATGAGTGTGGGTCTGGGCCTCTGGGGTGACGGGTGGAGCCGCCTGTCACCCTTGTCACCCTAACAGAAGCAGGTCGCGGTGATAGTGCGTGGTACGTGCCTCCCCACACCCGGGGGCTAGATGGGGACCAGCTCGAAAGAGGTACCTAACGCTTATCTTAAAATGAAGGTTTATTAAAGCCCCGATAGTATTGCATATTTTCTAACTTTCACAATATTCACATAATTAACCTGTATTTTCCATAAAGGAAAAGTTTTTAATTGATGCAAAAGTTATTAATAAGTAGGTACCTAGCGAGGTTCAGTGCAAGTAAGTATGAGGATACTCATTTGCACTGCACCTAACTTCTACTAAGAGCACTTCATACTTCATACTTCATACCAAAAGCAATATCTGCATATTTTATGTTATTACTGCTCCTACGTACATTTTCAGCAATCACAGTTTACCGTGAATCTGTGCTACGAGTGGTATTATACTCGTAAATCTGCACAATTGTCCAAGACCAAATAAATATATTCCACAAAGTGCTGAGACTTACGCGGTAGGTTTCAAGTGAAGAGTTTTGTAAATACTATGTTCTATCCTATATTGAAACACTTTATTTTATCTACTCTTTATTGTTAGTTACTAAAGTGATAAGTATTTACATATACCTACATTTATTTATTTTTATTTATTTATTTTTTCTTACATACTCATGTCAATTACAGGGTAACCTATTGAAATATCGAATTTCTGTTACCCGAATCTTAAAACCCCGAAAACGGTTGGTAGAACTTTTAAAAGACAGATGTAATGAATGACAACTTTCTATAATTCCGTTTTTCATTTCCCAGATAAATCAATTACCAGGTGCACTAAAACCAAATTTTCAAATAGCTTTTTTTTGTTTCCCATATTATCATAATCCAAATATAGTTATACCAGATTCTCAAAATATTTTTTTTTGTTTCCCATCGTACCATTTACCAAATTTTCATAATCGTTTTATTTGGTTCCCATACAATCGTATTCCAGCTAAACTATATACAAGTATAGTAAAATTCAGTAAATTTATATGATTCATTCATTAGGTACAGTAAGTAATTTAGAAATTAAGGTACATTAATTTAGAAATTTCAATGTCGAAATTATTAAAATTATCGTTAACACCCCGACTCAGTGCAATCCGATTCGGATAGGTTAGGTTTATTTTTTATTTTTTATTTATCCTTGTATTAATTAATATATTAAATTTTATACGGAAAAATTAACAGTTTAACCCTTAAATTATTGGTTTGAAAAGTCAAAAATTGTCACAAAAAAGTTAGTGAAAGAAATGAATTGCCGCAAATCCGACTTCACGTAGTCTTGTTTGCCCTACCCCTAGAGTGTTATTTAAGCCCGCGTAGGCGCGGAGGGGCGAGGCGGCCCACGAGCTGAGGAGCAGGTGGTTACAATGGCCGCCGCCGCGGCTGAGGCTGGCCGGCGCGGCCGGCCAGCAAGCCGAAGCTGCGGTGGTGGGCGTTACGACCATCTGCGACGATAAGCTCGTGTGGGGCCGCTGGAGCCCCGCAGCGCCGGAGCTGTGACAGAATCGATGCTTGCTGCATGCTGCATGCCTGATACTTGCTGCATGGTAAATGCCTGATGTTTGCTGCATGCTAAATGCCTGATGCTTGCTGCATGCTAAATGCCTGATGCTTGCTGCATGCTGCATGCATTATGCATGCTGCATGCCTGATGCATGCTGCATGCCTGATGCTTGCTGCATGCTAAATGCTTGCTGCATGTTGCATGCCTGATGCTTGCTGCATGTTGCATGCCTGATGCTTGCTGCATGCTAAATTCCTGATGCTTGCTGCATGCTGCATGTTTTAAAAATCTGGATATTGTTTGTCTGGTTAACAATTAAATGCATTTCAAAAAATTGTGTTTTAAAATTTGGGCATTCATGCGTATGGATTACGGTCATCTGGATTTTGTGCATTTAGATTTCGTGTGTCTGGAACTCGTTCGTCTGGATTATAAAACGTCGTACAAATGAATAATTGGGCAAATGAAATTCGGAGTTGCGATTATATGGCAAATAAAACTTCGGAATTTGAAAAAACGGGATTATGAAAAAATGGCCAAACGTTTTCGGGATTATGATATTCGGAATATTAAAATTCGGGATTAAGATAGGTAACCCAATTACAGGCACACCCAATGCGACAGAGCAGCAACGTAATTCTTACAATATTATTTAGTAATTATAACTATACATATAGTATACATGTCCAAAGTCCTACAGTCCCTGGTCCTTTAAGCGGGGCATGTAAAAAATCTGCCAATGCAGGAATCACCAATTCTAGGGACAGCATCTGTAATGGTGACCACTAATCTTTGGACTATGGCTTGCCATCAGGTGGGGTGCAATCAAGGTGACGAACTAAATACATTAAAAGAAGTAATATATAATAATCAGTGATCCCGTGGTATGCGAGAATGTTCAGAGTTTACACCGAACACTAGTTGGCTTTTCCGTTTGGGTCTTTATAACGATGTTAGAGCTCTTTTTTACCCTTTTTATTTAATTATTCAGCAAGAAAATATACCTAGTACCTAGATAAAGCCTGACACAGGTAGGCCGGGTGGTTATATGTAACCTTCACCTGCTCAACCCCTATCCGTACCGTACTCTGCGTCTAAATAAGGTACGGGGTACGGAGTACGGGTACCTACTACTATGTATTCACTTAATGCAATGAATTGTATTAGTGATTGCGGTTCTACAAAGCTGCGTTGTGGGTTTATCTGTGGAATCAATGGCTTTGTGTAATAGCAGTCACATAGTGCCACTGTTACCACAAATTATTAATAGTTACTTTGTAAACTACTACTAAAACATATTAGTTCTAACATTGTCATACATATTACTAACTAGGTAGGTACATGCAATATTTTTATCCTGAGTAACATTATACTCGTAATAAGGCAAATGCCTCTTTGGAATGAAATTTTTAACCGACTTCAAAAAAGGAGGTTCTCAATTCGTACCCTATTTTTTTTTTTTTTTGTATGTTTGTTACGCGATTGTGAAGCCAATTCTAGACGGATTTTGAAAATTCTTCTTGTGTTCATAAGTAGATTATTCCGAAGTGGTCCCATTTTAATTTCGTAAAGATCTGATGATGGGTTTCCGAGATTAGACCAAGGAACTCTTCAAAAAGTACCAGGAAATCAGCCGCGATTGCTGCAATGGCATATTATTGCAATGTTTCTGCCATTACACATCATAACATCACGCCTGAGTCCTTTGAAGGGGTACGCAGAAGTGTTTAGAATATTCAGCTATATTTCCGGTGTATATGCATTGATTTTAAAAATTCTTTTTGAATAATGCTTTAATTTTTTTTTTTTGTAGCGTGGCCGGTTCGATCTGTATTGCAGCGTCAGCAGCGCATGTACAGTCAGGTCACTATACATGCGATGTACAGTCGTGAGACTGTACAAACTCACTAAAAAGAGAAAAATAAATTCATTTTTAACAAAAAAGTTTAACCGACTTCAAGAAACGAAAAAGAGGCACTGAAAAGCGAAAAATAACTTAATTTACAGACTTCCTGATTTATTAGAAGTCGGTGACAGCCAACTTTGTTTGTTGTGTCTGAACTACTATAATGCAATCAATTGAAATATGGCCTCTCTTGGGCTAGGTACCGACTTCTAATAAATCAGTAAGTCTGTAAATTAAGTTATTTTTCGCTTTTCAGTGCCTCTTTTTCGTTTCTTGAAGTCGGTTAAACTTTTTTGTTAAAAATGAATTTATTTTTTGAAGCGTTTAGAATTTGTTTCTTCAAATCGATTAAGATGAGTTATTCCGGTTGGATACCCCGTATTTGATACCCTGGGGGATCATTTTATTTTTATAATATTATCGGATGTATAGAAAAATTTGGATAGCTTCGAAGAGTATCTCGGTGGCTCAGATGTCAGAGTAAGAGAAACATCGCGGGTTCGAGTCCCGCCGGAGCTGATTTCACTTGTTCCTATCTTAATCGACATTTCTCTTTATAAAATCTGTACTGACAAAAAATAAAATTATAAGCTGGTCATCATCACCATCATCTTAGCGCGGTTCCAAGTTGCATACGAAGCTTTCACTTATGAGTCCGATTGAGCATTCGTCCGGCATCCGTATACTCTTTCTATTTCATTTGATTTAGCTTACACAGTTTTTATGGGCACCAGCGGGTACTTCGTGTGCTTGTTTAGTACTTTAGTCGTATAGAAAATGTTTTTTATAGAAATACATATTTTTCTATTAACTCCAAAATTTCAGATAACAGTAATAGCTTCATCCTTTATCAGATACGTGGTATCCTCAACCTACTCCTTCAGAAACATACTGGAGTCATTGTAGATGTAGAAATAACTAATAAAATACCAACTTATCCTCTGAAAGGAGATCCAATAATATGAATACGCATTTATCTATCGCTGAGCCAACAAAAAAGTTTGAGGGCTTGATATATCGTCCTTAAGAGCATTCAAACGAAGTTTTTCAATATAACTGGACTCACTGACAATTGGGTGTGGGGAAACTGACAACGGTTCTAAATGATTCAGGGATTTTCGAACTTACTTGGAATTATTCTGCTTATAAGACTGAATTTGTGATGTGCGGTGACGTGGGAAGTAATTGGTTGGAAAATGACGAGTGGCTGTTGTTATATTAATGTTTATTATTGTTTGCATGAAATTTCATTACATTTTAATTTTTTGAGAAAAGGGCAGGTCAAAAGAATTCAAAAGAGACGCGCTTGTATGAAAGATTTAATGACTGTAGAGAAAGCTCGTGAAGTATGTTAGTATAGAGGCAGAAGAGAGAGAACTTGTGTATATGGAGTTGAAAGGAAACATTAAGAATAAAATACATAAAAATGCAATATTTTTCTAGTCCTGCCTTACAGTATGATAAATGCAGCCACTTTTACATAATATTTTTATGACAGTGCCGTCATAGTTGTCACTTTCGTAAAGTACACTTTAATGTACATACCTACCATATTTAGACTTTATTTATTGTGATTCAAATAAAAAGTACCTTTCCATATACACAATGGTACATTAATGCAATGGTACATTAATGCAATGGTACATTAATGTAATGGTACGACCAAACGAGCACCCATAAGAGAAATTATACAGTCAACAGTTTAGTAGGTACAATTGGTTCCACTGATAAGGTACGCATTAAATTTTACGTTACCGTCGTTTTTTCAAGCTTCCTATACTCCGAACCTATTTTCCTCTCCATTTTTCTCGTTGTCTTGTTAATAAGCCATTATTAAGTATTTTGCAATTTTCCTTAAAACAAAAAAGGAAAAATAAGTATCTATACTTTTATTAAAATACTTATAAGAATATTAGGAGGGTCGTTCGATTTAAATGATTCTTACTGACATGAAGTCGAACAGAGACGAGCATTTTTATTACTATTTGAAATTCATCATCATCACTATAGTGCGATTTCCAGTTGCTTCCAAGGCTTCACTTCGTGGCGCAGGTCCACTTACTCCTTCTCTTCCTTGAAATTTAGCTTATGTGATTTTTTACGGGAATGACTGTCATCTGAACTACGGAATTCGAGCGGAAAGCCTACACCAGAGCGTCATCGGTCAATCAGTAGGTGTACCGACGCACTAAGGCCAGAATACCCAATTTAGCTGGCCAAAAGTCGAAATTCTTAAGTTGCGATATACTTTGAGAGATGCGTTCCAAGAAGCAAAGGACAATCTATGAACATTAATCCACCCCCATTTCCACTTACACCTAAATGGAAATTAGAACGGAAGAATTTGAATCTAATTTCTATTGCAGTATCCTCAGCTAAACCTTAATGTCTACATAGAATCAGTCTCATCTTGTAGTTAAATACTTATGAAGACTTTAAAATGCCATCTGGAATATCATAAAACAAAGGCAAGCGACTGGAGTGGCACCATGGCGCGGTGTATTACACTTTAGTACCTGGCCAACCGAGTTAATTGAGTTAATTATTGCAACTACTAAGAAAGCCTCTTAGGAACTACTTTTCACAAGTCTATTGTCGTTATACTTGTAGTACGCATAAGACTTCTTACCGCAGGATACAAGCATACAATGTACTCGTAGATACATGCATACCTACATACATAATTATGTTCACGCCTATTTCCCTCTAGGTAAGGCATGCAATATGATGTCTAAATAATGCAAAGGTATTTTTTCCATATCTTAAAAGTACAATTTATTAACACTTGGTTTCGTGACGTCATGTAAGATAAAAAAGAAAATACTATCTACAAAAACAAAACTACATGTCAGTTTTAAGTATTAACAAAAACTGGTAGGTAACATAACAACCCCGAAAGGATAAGCAGAAGTACGTATATATAATTGTTATTTCACAAAACGGAGGACCAAATACAGTTTACCTGGTAAATTAAATGAACGGGGTTCATTACACCAAAATATGTGCAGCTATTCTAAATTCAAACTCGGGACATATTTCGCAGGAGTAGTTTCTACAAGCAAAATTTATAGTCCGACCCAAGATTGCGGACTGTGCCGTCTAAACAACTCAGTCGCCCGGATAGCGGGCGAATCTCATTATTTATTGCAATAATGCAATCTTACGGTGTCATCTCTAATGTTCGGCTTATCTAATGCAAAATATGCGTCAATTACAGGGTGATTTATTTTCGTAATTTTGGGTAGCAAACTCATTACTTTTGTGGGATGTTATTCGCCGTATAAAGGGTCTTTAGGGGAGATTCGCTTTTGTAAGAAGCAATAAGAGATATAATAATAACAAAATGCAGCTGTGGAAATGTAATAAGATGTTATATCGAGTAAGTCACCCTAATTGTAATACGGGTTATTAATTTAAATATGCCTTTCATTGCCCGAGGTTTCAGTTAAAATGGTTTCAGTTTAACTTATTTCAAATTTATTTTTGCATTTATAATAGTAGTATAAGTGTTGTTTTATACGTGTTGTATTATATGTATCGTATTATGTGTATTAAAATTATACACACAGACCAGTCAAAATATTATCAAACAAGATTTTTTTCTAAATGGTTAGGTTAGGTTAGTTAGTTACTATTCGAAAAATAATATGGGCTTTATTGAATTGAAAACCATTGAGTACCTATATGATTACGGTAAATAGACACAACCTACCTATCAAACGATGTTGCTTGTCTCTATGTTATTTTTTAATATAAGCTTTCTAACTTCTTTTACTAGTTATGAATAAACTCTGGCGTAAAGATCAGAGCCATATTCTGCAACATAAAAACAATTAGGTACTATTAGATTGGAGCCCTAAGGCAGTTACAAACTCAATATCATTAGTTTACTATGTCCATTGAACTACTAAGAACGCGTTATTTTCTTCAAATTTTTGAATCTTTTTTTACGTCTCAAAGACAGCATGTTTTAATCAGCAATCTCAAGCAAACAAAAAGCAATTCTTACCATCGTTTGTAATAACTTTGGCTAAATATACAAATTAATTTTGAAACATTCACTATTCTCTAAACATTTTCTTGCGAGTTGAAATTGATATAATTCAGCACTTTGCGTACGTGCTAAGTCACGCTCTTCAATGATTGAATACCTACATGTCGTCTACTTTTACTTTAACTAATTACTTGAGGTTTCTGCGGAGCGTATAGACCTTAGATAAAATTACATTTTAACACCAGACTACCTACGTACGTCGTCGTAAATCAAATTGTTTCACAGCCAGCATTTTCATTGCTGTCTGGGTTAAAGAAGATTTAATAACGAAATAAGCTTTGAGTAGTAAAGAAAACTTTAAATAAGCTTTTAAATTTTTCCTCTACAGAATTTTTTATTATAACTTTGTAACAAAGTTTAGTGATTTAATGCAACACGTTTACATGTTTACAAGATTGCCTAGTAGTCTTAATACATTTTTATTTCTATGATGAAACTAAATTAATCCTGAACTTCTTCGATGGCAATTAACATTTCGTAGTATTAGATATGCTCAGTCCTAAATTGTCCAAAAGTTTACCTCTCTTACTCCGTTTTGGTCAACCCTGTGCAGGTGTTGGGGCACTGCAGGTATGACAGTTATAGGTGACTCACTGTTTGTAGAGATATTTTTAGTTTGTACGGTATTGTAGTTTATAGAGGAGAGATATATTTAAACACATTTCTAACATCTCATAAATATTATGACCACTTCAAAAGGTTTATCAATAATTTATATACGTGGTCTAGGATCTAATAATTTGTCTACGAGTTTTGCGAACCAAGCCTTAAAAATTGGTCTTAGTTTGTCACTTTACTCTAAGTAAAGTATAAAGTGCTAACAATCTACATCAATTAGTAGAACATACACATTTTAATTAAGATTCCTTTTACGAGACAATGAACAAATACAGCAACTGTTTACTGGTCTAAGATACATTTAATGTGTATAATAATTATATAATATAGTGCTTCCGTCCAAGATGTTGCCGTTGTAAGAGAATTTACAGTTTACCTACCAGGTCAGTACACTAGTACAGTTTACCTACTAGCTTTGTTTTTCATATTTTAATATTCAAATTGGAGAACTGAATTCAGATCTAAGGATATTTTCTCTCAAATGTGGACTCGATAGATGTAATTGAAAGTATGGTTGTTGCTAATCATACGGATTGTATGAAAAGTATAATTATGATTATGTCTATCAGTCGAGCGATTCCCCGCACTGTCTGCGAACGGGACATTTTTTTAAAGTTTATAACTATCACAATGTTTATGTAGGTACATGAAATTAGGTCACTTATAAGGTATCCTTGTATACTACCTAGCATGTGTCAAACAATCCCTTATTAACATAATTTAGGTGTTTACTCCTCTAAAATTTTAAATTTTACCCGTACGCACTTTCACCAAAGTTAGTTACGTCCCCTTGCACTTACGTTGAATGGCACCCTTTACTTTCGACACCACAAGCACCCATCGAGCACCTTATATTTTACCTGTGAAAGGTAAAATATGACGGGCTCTATATGCATTTCCCGTTCAATTTTAAATTTTCCCGACTTTTTTTTCTTTTCGGCTATGTTCTAAGGGCGTAGACAGAAACGTTGTAGATATTCGGATTCCGGAACTCGAAGTTAATATCTATGACTATCTTGCTAGGGTAAATATTTTCATTGACCGAGAATTGAAATCGCAAGCTCCTGTGTAGCAGGCTAACGGCCAAAGGCCAGAGAGCGTTGTGTAATATGATATAGAATAGAAATTTTAATGACTGTTTATATACTGTTGATCGATGGCAGTCGCTTCACGGAAAATATCGAGATCTAGCCAAATCCGCAGTTAAGGTTGGTGAAGCGGACCCCAGACTCCGAGGTGAAAGCTTCGGATGCGACTGGGAATTAACGCTAGGATAAAGAAGAAGACTGTTGATGGCACTTGATAGAACTTGCTACACATATAGAATAGACACATTTTTTTATACCACTTAGGTGGCAGACAAGCACACGGCCCACCTGATAGAAAGTGGTTACCGTGGCCTATGGACTAGTACTTTGCCACAGTATTTTATTTTTTAACCTGATCGGTTTCGCTTTACGGAATTCTCAGAGGCTTAATATTATAAACCTTTATGAATAAAATTACATATATTCTGTAATGTCCAATTAAGAATTAATAATGGTAGCCGATAAAATTAAGTACTATAATATATTTTTAATCGAACCCTCACAGCTTTGTAGTAACAATATTCATATTTTAATGTAACTATAAATTGTCTTAACAAGTCATTAAATTACGCCAACATATTTGTTTGTACGTATCTTCCACTCATATCTCGCTTGTTAGGCAGTTTCTAGTTTTGGCCACTAACGATAAGCAAAGGGTGCCATTGTGGCGGGTGTACTTAGGACTAAGTAAAGCCTCGTACACACTTCTTTATATCGCGATATGTTTGACAGTAATGACTTTAAAATTTTCGCGTTGCTGTACACAAATTAACTATAATAAATGCTATTTACCTGAATTAGCAAACGACCATTATATACGAGCATACTCATTTTTCATGTTTTATTTTATGAAAGCTTTTAAAGTTAGTGCCTACTGCCGGTAAAAAATTTTTCTTTTTGTAGTACTTGTGACTGTGGGATGTACAGGCGTAAGTGCAACTTTACAGTAAGATAGACAGAGATGTATTGGCAATCATTAACTAACTATTGCTAGCTATATTTTCAGACCGAAATAACGATGGATCTTACGTATATGGCGAAACTGAGAAAGCAAATTTTACAAGAGACGTCAAATTCATCACCTGCTTCTGTCCTTATACATTTCAAGAGCTTCCTCTACTGTTACTAAGCCGTTCATGCCAACCCAATAGTTTACAAACATTTTCCTAATAGGTAAACTCTAAGCCAGGAAATTGGCTCTGAGAGTCAATTAAATACTCTACCATATTTATTTAAAGTACCTATAGTTACGTTTTAATGATCTCACAAATATAGAAGTTACCGTTATTCAAATTCTAAACTCCAATCAATACACTGAATTAACTTTGTTAAACTTTCAATCAGTTACGCTCAATTTAATAGACTGTTACGCGTCAATCAGCCCTCTAGATAAGTGGCAAATATTATGACACGTAATACGTATTTTGACGTTTTTGATGTTTATGACAAACGTTGACGACGATCATAAACATCAAAATACGTATAATCCTATACATTCATCACTATTAGTAGTTTATGAAACTATTGCATAATAAGGGTTCTTAAAACACGGGTGTGAATTAAAAAAACGAGCCGCTGGCGAGTTTTTTATTGTATCACACGAGAGGAGGGTAGTATCTCATGAAAAAGTTAAAATAATTAGAGAAAAATTATAACGTTACTTTTGTATTTACTTGTAAAAGTTTCTTTCTATTTATCTACAATCAAAATATTCTACAATACGCCGGTCAACGAATTGCTACTTTTTTAGGGAAACAGTCCTTGCTAGAGGTATACACAGATAGCAGACTAACCACTAGTGGTCAGTGTGATCGAGGCTTATAGAAGTATCACGTGGAATTCTTGTTTCGTTGTAAATATTTGTTTTGTTAACACTTTATACTGCCGAGTGGGTTCGTAATGTTAGTCCTAAACTAACAATAAGTGTGCATAACTGAAAGCGACCCAAACGCCCTGTTGTATTCCGCGTCCTCAATAAAGTTGAGGAAATACACAAATTGGAGGAGATCTCTAGGTATGTTTGAACTGTGTCAGTAAAATTTTCTGTTTTGTATCACGGTCGATAGTGTTTTACAATATACATGATAAACTCTGACTTTGTTGCTTTAATATAAATGTATAGTAGAGCAACAAAGTGAAGATCGAACATCAAACATGATGTATCGCATTTTTGGTTACCTACTTGCAGCTCCATTTATTAAACAGTTTTTGAAATACATTTGCAAACTATGTGGAGGTTTATGGAATCAGTACGCGGGTGGTAGAAAAAAGCGAATTAGCTCAGACAGGACTCGAACTCTCTGACCACTTTGCCATCGAGCCACGCCTGAAGCTATCCAAATTTTCCTATATATATATATATAAATTATTATGTCTTGGGGCGACGATGGAAGCCGTCATTGGATTATTGGAACCAATGAACGATGTTGCAATCATTTTTAAATTGATTTTAATCGATTTGAATAGTTTATGTACTAAATGCATCAAATTATCATTCAATAGTTTGTGCAATTTTATTTAAAAAAACGTGTCCGTGGGGCCCGGAATCTGCGTTCCTACTATTGCTCGTATTAAAATACATAATGTCGTTTATGACCTATAAACGACATTATGTATTCATTCCACACTTCTACATATTTATAGCATTCACATAAAACAATGTCATCGCAATTTCACCAATATCAAGTAAAATTATACACTTCTTTATTAAAATTATAAACGGCGAGAAGCAAAATGTCAAGTATTTGATCATTTATCCGCCCCACCCTCTTCACTAAAAAGTACTAATAAGGGAAGTGTCATACGCCAAAGTGACAGCAGGAAATTAATTCGTACCCTCCTGTTTATTCAAGTTATTTTGCGGTTTTGACAATTTGACACTAGTCTTTTGACGACTGACTTTGAGGCAGAGAGCAACCTGTTACACTGTGTATACGTTTAATATTCTTGCTGCTAAGAAAATGTAACATTATTTGAGAAAATACTTAATCTGATTATATGTTCTACCATATAATTCTGCCAATACTATTAAAAAGTGAAAGATTTGGGGTTTGTTCTTTTTCACATCAAAATGAGAAATAGATAAAAATATCACACCGACTACATTATATCCCCGAAATAGGTTGCAAGTGGCGGCAACGGGATACGAGGGAACAATAATAAGGTGGATAGTATGTTTGTTTGATACCCTAGTTGAATAAAAAACCAAAGAAGAATGAGAAAAACCTACATCTAGGATACAAGTACTGTCGCAACCGTAAATGTTTTCAACTTTGTTTGACCATTGGAAACTAAGAAAAAATTCTTCTAAATTCTATACAGCTAACAGCTCTATCTTTGACTTTCTGAAGCACTACACGAAAATTTAACAGAAGTTAACACTCGTTGAAATAAGACTCGAAGATCGTTACGACGCTGCATTGTAGAGTGTTATACGGAGTTGTACGCTATTTACCAGCTCTACATAGAGTTTCCATTAAACATTCACAAGTCCAGCCGCTCACAAACTAGTAAAGCTCTTTCTTATTCTTTTGTCTCTCGTTTCGCTAAAGATGGAAATGGATTTTTTATACATACCTCTCACTACTCCAATTTACTTTTGATTAATTTTGTCGTCGGTTCCAAGAAACTTTCCCTGCGCCTCGGTGAATATCTTATCCGATGTTTTTGTTGTACACGCATACTGTCATACAGAATCTGTATGACATATCATATTAGTTGGGGTGCAAATGGGATTAGAGAGTAGATTGGTCAATTTGGTAGGTATGATTCCATAGCCGACCGCATACGACAAAAACCGACGCAAGCAGCACATTCACGTAATTCATTGCGGCTTCTCAATGATCATCTTTATCCGTATCGGAGATTAACAAGTAATGGATACGCTGTATCTGCTCGACTTCGGAAGCATACCTTACCGAGTTTACCTCATTGTGTGTATTTATGTAGGTAGGTAGGTAAGCGGTTCCATATATATCTTCGGGGCTTAAGCCATCGCACCTGATGTGTCAATCATCAGATGCGTTGGTTTTCCTCTCATGGTTTGACGAGCTTCTCCCTCTGTTTGCATGGGCGCATGCATGGCACCGCCGATCCCTCATTTTGCATGTGACGTGCGGGTTGCAACTAAAGCATGCACTTCGGAGGATTTACTCACCAAAGCCTCGATTTACATAATGTGATTTTTTTTTACTGGACCCCCAAACCCCGAGAGCAAAACCTGCGCCAGAAGCTCGCAAAACCATGCGGGTGCCGAATCCGTTGTGTGGCAGAGGGAGAAACTATGAGTAGATTCCGAGATTTATGGCACAGGTGTAAGTTTAAGGAGTGCCTTCGGACGTACATCAATACGCATCTTCACTACCTGCGAGAAGAGGAGTAATCTCTGCCCAGCCAAATTCGGTATGAACCGGCTTTATGCGGTACCTAATAGAACTTATGGCCAAGAAAAAAACCTATAATAATAATAAATTATGTGTCAATGAAGTTGCTCTAAGACTGAGAACATGTTACACTGGTTTATTATATTTATTCTATCTTTATTTCTACAAAAAAAGACTTCAGTATACTAGAACATTGTATCTGACATTGCTATTATAGCTTCTTATTAAGGGGCCTTAAATAATTTTGTAAGGGCTGAAACCTTAATAACAAACCCAGTCACTACAATATTACAAAACAAGTTAATTATATAGCTATCTTAAAGAAGGAAACATTATAATAAATGCCCCTAATCCGGATAGGGTACTTGGTTGTAAACAACGACGGTATTATTTACAAATTATAATTCCAGAGGTGCAGAGACCAGCTTTGCCACGAGTAAGTCACCTGATTAATTTAGATGGGTGTTCTTTCTTTGGAGTTTTCGATTATATCTCCAATTTAATCTTCCAACTTGGGACCTGGGCTCATTGGATTAACGCAAATTTCACTAAGTTCCCAGTTTCAAATTACGCTTCTCTTTTGAAAATATTAATTATGAAAGTTTAGTTGGTTTGACTTCGGAAATAATTTGCTAGGAAATCGAGATTCTATTGTCGCAATATTTTTTTTTCCACTTTGCATGGTAATGATAAGTAAAATGCTAAGTGGGACATTGTTTGTTTGAAAGTTTCCAGGTTTGCATTAATTTTTAGGACAGTTTCTAGTTTAGTGTTTTAATTAAAAAAACAATTTCATACTGTCACATTAACATGCCTAAAGGATATCTTGAATTTCTTACTTTTTGATCCGACCTGTTAAACGAATTTAAATAATTTTCAACATAGTACTTTCACTAGATACGCTCAATAGTATAAATATATCAAATGTCTAAAGGAGTGTAAGGACCACACTACTAAATAACCGACTTCCAACAATTAATTACCTACATTGATAGTAGATTAGCATGATTAAAATTGTAGTCATTTTGCAAACAAGACAGAAGAGCTCTAGTACTAATTTAAATATTTATCATACTAAGCTACTAAATTCCGAATGTAGTCACAATTCTACTAAGACAATCGTTACTTACTTTCGTATTCGTCGTCTGTAGCGAATCAAAACGAAAATCATTAGCTTCGTTTGCAATTCAAATTATTCTTTGTGAACTTAGTTCGAATGGCCGTTAATGAAATTATGTTAGAATTATAAAAAACAGTGTATCACAATGATTATGTTTGGGAGTATTATGTTTGATTCATAATAATTAGACTGTAGAGTGTCCATGCCGGTCCCTCTTTTAGCATGTGACGGGTTCATTTTACATAATGTGATTTTATTTTTATTGGACCCCCAAACTCCGTTGTGTGGTAGACGAATTCGTCTACACAACGACAACGAGAAAAAATTCGTCTCTCTCTATTTAATTCAACTAAAATGGAATTGTTACGTTTAGAAAGAATTTCTTCTACCACTACCCTGTGGTTATCCTTGGCGGGTAATGGGCAAGGAAAGAAACTAACACTCACATTTCATCAATTTTCGACACCAAGTATAAAGGGACAAGTATTGATATCACCTTCTTAAACTTGTAAAAGAAAATTCAAATTAAACGCCTTCTTTTTAAAGTCGATTAACGAAGCACACTTGAGTTACGTATCTTCGTCATTCTCATTATCACTTTGTTTTTTTTAATTATAAGTTATGATATCACTCTTTACTCACCTCACAAAGTATACACGTAGGCCAGTAATCACTCCATCTCCTAAAACCATTTATAAGACAAACATTTTGAATGAAAGTTGTTGAAGCTTTGCCTAAACAAAGTTGAGCTGGGACACACAGGAAATATCAGCACAAATGTTATGGTAACGCGGATAAACTTTGTAAACAAAGACGAACTGTGAAGCTCTCGGTCAAGTAAATTAAGCTGTGCTTAAACAAATTCACATTTCTAATTCAAAACTAATAAAACCTATGAGATTTAACACAGTAATCCTGAATTTAGACCCCACCAAGATCTTCATGGTTCTAACCAATCTTACCTCTCAGGGGCTCCGAGTTTTCTTTCATACTTCTACTGTATTCATTTTCTTCAGTTCCCTCAGGGTCGGCAGCACGTTCAGCATGCCGTCGGCATGCACGTCGGCAGCATGTTCCATACGTCTATAGACCACGGTAACCACTTTCCATCAGGTGGGCCGTGCACTTGTCTGCCACCTAAGTGGTATAAAAAAAAGTCTGTTGTTCGGCACGTGTAAGAATATACTATCACCTTGGACTTAGGCTCTGAAGATACCATATAAGGTTGAATAAAATATACGTAATAAATGTTTGTTACGGTCGATTTGTAATTAAAAATGATAAAGTAGTTAGCATTAGTCGTAGAATTTCTTCCCGTTTCCCATTTATAGTTCTCAAATTTTTGTTCAACAATGTTGTATACGTATCAGCTCTCCTTCGTGAAGTAAATTCGAGTCACTAGTGTAATCTTTGGGACGGGTACATCTCAAGCTACCGCTAGAGGGCCTATAATCCAGATTAGATTGAGTAAATTTCTTAACTTCCTAGTCATTGGAGTTTTCTTCTTTTAGTTCTACACTTTTAGATATGTCATTCCATTACTTCTTAACGTTAATTTGATGTCAAAAAAATACGTGTTGCACTCGGGGACTGCCGCGGTAAAGCTATTGCATAGCATTTTTTATCAACTTAGGTATGCAATTATAATTACTTACGTTAAGCGGAGCTACTTCGGAGCAGCTCGGCTCGATTCGTGCAAGCTTCGGGGTGTTAGGTTTTTTTCGTTACGGAATTTCTGGATTCGGTCTCCACGCTCAAGACCCGCGATAGAAGCTATGCAATAGCTTAAAACTGAAATTAGGTGAAAGCAAAATAAGAACATATTTATAAATCACTCTACATAAATTAATTCAAAATGAGAATAAAAAGAAAACGCGATGAAAGTACAATAGATAGGACTAAATATAAATGACTAGTATCTTTATCGGCAAGCGCAGCGTAGGACATCCACCCACAAGGTGGACAGACGACCTCATTAAGGCCGCGGGAACGCGCTGGATGCGAGCCGCTTCCAACCGGTCCTATTGGAGATCTATAGGGGAGGCCTATGTCCAGCAGTGGACTTCCTATGGCTGAAATGATGATGATGATGATGAAATATAAATGAAAATACATGGATTGGCTTAAAGCTAACAAAACTAGATATTTTTTCGAGCACGAAAAAATACCTAGTTTTGTTAGCTTTAAGCGAAACTAATTTAAAAAAAGAGATGTACTAAAAAATACTTTCCCATTTATGCTCTAGCCATCACGTCACCGCCAATGCCGTCATTCTGATTTTTTTAGAGTGCCCTTTATCATAACTTTGACATTTCAGGTTTCAAGTGATCGGTAGAAAATTATCATGAGAAGACATGAAAACAAACAGCACATGGCAAGAAAAGAAGATACAAAAATGTCTCTGCTGACCCCAAATAATTGGGACAAGCGCAGGAAAATGATGATGATTACATTACAATTTGAAAAAGTAAGTGACAATGCTTAAAATTCAAAATATATAATGAAAATTTCAAACAGAAAACGTCGAGAATCGTTAGCCAAAATTGGTTTCCTTATCTAGCGTCAAGTGGGTTACCTCAATCAATGCTTCGATCCGACCTCCTATTCAACGTCAAACGCGTCTAGTTACCAAACTCGAGTCAACATCTAAACTAATGAACGACGCTAACGTCTCTTTGTCCGAACTTTAACCACAGTTAAACATTGTGCCAATCAAATTTAAACTTGTTGAGAGTTTCATTTAAGTTTTACTATATTCGCGTAGTAGGTACCTACCTACTGGAACAAAGAGTGAGCTTGCCTTCTTAACAATTCATTACATTTTTGGAAAGTCAATTTCAATCTCCATGGACTCAATATCCTCTACTCAGTGTGAGTTGACGGCAAAAACAAAGTCACAAGTTGTTATTTCTGTATAGTTAGATTTCCTTTTTTTTTTTTTATACCACTTAGGTGGCAGACAAGCAAACGGCCCACCTGATGGAAAGTGGTTACCGTGGCCTATGGACGTATGCAGCACCAGGGGCGTCACACTCGTGATGCCGACCCTGAAGAAACCTTCTAATGCCCTTCTTGAAGAACCCCATATTGTAGTCGCTTGGGAAAACCATCGCGGGGAGTTCATTCCACAGCTTGAGTGTGCGAGGGATGAAGTTCCTTTCATACCGCACAGTGCGAACCGTTTCCGGTCGCAATGTGTGAGGATGAACTCACCGCCTATGACGAGAAGTGCGATGATAGAATGTAGCTGTGGGTCAATGCACCCAGATAGATGGCAAAAAACTGCGGTTGCAGTCAAGAAGATACGGATCACCATTTCTGATGCTATGGGCCTTAAAATGGTGGTTCCTAACTTGACGGCCTTGATAGATGATTTTCACGCCCCGCTTGATGGACCCGCGACTGCAGGAAGAGGGAAACACGTGCACGGGCACAGTATTCCAGCCTTTATCGTACGACAAAGGAAGGAGGTCACAAACGTTAAAATACTAGTCATCTGCGAGTCCGACTCGCTCACATAGTACCTAAGTAGGTAACCTAAGTAGGTATTACATATTGACCTAGATTAGGAGATAAACTTAACGTTGCTTTTGAAAATCTGTACAAAAAGGAATTATAAAGTACCTATCATTTTTTTTTACCTGTCTGTCTGTTTGTAAAGGGAGTCCCTCCGAAGTGGCTAGGCCGACTTTGACAAGATTTTTCCTGTACGCCCTTATAAGATCACTTATCTAAAGGAAAAATCTAAGAGGCGATTCGACTCTGAGAATCTAAGATAATCTAAGTTACGACTAACGCTACTTTATTTTCACAAAAGTATTTGAGGTCCGTGCAAAAAAAATCAAAACCCGAAGTCCACGCAGACGAAGTCGCGGGCACAGCTAGTTTATACTATAACTCACAGCAAACTGAAATGATAATTAAAACTCATTTTGTGTGTATGTAATTAATTACAAACTTTCAACTTATCTATGTACAACTATAATAATTTATCTCTGCATATTCACCTTTATTACAAACTTAAGCAGTATCGCAACAGAGACGACCAACAAAGGTTATTTGCAAGTTATATCACAATATAAATAAGTAATATTATACATTTTCTTAAACTTAATTGTCAATAAAGTTTACAAGAATATTACTTTCAAAGCCAGATACGTGATATTACAAGCTGAAGTTAAAAGGTACTTGTAAGTTATAGACTTCTGAACACAGATAGTGGGACATAAAGTTGAGGTCGTAGCTTTAAGTAGTTTGCAGCTCTCCTAGTAAATTTACCACGGTTAGGTTGTTGGGAGATAGCTTCTAAGTCTTCATTGCTCTTATGTCTCTTGTGCAAAGCTTTGGTCTTTTCATCTGTGCTCTATTAGGTTAATAAATATAGAATGAAATGAGAATATGTCACAGACACAGCCTCTCAGAGAGCCTCCGTGGCGTAGCGGCAGTGAACGCAGCCGCTACTCAGGAGGCGCGGGTTCGATCCCCGCTCAGTGCAAATATTTGTGTGCATGAAATATGAGTATTTGCATTGGTCTGGTCGTGCCTCGGAGAGCACGTTAAGCCGTCGGTCCCGGTTGCCATAAGAACATCTATGGCTGTCGTTACGGGTAGTTGGAGGCCTAAAAAATCGGTCTAGCTGTAAAGCTTTGATATCGCCTAATGTTAACATTGGGTTGTGGCGTTAATAGTAAGTAATATAAAGTGGCGTTATAATGTTAACGTCTGACAATCGCTTCACGGAAAATATCGAAGTCTAGCCAAATCCGTAGTTAAGACTGGTAAAGCGGACCCCAGACTCCGAGCTGAAAGCTTCGGATGCGACTGGGAATTAACGCTAAGAGGAAGAAGAAGAAATGAGATTATGTCATGACCATGACTCATATTTTTTGAATTGGATTGGTTTGTGTTTAAAATTTTCCGCCTTGTCATCGTTGGTTTCGTAAATAATTGGATGTAAGTTCAATCATATTTTTTGTTAATTTTTTAGGAATATCGCACTTTCTCTTTCACGCAGAGGTTACTCTGCCACCTATAGCCAAAACCAGCAGATGTGGAATGGGGTCATCAGAAAACCGTAGAGGGTAACACTTTGTTATCTGTATAAGTGGTATAGTGTAAGTAGTGTTAACCCCTAAGTCCTATAAAAAATATTGGGTAACTTCACCGGTAATTTAGACCCGAGATGGCGAGTGTATTTAGTCTGAGTTCGACATAACCACCCCCAGTAAACGGCGGGGGTGATATGTATCCATGGGTATATCCACATGAGAAAATAGGGTGCGACTGTAGTAGAAAAAAATACACAACCTATTTTTTAAACCTTCTAAGTTGTTTACTACTTTCCCCAGGTAAAACATCTGGCAGGCCTAAATTCTATCAAGTATAAATATTTCCAAAGTTTAATCGCCATTTGATCGCCATATAAAAGCTTTAGCTTCACAGCAGGAGTTACCTAGCAGGGATTAAACACCCGTCGTTACAAAGAAGCTTACTTCGTTCGCTGTGACGCACGTCTGAATTATCCGATTTACAGTTTGATGTGGGTACTCTTACTTCCGTTTTGCTAAGGGTTAAGGAGGAAATAATGAAAGTTCCATATGTTTCCAAATGTTTTAAGGTAAATATGTTGACTATTTTGCAACGTATGAAGGAATGAGTGTAAAGAGTAATGGTATTTTCATTCATTTTATGAACTTAAATAAAAAGAAGTAGATATAAGATTCAATATACACTCAAGTATGATATTTTATTTGCAAGTCCAGGGATGGGACATATTATAAATGTATCTCAACTACTTCAGTTCAAGTAAGTACATTTTCTTAGACCATAATCGCATAAATTATCAATAGTTTCAGACCTTTACACTAATTCTAAGAACGAGGTTGTCTGCCAATATTGCCTCCTTGAGTAACGAACCTTCGACCACATCGTAGCAATAAGAATAAGCCTGATTGAGTTCGTAACTAATTTTGGCACCAGAAAGGATAATTAAATCACCCGGTTAAATATATCAAAACTAACACCCTGTTTCGAAGTGAGTTGAAAATCAATTATTGTACTAAAACTTATTTTTACCGTCACATAACACAACAAAGACAAGCTTAGTTACTGACAAAAGCTAAAACACGAGAATCACGGCCTTCTACTCCAGTAATAATGGCTCTATGTATAATATACGAAGCACGCGCGACGGATGCACATAAAGCCAAGGGTCGTATACACGACACGTAAAATGTACGCCATTTGTCGTTACTTGTTCGCAATAAAGTATTAAATTCACCTTTGGTGATTTGAAAATGAAGCACTTTAAAGTTTTTTGTTGCTAGGTAAGCCCTCGTAGTCATTTACATAATCCCTTAGGCAGTCTGTGAGTGGTTAGTTTAGAAAACCTTTGAGCTAGACTTTCGTTTTATTCAAGTAGATATACTGCAGTACTTGGATGACATAGATTTTCAAGTCCTTCACTATCAACTAAAGGATTCTCAGTAGCGCCCACAACTTTCGGGATAGTTGCGATTCCCCCCATTCTCGATTCGAAAATTTACGAATCTAAAATAGCATTTTATCACGTTATTAGAAAACAAAAATTAGTGAGAGGAAACGAGAACGGGGGAAATGGCGACTAACTCTAATTTTCAGTGTTCGATGTTGAATACATATCTGAAATTAAGAACCTCCTCCATTCCGAAGTCGATTAAATGTATCTAGCAAGGTCTAGGTTAAGCCTAATGTCAATGTTGAATCTGATTAAATAAAGAGATTCTTTACAATATCATAAAAATGAACGTTTCCGCACGCAGGCCACGTTGGGAATTGAATTAAACATAAAGATAACAATAACATTTATTTCTTTCACATTCAAATGAGGTAAACATGACCTTCCCTTGTAATATCCCTTTGGTGCCTACTTAAGTTTTATCGTTACAACAATGTTTTGTCCAGTACCATCACTAGTTTAGATATTAGAAATCACTGATACGCGCTCTTTTGTTCGCAAGGACAACTATTAAACAATGTTTATGTTTTTATTTTTGGAGATGGAAAGTATTTTATTTTTGTTTTCGGCCTGATTATTCTACTTCGAACGTTATTCTTATTTTATGATATAACAGCAACCATTTTGGAAAATAACAACGGCCAAAGGATGTTTTTCCTATAAATTTTAGCTTTGATTACATTTTGGTACATAACCAGGTACCTAGCAACTACAAAATAAGCATATTGTTATGCTCTGCCTATTAGCACTAATACTGCTTACAGCAGCCTATGGATATTATCCAGGTTACCGGCTCCATCTTCATAAAACCTTATATTGCTTGGAGTATTATTTCGTTTCAGTAGTGAACATTTTTAATTCAATATACAAAAAGCTCTATACATTCATGTACCCTAAAATTTTATATTAAATATCTCGTCGCAATCGTGTGTAAACATGAATAGTAAATGTTTCAGATTTTGAAACTGAAAATACTCTCCTAAATTGGGTTGTCCATTTCTTTTAGCACCCAAGACCTCACTAGTCGGTTAGTGGTCGGAATGAGGTCTTATTGAAACGTCAGCCAAGACAAATGGTCGGCACAGTGGTGACACAATTGATATGAGGTAATTAGTACGAGCAGCGACAGCCCACTAATTGCACGTCAAAACTTGACAAATGTTGAAGTGTCTTCTTTCTTTTTGTGTTTCAGGATCTATCCTTTCTTATAGAAAACTGGGCAATAGTAACTCTGTCTTATAAAATATTTGCCAAGGCATTTTTTTTTTCTTACTACGACTTACTTACTTTTCAATACTCATCTACCTATATTTTAGGTGCGTCTATAAAGAAAAAGTAAAATTTTAAATGCAACTCAGCATGTTTGTTACGGTTAGATTATAAGTAACGGTGGCACCGAAAACTACTTAAGAACATGAACCAATTCTAACGGTAGAACCGACTTTTTCGTCAGGGTTACAGGTTTGTAGGACTAAAGTCTAGAAGTCTATGTAAGACTACGTCAGACTATGTCCATCTGATAATAAGTTTCGATCAGTCAATAATCATTATTCAGTACCCAGTTATTAACCTGGTTCAGTCACACATACTCTCATAATATGAAAACATTTTGTGCCTTTCTCCTATTCACTATACAATATATGTATCTAACTATGAAATTTGAAACCAGCTTTGCAAACAAACAAAATAACATAAGAACACCAGACCTATGAAAATGAAATAACACTATTTCACTTATAAAAGAAGTTAAGTACTGCGTATATTGCAAAAAAATTTGGCTTTGTGAATTTTTGCCGCTATTCCCGCAAGATCGTTGGTAATTACGGTCTTATCTCTTATGCGAATTTTCGGAACAGCTTTAAATAGAGACCATTTTCCCTTGTGGCTTTACTGAGTAGAGGGGGCTTCAGTTTAATTCTCAAAAACGTTAGAGTTATAAAACGCATTACGCTTGTCTGGTATCAACAGGCCTTGTAACGATGTGGTCCCATAAAATTTAACTGTAAACACATGGCTATGGGAAGCGATTAAATATTATGAACTATTATGAATTTTAGCGGCATTCAAGTAGTTACCGTAACTGCAGAAAAACAATGTGCAAAAGGGAATAATAGTACTTTACTTTATACTTTATTTCTCACCGTTTTTACAAGAATTCTATACAATTATAACTTAGAGCTAGGTACAAAGGTTTTTTAAGTATAACATTTCTGACAAACTCCGGTGGTCTATATGGTACATCAAACTGTATTTGTTATGATTCTAAGAGTATAATGATCAGTGTACAATAAAGAAATAAATAAATAAATAAAAAATAAAACGATTTTAATATACTCTAGCTCCTGAACTAGGCGTAAGCCTGTATCTCAGGAGATACCTAGTGCACTAGCATTGGACATTTTTACACATTTCAATACGGACGATAATGGTGCGTCACTGCCTTTGTACTTTATAATATTGGTGTGAAAGAATTATTTTGGAATAAAGAATGGGTAATGTGTTGATGTTTAGCAATATTGCTCCTTTTGTTTTCTTCGCCTCTTATGAAAGCGACTGACTGATGTGTCGGACTCCAACGCCGTCAGGAATACCATCACCAGAGCCTCGACCATCTGTCAGCAGGTGTACAGGCTAGCAGTTGAAGGTCACTTGGTCACTGACAATCTTGCTCACTTATCCATACACTCTTCCACCTTATAGGCTAAACATTATAACTACCTACCTAAACCCTAAAGTTCTAGAATCTCGAAATTCGAATAACGAATAATCCACTCAATCACTTTCATTGCCTGTCGAAAGTTAATGGGAGCTATGTAATGGAACTTCAATCTAAGATTTATTTGACATAAATTGATAAATTTGCGAGTTAGTTTTGTATTTTTACATCTACCGTTCGTTTTTTTATTTGTTCAGCCCTGAAAATATAATTTATTAGGTATTATAATGTCTACCTGTTTAGTACCTTACATTTAATGTTGCAAACATGATCACATGTCATGTAAACTATATCACACATATAATAAGAGTACCTATTAATAAAAGAATACTACTCTCATTTTTACTAAAAGTTATTTAAGAAAGGGAGGAAAGCCCTGAGAAAATATTAATAGAGATCGATTTAACTGATTCACGAGTTATAACGCATATTATAAGACACGGTGTACATGTGAAGAAGGGATGCAACTGGCTAACTGTTGTATGTAGTGCATTAGAAATGGTATAATGATATAAGATGCGCTTCCGATCCACATAGCTGCTAGTTGCTAGAATTCGGTCCCTAAGTATCATTCAATAATTTTCTTTCCAAAAGTTTTGTTTCATTTTTGCCATTTCATCAATAAATCTTATTTGTTCAAAGTAATTTATTAGATTACGATAACTTTGATTCTTTTTAGTTTGGCATTCGTTGCGTCAGACATAGATCGTAATACGAAACTGACAGTAACCCAAACTGACGAGGCTATTTTTTCACCCTCTTTTATGTTGTTATTTATCCTGTTGTATTTTTATGCAGTATTTGATACTTATCACATATTTATAATGATAACACAATAGTAACAGACACACTAATTGCATCATCAATATCCGAGTATCCCGGCTTCATAATTTCGTAAAATGCTCCATTTATATTTTAAGGATTAGCTTTCTAACATAGTATTATAATCCAATAAAAGTTTTGAGTTTCTTTTTCTCACATTTTTCTCTCTCTCTCACACACACAAAACAACAGATATATTATAATGACTCACCGAAAGTAATACAGAAATAAAAACTGGCCAAGTGTGAGTCGTACTCGCGCAAGCGGATAGCGAAATCTTTGTAATTAGGCCTCCGTTTTTACCATTTAGGTACAGAAACTTAAAAATCAAGTCAAGTTAATACACAAAGAACACTGTAATTATGTAATGAGCAGTTTTCCAGTAGGTATAATAATCAGTTGGTTTTTAAGTCATCAGGAGATGGCGCTAGCATAGCTTTTGGTAATTTGTAATGTACTCTGTGGTTTGTTTGTGGTATTTTTTCATGAATATGCGATGTTGCCAAAGTTTAATTTCATTTACCCATATTATAATAGATAAAATATAATAAAACGCTTAATTCTTTTCGCGTCACTGTCTGTAATGTAAAATAATAATATTATATTTAAAATAATTGTATCAGAAAAAATGACAGAATATTTAAGTAAAGTAAATCATTACAAAACCGAAGAACATTTTTTCCATAAATTAGGGAACACTAGATGTGACACCACACTCTTCTTACCAAAAGTGCCGGCTGCGCCATCTAGGGCGTCTTTAGGAACCCTATAAATACCTACTGGAAAACTGCTCATTATGCCTAACTACAAATGTGTATTTATTTAATTAATTCTAATTCCGCAAGCAAACTAATAAACGAGTAAGCTGACTCCAACTGACGAAATGTAATTATTTTTACAACTTACATTACCGCACGGCTGCATTTCTTTTTTCTGGATTAACGGATTCTTTCTCCCACGCCTCCGGCTAAATTATTTAAATTCTCATTAGTGGCAGCCCCTAGATATAAACAGAATAAATCTTATACAAAATTCTGTTTACTTAATCATTTTGAATCATAATAGGTATAAAGGTTTAAGGGTTATTTTGAAATAATTATGATTTGAATGTGTAATATCCGAGTATTACGAAGTCTCACGCCGGATCTCTTACGCGCTCTTCGTGTGGGATTTAGTAATTAATTATTATGAGTTGTTTTAGAGAGGAATAGAAAAGCGTGATGAAATCTAATAATAACATACATAGGAGTAGGTACGCCAGAATACCTCCAAACGTCGGTGAAGTGTAGGTGTAGAGTACTATGTCCAAACCCCTTGTTGTTCATACTAACACTAAGGGCAAAATTCACGAACCTTATTAAGACTAGAGTGGTCTTTAACATTTAAATAGGTATAGTTAGGTCTCAGGGCAGTCTATGAGTATTAACCTAAAAGGTTTGTACCAAGTCAGTCAATTTCTAAACAAGACTGATGATGTCATCCTGCGATGTAACGAAACATAATTATTTCAAGTTTATCGGTAACTTAGCTCTAAAACCTTTTATAAATAAATAAATAAGACATAATATAAACTAAGCTTTCCTTCTGAAGACTTAGAATTATGTATTTCATTGTAAAGATCATTCTTTTGTTACTTTTCGGTAATTTTTTGAACACGACTGTACATGTTGAATCTATTTTAAGTTATTGAGTGAAAATACACAAAACAATACTGCCTAATCATAAAATCAATACCAAAAGACAATGCCACACTGTATCTTAGTTACGAAGTTAGGCGTGGAAGATGAAGAGCTAAAGATACTTGAGAGAATTAACTGCTTGAAGCTTAGCTTAGAAGCTTAGGTGTTACGGTTGTGATCTACCTCAATTAACAGTAGATTCTTAGACCAAAACTCCGTAGCTTTGTTGGTCTGGAAAGAACTAAATCACTTTGTACCGACAGTAAACTTAGCTATAGGAACGTATTACTTTATTAAGATGAACTTTTCAATTGAAATATCTGCTGATTATTCAGTTATTCGGTTTCAATGGTATAGTAGCAAACAGACAGGAAATCCTACCAAAATAAACTTGTTTAGGGCTCCCACTCATTTGTTAAATCACCAGAGTACAAAAAAGTCGTGCTATATTGGAAGGAATCATTTTATAGTGTTGCCAGTGTAGCAAATAATTATATTCCTAAACTGGCTTGTAGACCAGGCTCTTGCGTGATATATCTCACGTATGTGAATTTGGCATCTCAATTGCTAGCATATCACAAAAAATCGACAGATCTAGTGGCATCCCACATAGTTCTACAGTTCTCGATAAGTTTTAACAATAGTTCCTTCGATTTTAGTACTGAAATCACAGTTAAGAAAATCGAAATGCTAACTTTAAAAAAATGCGATTTCTGTACTAAAATCGATGGAATGGAACTATTGTTAAAACTCATCAAGAACTGTGTAACTATGTAGATTGCCACTGTATGTGAGGTTTTTCGATGAGATACTGGGAAATTTTCGTAAAGTTAGTTACTTGTTTTATAATAAATTGGAAAAAGCCCGCCCGAGAATTGATTTCGCTTTTTCCAATTTATTATAATTTGTTTAGTTTAGCAAACTAATTGCTTTAAAATTATCTCAATTAGTTACTTGTTTTTTTTTTTTTAATGCGATTTCAGTACTAAAATCGATGGAACTATTGTTAAAACTTATCGAGAACTGTAGAACTATGTGGAATGCCACTAGACTGTCAATTTTTTGTAAGATGCTAACAATTGAGATGCCAAGTTCACAGACGTGACAGTAAGCGGATCCTGGGTGCCAGAGCCTCAGGGTGAAAGCCTCGAAAGCAACCAAGACCCACGATATAATGATATTAACACCAACTTCAAAGGAGGCGCGGGTTCTCTCAGTCCCCGCTCAGTGCAAATATTTGTATGCATGAATATGTATATTTGCATTGGTCTGGGTGTTTTCTATGTATAATATGTATGTATTTACAAAAAAAAAATGTATCTAAGTATGTTTATCCGCATTCTAGAACCCATAACACAAGCTAGTTAAGCTATGCTTACTTTGAGTTTAGGTAGCGTTGTGTAGAATGTCCTACAATATTTATTTATTTATTTATTCTCACAGTCAAAGAACTCAAAAAGCCCAAGGAATTCCAGACGACATTTTGTAAGGTGATGATGTAACAATTGTGTTACATTAAGTGCCTACACTCCAATAGCTTCGCAATATCATATTGCGTTACAGTCTGTTTATTTATTTGCGAGTTTCTTCCGAAGATATATTATTTGTTCAGGGGACTCATATAAGTTCGATCGAGGAACTGGGCTTTATTGCTTAAGGTAGTGATAAGAGTTTATCACTTACCAGATCAAGCAATGTTATATATCACTGAATTCGTAACATAACAAATGGTTCTCATAATAAAGGATATAATTGTGAAACACGGCATACAATAAATAAATAAATAAGATAGATAAACACTTGAATACTATTGAATTTATCATTCCCACAACATTGTATTTTCGCGTGTACGTGAATCAAAAGTTCTTTTCAGTTCTATTCATATTTCATTTACTCCTTCTCGTTCTATAAGTAATTACATGTGCAATCCCTTCAGTCAAAATCAATGCAATGCAGTAAAATTACATCTACGAAACTAATTATAAAATTACATCTTCAGTACCATAGCACCATTATCTGTTAAAAATATTGTTATAGACTTTATTATGATATAATTATATATTTAGGGAAGCTACTGCACCCTAATATCCTTTTGCTAAATGTAACCATAATTTATTTAAGCACCTGGCCATTCTAAGCAGATGTTCTACGGAAATTCAAATTCTTGCAACTGTTTCTTAAGCGCGTGGTTTTCAGTACACGCTCCCGTCACGCTGTCTTTTGTTTTAAAACTAAGTTTAAAGTAACTCAAGAAACTAGGAAACAACCGGAGCATAACATATTGTGGAACTTATCTTTTCGTTAATGTTGCATACGTTGTAATACAATAACAGATTGCTCCTTCAATCAAGTTAGCGATTGACATTAAGACACCTTAAAATCTTCAGATTAACGAATGTTCCCACATAAATTGGTCCACTTTTCCCCGAGTGTCACGCTTTTTTCACATTTTCTATCATCTTTTTAACAATATCGTTACGTCATTTTAATACATTATGTATTTATTACATACAAGCATTTTAACTCAGGCAGAAAAACCCATGTTACCTTGGACTTTTTGAGTAGATGTGTTTACGTGCTAGCTAATGTCTGCCGATTTTCTTATGTAGATAGTGAATAAAAGGTAGTAGGTATATAATTTGAAGTAGTTTTAAGTTGAAAATTACAATCTAATTTTGTCTACCACAAGCATGACTCAGAGCTTCACAAACGCTTGCAAAACTAAGCTCAAACTTTTTCCACAGTTTCAACAAGGCAAGTCTTTTACAGCTTTTTAGGTTATACGTATATTTTTTCTGTTCCAGAGGTACCTCTATCATCTATCTTTCATCATCATTAAATAAGCGTAAATATTGGAAGTTTTCATTATATGTAGTATGATGAGTACCCATCTAAATTTGTTATTACGGAATTAAACATATTGCCCACTACCTCGGATCACGCCAGAACCGTAACTGTATCAGCACAAACAGAAATATATTCTGTGTACCAAACACCCACTTGACCTTTCTGACAGCGATCAACACCGTAACGTGGCAATTTCGTATCTGAAGCGAATCTTCGCCGGCAATATTTAGCAGATTCAGATTATGCTCCATGCATGGCACACGAGTTTGGCAAGTCATACTTAGATAGCAAAATGGAGACTTGTTCTTTGAAAAACGTGAATCCACTGACATTTAGACAATATTTTTAAATATTCTCTTTTATTGTTTTTATTACGTCAATTCTCTTACAGATAAGTTTCTGATAGGCCTGTTCTTGCAGTGAAGTTTTCATAATAACAACCATACAACAAGACTATTTTACCTGATTGTCAGGTTAGCTTCCACGGAGTAGGTACAGAAAACACAAAAACAGTTTCAAACAGAACGGCTGCAATACAACATCAATCTTGTCGATATATTGCCTGTGTCTAGACAGTCTATGTTTCTTTATTTCTAGATAGTAAGGTAGTCAGCTTCTTTTTTTGGAAAGCAGTACGGAGTCAGGAAAACTTTTCCAGTTGACCAATAGGCTCCCCGACTTTATGTCGAAAAGATTTGAACTATGCCGTTGAAGATATTCAGGTATGATATAGGTATAAAAATATAATAGGTATAGGTATAAATAATTCATAGAAGTCAATCTACGGTGGTAAAATACAAGATGGAAATCGTTTCCTCCTAACTGGATATACAGCTGCTTTGAACAATAATTATAAGCTACCTTAAATGGGTGGATAATAAAACAAAGCAGAATATACAATCCTTTACGAGTTTAAAGCTGGTCTGCGTTTCGTTTTAAAACAGATTTCTTGCAAGCTTAGTGGCCAAGTTTTCAGATGAATTGAAGGTAGAAAAGAAAGGAGACGATTTTTTATGTTAGAGCTTTCGGCCACCTAAAAATTTTGGAGAACAATAATGAAACGAGTATTGATTTATTTGTAATGTTATCGGGATTACAATGGTACATTGCTTCTTAGCTAGTCTAACCGGAACATTGATATAAACCAAATCAAAACTGATACTAAAATCAATGTGAAACTAGGTGAAACTGTCATGGCGCCAATCTCAGAAAATTATAATTTTATTGATTATTTAGTATGACATAATAGACGTCATTAAAATCATGTCCTATGCAATGCATTGAATAAATAGAAGATGGATAGGGCAATAACCTTCTTTTTAACAAGTGGAAATCCACTTAAATCCGCCGGCGCCAGTGAAGGTGGTTATGTCGGACACGAACCGACAAAACCCGCATGAGCCGTTTTTCACAGTCTATATGTCTTTCGGATGTAGAAAAGCAGGATTATTCTTACTAGTTGGGCGGTCAGACGGCAGCCGCTGCCATAAAAGGCATATTTCCAAACCGAATAAAAGAGAAGGAGCGGCCGGTAAAAGCCTCGGTTACAACTACAATTCCTAAGATGATGATTCATATTTACACCATGAAATGAATGTAGGTATCCAATGAAATAAAAACAAACAAAACCATATTATATTAATATTTATTTATTACCTTTTTTTACATAGGTATAGGTATATAAAACGTTTCTTGGAAATTGTTGGTAGGTATGTCGTCCAAAAAGCATACAAATCATAGTGATTACAGTAAATGAGCAGAAAGAAAACTCAATTAATGTAAATAACATACATTCTCCTAATACCTTGGTTTATGTTAGTAATTGTTTGTTTAGATACTGATTTGCAGTAATGCATCTGAAATAAGATGGTTGGCGGCTTTGAATATGGTTGGCGGCACGGCTGGTATATTTATTAGAATTGTTTGACTAGGTACATCACTTATAGACACTGTAATACTCCACTCGTCCATATTATTCAATACTAGCCATTGATTTATATAGCAGCTGCCTGTGTAACATCTGTATTATATAATACTATTTTTTTACAATGAGCATTGAACAACAAAAAAATTCACTAATCATTACTAATCAATCACTCAAAATAATCACAAAATAACTGTCAAACAATTTTTGGCACTTTCGGGATTGTATTGCCATTCGAAATAATGAAATCGTAATCGCTAACAATTTTTACCACATGGAATCGATTCCTCGATTGATACTTTAAAATAAAAGTAAAACATCAGTTTAAAATTAAAATAATCTCCATTAGCGGGTTGTGGAGGTCAGATGACTGGAAGAGGTGCAACCGGGACTCCAAGGTAAGGCCAAGATAATGATGACGACAACCAAGTAGGTAAAGAGTGCAATGCCCAACCTAACGTTGTATTTTTGTATTCGTAAAGCTATAACCTGAGAGTATTATAGTTTAGAGTGTTTACTTTTAGACAGGCATAGTGTAAATAATAATATTTACACTATGCCTACACTCTAAACTATAATACTCTCAATGGACTGTTGTATTATAATATATAACATCATTGAAATAAAAATATTTAAACGGATTCTATTACAGCCTATTAAGTGGGACCTAATACAATGATTGGTATAATGTGGGTGTTAATTCACTCTGCCTAATCCTCCGGGGATAAATGAGTAATATGATGATGACAGTAGGTATATAATGAAGTTATATCTTCATAGAATGCGTTGTAGATAGTTTTATTTCAATTACACATTGAAATAAAACTATCTACAACGCATTCTATGAAGATTCGTTTATAGCAAAATACTTTTATTAGCAAAAACTTTCGATAATGTTATATGGAATGAGAATTGTAAGATTGAAGATTTGAAGAGAAAACCTATAGTATTATGTGCCTGAAGTTTTATCGAATACAATCGCATTCTTAATCGATTTGTGTCTATGGTAAAGAAGATGTCTGGCAACATTTTAACATCTTGTCATGTGAAATATTAAGAATTTTCACAAATACAATAAATGAAAAAAAACACTCTTTAATAAGTTATCGTGAATCGGTTAGATTTTGGAACATTCTTCGTCCAATTATGATAATAAATGGATTCGTATTTTGTGCATATTGTACAATGACTGTTCATGCCCTATTCTCTGTTGTCTCTCTCTTCTCTCACTCTCGCTTTGATGTTTTACATAAGAAACAAAAACTTAAAAGTCGTTGTTTTGATGGGCCGAAAATAAATCATCTCCTTTGCGCGATAGTTTTTATATCCATTAGTTGTTAAATTACAAAGTTCGTATGAAAAATAAAACTTAACTGTGCTATGTTTACAAACGTATCCGGTAGCTCATTTGGTCTTGGGGTCTAAGGGGCTGGTCGCGTGTTTAAATCCCATCCTGCATTTTAACTAATTTATTAAAGTTTTCGAAAGATGAAAAGAAAGGAATCTCCATCTGTACGAAGGAGAATAGTAATAAAAAAAAATTTAATTGTACTCTAGTTCAAAGAAATAATATTTGCCAGCATTTTATACTTTTTTTTTTTTTTTTTTTATCGTGCGAAAAATCCCCACGGATACCTCCCCCGCCGGAGTCGGAGGAGGAGGTTATGTCGGACTCGAACCGACTAAAACGCACGCCTTCTGTGGGCCGTCAGTTGCCGGAGGTGAGATTGTCATAGCCATATCCCTCGCACCCCGGCCGACCCAGGGCCATATCTCTCGATATGGCCCTGGGTCGGCCGGCCATATCTCTCGATATGGCCCTCTTCCGGTGTGGGGACCACGGAGTCCCCAACTCGCCCCCGGGTATGGGGGGGCACGCAATGCGTGCCACCGCCGTGGCCTGCTTCTGCTAGGGTGACAGGCGACCCCACCCGTCACCCCCAGGCCCGCGCTCATGGGGGGCGGAGGTCATTCTGCGACCTCCGACGCCCGAGTTGCCGCCGCTCGTCGCGGGCCGCGCGGTCTGCGATTCTCCTTCGCTCCTCGCGGGCCGCAAGGGCTGCGATTCTCCTTCGCTCGCGCTCCGCCGCCCACTTCACGAGCATCACTTGCTCGCAGAAGGAGGCGCCGGCGGCCCACGCATCCGCGCAGCGAACCATCGCTGCGAGCAAGGTGGCGAGCGTGAGAGCTCTCACTCCCAGGGTCGCCACCAGCTCCCGTCTCGGCGTCTCCCACGCCGGACACTCAGTGAGCGTGTGCAGCGCTGAGTCCTCACTCGGCCAGCATTTTATACTTAAATCAATAATATTGCAAATAAAGTGTACAATTCATTGGTCTTTACAATTACCTTGCATATCCAGAAAATGAACTGGAATACTTTGGGTATTCCTGTATCAATACTACCATTACGCCTTTTCATCTTCAGCAATATGGTGTAATAGCAAAGTTTCGGTTTGTTTATATTATGGAGTTAGACGGGTACATCAGACTTTACATCTAGTTTGTGATGTCTAACGATATTAACGGAAACTTTGGCGGTCATAGTGCATTCGCCCCAAGACCCAATATTGTAAGATTTTAGCTTTGTATTTTGCCAAACGAAGGTTAAGGATTAACTGACTTAGGTAGTCCTTTATTTTTTTTATTTTTTTTTATACCACTAAGGTGGCAGACAGTTCGATTAATCGAACTGTGCGATCGAACCTGGCGGCCGGAGCGCAAGCACCCTTCACGGCCCACCTGATGTAAAGTGGTTACCGTGGCCTATGGACGTATGCAACACCAGGGGCGTCACACTCGTGCTGCCGACCCTGAAGAAACCTTCTAATGCCCTTCTTGAAGAACCCCATATTGTAGTCGCTTGGGAATTGATGGGCTTTATGATCAACATCTTCACAGTATTGGCACACATGCGATAGTTAAGCATATCCCCTTGATTTACCCGCATCATCAGTTTCTTCTGTGACCACTATGTTACGCATAGATTAAGCATATCGTGAATTCCAACTTCAAGAATTGCTTTTATTTTTCCTTTCCGAAATTGGTATTTAATTTTTCTTCATTGGCTTCAGCTCCATCACTTCAATCAATAACCTAGTTGTTTATTTATTTGTTATCAAACAGCTCACTGAAGCTTATAACAACATGAAGACAAACATTGGTTCACGGAACAGGCACGTGTATTTATTTAATCAGGCTATCGATTAGCGGGGCTCAATAAGGAAAAATCAAGGCTCTAATACTTGAGCGGCCGCTTGTTTATTTATTCCAAACGAGCGCCCCCGGAAATAAGTCTGGATGGAGTTTTATTCGACAAGGAGAAATGATAATACAGATACGATGGTGCTTTGACAATTTATTAGCATTATACCTATTTGAAAGGTTTTATAACCGCTAAAGATAATTATATAATTTCCTGTTCTTTTGTTACTTTATTATGTTACTAGCTGTTACCCGCGGCTCCGTTCGTGTGGATGTCGGTTATCGCAAACAAACACAGCATATGTCCTTTTCCAAGGTCTAATCTATCTGTACCAAATTTCATCAAAATTGGTTCAGTGGTTTAGGCGTGAAAGCTAACAGATAGACAGACAGAGTTACTTTCGCTTTTTAATATTAGTATGGATATGAATATAGATGCTTCGTATGTTACTATATGACATATTAAGTTTGTAACAGTTGTAAAGAATATTTCAATTGATCCATAACATGATGTCTTCAATTAGACTTCATCATTATCATTATAGCTATAAACTCGATTACTTACGAAGCTTTCATCTCGAAATAATTATATTGATTTGCGTATCAGTGATCGTTAAATCCTACAATACAATAATTATGCTAAATTTGAAATTTTGAAAGGTTTAATGACAGTAGATGGAGCTCGTGAAGTATTTGTTATCTGTACCTACCTACACATGTATGTATGTAATCAAAGGTTACAAAATACTCAGAAACCCTTGCCCTTGTCTTGGAGTGACATTTTAAATAAGTCCAAACTATTTATTATTAGTCTTTGAACCGAAAAGCGTGGGCAAAGATTAGTGTTTGTCGAGTTACGCGAAGCCCAAGATTAAGGCGACCGACGACGGCTGTTAGATACATTAACTGCGCCAACGAATCTAATTTTTAATGTTTACACTACAAATATAATATATACGAGTACTTTCGGGATAAGTGAGGAAATATATTTTTTGCAACGCGTTGGTTTATTTACGCTAGAAGTTTGTTACAGTTTGTGAGAGTAGCTACTTATTTGTGTACTATCACTTCACTACATATTACTATCACTACATATTACAAAATAAAGTCGCTGTCGCTGTCTGTCCGTCCCTATGTATGCTTAAATCTTCAAAACTACGCAGCGGATTTTGAAGCGTTTTTTTTAATAGATAGAGTGATACAAGAGGAAGGTTTATATGTATAATACATGCATAATATTGTAGAGAAACACTGATAAATCGGGATCAGAATACCACGTGGGCGGAAAATATGGCGGTACGAAGTTCGCCGGGTCAGCTAGTAAGAAATAAAAGAATATATAATACATGGCAGTAGTGAACGCGGCCGCTACGCTACGCAGGAGGCGCGGATTCGATCCCCATTCAGTGAAAATTGCATTGGTCTGGTCGTGCCTCGGAGAGCACGTTAAGCCAGTCCCAGTTGCCATACGAACATCTATGGCAGACGTTTCGGGTAGTTGGAGCCCTAATAAAAGTCCAACAACTGGTCTAACGGCCATGCTTTTATATCGCCCAATATCGCTATTGGGTTGTGGAGGTTATATTGCAGTCGCTTCACGGAAAGTATCGAAGTCTAGCCAAATCCGCAGTTAGACTGATAAAGCGGACCCCAGACTCCGAGGTGAAAGCTTTGGGTGCGACTGGAATATGAGCATGTACAAATTGCCGTATGAATAGGATAAACATTTGTAGTCTACGCCGCAATATACACAATACTAGGTCAATATTCGAACCAATTATTCCACAATACAAACCGCACCATTACTTACTCTACCAATATGTATACAATCTAATCGTCTTTATTAGATTTAGGTTAAGATATTAGAAGAAAGTGTATTACTATCTTTATTAATTAAGGTCAAGTAACACTAATATACGTCAAGATTAATATTTCTACATTCACAGCTAAATTTTTGGAGCAATACGTAAAGTCTCGGAGGAAAAAAATAGAAAAAGTTCAAGGCCATTTTTTTCAATCACGATGCTGTTACTAATATATCACACATGATCGAGTTGTATAACGGCCGTTCATAGTAGCAAAATAACAATAGGATTTGACAAAGGTACTATCTCTACCTTCACCTTTATCTGTAGATATGTTATTGAGAACGGCCGTTAATAATATATGTGTTCAGAATAAAATAGAGTAAGCACAATACATTATTTTAAGATCAAATATCGGTTATATTGATGGTATTCATATAAATTGATTGACATCTCATTAATTGCAACGAGTTTAGTATCTTGTATCTTAGAAGCTACAGTAAAACATACGTAAATACAAACATAGACTAGATACTATTTCAGGTTATGCGACGTGTTCTGGAAAAAAATTAAAAAATATGCCAAAATATAATTCATGCAATTGAATCCACTCTCAAGCTTAACCCACTAAAGCGCTCTTCATTTTTGTTCTGAAGCATCACTTACTTTCAAAAAATGATGCTTGTGAAAAAGTGCACTTCGGTTCAGCCCTTCATGGGTATAATTAAAGTCATAATAAAATAAGCAACTGATTCCTTTGAAAAATGGCTCTGGATAAACAGTTTGTACTTCTACATCACTACTTTTGTACTACTACTCTTACTTTACAATTACATACTATCGTCGTGGTCGTTCCTGTGTGTACTTTGGTTAAATTAACGATTCTAAAATTCTGAATACGGAAATATATTTTATTGTTTCTGTTTGTCTGTTTCTTCGCGATGGACGCAAAAACTACTGAACCAATTTTGAGGTGACTATTTTTGTCCAAAAGGTCTTGGTCAGATTTAAAATGTTACATTTGTTTGATCGCAATAAGTTGAGTAGAACGGGAGATATGACTAAAAGTCGTGAAAATCGAGAAACACTCGGGCGGAGCCGCGGGTGGAATGTTAGTTTATAAGGAAGCTGAATGTAATTTAATATCTGAAGGGTTTTAAATATATTGGTTCATGTTCGTCCACTAAACAATTGAGTTAGTGCTTCCCGCCTGATAAATTCATCGAACTCAACACCACATGAATGTTTCTGCTCTAAGGGAGCTTAGATAAAGAAACAGGTAAGCTACCCCGCCAAGTCTCCATGGCAACAAAAATGATGATAGTTCGTCGTTTACATTCTAATACCACATAAGGTAAAAAACAGTGACAACGCATTCGCGCCCTTATGTCTAAAAAGCACATGGGCGCGAATAGTTTGTCATTTTTCTTGACAAACAACGAATTGACATGATGGCAACCGGTAGCCGATACCAGGAACCTGTTTCTTTATATAAGCACCCTAAAGTCTGCAAACTAACAGTCTCAAACAAATTTTCCGCCTACTTTAGAAACACTGTAAAGACCAAAAATTTAAATATAAATAGAGAGAGAAAAATAACTCACAACAATGTTCAATTAGCTTTTGAAAGCAATTTAAGTGTACAGCTACAGAAAAAAATATTAAGGGCACAGTTACGGTCCGGGCTGTTGATTTTTCGTGAAAATGTCCGGATAATGGTACCGTTCGTAACTATTTTTTAAATCCTTTTCGGTGCGACCGTACCTTTCTCATTCACCCGGTACTAGATTTATTAGGATTATTGGATTCCTTACAATGCAAACTTTTTTTTGAATTGCGTTTTCTATAATTCAATTCTTTTTATGATTAAAATTAAATGCATAATTTAAAATTATGCATATATGTAGCTTTGCTTAGCTTGGGTTTTTCTCGAGTAGCCACAAGCAGCCACTCCCTGCTGCCGTCTCATCCTTGAATTTTAGCACATGTTCGTGTCAATTTGACTTCACCTCGCCTGATGGTACCTAAGCTGAAGGCAAAGTCTCAGAAAAGAGGGTCATCAATAGTGGCATTCAGCTGGACGGCCTCATCAGATGCCTTTTCACACCCGCTTAAAGGACCCGGGACTGTAGGACTGTAGGACGTGAACTGGTAAGGAATTCCAGGTCAAATGGTGCGGCAGAAGAAGGAGTCGCCCAACCGCTTGGTTTTTGATGGAATATTCTGCACCGCATGCGGGTGACATCTTAGTCCTGCAAGTGTTATCCTATGTATAGTAAAGACACTGTCACAACTATCTGTACCCCATATCACACTTATAGACACTAATACCGCACATAAAATGAATTCCACCTCGTCTCTCTACCCTAACTCTAATATCAGAAATCTGCTATTCACGTTTCATATATGCAAAGAATTTTATTGACTCGTGTCTTCCCAATCGCCTTTTCTCTGTGAATCTGTAGTGCAGCGTTGTCTGTCGACGACGCTCATATTTCAGCAAGTACTTACTTTGAATGATGTGACGTATTGGAGACAGCGCGTACTTACGTAACATTTTCTATTGAGAGGTAATTTTGTACCACTTATTTGCTTGAAATAATATTAAAGCATTTAGTATGCTAAACTAAACAAATTGTTATAAATTGGAAATTCCGATAGTTCCTACGAATATCGGTAGATTGCTCCCACCATCGCCATAAGATGGATGTATTGGAAAATTTGGATCAATCTCGGGCGAAGCTCGGTGGCTCAGTGGTCAGAGCATTCCTCCTGTAAGGGAAAGATCGCGGGTTCGAGTCCTGCCTGAGCTTGATTTCGCTTTTTCCAATTTATAACACTTATTTGCTTTTATAAAGACGTATGGGGTTTGAGAGGATTTTAACCACCTTAATATCAAATCAGATTAAGGGTATTTTAAAGAAAGGACATGTAAAGAGCACCCGATACCGATGAGCATGTGTATGAAAACAATTATGAAAGTAGAAGAAGCGAAAGATGTATGCCAGGAGCAAATGGAAAACTGTGATCTCTGCCTACCCTACTGCGAAAGAGGCGTGACTGTATGTATGTATTCACCACCGACCTTTTTTCAGATACCTATTTGTTCGTCTAGTCGCATAATTATTTATTATTTACGATCCAGTCATTGATTTAAATGGTTACTTATCCAGTATACACTTTCACATTTTCACCTAAAAGGGGTATAATCGCTAGAAACTGTAAGTAGCTGGGTGTTCTTGTTTATGTGTGTATCGCTTAAAAGTACCTACTGGCAATATACGCCAGCCATGGAGAAGGAAATCATATTCTGTCCTCCGTGACGCCAGCCCTCTCCCACCGCTCGCTCGTGTATTCTTGGGTCATTCCACTATTGGAGGTATGTAGACTTCAAATAAGTAGACTCGATGCAATATTACCTCTGATTTTTAAATTGGATTTTTATTATCCTTGGTGATTATGACAACCATAAGAAACAGCTAAATAAATCAATTTACTCAGAATCACAGGATTTTTCACTATTTAAAATGTTTTGTTTTGAGATGAAGAGCTTGTAACTGTACCTTCATTCTTACACCCCTCTATGAATATTAATATAGGTACTTTTCAGTAAGAATATTTACTCATAAAAAAATAATAAGTTATTAGCATAAACCAGAAATATAATGAAATAAAGAGATTTTTAACAGAGAACTACAAACTGAAAAATTCGGCTCGATTTGAAAAGCTTTCAATTTAAGCTATTTGGGAACTTGATACGTAAAAAAAATATCGCATGCGGCCAAAATCTCTTTGAGGCACGAAGTTGCCATAATACCATTTCCCTATTCGCCCAATCATGTCGAGCAAAAGCATCGTTAGAACATTTCAGTTCAAATACGTGTAGTATGTCAAATCTTTTTTGCAGATATATGAATATAGCCACTATTTTTAGTTGTTCAATTCTTTAGGAATATCTGTCATTATATATGGTTGTTATTGCTATGAAATGTGAGGGATAGAATTAAGTCTCCGGACTTTTAGAAAACAAGGCTGATTATATTATCTTTTGTTAACTATATTACCTTTTGTTATATCATAGAAGGGAAACGGCCGAAGTGTTCTTCGTACAAGTAAAATTAAGCTTCTAATTGGTACTTAATTGCACATGTAGGAAGAACACTTGGGCGATGGATCCTTATGCTCGCGTAATAATAAGGGTAATAGGGAAAGCAAGTTAATGTGACATGGACTAACAAGAAATTATAATAGTTAGGTACAATGGACAACTTATTTCCAAACACTCTTCTAAAAATGCATAACAAAATTATGTACCTATTCACTTTTTAACACCCCTGTAAGTATCTGAAAAATCGACTGCACACTGTTGAAGCATTTTCACATTATCCGATCCGATATTGGTATCGGATGCCGATCCGACATCGAAGGAAGTAAAATGTATGAAAAATGTATCTGTCTTTCATATTGCCCGGCCCGATAACGAATATCCGAACCGACACGCCACTGAGTTGTCAGCTATCATCATCCGACACCGATATCGAATCGGATAATCTGAAAACGCTCTTAGCTGAAACTCAGATTTATGCTTTATACATAATACGCCCCAAGCTATTGGAGTATATACCTAGCTAGGGGCGTTTCCAGTTCCATCGATAAAATACTTAACATTATTAGAGAAAATTCCTTGCGTTTTGTCAAAAAACAAAGGAAATTTTTATCCCTGCCTGCTCTGAGAAATGCGATAAAGATTTTAAATAATTCTTTGAAGTACCTGATTTCTCCTAATCATCGTACCGGGAGTATTAAACTTTAAAAGGTTTATTATCTTGTTAGGCGGCGCGGTATCTTGAAAGAAGGAACACGAAGGAACACTTTTTATGTAACATCATTAAAGACCGTTTTAGATAATTACATTAAAATGTACATTGATCGCCAAAAGATTATATTAAATAAAATTAAATCAAAAGTATTTATTGCCAGAAAAATTGTTTCCCAAAGTCCTCGGAAGCTACCACTGCAGTTGGGTGTTGTTTTCAGGCAATAACAGTAGATGTTAACACAGTAAAATTAAGTATCTTGTATGAAAAGTGACCTAAGCTACTAATTGTTAATACAATTCAGTTATTAAATCCTCAAGAAACTCAATTCGGTCGTTAAACAATGCACACTGTATCGGGGATCGAAATAAATTAAATTTCATCGTTATTTATTAATTACTTCAATTCAATTCAATATAATTATATTTGAATTGAACTTTATTTGAATATAGTTACTCGCAAGTGTTCAAAACTAGCGAGTACACCATATTCTGTCAATAAAGCATACCTACTATCAAAATTATAATATTGATTAATTGCAAATTTTATGGTCAGTATAATATAAGCATAATATTATATCTATATTAATTGGTATTATTATTCAGCTAGTCCAGGTATTGTTTCATACTATAATATTGTTATATTATACTATACATACATTTTGTTTAATAAAAAGTCGTGTCATCGTTTTTTAAACTATGTCAGTGGTAATTCATGTAACGATCGTAGAAGATGATTTATAAATTGGACTTACCATACAATAAACTTTTCCTGCGTAGTAGTTAAACACTCTAAAAATATCCTTAGAATACTAAATATTTTATATTTAAACAAGCCGTTGACCTCTCGAAATCATGTTAGATTAGTTCTTGTAAACTGTATCTACGAAATAGAGCATATTTACCAGTATTTACCCAATAAAGCATACGCTAAAAATATACCTACAGATATCTACGAGTATAAAGTTATTGGCATCAATGAAGTTTCTTTGATCGTTAGCACGAGGTCAGTAAAATTACCCAACCCAATGCAAATTCTCGCGACCCTCACAGCACAAACGAAAACTCCACATAACCGTCAGCTTTTAACAATTACAACATTAACAAAATTCAATTAAACTTCGTAAAGTCAGGCGCAGACTGCCGCAAACGTCATTAAGATAATTTTTCAATGAAATAAGTGCTGTTAACTCGGTTAAGCGTATTAAAACCCTTCTAACGAAGGCATTTGCATTTTTCTCTACCCTAGGGCGGTTTAATATCTTTCCAATCATTTGAAAGGGAAAATGTAGCTTTGTTCTAATAACTTTCTATTTATATTCTAGGGTAGAAAAGATAATAGTTATATAGATAAAATATTGTTTGTGTTGATACGCAAAGGAAAGCTAAAAATGCACTTAGGCATTCTAATAGAGAAAAGATCATCACCACTTCGTTGTTATTGCTTTCTTATCTCCGGGTGGAATTATTCAAATGAGTTTTGACCTGGCTTTCGATTTAGCTGAACGATAATACAATAATCTGTTCAAAAAAATAAATACCTTTTTTGCTAAGCGTAAATCTTGTGAACGACTTGACCGATGAAAACAGAAATCACTTTCTCTATTTATTTGTGTTTTTATTAATTAATTCTACTTGTAATTTATGTTTTACTTTTGTTGAATATTTTGTCTAGACCACGACGCGTCGTCCATAGAAATTCACTGGGTAACACCAACACGTTCGGCTAGTAACGAATATATTTATAGTCTAAATAAACTAATATAATACCAGTTTTTTGAGTGTACTTTGTGGTGGATTAAGTAGCAAATTCGTAATCTACGCTTTTATACCCCTTTTAAGACTACTACAAAGGTCATTGTTGTTACATAACTTTTTGATAACAGGAGTTTTAAAAAGCGAAGTTTTTAGGAGTAATCATACGGAACAGTGAGATGCTAACCTAGCTTAGATGAGCGTACATAAATAGAATATGTGCATAAGAAAAGCTGTGTGTGTAAGAGATACTAGTGTAACAGCATTCTAATGGAAGGTAAAAAGGCACTCAATGTACCTAACATAATTTTGAAATAGTACTTTAGACCATGCGTGCACTCTTCGATCAATTTTATCATCCAAATAGCTTCACAAAATACATGCTCCCATAAACTAAACATCTGGAATTTCGCGATAAAACTGTGCAAGACCGGTTCATCCCTATTTTTTATTTCCCCCGTGTCCACTGATCTGTGTTTTTTCAACGGTAGGCAGTATTTCCTTCTTTTGTTGTTTTGAGGATAAATGTTTCAGATAAGCATCGTGATAGGAAGCTTTGACAAATCGCGCTGAGCCACCCCGGCTTTATGTGTGTCATATCGATGGCATTCGGCCTGTATTAGTGTAGTGTAGTAGTCTTCAAAGCAGTCAGAAAAAGTCATGATCAAACCGTGCGGATAAACTTTGTAACAAAGGGTTGTTTAAATATTCGATTTTGTGTCAACCTTCGGGTCTTATACAGAGGTCAGAGGTTTTTGCATACACTTAATTCTCCTTTCCCTCATATAGTTAAGTTAAGTTAGACCACAAAATGGTCAAGTAAGTGGTGAGGATTACCTAAATAACTAAAATTGATGGACGTGGATCAACATTACACTAATTGAAACCGAAATCATACCTGTACCCGGAAAATACAACTTGCGTGTTATGCTAAAAAACCACTGACATCTTAGAGACCCTAGCTACTATATCAGATAAAATCAGATTGCTTTGAAAAATTAGAAAACCGTACTTGAGCTATCAGTGAATTAGTTCTGTTATTTGATATTAATATCGTGTTCAGGTTAACCCCCTTGATGCTTATTTGGGCCTTGGGATGCTTATGCTTAGGTGGGCCAATTTAAATCAATCAAACGGTGATTTGTTGTCATACAAAGTTTTTGATTGTTATAGATATCAACATTCCCCATTACATTTAAGCTTAGTGGGCCGGTATCAGTCCGAATCTACAATCTTTTGACAAATTTGATAGTCCATACACGAGTAAACAAAACACACGCAATAAAAAAACACCCAACTCTCATTTAAACGAAAATCTGTTGTTGACTCTTAACTCTTACATAGTTTAATAAGATTTCGACTAAACGTCATTACGTCATTACCATAGCGTAATATTAATATAATGTCGTGTTGGCAAAACCAGTGGACATCAAGCTTCATGTTTACACATTCAAAATAGCAATTAGCAAGCCGTCGATCAAGTGAAAGAGCTGTCAACCCTTCCCTGTCTCATCATTAATTTCCATTAGATCTCGAACACACTATGAAAAAACATGATATTGCGTTTTTCACAGTTCTTAGAGCTGGAAGTATGAATACTCAAGTATGTAATATTCTTTATTATTGGCATACCTACCTAAAAACGTTGCCTTCATAAAATTCTTATCCCGTTTCAGCAATAAAAAGTATGTTATGTTAATCTAGGCTATAACTTATAGTTGAACTTAGTGGAATAGAGGATTTAATCTATCCCTGCGCCAAATTTTAGTCAGCTTCAAGCGTGATTCGGTAGCAAATATCTTTTGTATAACAACAGCAATAACCTCATCTTCAGAAACTGTCACATTGAGACACTATCGGTGGAACTAAATCCGCGCTAAACCTAAGTAGATATTAATTGTAGGTAATTTGGCTATAGTTTCAACTGCGTGAACACAAACTAAGCTTCGAGTATCTGTATACTCGTATCTTCCCATAGTTGTTTATAGCAATCAATTATTGTATCAGGCATATCAGTAGCATCAATCAATCAATTAGCCTATTGCAGTCCACTGCTTGACTGAAGCCTCTCTCAATATGAGCCACGTTTGCCGATCCTTCGCCTTCCGCCTCCTATCACTACTCACTACACTACAATAAGTTTATATTTGCCTGCAATTTCCTTCTCTGATATGTTCTCTTCTTTATACCTCCTCTCTTATGAAGCAAAATTAAACGAATCTCTCGCACATACGTAATGAAATCAGTGCCTTAAAATGTACTCAACGCACGTTTTTATTTAAATGGATTGACAGCCTCGGTTTAATAAGGCTCAATATACCAAAAGGGTGCGTTTCGGTTTATATGCTGTACATTTTTTTGCATATGTTTCAAATATTTCATGATTTAACTACGTTATCACTCAACTAAGTTTATGTTGCGTGATAACGTTATTTTGTTAATGTAAACCTAGCAATTACGGTTTACGTAAAAAGAAACCTAAGATATAGTTTAGTTGAATGAATTTCCCTGATGAAAATGCATGAAGTGCACCCTCAATATAGTGAATTAAAAAGGGCCTCTACTCTAACACAAGCATTTAACAACGATTTAACCGAGAACTTATTAACAAGCATTTGCAACGAAACTTGAATACAGAGACATCTCTGGCGAGTCCACATAACTAGGAAGCCAACAATTGTGGCATAAGCATAACCACAATCAAGAAGAGAACTTTAAAAGTTTTCAAGCTGGCCGCTAGATGATACATGATTCAATTTTAAGGCCTTATTTATCGCAACTTTCTATAAATGAAACGGCATATAAAAACAAACATTTATTTACGAGATTTTAACAACATTTATGTACGAGAAACGTATGTCCCGTACAGTGTAAATTTATTTTGTATATTTAACAACCTTCTTGTTTAGCTAAAAAATCGAAATTGTAAACTTAGCCCCTGATTATGAGTCACATCAAAAATGTATAGACAAAATGAAAAGTAGGAGTTAGTTTATTTTAAAAACCTACAACCTTCCTACAACAGGTTTTTAAAACGAAACTTCTTGGAAAGTTGTGACTATTATGATAATTATTTATTTAAACTTTGATTAATTTACTTCCTTATTTCTTAACTTACCTAACTGTGTTTTGTTGCTAAATTTCATACAACATCGTATAGCTTTTACTGCTGAATGTCCTATCATCAACAGTAAAATCTATACATTATAGATACCTACCTTATAAGTAACTCTCCTACAGTCTTATCCACCCCGTATAATTTGATTCTTTTGATACGGTGATACCTACTGTGATTCTTACGGATAAAAATCTGTAAGAGTCACAGAAAAAGGCACATCTATCTGTATAAAACTATAATAAATTAATATCACGTAATGACATGATACAACATCTGTCGTCAAACTGTTCATCTTTTCGAGTTTTCGGTTCGCACAAAAGTTTTATTCGATACAGTATTACAGTTTCCTAAAAAAATAATACATGACATTATCGGCTGTATCACCACTTGAAAAGAAACATCTTTAGCGGATTCTATCGCGATTTCATTGGTGCTATTTTATTGTGTAATACTTTACACTAATTTACGACGATGACGTATGTTTGCTTTTCAGCAGTCGTGGGCCGGTGATCATTAGAATCCGGTAAAAAAATGTTACATTCGAATTCATTAAAATATAAAGTTATCGAAATGTTACATACACTATTATTAATTGTAATTAAAGCTATACAATTGACCGATAAGGAGTAAATATAATCGTATTTATGATATGGTTCCTGGTTATTTACTAAGTAACCGTAATATATTATATTATTTATTTTGGGATGTGTTGTTATCTTTAATTATATTCGTCAACTCCTTATCTTCTACTACATTGTCGGTAGCTACTTCTACTTGATTTAATTTCTCACTAGACTCATCATAAATATTACCTTGTAATTCAATTTGAATATCTCTAAGACTCTTTCCTCTAGTTTCTGGTACTAAAAAGTACGTAAACACTGTACCACTAAATGCCATAGTTGCATAAAACCAAAAAACTCCGTACAGTCCTGCAAAATCCTCCATGACTTGATATCCTTTTACAACTATAAAATGAAGTACCGAACCAAAAATAAATAATACAGTCATTGCAATAGACTTAACATTTAAAGGAAACAGTTCTGACGGAATGATGAAATATAAAACATTAAAACCAATATTAGCGATGGTACAACCTGCAGTGATCCCAATGAACACAACATATCTGAAATGTTTCATAGATTCATCATTGACACCTATTACTTGTTGCATGAAAAAATACAACCCCACGATGGCAAAAAGAATGCCTGTTGCAGAATAAGTACTAATTAGCAATGGGCGTCGCCCAATCCGGTCTACGGTCAAGGGTGATATCAAACCTGAAATGGAAAAGCATTGATTTTATTACCTTTGGCTATTGGATCAAGTCGCTGTGACAACGTCTAGACGTCTCGCCATTAAATTATTTTATAGAAGGTGCAATTACGACAATACTACTGCAGGAGTCATTGTAGTATTTAGTTGCATAACAATTCATGAATTCTTCAAAAAGCACTGACTTTCAATTTGTTAAGAATGTTTCCTCAAAATAATCAATAAAATTATTGATTATAAATGTGCTTATCCAGCAGGTGAGTTTAACTGATAACGTACCATCCTCCCGCCTAATATCAACAAACATCAACATTAATTTGTGGTGAGACCGGTGCTGCATTGGATACTTTTCTCATAATTAACAAAAGAATCTTTAATTTTATCTATATTATAGGTATTTATACTTACCAACTATAAAACGAACAGCTCCAAAGATAACAAGAGCAGTTGATACCTGAATGCCGCATTTGCTTTGTATTAATATATTACCGAAATATTGTTGCATTGGAATAATGCCTGTTAACAACGTAATAGCTCTTATACCTGAAAAGATTTAGTACTTTTATTAGTTGGCTGTCTTTGTAAATTCTTGTAGTAGATACTTTTCAAAATCACGAGAAAGGAAATTAACTTCTGATATGCAATCATAGCAAGCAGTCTTTATTCTGATTAGTTTAGTTGTGTCAAATATTCCGTATTGTACTTACCCGTAGCTGCTATAAGTGCTCTGCGATATTGTTTACCAGTAAATAGTTCTTTTATTGAACCAGATCTCGCCATTTCTTTCCTTACATCTGATCGCATAAGGCTCAGTTTCTCTTCAATCACCTGGAACAGTTGTTCAAACAATTTTTATTTCGGTAGTCGTAACTTTAACCACACTATAAAATAACAGAACAAAGTATATAGATACACTCTGTGAGATATTGTAGTCTATTTATGCAACAAGTGTCATATGTGCGCAATATGCACATTATTACGTTACTACGAAAAGATTGTAGTTAGTATAATTTTGATGGCCCAGTTAATGTTGTTTAATTGTATGAATATCCGTGTGGTGCCGGAGAAAGAACACAAGTATCACCACCCCTTCTCATCCGAAGGGTATCGCAAGAGGCGACTAGCGGAAAAATACGCCGACGGTATCACTTCGAGAGAAGCAAAACTCGAATTAAAACCCTGTACCAACCCGTCTGGTCAGCGTGGAAACAGTAGGCCAAAGCCTCCCAACATTGGAAGTGCCCTATGTCCAGCAGTGGACTGCGATAGGCTAATTGATTTGTTTGATTTTGATTGTATGAATATTCTCATATACGTTGCCGTTTTTACATTTAGGGGACATTGCCCCAGTGATAAGCCCTATTACAATTTTCAAAGCAACATAACAGTCACTAGTTTCTTATCAGTTATTTATTTACTCTCTTGAATTAACTGTCTATTAATTTTTTATGACATAGTGAACTAATAATACTCAAATCCTTTATACTATCAAAATACTTCGATAATTTTACAAACAAGGATTACCTTTGCATCCCGGTGTCCGCCTAATCGCAAGAGCGCTTTCTTAGCCGCGTCTACCTTTCCTTCTTTTAATAAATAATACGGGCTCTCAGGTATCCACATACAAGCGAAGAAGTATGATGCTGCGAAGGTTGTCATTATACCAGTCAAAACTGGGTATGATACGTAGGAGCCTATAGTCAGTACTATCATCACTCCTATACTAAACACAATTCGTGTAATGACTGTCAATGTCCCTCTAATTTCTTTGTCTGCTATCTCTGATAGATATATGCTTGATACCTGAAAATGTTAAGCAGAAAATATTATTTTCATCAAAGGAGGAACCTACTCCAGATCTTACAGAAACTTACAATTAGGGAAAAGTTTCGGATTACTTTTTCATGAAACCATACTTACGGAACTGAAAATAAACTCACTGTTGAAGTCATTCCGAGTCCACACCCCCATAAAATTCTTCCTATATACAGCATCCATGTATTTGCAGCAAACAAAATTAACACCTGCAACAATGTATGTTATCAATAAACGATTTTTTTAAACGCACGTGACAGCAAATAATGATAAGCAAAAACCACACTCGCTACAAATCATATTGTCATCACCTTTTAAATAAAAAAGCTAACTGATATAAAAATTAGGAAAAATTAAAAGAAAATAAATAAATAGTTAGGAATTATTTTTATGTCCCTGTGACCTTTGTTTTTACATTAAAACATTTCGTGGAAGTTCAGGAACATAAATCTACGAAAAAAATTGCAGAGTCGGTCGAGCCGCTCTCGAGTTTCGCTTAGCAACATCCATTTGTAAAATATAGGATACCGTATAGGTATATCAATTCAATACGTTAAGATAGATCGACGTATTGATACAACGTGATCCAATTTGAATCGATACGGCGGTGTACTTCAAAAGACCGATCCTATCTGTATCTACCCTCGTAGAGATAGAAAAATGTGTACAGACTGGATGTCAACCGCGTTCTTCATAATTTGTGCTATTGAGTTTTTCTTATATATGGCTGACCGAGAAAATAAAGCCAGGACCGCATGCACAGCAACTGCTACCGTTACTCTTTATCAAGATCCGTCTTCCCAAGACCTCCGTACCTAATGAAAATCATAGTCCCTAAGGCCAGGGACGTTGAGGAGTCTCATAGATTACATTAGGTAATTTGCCAGAAATAAAGGTGCATGTAAACTAGACAAGTTACTTACCGTCCCAATAATATGTGGAACAGCGCTAGTCGTGAGAGCGGTTCGCCTGCCGAACTTGTCCGATACGCTGCTACCTATCCCACTGCCAATCATCAAACCCACGATCATTATCGACACTACCCATGATATCTCGGCCTGAAAAGAGTTAAGTATAAGTACCTTATAATCGTCGTTTTCATTTTTTGGCTCATTTTTCAACTCAGTTGGGGTCGGTTTTCCTATCTAACTGTGATGCTGTTGAACTTCGATATTTTTCGTGAAGCGATATCGAAGTTCTATTGTTAGACTAGTCGTAGGTACTTTTGAGGGCTCTAAATACCCGTAAAGATCATAGTTTATATTTCATCAATATTGTCTTTTTCTTTCCCAATCCGTAATTACTCGTAAAGGACAGTCGACTTCGAAATTTGCTATTGCCATAAGTCTATTGCTATAGACTTTAACGATTTTAGACCTTCTTTTTTCTTTCACTATTTATCATTTACTAGTGTTCCATTCTCGAGGGGGGTCGAATTGTCCTTTATTTTCGTACGAAAATCACCCATGGCCAGTGGCTCCATCGAATGTGGTAACCAGGGTGTCCCCATCTTGCCCCAGAAAAGGAAAAGCTTCGCGACCCTACCTACATATACCCTACCAATTAATCTATTTATCCTATACCAAATACCTACCGTTCAAATATATCACATCCTGGTATTCATATCTGTTGTTGAAAATTAGGTATATTTCCATATCTATGTAGGTCATTGATCTGTTAGTTAGTATCAATACTAAATAATTACACAATAAATAACGTACATTTGTAATGTCAGGAATAATTTCCTTGTTAAAAAATCTTGGTAATGTTGATGTTATCCAAAAGAAGGTCGCCCCATAGCACATACTGGTCAGCGCCACTGGAACATAATTTTATTTAAATTATTAAAAAACGTAGGTACTAAATGTATCGACGGGAGCCCTCCACACGTAGACAGATCTGCGGATGTTAGCGGCGGATGCGTCTGCTGACGTGTATTTAACCTTAAATATTATATCCACCACAGACGAACAAGTTGCCCCGTTTCCATCCATGACATCTGCGGATGAATCTGTCAACGTGTAGAGGAGCACGTACCACGGCATGCCGCGACGTAATGTTATAGTAGAATATTGAAATAAATCTATCTGTAAAGTCGTTTCTGTACATTGGAGATATTTAAATAATACTTGAGTCATGTTATACAACTGAACACGAAATATTTTTTTTTTTATTAGATTGCGATAGACGCAAAAACTACCGAACGATAGTGGCCTATGAACGAGTGCAACACCAGGGGAGCCACACTCGTGCTGCCGACCCTTAAAGAACGGAGATATTTTGTACCGTCAGCGAAGAAGACAAGCAGGACAAGCCTTTGCTCTACCCACTAAGTCTTGGTTTTGGTCAGACTTAAAATCTTACGTTTATTTGTTTGCAATAGGTTCAGTAGGACCGGAGATATGAGCAAAATTCGCGTTAACCGACATCTTCGCGAGCGGAGCCGTGGGCGAAAGGATAGTTTTTAAAGTAATTTTGATTTCATAGTAGGTACCTACGTATAAATGTGACCGACACGCCCGACATGTTAATGAACCTGACAACACTACGAAATAAAGAAGGTCAGACGTATCCATTTTGTTGTTCCTCAACACTAACAAAACAATTTAGCTCTTAAACGGTTTTCTTCTTCATCATCCTAGCTTTAATCTTAGTCGCATCCGAAGCTTTCACATCGGAGTCTGGGGTCCGCTTTACCAGTCTAACTGCGGATTTGGATGGACTTCGAGACCTACTTTCCGTGGAGCGACTGCCACTGATCTCCCCAACCCAATAGCGATATTGAAACATAGCAGCTAGATCAGTTGTTGAACTTTTTAGGGCTCAAAGTACCCGTAACGGCTGCCATTGATATTGCTATGGCAACCGGGACCGACGGCTTTTTTATACCCATTTATTTAGCCCTCATAGCTGATTGATCTAATGTTTAATACCTTTAGTTCGGATAGTAATACAATTTTAATCAATAAAACCGTTTAATTTACAAAATAATTGGGTATGTATTAGGTGAGTACTTGTGTCTAAAATAGTTCATGATTGTAAATCAAACTGTAATAATAGTTTGAAGTAATAGTGTTATAAATTAATTATCATATATTTGCCACATCTATTGCTTTTACCTCTAAGTAATTTAATGCTCTGTTTACATCAATTTGCATTTCCAATGTGACAATAAATATGAAATGTAGTTCTTACCTTTTTTGGCAGAAACTACCTGTTGGGGCAAGTAGTATTCATTTACTAATTTGATTCTGGTTTAGATTGTAGATTGGATTATGCAGATCGATATATTTATATTAGATTCTAAAGCGGTCAACAAGAATACGGGTAGCCTGATGATATTAAATTATCGTGGCCTATGAAAGAAGGGAAAAGGCTGTGACGTCTTTGATACTCTCAAAAATTTGATGCAATACTGCATATGGCCACTTACAATCGGTGCATATATATACATAGCCTGAAACTTTAACGTTAGTAGGCTCTGACAGGACTCTACTTCAATTTCTCATTTTATAATCATCATCATGTCGTATGGCTTTTGCTCGGGTCCTCATAATATGTCAACGTCCAGTTGGCGAAGCCAGTCTATTGCTGCCGGTGTGAGGTAATGTAGCTCACGCACTCCTCCAGGGAAACGACGGAGTGGACACTCCTCTGCTATATGCATCGTTGTCTGCTTTGGAGCTCCACAATCACAGTCCGGCGCTTCTCATTCAATACTCGACCATTAAAGAACAGTAGCTAGACCAATCCTATCATTATGATTGTGGACCACAAGGCTATTATGACCAAAAGAGTGATTTACCTATCCAAGTTTTATGTTCAACACATTTTGCCTCTCATTCATAGCTTCATCTACTTATGTTTGAATATGAAATATTACAATATACCTACGTAGATGAAGCTTCTATTAAAATGATTGTATCTAATACTACCTGCACAGTATCCCACCCAGTAATAATATTAGAATATTGTTTTACTGGTTCTTCACGATGTATCTAATAATAGTACATTATGGTACAAGTGAGCAACGTTGGTGATTACCGCCGAGGCGCCATTGAGACCCGAGCCGCCAGGCGAGGGTCTTAATGGAGCCGAGGACGGTAATCATCATGCTCACGCGTACCATACGACGTTTTACAACACACTTGCGAATAAAATAATACTACAAATACTAAATAAACAATACTACAAATTAATTCGTTTTCCTATGCGCGCGCATTTAACAATGGCGGTCGACCATATTTAAAAAAAAATGAGGTTTGACTTTAACTTTTTTTTACTGTTTTTTTTTCTGTACTTAGAGAAAAAAAAAATGTTAAAGGCGAATGGGCGTTTCGTCCCATATGGTGTAACACTTTTTGACCTATATCAAATGAAAGGTCTCAATGAGTGTATTACTTTTTTGTATGGACATAAATCTGTATTTCGTGCAGGGTAAAAGTTGTGGGGGTTTCAGTTACTAAGAAAGTATTTAATTTATTTTAAATAATTAGTGTTTTTATGACAAAATATTTATGCTATTTTTACCCGACTATGTTAAAGCCAAAGGAGGATTATGATTTTGACAGGCTATGTATGTATGTATGAACTATGTATGTATATTCACTAATTCCCTCATAGCTCTTCAACTACTAATTAGAACTGGACAAGTAAGGTATTGTTAGAAGTGTCTTGATCGTCCACTTATTATAGGCTATATAATGTGTCATTGAATTTAATGAGGCGCCCTCTAGCGGTCATAAAGTACTGCGTTAAAAAATAAAATTGAGGTAAATATACCGTGTTTGATATCAAATTAAAGGCCTTAATTAGTACATTTCAAATATGTATAAATTATTGGGATTTTTGAATGAAAGGACATCACCCATTTTAGTCCAAAATTGAAAGTGCCGGCCAAAGAAAATAAATACGATATTCCGTTAGAACTTGTCCTCGCCACTGATCTCCCCAACCCAATAGCGATATTGAAACATAGCAGCTAGATCAGTTGTTGAACTTTTTAGGGCTCAAAGTACCCGTAACGGCTGCCATTGATATTGCTATGGCAACCGGGACCGACGGCTTTTTTATACCAATTTATTTAGCCCTCATAGCTGATTGATCTAATGTTTAATACCTTTAGTTCGGATAGTAATACAATTTTAATCAATAAAACCGTTTAATTTACAAAATAATTGGGTATGTATTAGGTGAGTACTTGTGTCTAAAATAGTTCATGATTGTAAATCAAACTGTAATAATAGTTTGAAGTAATAGTGTTATAAATTAATTATCATATATTTGCCACATCTATTGCTTTTACCTCTAAGTAATTTAATGCTCTGTTTACATCAATTTGCATTTCCAATGTGACAATAAATATGAAATGTAGTTCTTACCTTTTTTGGCAGAAACTACCTGTTGGGGCAAGTAGTATTCATTTACTAATTTGATTCTGGTTTAGATTGTAGATTGGATTATGCAGATCGATATATTTATATTAGATTCTAAAGCGGTCAACAAGAATACGGGTAGCCTGATGATATTAAATTATCGTGGCCTATGAAAGAAGGGAAAAGGCTGTGACGTCTTTGATACTCTCAAAAATTTGATGCAATACTGCATATGGCCACTTACAATCGGTGCATATATATACATAGCCTGAAACTTTAACGTTAGTAGGCTCTGACAGGACTCTACTTCAATTTCTCATTTTATAATCATCATCATGTCGTATGGCTTTTGCTCGGGTCCTCATAATATGTCAACGTCCAGTTGGCGAAGCCAGTCTATTGCTGCCGGTGTGAGGTAATGTAGCTCACGCACTCCTCCAGGGAAACGACGGAGTGGACACTCCTCTGCTATATGCATCGTTGTCTGCTTTGGAGCTCCACAATCACAGTCCGGCGCTTCTCATTCAATACTCGACCATTAAAGAACAGTAGCTAGACCAATCCTATCATTATGATTGTGGACCACAAGGCTATTATGACCAAATGACTGATTTACCTATCCAAGTTTTATGTTCAACACATTTTGCCTCTCATTCATAGCTTCATCTACTTTTGTTTTAATATGAAATATTACAATATACGTAGAAGAAGCTTCTATTAAAATGATTGTATCTACTACCTGCACAGTATCCCACCCAGTAATAATATTAGAATATTGTTTTACTGGTTCTTCACGATGTATCTAATAAAATAATTTTACATTCAAGTTATTCAAACATATTACAAATTAAAATTATTACCTACATTGGTATCCTGCTCCTCGACGCCTAGATCCTATAATTGCACGCAAATACATGCGCAAATCAATACTACGGAACCATTAAGACAACATTGTATATAATTGATTTAAGATTCTGTATTATAATTAACTAGCTGTTTCCCGCGGCTCCACCCGCGTGGATGTCGGTTATCGCGACTAAACATAGCCTATATCCATTCGCAAGGTCTAATCTACGTCTACCCCTGTACCAAATTTCATTAAAATCGGTTCAGTAGTTTAAGCGTGAAAGCGTAACAGACAGACAGACAGAGTTATTTTCGCAATTATAATAATAAGTATGGAAGTATGGATTGTATCTCTATTTGAACCTTCTTTTCACCACCAGCGGACATGTTTACTCAAGTGTTCTGTTTTAATAATCCTATGATTTCGAACATTTTTATCTCATTTATTATTAGTCATATCAGTGTCCCACAACCACAAAGAGGGCAGCTGCTTTAGAACAGAACATGTGCTGATTTATCTAATAATAACATGACCTAAAACATAAAGTTAGTACATAGATACAGGAGATTGGTTGTATACAACGTGAGAATGATAAGAATGTATGGAAATACATAATCAGGATCTCAGAATCAGTCTGTCGGAACGATAATCGAGATTGCACGTGTTTGTGTGCGTAACAAGAAAATGTTTTCTTTACTGAAATAAAAAATTATCGAATGAACATAATGTCATTAACCTTAGTACTACCATAGTATACCTCGGGGCACATATCTTGGACCTAAGTCGCGATACAAACGAGGCCTAGGCACTCGTGGATTTTTTGTAATAATTTATGCTTGGTGAAGTTGACAACCAACCGGTCTTATTGGAGATCTATAAGGAAGGCCTATGTCCAGCAGTGGACTTCCTATGGCTGAAATGGTGATGATGATGAAGTTAAACTTGTCCACCGCCGTAGTAACACGTGTTTTCTTCAAAATACATCATAAAACACGTATGTACTCCACGTAAAGAGAAAATTTGCGCACGTTTTCGTTCCAAGATATATTTCCCGAGGTACAGTCGAGGAGCATATGTAAATATAATGATGGTGGGTCCTTATATTATCAATTTGCTCATAGCAAAAAGCATTGACCAATGTCATCACCATCATCATCATCACAGCATTAATCCCGTTGTATTTAAAGCCACCGACTAGCAAAGTGAGGTTAGCTTGGGCCCTTAAGATGTTAGTAGGGCATCCATTCACCTTAAACCTTGACTAACGAATTTGCAATAACACATTGAAATTCTTGTTTCTATTGTGACACAAGAATTTCAATGTGTTTTTGATAATTACGGGTACAAGTACAGGTAATTGACATTTAGGTCAATTACCTCTGCCACCAAATGTTTTAAACATTTATGAAAACTCAATGATTGAATCAAAACTAAATATTCATTGTGGTGTAAATAGCAGCTATTTTGCAATTACACTTACCAGCAAACGCTGCCAGATATTGGATTCGCCTACTCGACTTCATTGTTTTTAACTATCACACAATACAATAACAATCTTAGAACTTCAAATAAAAACAGCGTTCTTGATTAAACTTTCACATCACTTTCTACCAATTACACTTATGCTAAACTCTTAGAATAAAAAATAATAGGTATTTCATGTTTGCCATCGATCACTTGATTGTTTGCTCAGTTAACATCAATACACAGTAGACGGGTTTGAAGACTTTTATCTTATCTAGTGTACTTTCAGAGTAGTGTACAAATGTGACTACCTCGCCGGAGCTCTCATTGATAAATGCAATGTTAGTTAAACTTCTGCATAAACGCCACGACTGGTTTTTTATAAAGAAACGTTTATTAATAAATTCGAGCGCACATGACCTATCAACATTACCTTGGACAATTACAATAAAATTACGAAAGGGAACTACTTAAATTCAATAGAAATAACAGGCAACATGGCTATGAGTTAAAATACCTATAGATGCCGAATAATTAAATAAAATAGCACATTATTATTTTATTTATAGATTCCAAGATTCCGCATGGCTCCCGGCAGATGCTGCGTGGTTCCCGGCAGAGTAGAATTTGAGCTACCCCATCTCATCCCATGTGATGTCGTACAAGGCGACCAAGGAATAGGGCTGTTAACATCAGACAGATATATACAACCCAGACTCAGCCTTACATGAATGGCATTGAGTCAACAGTAGCGTCCGATAGGCAATAGGCTAACTCCTCTTATTCATGCAATGATTGGTGAAATGTGGGTGTTAATTCACCTCTGCTTCTTCTCCTCTGTGGATAAAGGCATGATATTATGTATGTATTCCAAGAATAATACGTATTTGCTTTCTGCCTTGTAAAATATCTTGAAGGCCATTCGTGATTAGAATGATATTTCAGTGTATCTTAAGATGTCAAGTGGTTGTCATTTCTTATGCGACCATTGAATGGAAAGCCACCATTGTAACATTACTTATATCTACAATGGTGACCCCCATTCCCTACAGATGAGGTGAAATTATATTACCGTATCGAGCATAAAATAACGGTACGTATCTTAAATGCACTTCAAGCACAGATTATCTACCTAATAGTAAGTAGCTGTACAAATCTGTATTAATTGGACCGTTGAAATCACGGACTTGTCTGCTCTACACTGCACTAAGCGACGGTATTAAGCCCTAAACAGTATTAAGCTTCTTAACTCAAGCATCTTTAACTATAATAATGCATTATAGTAAATAAAGCCATTCTGTAAATGAAAATAAAATAAAACTCCTTATTTACTTCGTATCTTTATTCATATCAGTCAACTCCTTTTCATGTAATACATTATCAGTAGTTACTTCTACTTGATTCAATTTCTCATTGGACTCATCATAAATATTACCTTGTAATTCAATTTGAATTTCTCTAAGACTTTTTCCTCTCGTTTCTGGTATTACAAAATACGAAAATAATGCACCGCCAAAAGACATAATTGAATAAAACCATATAACTCCATAAAGTCCTCCAAAATCCTCCATGATTTGATATCCTCTTACTACTATAAAATGAATTAGTGATACGAAAATAAATAAACATGTCATTGCAATAGACTTTACATTCAAAGGAAAAAGTTCTGCAGGAATTATGAAATTTAAAACATTGTAACCAATGTTAGCGATGCTGCAAACTGCGGCGATTCCAACGAACACAACATATCTGAAGGGGCTGTTAGATTCATTATCAATGCCTATCACTTGTTGCATGAAGAAGTAGAACCCGACGACCCCTAAAATAATACTTGTTATGGAATAACTGCAGATGAGCAATGGTCGGCGACCAATCCGGTCTACTGTCAACGGTGATATTAAACCTGAAATTAAAATACTTTGATTAATATTTTGTTGGATATTACTCAAAAACTTTTGAAGTCTATTGCATAAATTATTGCCTATTTTTTGTATTCTCTTCGAGGTATTATGTTCGAGGTCATTCAAGGTATATCATACTGATCTGAGTCTGCTCGTGATTCTTTATTTTAAATGTCTGTTTAAAAATGGAAAGAACATTCAAAAATTCTGCCTTCCGTTAACCCCGTTATCCAACATGTTGTCTACGAGTATTATCGCTTTTTATGCCACCCATAATGCAAGTGCAGTAAATAATGACTGGTTTCTGTATTGACAAATTAAAGTTGAGTACTGCGCATTGCGTAAGGAGGCTTTGACAAGATTCAACTTCAATTTTTCATTTTTTTTAAACCGACTACAATCTCCTAAAGTAAGATTACTATAAGAATAATAAATAATAGCAATCATTTCTATTAAGATTGGTCCACAATAGTGAAATTAGTTAAAGTTATCAGTAAGAATTTTCTATTATCCTACGTTATACTTACCAACTAAAAAGCGGACAACTCCAAAGATTGCAAGAGCAGTTGAAACCTTAAGGCCGCAGTTGCTTTGCTGTATTAGCCTGCCGAAATATTGTTCCATTGGAATTATACCCGTTAATAATGCAAAGGTCCTTAAACCTGAAAGGATTGTCTTTTTTTACTTGATCACCATTATTTTTACATATTCTATAATACCCTGATAACTGCGGGGATAATGTACAGCTCCAGATTTACACCACCGGATAAAAAATAACTGGCACGGTGGTGGGGGCAGTCTAGTCTCAGTGGAGTGCACTCCATAAATTCAAATGAACGTTGTCCATTCTACCCAAAGCAGATTTTTATTCTAATATCTTATTCTAATTATTAGCATTATAGTACATTAATTATTTGATCCATAAAAATTAGGAATTTTTAAATCAGCTATGCCTGTATTGTCTTTAGTAATTTAATATTTTCAGCCTACCCTGTCTACAAACCCCGTGCACGCCACTATTGAAAGAAAAGAAAGAAAGACTACTGCTTAGTGGTTCCACCAAAAGTCTTTAAGGATCGGCAACATGTGAGCGGCACTCTCCTCAAGTTGGGTATCATCAAATGTTTCGATTAATAGTACACTGATTTTCACCTCATTCTTTAAAATTTACAGTCCCAATCCCAACGAACCAAAGGAGGAGAATCTGACATTATTCTACCGATACTTAACTGCGTTAACAAACTACTTAGTATAATAATTTCCTAATTTGTCAGAATAAGCAATTTGGAGCAATTTGGATTAGTGAGGTAGTTTTGGTGTCAAATACACAGTTTTGGTGTCGAATACAAAGTGTTGGTGTCAAATACACATTTTTAGTGTCAAATACATTGTGTTACTGCTTACCCGCAGATGCAATAATTGCTCTTCGATATTGTTTCCCAGTAAATAGCTCTTTTAATGTGCCAGATCTTGACATTTCTTTCCTCACATCTGATCGCATTAAACTTAATTTTTCATCAATTGCCTGTAACAGTTGATAAAGCATTTTATAATTCAATAAATAGTAACTATACTAGTTTAACCATGCTATGAATAGAAGCTGGTACTAACAATTAACTTTAACAGATTTTTTCTCCACAATGATGTGAAATTATAATGAATTACAACAGAAGCTAGTAATAGGTACAGCATGCTGCGAAAATATTTCTTTAAAATTATTTTAAGCAACCTCTCGTAGGTTCGTATGTATTTTTTAGAGTACTTTAATATTTCAAGGGGGTCCAATGAGCATACAACTAACCTATCAAAATAATTCAATCATCAATAAAACATAGTTTACCTTTTCATCCCCGCGCCCGCCTAAACGCAAGAGCGCTTTTTTAGCCGCATCAACTTTGCCCTCTTTTAATAAATAATACGGGCTCTCGGGTATCCACAAACAAGCCAAAAAGTAGCATATCGGTAAAACTATCAATACGCCGGTCAGTACTTGATATGAGACGTAGGCGCCTACAGTTAGTACGAACAACACTCCTACACTAAACATAATTCGTGTAATGACTGTCAAAGTGCCTCTAATTTCTTTGTCTGCGATCTCCGCCAAATATATGTTTGATACCTGAAAGCATTACAATTCAACATCAGGGAATATATTAATAATGAATTACAAATAATTAATACAATAGTTACCTAACTGAGTCAGTAACTGCATTTATCTTAAGCATCGTATTTGCAATGCAATAAGCAGAGTGTAAGAAGGATCACTGATTATACATTGCTATCTAACAATATAATAGCTTCAATACCCAACGTGGCGCAAAAGTAGAAACTGCTTCGATTAATGCACCATTATGCTACTGTTGGAATAAAGTAGTGCACTTCTACTAATTAAGCAAGTCCTAATGTTGGGAGTTCTACGTTCAGCTTTCAAAATTCTTAAGTGAGATGGTGATGGTATATGGTATGTGATAAGAATTTGACTTTGACTTTGGTAGTAATTAACGGGTACGGTGTGGGGCTCTCCACTGATGTCAACCCCGTCGGCCATCGAGGATGGATTGAGTAAAACTGCACGCCATCTTGGATCTCCATTACCAGTGTGAAAGTTTACCCAATGAGGCATTTTCTCGAGTGTGTAAAGCACGATGTACCCATCGAATCAACGAAGGGGGCAAACATCGCGCCTGTTGCACCTGTCTCCCCCACGCCTAAACTCGGAGAACCCACCCGCCCCTTGCCTGCTCTCCACTGCACCTTCTACTAGTCAGTGTGTGAAAACTGTAAGAAATGTAAAACCTCTAACAACAAATATTAATTTGTTTAAATTCCATTATTATATAGAAATAATAAATTTAAACTCACTGTTCCAATCATTCCCATTGTACATCCCCATAAAATCCTTCCTATATACAGCACCCATGTGTTTATAGCACACGCAACAAGTACCTGAATAAAACAGAATAGTTGATTATCATAAAGTTGACCGTTGACGTAATAAATGTGATGAGCATTAGCCTCATAAGCGTACTCTTCTACTTCTACTTAGGTGTATATTAGTTCAGTCTATGGAATATGGATACTAGATACCCCATATTCCTGAAAAAGTTTTACATGGCTGCCAAGACGTCGCCGCTGCAGAAGCGATATATGTAAGCAAGAGCCGCGAGTCACGGAGATAAAAATGCTGCGGTGGATGTGCGGAGTCACGGGTAAAGATCCTGCATCCGCAGCAGCATATCCTTGATATAACAGATAAAACGCAAGGGAGTCATCTTCGCTGGTGCTACCACGTTTTGCCGAAATCACCAGGCTACGTGGGTAAGAAATGTCTGACAATGGCGCCCCCTACTGTTTCAGATAACAGAGTAGAAAGGGCCCCAAGAAGTACTTAGTTTGTCGTCGAAGAGGGTACCATGCGTGCCAAGGTTTTCACCACCATGGATGACCAAGGACATGCGAATAGGAGTATCAAAAATTGGAAAGAAGACACTTGACTCCGATTTCAAGCAGGATTAACGCAAAGATGATGATGACGAGGATACATACAAACAGTCACGCCTCTCGATGACTCCCGAAAAAGGAGTCAGATTGTACTTTATCTGGTTTTCATTGGTTTGACATGTCATCATCTAGAAAATAAGAACTTAAAGGGTTTAATGTGACCCAGGGTACATAGAAAAAGTAGTAAAGTATAGTAAAGCTAGACAAGTTACTTACCGTTCCAATAATATGGGGTAAAGCGCTGCTGGTAAGAGTGGTTCGCCTGCCGAACTTGTCGGATATTTTGCTTGTTGCAATGGTGCCGATCAAGAACCCCACAACTACTATGGATACTATCCATGATATCTCGCTCTGAAAAGATTCAAATAGAGATATTTCATAATCATAGTTGAGTAACATATTATAATTGTATTGACAATTTAGCTTTTTTATCGATAGGTATGCCTTTGCTTGGAGTACAAGGGTTCCGAGTATGATAGTACAAGTTTCGGTCTTTCCTTATTGGGATAGTATTCTTATAATTTGACTAATGTGACGCGCTTTTCAAAAGGTGGTATAATGTAGTATTTAGATAGACTACTTAGTAAATTGTTTCTACTTTTCATTAATCAAAATTCAATCTATGTTGCCTCTCACTCATATTTAAATGTATGAAGAAGTCTCATTAGGAGTAGTAGTGCTTAACATTCAAATTGTAAAGTAATTGCTATGTAGTTAAAATATTGAGCCACCCAACATCGTAACTTTGTGCACCTTATAGCTCTAAAGCCATGATTAGAGTAGCCCAGTTCCTGGGTAACGGACAAGTGACAACCCATTAAACAATTTTAAACCGTACCCTATACCGTTCAAATATTCGTACTCACTTCTCTATTAACTTCTCTCACGTCCTATGATTCCTGTTTCAGACAAAACATTTTGTCCCACATCATGAAGAACCTACCAAATAAATGGATTCATAAGAGTGTCCTTCACTGCCAGCAATGAGGTCATAAAAATTAACTAGATTATCTGCTATATTTGTTCGTCATATCTTTGTAAGACATTGACCTATTAAACACACAATTCGCAATCAAACGATAAAGATATTAATCAATGAACATACATTTGTAATGTTCGGAATTACTTCCTGGTTTTGAAACTTTGGCAAGGTAGATGTGATCCAGAAGAAGGTCGCCCCATTACACAAGTTGGCCAGCGACACTGAAACATACATTGATCTCATTATTAATTATTTAACTCTAACATTAATTAACTCAACTTTGAGTAAAGCTCTCTTTTGTACATGATCTATCACTGTAATATATACATGTAATTTGTGTACAATAAAGAATATAGAAAGAAAGAATTATTAAAAATATCATACATCGTACAATAGAATTCAAAGTTAACAGACACAGCAAGTCGCAAAATGAGTATTTATTTTTAGATACCCTTATCCTTACAGGTAGTAAAGGGTATTGATGTGTTTTTACCTGACTACCAAGAAGGGTTACGTTTTTATTTTTTTCTTTCTGCATTAGTAATAAAGTGGGAATCAAGTACTCAACTCCCATCTCAGAATAGCTGTGGCAAGGGGTCCCTATAACCCAATTCCTGCCGACTTGCTCTGCAAAAGGAAACTGTGGTAGGGATGATTCTGAAATTCAGTGTCTGAAATTCGTACGTCATACGTCGAATTAATACGTCAATACCTATGAACCATGATCAAGTAAAAATTGTAAACGTCTTTTTGAGGAACAATCAAAGTGTAAGGAGATAAATAATGTGTGGAATGAACTCCCCGCGATGGTTTTCCCAAGCGACTACAATATGGGATTCTTCAAGAAGGGCATTAGAAGGTTTCTTCAGGGTCGGCAGCACGAGTGTGACGCCCCTGGTGTTGCATACGTCCATAGGCCACGGTAACCACTTTCCATCAGGTGGGCCGTGTGCTTGTCTGCCACATAAGTGGTATATAAAAAAAAAAAATATTTAGATTTATTTTAATTTTTAGAACTTTTTGTGTTGAAATCACTAAACGCTCTTTCTGTGTGGAAATCTCTCTCTCTTTCTCCTTATCTCTCTTTCTCTCTCTCTAATTAAACCGCTTTAATTTAATGTTTCATTATATTTCACGTCAAAATGTAATCTTATCTCTACAATGCAACAAAATAAATAATCATTTCGTCTCTTATTTACCTTATCTGATGGTTGATTCAGAGTCAGGTGTGTAAACATTTACTTTAAAAAGTATACCTAGCAACCCGTCGGTACTAATAGGCCAAAGGATTTTTTGTGTGTCTATCTCGGAAGGAGGTATGCTCTCCTCGTGACTGATGGGTCACCAACAGTGACTACCACAACTCACTCTGCGGACATACTGCCTCTCCCGAAAAAAGCCTGTGGTTGGGGACACCTTGTTGTCTTAATTTTTATGTTTTGACTCTAAAATCTTCAAAGTAATTATAATTTTGTACTTTTCAGACACTAACGTCCAGTTTCCGAAAGGCTGATCAATGTCAAATTAACTAATCGGCTGTTAAATTATTTTTCAAGTAGCATTTGCAAACCCTGCTACTTGATAAGAGATTTGACAGCCGATTAGTTAATTTGACGTTGATCAGCCTTCCGGAAACTGGACGAAAGTATTTTACCTATTAATATTGTTAACTAGTAAGGAAAGACGACGTCGTACAACAGTCAACAAGCGCTTTATTAAGCTAATTCAAACATTATTGATTAAACAAGAGAAGTAACTTAAGATAGACTATAGAGCAACACGATACTTCGGTTGTGCATTTCGAAACCCGTACCAGGTATGCAAATAAATTTCATTTATTCATTATCAGGATGTCGATTTTCACAACCAAACATAGCCTATGTCCTTTCTCAAGGTCTAATCTATCTCTGAACCAAATTTCATAAAAATCGGTTCAGTAGTTTAGGCGTGAAAGCGTAACAGACAGGCAGAAAGAAAGACAAACAGACAGACATAAATGATACATTAGTATGGGTTTATTAATTTTATTTAATACCTTGCGGCGAAAGAATTAAAAAGGACTCTTATGACTTCGTTGTCAGTTTCTATGTTTGTTGGTTCGTCGAGACCCTTTGACCGACCAATTGGTCGGTCCGTTCTTTATTATATTACAGAATATTCTATCCTATACAATACAAATTTTCCTGTAAATTCTAAGTAAATTCTGTAAAAATAATGTATTGCTGCTTAGTTTTTTCCAGGTCAAATCCTAATTCAACTAGGCTATTTACGTAAATTATTTTATAATTTTATTTCAATAATTATCTTATCCTAGTCCTAATCAATAAATAAATATTTTTAAAACATTAACCAACGAAAATTGTGAATGATCCCTAACGCCACCGTCGAGGACCGTAGGGGTCTATGGGTAACCAAAATAAAAAATCAAAGTCGACCGAAGCCGTATAGCAACACACAATCCGCAACAGCAAATTATTATCACAGATAAATAACTGTGTAGGTACATACCTACATCAGTAAGAATAGGTGCTTTTTTTCAATAACTTTAGTCAATATCCCACTTACCAGCAAACGCTGCCAGGTACTGTATTCGCCTATTCGACTTCATTTTGTTATTAGTTGTACATTTAAATAAAAAATCTGAGAAGTCGTGAATCTAGAACGACGTTCACAATTACACTTTCACTTTACTGTTTACCAATCAAACAGATGAACTTTTGAGATGCAGATAAAAGTAATGTCATTCATGATTATCCATTAAAAACTCACTGCCGCTATAACCATCAGTCTGTACCTTGTATTCGAGTCACTATAAAGTAGATACTGTAATGATTTTGTTTTATCTTATCGAATGTACTGTAAGAGTTATACGCAAACGCGATCACATTGTGGAAGTTTCTTTTTTGAGTGTACAGTTAGTTAGGTATCTATATTTATACGTCGCACTATAATTGTTCATCGGTACGATATCGCAGTTGTTAGAATAATTTTATAGTTTTAAAATTCGGTCAAGAATTCTTCTTTGATAATGATAACACAGTGCAAAATTCACGGTAACAATTTATGTTTTGTGAAAACATCAACAATATAGAATTTATTCAACTCTTAACCTAAAAACGTTTATTCACGTGCACGTATGACGCACTTTGATCAAATCAGCAGCGCACAGAACTCGCTCAAGGGCCAAGGGCATTCACCGAAGACGAAAAAATATTATAGGTACTATATGACATTTTGTGTGGTGTGATGATGATGCGTTCGACTGGTACGTCACAAAGCTTGTATTTGGTGCCCGTTCGGTGCATGAATATATTCTTTATCTATTGGCATTGCCTTATCTCCTAAAATTGTCATTGTCATGATCATCTCCAAAAAGGCTTTCTATGGAAGTTCCATTAGAATCAACAATTCTAATGGAAGTTCCTTAGAAAGCCTTCTTGAAGTTAACCCATAATATATGTAACGAGATCATAGTATACAACATCTCCATTGGTTTCATGTGTTCAATAGTAATTCAGTAATAATATCCACAGTAATAATTATATCATTATTCATTTCAATTGAATGAAGAACATAATGGGCATCTTAGACTACACGTTTGATTAAAGTCTAAGATAGGCAGGCATATCTAAAATATTTTAACCCCTTATTTGTATTTTGAATACTTACATTTTTATACCGCTTAGGTTCCAGACAAGCACACAGCCCATTTAATGGGGAGTGGTTACCGTGATGAATGGAAAACCAGGGGCGTCACACTCGGGCTACCGACCCTTTAATCTTCTAATGCCCTTCTTGAAGAACTCCACATTGTAGTCGCTTGGAAAAACCACGACCGGGAGTTCATTCCACAGCTTTGCTGCTAGCTTAACTTACATTTCTTCTTTCTTGCTGCTCAAGTCATACTATTTTAATAGGAAATTCCAACACTTACCATTTCTTAAACGAGTCAGGTTCTTCCTCTGTTCGGAGCCTAACCCAACCCAAGGCTCAATGCATATACCGAAAGGGATCAGCGAGGGCATAATGATATTTTAAATGAGGGAAAATCGAATGAATAATATGAAATACAAAGAGTAAGGACTTTGGTTTATTATTTTTATATCATAAATTGTAACGTAAAATACATAACGCAGGTCTATTGATCGATCAACTGTGTTTGATTGTATTATACATACAAAGCACATAATATATTATTACAGTACACCATCAGTAGTAGTATCACCAGTATGCCTCAACCTTGCTATACTCCTCCACCCTGAGATACACACTGCGAATAGTTATCCGCGGTTTCTCTCTTCCATAAACCAATTATTAACAATAATTCTTTATTTTGATACCAAAATTGGTATAATTCATCAACAACGTCAGCATAATCTTCTCTTTACTTAGTAACTTTCATGGGTGTCAACTCCTTTTCATGTAATACATTATCACTACTTGCTTCTACTTGATTTAATTTCTCATTAGACTCATCGTAAATATTACCTTGTAATTCAATTTGAATTTCTCTAAGACTCTTTCCTCTCGTTTCTGGTATAAGAAAATACGTAAATACTGCACCAATAAAAGACATAATTGAATAAAACCAAATAACTACGTAAAGACCTGCAAAATCTTCCATTATTTGATATCCTCTTACTACTACAAAACTAAGTAATGATGCGAATACAAATAAAAATGTCATTGCAATAGACTTCACATTCAAAGGAAAAAGTTCTGCAGGAATAATGAAATTTAAAACATTATAACCAATATTAGCGATGCTACAAACGGCGGTGATTCCAACGAACACAACATATCTGAAGGGGTTGCTAAATTCATCATCAATGCCTATCACTTGTTGCATGAAGAAATACAACCCGACGAGAGCTAAAATAATACTTGCAGCAGAATAAGTGAAGATAAGCAATGGACGGCGACCAATCCGATCTACTGTCAATGGTGATATCAATCCTGAAATAAAAAAAAATGTTTAAAATTATGTCAGAATTCTTGTATTATTCTTGTAGTAATTATTCTTGAATTTAGTTTTCCTAGCAATAATAATATTATTTATAAACTTCCAAAAGAGCTGAGGTACCTACGCTATATCTGTTCTGTGCTATATGTGAGAGTTGATTTTCATTGATTTCTTTAAATCAGTGAGCCTACATTATAAAGACTATTCGGGACCTATTCATATTGCTCTAAACCTTTTTGCTACCACTTTCTTATATCTATCTATTTTAGCTAATAAGCCTGATATACCTAGTGCTAGTATATCGATTAGAGTGTCTAGCAATAAATTGTTGATATTACCATGACGAAAACTTCAAGAAAGCCAAAAAACATTAAAAGTAAAACATTATAAAATTAAGTATGGATAAACGTGTCTTCAGTCAGATGTCACCCATATTTGTACCACATAGTTATTACTTAATAGTTACTTCGTAAGTTATACTTACCAACAACAAAACGCACTACCCCGAAGATAGTAAGAGCAGTTGAAACCTTGAGGCCGCAGTTGCTTTGTTGTGTTATCGTTCCCAAATAGTGTTCCAATGGAATTATACCCGTAAATAACGTAAAGGCTCTTAAACCTGGAAAAATTGTCTTTTTTATTTGATCACCCTAATATTTTGCTTAATCTATAATTGTAGTACTGCTTACCCGTAGATGCAATAAGTGCTCTTCGATATTGTTTACCAGTAAATAGCTCTTTTAATGAGCCAGATCTTGCCATTTCTTTCCTCACATCTGATCGCATTAAACTTAATTTCTCATCTATGTCCTGTAACAGGTTGTAAAATAATTTTTCATTCAGTGAATAGTATACTAGTCAATTAAAGATATTAAAACAGGTTTTTTTTAATATGTTTGCCGACAATTATTTGAGATGATGGAAAATGGAAATTTTTTATTATTCAGGGGACATATGATGAGTAAATAGCTGTAAAAACATTTCTGTTAACAAGCACAAGAACTATCCATATATTTGAGCCAGAAATTAAAAGAAATAAAAGCTCTGATGATTTAAGTTCGAACGCCTACGCATTTGCTACTAGCAGCGTATCGCTAGTAGCAGCACAAATTAGATAATAGTTTGGTAGGTAAAGAGAACATATTATTATTATTATTCTTTTAATTAATAAAAACTTTTTAGGCGTTCTACGAAACTGAATGCGTCTCGACGTCATATTACAAAACATAGCATACGAAAAAATCATATTACGTCTGTAATAATGAATTGCATGTTTCTTCTTCAAACGTCAAGATCTCGAACTAATTTGAAGATTTCTGCATGCTTTCCTACAATTTGATTCTAACCAGAAGCAGGTACGGTACCTAAATGTATGAAATTTCGTACTTTTCACGCCCATACAACCGCACATTAAGTATTATTATTTTTTTTTATAAATTAGTCATTCAGTACAAATAATTATAATCATATGTTAATAAATAATTTCAAAATTTGTTGTATTTTAAGTCAAGCTTTTTCATGTTAGCTAGTTAATATTTCAAGGTGATGTAATTTGTTCACAACTCTTTCCTATTACAATGATTCTGATCTAATCATACTTTACCTTTTCATCCTCACCCCCGCCCAATCTTAAGAGCGCTTTTTTAGCCGCGTCCACTTTGCCTTCTTTTATTAAAAAATACGGGCTCTCTGGTATCCACAAACAAGCGAAGAAGTAGCATATCGGGAAGGCTAACAATATGCCGGTCAGTACTTGATATGAGACATGGGCGCCTATACTTAGTACTAGCAATACTCCTACATTAAACATAATTCGTGTAATGACTGTCAAAGTCCCTCTTATTTCTTTGTCTGCGATCTCCGCCAAATATATACTTGACACCTGGAAATAGTTTTACGAATCAGGAAATACATTTTTATATAAGTTACAAATAAAATATTCTATATCTTGGACCTAAATATATTCTTCAGGTTTGAGGCATTGAAATGTACTCGTATATCTTTATTTATACATATTTTTTGTAATTTTAACTTTGTGACATGTAAGTATTTTTCTCTCTTGCTATGCATCACAGATTTACACCCCTTTTCTTATTCTTCACGATCTGTTCTCGCCGGGCTGCTTGGTGATATTTATTAAAGAAATAAGCAGTTTACATTTTTCCACAACCCAATTTCTGTATTGTTTTTTGTGTGTGCATTAACTTTAAATAAATAAGTACTTAACTGAGTCAGTGGCTATATTTACGTTTAACATCGCATTTACAATTCCGTAACTATAGAACACGTATAACGACGGCCACTGATTTTAAATTGCTTTTTAACAATATCTATGTTAAACTATGTGTAGCTATTTATGCTATTGTTGGAATAAAGTGACGTACTTCTACAAGTATTTATTGTGCAAGTCCCAATGTGGGTAGTGCTACGTTTGATGATGATGGTACCTAATTAACAGTGTACCTATTTCAATTTTACGTTGCTTACAGAAAATGGCAATAAAGAACAGTTTCCTCAAATCAGATTTGTAGCGAAACATTCTCAAATAATGCTTATACTCAATTTTTGTATAGAAATAATAAATATGAACTCACTGTCGAAACCATTGCCATTGCACATCCCCATAAAATTCTTCCTATGTACAGCATCCATGTGTTTGCAGCACACAATACAAGCACCTGAATAAAACATAATAATCATCATATGATGTGCGATAATACTCATACGCAAGTGATTATATTATAACATATTATTTGATGAGCATATTGTGTCCTATATAATATCCTTATTCTAGCAAAAACAATTAGAACTATTCATACCAGGTGTTTCCCTCCTCCTACAGTCCCGGGTCCTTTAAGCGGGGCATGAAAAAGCATCTGATGAGGCCGTCAAGCTGAGTGCCACCATTGTAGCATTATACGTGTCTGTAATGGTGACCCTCTTTTCAGACACATAGACAGAGACGCATAACTAACTTATCTCAAACGATTAATATCGCATTATTCCTTGTATTCCATAGTTTTCAGAATCGGTTTTCTTCTTCTTATGATCTCAGGTTCTTCAAGAGGAGCGTGAAAAAGTATGTCAAAGCCGTCAAGGTAGGGACCCCCATTTTGAGTTTCTCAGCATCAGGTGCTCTGGCATACAACGTCGAGCCCAAAACTGCGACAGCCTAGATAGAGATTGTCATTGGTCGATATGTAGTGACGTCATCCAGTCCGACCAATGACAATCTCTATAAAGGCTGTCGCAGCGTTGTGCTCGATGCTGTAAGCTTACAGAATTGCACAGCTCGAGTGGTGGTCCTTACCACCTGTACTATACCATCCAGCTTCTTACCATCCAACATGTAGTCAATTGACAGACTTCATATAAAAAATTACCATCTTCGAAATAAAAATAAGCTAGGGAAGTTACTTACTGTCCCAATAATGTGAGGAAAAGCGCTGCTGATAAGAGTGTTCCGCCTGCCGAACTTGTCGGATATTTCACTAGTGACACTGGTTCCGATTACGAACCCCACAATTATTATAGAGACTACCCATGATATCTCAGCCTGAAAAGAGTTAAGAACACATATCTCATAAGTGTGGCTGATAATAATAATTCATAAATTTACTTTTTACGTTGACCCTTTGCTTTGATCATATAAATTATTTATATCTGAGTCTAGGATGCCCAAAATATTTTTCAAGGCTAATTCTTCTTAAGGCACAACTTTCTGTCCAAAAAAAAAATGTCTTTTTCAGTATCAGGCAAAATATTTGTCCGACTCATCCGTTGGGCCTACCAATAAATTGATGAAGTGAAGTGTGCTCCACTGCTAACATTGAGGACATAAAAATTAACTAGACTATCTGCTATATTTATTCGTCATATCTATGGAAGACATTGGCCTGTTAGCATACAAAGATATTAATCAAAGAACATACACTTGTGATGTTCGCAATAACTTCCTGGTTTTGAAACTTTGGCAATGTAGATGTGATCCAGAAGAATGACGCCCCATTGCATACCAACGCCAGTGACACTGAAACATGTATTTATTTTCCGTTATTTAAAGTAATACATTCATCGTATAATAAACCTAATTCTGTAAGTTATAACTTAACAACAGCTAGTTAGTAGCAATATAAAAGTTGGTATAACCTACCTATAAATTTTAAGGTGTGCAGTTCATTCCATTTTCGTCTTTTTGTATTAAGAATAATAATCCAGTCAAAATAGAAGATTTAAAATGGTATGTTTGCATAAATTCGCATAGAGCTGAAAATTAGTGGGGATCTTAAATACACCAGAATCTTAAATAATCTTAAGTAATATCGAAAGTCCTCATCAATATCCCAATTTCAAAATTGGATGAATTTATGCAAGCTCAAATCTTTATTTTGTCTGGATAAAGTAACAAGCACTCAGCTAGTCAGCAATAAAGGTAAGTATAAGGGTAAGTATACTTACTCAGAATAATTAAAAATACTTCTCAAGTTTTTTTGATAATGATATTAATACTATTGTTTGTTAATTTAAAAATAAAATAAATCAATGAAAGTAATCACCGAATGAAAAAAAAATCTGAGTTCCTTCGGGATTGGGATGAAGGATGAAAAACTGACGCACGAACCTGTATGGGGTGCTTTTCGCAGCTATGTGACGGCTCAGTAGAATACCAGTTTGAAGTGCTTAAGACGATATGCCCGGTCTACACGAGGCTAGTTTTCAAGCTATGATAGCAAACTGTCTGTGTGTGACTTGCTGACCTAGCTACACTGCTTCACATGCTTGAACATCGACGCCAAGTTGGAAATCTTTTGGTATTTAATCAGATGATTTGGGAGAGCGTACGAGGGATTTGTGCAACTTGATACCTCCAAGCCCTTTCCACCAAGAACGACCAGACTTACAGCAACACGCTACCGCTACGTGGTGGATATCTCATTTATTAATACCAATAACTACATTGATTCGTACAAAACACTTTGGCAATACCTTCATTGTGTACACTGAGGAGTAGACTAGTGTGGCTGTGTGGCTGACTTTGTGTTTCTAGTGAGCTATAAACCTGGATCCCAATTCTGTTAATTGTCAACCCCTGTCATACCAATAACCCTGCAAAAATTTCAATAAATTTTAGAATTTATTGCTATGGGCTTTAAGTTCAAAATTTAATGATATTTTTTACCGTGTCAGTGGCATGACAGTGGTTAATAATAGAATCGGGGTCATGGGAATGAGTGAGAAATCTTAAGTGAATAAGTTTAGTTTTTCTTTCTCGTGTTACATCAGCTGGTTTGATAACATTTGTCATTATTGTGTAGGATAAAAGAGTAAACATTTCTATGGTAATTGTTGTTTAATTACCCTGAAAAATCACATCTTTTGCCTTTTCTTTCCAAAACTTTCCCAAAAATTTTTTTATAACATTCTTCACTGGATATTGTGGATTATCCCTAACGCCACTGTCAAGGACCGTAGAAGTCCGTAGGTAACTAAAATAAATTCAAAGTCGACTAAAGCTTGCCTGTTGCTTTAATTTACATTATGCGTGTAGTAACACACAATCCTCAATAGTGAAAGGGAAATATATTTTTGGTACTCAAAGTGGGAGATCTGTTGCCAAATGTGGTATATCTATCGCCAAATATATCGATCATTGTGCGCAAGATTTGACACCGCGCGCGTTTTATTTTACTAACAAACCCTATTATTTTGGTGATAGCCTAAACGCCCACAGTAAAAAAACTGAATATGTCAAAGCAGCGCACAGTGTATTTATATACAAAAATATAATAATGCATTATTTTTTACACATGTGTAGGGTATGGTATATCATTAGACAGAATTCAGACTACGTAATCGCAACACCAAATCAAACAATTTTTAAGATAGGTGTTCAAAATATTATTTCAAAGTGCCCACTTTGTTATCATTTACTAGACATCAAAATAAATTCGTTGTTGAATGTGGCTTACTGTGCATTCTTGTGTTTATATATAACGAGTATCGCATTTTATTAACAATATTTATCTATTGCTCAGTGCTTTGACCTAGTTATTTGTTAAAAAATCTGTTACCATGGGTGAGTATAAATGATTAATAAATATAGGCTAAAAAAAAAAGGATTTGTAACTTTATCGAAGGTTTAAAAAAAAACACCTCATTATACCTTTCTAAATTTTTTATAGTGTATGAATACTATTGTACATTTATATATTACATTAGTTATATTTGCCGATTCTTGCCGAAATAATAGTTATAATTTTTTTTAGCGAGTACCTACGTCGAAAGTGACTTTTAAATCTTGTTTTGAAATCACTGAAAATGTCGCCAAAAATTAAAAAGTAGACGTGATTATCAATCATATACAAAATGTTTATGGTTTGCATGCCATCCCCGATCATATAAACCAATCTACTAAAATCTGCCCAATTTATTTTATTGAAAATCAGCAAAAAGTGGACTGAAAGTCACTGAACAAAGAACACTTTTTTAAGCAAATATAGTGATTGGTTAGAGACTGAAGTGAAGTTGGAAGATTCAGTTTTTCAATATATCTTGGAACCAAAACCTTCGACAAGCGGTAACATGTCGGCAAAGAGGAAGACCTGAGAAAGATCTTTCAGAGTTAGGTACGCACTCCGTCTAAGAAACGCAGAGTAGAGTAGATGATCTTCTGAAATAGAACCAGAGTGTTGAGTTAGAATTAGAAACACTACAAGCATTAGCTTTGAATCAGATTTAGGATTCAGTGTCAAAAAGTACCTATAGCTATAGGTACCTATATCTGATCCGGGTATTGCTAAATATCGGAAAATAACATCCAATTTAGTAAATATATCGAGGAATACATCGAAACTAAAGAAAATCACGATATTTCGCTGTCAGGTAGTTCATCGAACGAAGAAACTTCTTCATCAGATAGCGAATGACTACTTTTTTTATTGTTTTGATTATTTATTGTTTTTTTTTTTTTATTTTTTTTTTTTTTGGTATGACTTTTTTTTTCTTAGTTTGTAACTGGGAAGAGGGAAATGGTTATAGAAAACACTTTTATAGTTTACAAATTATAATATACCGTTACAAGGAACTTATGATTTTTAATAATTTTCCAATACATTCGTTACACTGTGCAGCGTAGGCGCTGTTTACAATAGTCAATGTCACACTTACCAGCAAACGCTGCGAGGTATTGTATTCGCCTATTCGACTTCATTGTACTATTAATTACACAATTAAATTAAAATCAGAGAAGTCTGAAATAAATAAAACGTTCACTATTACACTTTCACTTCACTGTTTACCAGTTACACTGAAGATTAACTTTTTCGTTCGTGATTATCCATTGACCAAATCATTGGCGCAATATACATCAGCATATACCTAGTATGCGAGTTACAAGATGCTTATAAAAACTGTTCTAAGTAATAGCTTTTTATCTTATCGAATATGTTGTAAAGGTTAGACACAAACGTGATTAACCTAGCTACATTCAAAGATTAAAATTACCACAATGAGGTCAGCACATTGCAAAAAATTGTATAGTTAGACTCCTCTATTGTGCGTAACTATACACTATGCAGAACATCAGTACTATACCTACATTGTGTACTTACATAATATATAAGCACATTTTAACAGGAAACAAAAATATGACACATCAATAAACACGAGGTTAGACAGAAATATTTATTATTACAACAAGATTATTACAATGCAGAACATCTGCTCACGTACACGTACGTAACAAAAACACACAATAATTCATACTTTTTTATGTACATGTTCACCCTCTCACACAAGCACACAGTACTCATATACATACAAAAATCCTAACTATATTTACCATAAACAATACTAATTCGTCTCGCTGTATGATGTGATGGATGACACAGCTACGCTAGTCTAAATATAAATCGCACGATTGAATTGCACTAACCGAATATTGTTCTCATCTCTTTGGAACATGCTGGGAGAGAACACAGTTTGAGGTAATTATGTGTGTCGTGTATGTTCTTGTATATTTTTTGTGTATATGATCTCTGTACTGTATGTGTGCAATAAAAAATTAAGAATAGGCGATTCTAGGAATATCTTTCTACGTATTTTTTTATAACGATAAGTTATTTATTCACAGCCACATTCAATCAAGAAGTGCAAATATTTGCGTTTCCAGTCCAAGGCCCAATGCGTTGGTCAGTAGCGGATGTGATCAGTGAGGGTATGATGATATTATATATGAGGAAAAACCGATTATGATACAGAAAAAGTAGCAGTAAGTACTTTATGTAGGCATTTTATTTGGTTTATTATTTTGTAATACTTGAATTGAAACAAAAAATATAACATATTCATCGATCAGTTGTAATACATTGTATTATACAGGTACAATGTATAATAATTGTGACACTAGGATCGCCATCATATCTTAACCCTGAGGCATTCGCTGCAATGGCTGTCCACGGTTATCCCGTGATCTCACTTTCTTAGATCAAGTATCGATAATATAATTGGTATTAGCTCATTCCTATTCATCAATAACGTCAGCATGATGTCTCATTTATTAGCTTTATTCATATCTGCCAACTCCTTCTCATGTAATATATTATCACTAACTACTTCTACTTGATTTAATTTCTCATTAGACTCATCATAAATATTACCTTGTAATTCAATTTGAATTTCTCTAAGACTTTTTCCTCTCGTTTCTGGTATTAGAAAATACGTAAACACTGCACCAATGAAAGCCATAATTGAATAAAACCAAATGACTCCATAAAGACCTAGGATGTCCTCCATGTCTTGATATCCTTTCACAACTAAAAAATGAAGTACTGAACCGAAAATAAATAGTACAGTCATTGCAATAGACTTCACATTTAAAGGAAAAAGTTCCGTTGGAATTAGGAAATTTAAAACATTGTACCCAATGTTAGCAACACAACTAACTAAGGTGATCCCAATGAAGACAATATATCTGAAGTAGTTGCTAGATTCATTGTCAATGCCTATCACTTGTTGCATGAAGAAATACAGCCCCACAACAGCGAAAAGAACACTTGTTACAGAATAACTGCAGATAAGCAATGGTCGACGTCCAATCCGGTCTACTGTCAGCGGTGATACAAACCCTGAAATCAAAATACTATGATTATTTTATTGTTATTTGAATCGCCTAAATTAAATTGTAAAGTGTTGATTGCTTAGTGGCCAAGGAGTGGACCTTATAGTCGAGAGGTCCCCGGGTCCAAACCTTGGCCATTATGACGTGAACCACTTGTTAACAAGCAATTTAGTTTAACTGAAAAGTTAGCAGTAATACTAGTAGTTCCAGACCAGTAATGGCAGTGAGTTTTACTTGACCTAGCTAATATCAATTTATGTATATACCTACTTAAGAGTAGAAGGTTACTCGAAAACTTCTTGGAAACATGAAATAAACACCGTAAGAGCATTTGCGGATAATCATCACTAATATTCCTTCTAACTCCTCTAACTAAACTGAGGCCTGTGGGGTGAGCAGGAACTACTATCGTAATCGTATCGTGAACGTAACGATAGCACGGAGCATTGCGATTGGCAGGCTTCAGGCAGGCGGCCAATCGCAATGCTCCGTGCTCTCGTTACGTTCACGATACGAATACGATAGTTGTTCGTGCTCACCCCACTGTTCTAGAACGACAGTCAGTCCTGAATATCGATTTATCTGAGGACAGCTTTATATATGTAGATAGATTGACAGATTTGACAGATTGTCTATACAATCAGATAAATCTAGATTAAGAATAAAGTGCCATTCTAGAATACGGGCCTATAACATCTTAGCCAGGTCAAATTTTTCGGTCATGTTACTCACCAACTACCAAACGAATTCCTCCAAAGATAGCGAGAGCAGTCGATACCTTAATGCCGCAGTTGCTTTGTTGTATTATCCTGCCGAAATATTCTTGTATTGGAATTATACCCGTTAACAACGTAAGTCCCCTCAAACCTGAAAGAAAGGTTTATTATTTGGTTATTTATTTGACCTTATATAAGTCATGTTCTATGATAAATAAAATTATAAAGTGACATCAGGGATAAGAGGTCCCAATGTGACATCACCTGAAAAATATTATGATTTGATATACCGAATAAAACAGGGTGAATCAAAGGGTGAATGGAGATGAAATGGTTGTTAGATTCTTTTTCAGTAATTTCTTTTACAAACTTCAAATACCTAACCAGATACTTGATAATTCTGATAATTATTACATTGAACTAGTGTATAGTTTGACTTGAAAGAAAATAACTACAGAATTTGCTGACCATTTTATTTCTATTCACCTTTTGATCCCTATTCACCCCGTTTTACGGAATACAACAAGTCACAAGGATATGTTCCCAAACTTAAGCAGACTGCCTAGTGCCAGATTTTTTTCAAAGTCACCGGGGACGAATAAACGGTAATTTGTATCACATCGAATTAGCGCAACCTGGTGGCAAACTTGTGAAACATTTTTGCGCCTACAATCCACCGTTTACTTGTGAAAAAATACTTGCACTGGACACTCAAGAGTACTAAAACGGAACAAGTTAGTTTACTGAAATAGTTTGATACGCTTACCCGTCGATGCAATAATTGCTCTTCGATATTGTTTACCAGTAAATAGTTCTTTTAATGAGCCAGATCTTGCCATTTCTTTCCTCACATCTGATCGCATCAAGCTCAGTTTCTCGTCTATCATCTGTAATTGCTATGTAATTGTTAAATTGTAACTTTATTTATTAAAACTTTTAAAACTCTATCCAACAAAATAATTCCTTCATCCTAAAAACAAAAATTTACCTTTTCATCCTTGCACCCGCCCAATCGCAAGAGCACTTTCTTAGCCGCATCTACCTTGCCTTCTTTTAATAAATAATAAGGGCTCTCAGGTATCCACAAACAAGCAAGAAAGTAAAATGCCGGAAACGCTATCATTATGCCGTTCAGTACTTGATAGGAGACGTAGGAGCCTATTGTTAGCACTATCATCACTCCGACACTAAAGAAAATTCGTGTAAGGACTGTCAACGTCCCTCTAATTTCTTTGTCTGCTATTTCCGATAAATACATGCTTGATACCTGAAAATAGTTATACGAAATGGTGTCAGAAAACAGGATTTTAATAAAGGTTACAAAAATAATTCATTGTTAACAGCTTCACTTTATATCGACTAAAGTACAGTTTGATATAAAAATGTTAAATACTAATATTTTGTTTCGTTTTTCCATATGTTTATTGACACCAAATTTTATCCTGACAGAGTAAAAAAGGTAACTGAAACCTTACAATTGCCTTAGGAACTCAATAGAATGTTGTTGAGGGCGAACAATTTCAAATTATCCTTGTAGATATTGGCCTTGGCTGCCAGCGTTGGGTATATCCCACATATGCCCAACGGTGGCAGCCAAAGCCAAGGGTAGGATATTCTCCCTGGGGCATACCTACTTCCCCGGCAATATAGGCAGGGACCCAGTCACTTGGCCAACCCTTCTGTTGGCGTAGAGTTTGATTACGAATTTCCCTTATATAAAGATAACATTGAAAGAATATCAGCTAGAATCAGTAATACTTCCCACAAAGAAAGAAGAAGTGGCGTTACCGTTACCCTGAGAAGGTTTAATCGTCATTTGCTCTCTATAACAAGATATAAAACGATTGGTGAGGCTCTATACACCTAGATATAGAGCCTCACCAATGTCTTCCAAGGTCAGGTCAGGACCTGAAGGCCACCTGATTTACGACTCAGGCTCTGACACAAGCTTTTCTCTGAAGGTTAGGAGGTCGGACAGCAGTCGCACCCGCAAATGTGGAAAGAGGAATGGGAGAGCGTTGGATGATGATGGAGACTTTGGAGATTTAATGGCGAAGGGAACAAGACACAGTACAATACAAGTTACAGTGAAGCATTTACTTGAAAAATAGAACTTACTGTTGTAGTCATTCCGATGGAACATCCCCATAAAATTCTTCCAATATACAGCATCCACGTGTTCGTCGCACACAACACAAATACCTGAATAAAACATAATATATTTCATAATTTTGGTCAGTCTATTACCGTCAAACAACGTTTTCCCTTCGTGCTTTTGTTACCCCGGTATCAAACAACCTACGTACTCGTAGTTGTTCGTTTCTAGCGTAACTGTATACGCCTCTAGGTATGTACATCAAAAGAAATCTACTCATTACCAGTAGTTGCCCTCGCTTACGCCGCCATTCAGGATCTATCTAAATCCTTACTTCCTAACCTTGCAAGATAATGTGAGCTCAGTATTATAAATATTTAGTGAATATAATATTCGCTGTATATAATTACAATGGTCATGGGATTCGAACCTAGTATTTACGATCGTATGCAATATGAAAGCTAACTTATCAAATGATAATCAAGCACACCGAGGAATCTTATAGCCCACAGCGTATTTCCATCAGTGAAATAAAAGTGTACGCAGGTTACTTACCGTCCCAATAATATGTGGAATGGCACTGGTTGTAAGAGTGGTTTTCCTGCCGAAGTTGTCCGATATGCTGCTAGTGGCCAAGCTGCCAAATATTAACCCCAGGATCTTTATTGACACTACCCATGAAATCTCGGCCTGAAAAGAATTAAGTAGAGGTATCTCTTACCAGTCATAACCATAGTTTATATTATTAAAACATATATCTACATATGTGCAGAGTGTTTAGGGTGTATGGGGGCTCACCTAGATCTTGAGCCCCAAGCCAACCTCACCTGCTAGCTGGTGCACCTGCTGAACAACGGACGAGGCTCTGGCGCTGGCTTTCCCCTCGGGGTTGGGGGGTCGGACGGCAGTCGCCCCCGGAAAAGCCAAAATTGCCAAATTTAAAATTAATATGGCTCGGAATAAAAGGAATCACAATGAGGGTAGGGCGCCGCCGCAAAACGGCGCGCATGAGGGTCGCCCGCCTCGTGTCGCAAGTGGGCAAGGGCTACCGTGCCTGAGCCGGGCACGGCTAAAGATGTTAGGCCAACACTGTGATTCACGAAAACTCCGCTTCGCAACGTGGAACATCGGCACGTTGACCGGTCGCACGAGGGAGTTGGCTGACGTACTCTGCAGGCGGAGAGTGGCCGTGGCGTTCCTGCAGGAGACTCGGTGGGGTGGCGATAGCACCATGCACATTGGGGAGGGCTACCAGCTGATGTACACAGGTGCACCTGACGGGCAGGCCGGGGTGGGCGTGGTGCTCTCCCGGGCGTTGCAGGATGACATCTTGGAGGTGAAGAGCTATAGCGCCCGACTTATGGTTGTGAGGGTGCTTATCGATGGGATTATAACCCACCTGATAAGTGCTTACGCTCCACAGGCTGGGCGTGGCGAAGCCGAAAAGATCTTGTTCTGGGACCAACTCGGGGGAGTGCTTCGTGACGTCCCGCTGTCGCAGGAGATTGTCCTGGGCGGTGACCTGAACGGTCACGTGGGTGACGGATGTGAGGAGTTTGGGCGTGTCCACGGCGGTTTTGGATACGGTAGTCGCAACCCAGAGGGTGAGCACATCCTTAGAACGTGTGCGACTGCCGACCTGGCCATCGTGAACACGTACTTCAAAAAGAAATCCGAACATCTTGTCACCTACAAGAGCGGGGGGCGCTTAACCCAGGTTGATTTCCTGCTCACTAGGAGGCACAGCATCAGCAGGGTGGCCAACTGCAAGGTTATACCCGGGGAGAGTCTCACTAGCCAACACCGTCTCCTTGTCATGGACCTCCGCGTGAAACCCAAAGACAAACGTGCCGAGCGTGCCCAACGCAAAATCAGGTGGTGGCTGCTTGATGAAGCTAAGTCCCAAAGTTTCGTCTCAGCCATCGGTGACAAGTGCGCCGATGCTGTAGACGAACCAGTACAGGTTTCTTGGGACAGGATTCGGGCAGCTATTCTTGAGGCGGGGAGGGTGGTGCTCGGCATGTCTAAGGGTGGACGCAAGTGTGACAAGGACACCTGGTGGTGGAACGACACAGTCCAGAGAGAGATCAGGGTGAAGAAAGCCCTCTTTAAAAAGTGGCAAGCGTCCAAATCTTCCGATGACCGCGATGCGTACAAAGATGCAAAACGCGCCACCAGGAGAGCCGTAGCCAGGGCCAAACGAGACCACTTGCAACCTCTATATACCAAGTTGGAATCGTCTGAGGGGCAAAAGCTCATATATAAGTTGGCGCGTTCCAGGGCCAAAGCGGCGCAGGGTCTATCCAAGTGCCGCTGCATTAAAGACCCTGGGGGCAATTTGTTGTACGAGAAAGTCGCGGTGAAGGAGAGATGGCGCTCATACTTCCACGAGCTGCTGAATAAGCAGCATAAAGAGGTGCAGCCACCAGACCTCCCTCCGAATCAAGGACTAGTGCCACCGATAACGCCTGCGGAAGTCCAGACTGCCATTCGCCGCATGAAGAACCGGAAAGCTGTCGGACCCGACGAAGTCCCCATCGAGGCTTGGAAGGCAATGGGCGCCCGTGGTGTGGGCATTCTAGCAAATCTTTATAACCGCGTACTCCTCACCGGCGAGATCCCGAACCAGTGGAGGCTGAGCATCATCACGCCAGTCTTCAAAGGCAAGGGATCGGTGCAGGAGTGTGGTAGTTACCGCGGTATAAAGATAATGTCCCACACCATGAAGCTCTATGAGCGGATAATCGACTCCCGGATCCGACAGGAAAGTACACTCTCGGAGTGCCAGTACGGGTTCCGTCCCGGGCACGGGATCATGGACCCAGTGTTCGCCCTAAGGGTTGTGGCGGGGAAATACAGGGCGAAGAACACGCCCCTGCACTGCCTATTCTTAGACATGCAGAAGGCCTTCGACTGTGTTCCTCGCGAGGTGATCTGGTGGGCACTGCGGGCCAAGGGTGTCCCAGAGACTTACATTGACACCATCCGAGACATGTACTACGATTCCGGTTCCGTGGTTCGGACTGCTGTTGGCGACTCGAAAGCCTTCCCCATCACCGTCGGGGTACACCAAGGATCCGTCCTTAGTCCTTACCTGTTCAGCGTGGTATTAGATGTTTTATCGGACAGCATTAGAAACTCACATGAGCAGCCTCCGTGGTTGCTCATGTATGCTGATGATATTGCGCTCATGGACGCGGACAGGAGCAGATTGGTGCGACGCGTGAAAGGATGGAAAGAAGCGCTTGAGAACGGCGGTCTGAAGCTAAATGTAGCGAAGACAGAATACTTAGCGTTAAACTCCACAGATCCCACACCCGTCCGCATAGGCGATGATTTGGTCGAGCGCACGGACCAGGTTAAGTACCTAGGATCTGTACTTCATGTGACCGGTGAGATCGACCACGACGTCAAGGCACGCATTGCTGCCGCGTGGGCCAAGTGGCGAGAAATGACTGGCGTGACCTGTGATCCTAAAATGCCAGTCAGGTTGAAGGGGCAGGTCTATAAGACGATCATTAGGCCTGTTCTCTTGTATGGTTGTGAGGCGTGGCCGCTGCTCGAGCGACACAAGCAAGAGCTGCGTGTCACGGAGATGAAAATGTTGCGGTGGATGTGCGGCGTTACGCGTAAAGATCGCGTACGGAACTCTCGCATCCGCGGCAGCCTCCATGTCCGTGACATCGCGGATAAAATGCAAGAGAGCCGCCTTCGCTGGTGCGGCCACGTCTTGCGGCAACCGCCAGGCTACGTGGGGAACAAATGCCTGGCAATGGTACCCCCGCCGGGTCCAGGTAAAAGGGGTAGGCCAAAGAAGTCCTGGCTTGACGTCGTGGAGGGTGATATGCGTGCAAATGGTCTCACTACCATGGACGCCCAAGATCGTGCGAAGTGGAGAAGGAGGAGCCGGAAGGCGGACCCTGAGCTCCGGGGTCATCTTGGCCACGGATGCAATCGGGAGAATACGTCTATATGCAGATGATGATGATGTGCAGAGTGTTTAGGGTCCTACTAGGATAGGTATTTAGGACCCAAGTCAACCTCACATACACCCAGTTTACTAGGTTAACAACGGCCGATCAACGGTCGAGGCTCTGGCTCTGGAGACTTTTCTCTCGAGGTTGGAATAGTAATACTTTTTCTTCTACCGTGTCGATGGCGTTTCCATTCCTTAATTATGTTTTGTGTGTGTGTGCTGCACACTAAGTGAGGAGCACTGCAAGTGCAACTATTGGATGCAACTGAGATTGTTGTTCCGATGTTGAAGTTTTTAATTATTATAATTAAGATTATAATTAAGCCCCGTATTAACGTGTGTGTAACTCAATATGTGTTTCAAATCATGAATGAAACACTTTAGTGACAGTATAAATCAATTAATGAAACACACTTAGGTTCACTTGGTGGTCGATATTACTGATTATTTTAACCTTAGAGTATACATTGTATTTATTTATAATGTATACTCTAAGATTTTAACTATTGAAAGCTCATATTATTTAAACAGTAAAATAACTCATAATTGGTTATTTAACTTTTTTCAAACTACAGGAAACACTTTTAAGTGGCTAAAGTAGTATTCCATTCATGATTATTGATTACACCCGTTTTTTTTTTGACGTCTATCTATTTTTTGACGATAAGCTATGCCAGTCTATACTATGCCATTCAGTACAAATAAAGCCATACATCGTTCAAATATCTTACTTACTTCTCTATCATTTTGTTTCACATCTTATTACGTTCCAGTCTTGCCTTGGTCAAATAACTTATTCATATCTGTGAAATTTTATCCACTTGTTTAATTCTGTATTTCCATATTTATGTAAGACTGTTAGAATACAAATTGCAAATAAAATGATAAAAATATTATTCAAAGAACATACAGTTGTAATATTAGCTATTATATCCTGGTTAATAAACTTTGGCAGGGTAGATGTGATCCAGAAGAAGGTCGCACCATTGCTCATGTTGGCCAGTGATACTGAAACATATTATTATTGAATCATTATTAAAAATAGCATAAATAAGACAGTAGACACCATCCAGTAAGTTCTTAATATAACAACAGATAGTAGCAATAACCTATCAGAGTAAATATTTTTAAAGTGTGCAAGTACAGGGATGGTGATCATTTTGTATTTGTATTTGTCTTTTCGTACTATACTTATAAAGAAGCAGATAGATCCATCACGAAACAAAATTCCAAGCCTTCCTGTCTGCCAAGTTAGCGTACTAAGGCATAACCCAGAACTCTTATAAATCCAAGCCCAGCCATATGGATGGCCTATGTACGTTACCTACTGGGGCAACACACAAGGGCTAGGGCAAAGAAGCACTGCTAGGTATATTATTATATAAACGTCAGGATGTCGGTAGCTACGCACAGCAAATGATATGTCACAGAAAGTTTGACTAAATAATACCTAGTAGTCAACCCATCATGACCCGTGTGCACTTTTTAATGAGGGAGGGTAGTGTACCATCTTCCGAAGTGATGGGTTCGCCAGCAATCCCATCGAATACAAAAACGCGGGCACGGCGTATACTAAACTAGTAACTATGCAAATCAATGTTGAACTGTTTATTTTATCCACCATATCGTTAACTCGTGTAGAAGGTGATATCAGGCAAATAATAGATAAAATAGTATACAGTATTGCACACACAATAATACTTGAGTTTTCCTCATATTTCTTCATTAAAGAACTTTTATTGGACAAAGTTAAACATAATTAGGTAAACAATGATGTATATAGAATGTTTAATTAGCATGATAACTTACTAGATAAAACTATTAATCAGCTGACTTCCCCAACAAAACAATAAACCTTAAATAAACATTAGATAATCTTACTCCACAAACATGGATCTTAGATATACATCATTGAATGGAGAACAATGCTATCGATATGTAAACAAATGGATTTTCCTGTGTTTCAATGTATGTCACTGCTCTGTGGATAACTTTAACTGGAGACAAAAACTTGAATATGACAAAGAAAAAGAGCTACTATAAATATTTAGATTAAAGATATGATTCCGTAGCCGACCGCATACGACAACTACCGACGCACGCAGCACATAGCGTAATTCATTGCGGCTTCTCAATGGCGCCCTTTATCCGTATCGGAGTTTGACAAGTAATGGGTACGCTGTATGTGCTGCATGCGTCGGCAGTTGCCGTATGAGGTCGACTACGGAATCATACCGTTACTACAAACATTTGGTTTCCTCATCTTTCTGAAAGAACGACACGTATTTTGACGTTTATGACATACGTTGACGACTGTCATTAACGTCAAATCTCATACATTCATCATTCTATTCTACAAAACGCTGGCCATACGAACTGCCATTATTTTGTCTAGAGGGGCAAGGCCTCGCAGATCTAGGTTGTGCCCCATCCACCTAATTAGGTACAATATTAACAATAATATTATTAATAGGTACCTAGATACTGATATCTTTATTAAGTGACCCTCATATCTGAACCCACTGGGGAAAACTACGGGAAAATACCGCGCCGCGTCCTGGAATTCTTTACGCGTAGATATTGTGCAGAGAATGATATTGCAGACAATTATTGCATTAATGGCATTGCTCAAAAGAATATAGACATATGAAGGAATAAATTTTTTACTTACAACCTTAAACTTATACGCATGAGGTTGTCAATAAATCAATTAATTACAGTATCGACTGATTAAGAGAAATTGCGTAGTAGAAAATTAATAATTTAAAAACCCCCGACCCAAAAAAAAATTATAAAAAGTAAAAAAAAAACTATTTTTTTTATAAGATTTTTTAAATAATTAATAAATTTCTTTATTTCATGCTTTTTAAAGGTAACCGCTAAACTGATTTTCATAAAAATTGTAGTTGTAGTTGCTGTATCGTGATGTAAAGTCATGACCTTTCATTTGATACCCAACACGGAAATATTTGAAAACATTCGATTTTTCATTGCCACTTTCACTCCTCATATCTTTCAAATGGCTAAACCGATTTTTATGAAACATAGCTAAGAACACACACACAGCGAAAGTGCATTACATAATTTTATAAGAGTCGTATTTATACCAAAACACACGTTATACTGTGCTAAAACTAGCTGATGCCCGCGGCTACGCACGCCTTTATTGCGACCAAACAGTCTATGTCCTTTTCGAAGCATTAATCTACTAATATGCCCAACTTCATCAGCTTATCTATAAAATGACGAACTTTCAAATTCCCTATTAGAGCCTATTCAGTTCCTTCTTTCGCAATAAAAGTAGAAAATAGAAAGAATTTGAGTCCTAAGTCCTTTCTCAAGCCCTAGTCTATCTCTGTGCAAAATTTCATAAAGATTGGTTCAGTGGTTTAGACGTCAAAGCATAACAGACAGACACAGAGTTACTTTCGCGTTCATAATATTAGCATGAAAATACATGATTGCTATGATGGATGCTATGGCCATTGGGAGGGACCTATGTCCAGCAGTGGACAACGTAGCAATTAGTATAGTATAGTATGTCTTTATTGTGCACACCAAGGAGAAAAAATTACCCTTGTTCCCTTGTAATAGGCTAATTGCGTGATTGATAGTAAGTAAACGTTACTGTTTTGGACGTAAACAGAAGAGTCGTAGCGTACCTCTTGTGCACCCGCGGCGAGGCAATAGCTAGTAACCGGCATACCTCAAGGTACTATGTGATTTTACACGACACTATTATATATAAGCACCCGTGACCGTTTCGGATCTTAGGTCGCTGAAGTCCGTGAAGAAATCATTTAGGCCGTGTTAATTGAATGGCGCCGTTGAGTTAACAGACTAGACTGTTAATTGAACGGCTGACTAAGCTCGTTAGTTGCGACACATACCTACACGTGGGCTATTTTTACGTATACGTTTTCGATAGAAATAAAAATAGAAGGTATTTTATGCTTCATATATGTAATGATTATATGAGATTATCTCGATCAAGCCATCGCAACGCTGGCAGTAGTATCTAATCTGTGTCGCGTGCTCGCGTGACGCTATAGTCTAACTCGGAAGCGGCACGTAGTAAATTACTTGTAGTGGTTGTGTACTTTGATGTCATGCGTATTTCTTGATAACTTGAACAAAATAATAAATTGAGAATGTGTAAATAACGCTATAAAGATTATTCTTTAATTGATTGTTCAATTAAATTTAAATAACATCTTGTTTCTTTTTTCAAAATCACTGAATATTGTAGATACCAGTCTAGTGTTATACCTAGTCGAGGAACTAAAATCAAAGTCGCTCGAAGCTGGCCCTCTGTATCTATGTAGTAACTAAATATGTGCTTATAACAAATATAATCTACTCTAATTTAATTGCAAAACCTTGAATTTCAATTAAATAAATGTTGACACGCAAACAAACTAGTGCTGTTTTTCAATAAGGTTCGGAGTTAATGTCACACTTACCAGCAAACGCTGCCAGATATTGTATTCGCCTATTCGAGTTCATTGTTTTCAATGCTCACACAATTTCTAAAAAAAAAGTTTCTATCTAATAATATTACGTCAACAAACAAACTTTCACTACACTATGCACCAGTTGCACTTAAAGTAAATTTCTATTGTAAATAGAAAGCTTCATGATTATCCATCGACCAAATCATTCTATTAGAAACCACCAGTATTCAGTGGTAGAGTTTCAAGACACTTTTAAAAATATGCTGATGTATGTTTTATTTTTCGAATTTATATCAAGAGTTATATTAAAACGTGACTGTCTTGTGGAAGCTCTCATTGGCGAATGCAAACTCTAATAAAATTTCATATAGTATATAAATGTACAGTTAGTGTAATTATATTTGCTGCGACTGGTTTTCTACAAAGACGTGTTTTTCAATTAGTCTAGTCTTTAAGACATACCTATCAACATGGCCTTGGACAGTCAACAAATAGGTACCTAGTAGAAGTCAAAAATTCAACAGAAGTAGTAGGTGATAAGTGATAAGACTGCAAGTGAAAGTTTATTTTAATTGATGATGCAAAAAAAATAGTCTGTAATCATGCACTTTGGTGTATAATACATGGAATCCCGGTGGAATAGAATAGAGCCCCAACTCTTCCCATGTGTGTCGACAAAGTGCCTGCTTGACGGTAATAGGCTCACCCCCTATAACGTGGGACCGAAAATCATAGTTGGGATAATATGGGATTTGACGTATATGACGTCGTCAACGTATATCATATACGTCAAAGCCCAAGCCATATATTCGGCATTCTATTCTACAATACGCTGGGGGGCCTGATTGTTCATAATCATGAATTAAATTGGAGTGTGTTAAGCACGATTTTGTTCTTTACCACCGTTACGTGCCAACCTGTGTGCAATTGGCAGTTTGTAAAGCGAATACTATTTTATTGGCGTTAGATACGTCACTGGTAAGTATACGTTATCAGTCTTGAAAATATCTTGATGGTATTTTACGTTAATGACCCAGAACAAAAACCTAGCGTTATCATTTTGTGTATCTTAAACGTCAAGTATCAAGGTGCTATCAACTAGAGACGCAGAAAAGTGACAAGCCAAGGTTGAGAAAAAGGAACAGTCGTCGCTGTAGCAGTAATATACCGAATATTCACATGAAATATTTGGAGCTGCGTTAACGTCCTGTGGCAACCGCCAGGCTACGTGGGGAACAATGCCTGGCGATGGCGCCCCCGCCGGGTCCAGGTAAAAGAGGTAGGACCAAGAAGTCCTGGCTTGACGTCGTGGAGGGTGTTATGCGTGCCAATGGTCTTACTACCATGGACGCCCAAGATCGTGCGAAGTGGAGCAGGAAGAGCCAGAAGGCGGATCCTGAGCTCCGAGGTCATCTTGGTCATGGATCCAATCAGGAAAATGCGTCTATATGCAGATGATGATTTGGAGCTGCGTTAGCCCCCATTACTTTAGGGAGGCCGCACGCCCAAAAAGCAAAGCAGTAAGCTGCCACCAAACGCTTTTTACTTTTTGAAACTGCTGCTGAAAAAGTCGAAACAAGTTTGATACACGTAGATAGGTAATGTATATAAAGAATCGATCTTATCATTTTATTTTTACATACTATGGTGTTTTATGACTGACCTACATATCGAACTTTGCCTTTCCAGATGGCCTAGAAACTGGATTATTTAATATAGGACACGTCTATTTGACTTAACCTCGCGTGATGGTAAGCTGAAGGCAAAGTGTCAGGAAAAAGGGTCACCATTACAGACACGTACCAAGTTATATGTGGCTCTAAGTTTGATAGAAGGGACTCATCATAATATGCTTTTTCATGTCCCCCGCTTATAACATTTGGCGTCCAGTAATATGGTTAAATGGTAAAAATCAGAGAACAGTGAATGATTACAATCTTATAAATATGTTTTATTTCTAACTTCTAGTGCCTACTAAATTATAATAGCAGTAACAAAAATCTCTCTTATTTGTAAATTTCCTTTCGCAAGCGAATGTTTTCTGTTATGTTCTCAGTATTTATTTTGAAATACCTCCTTTAGTATTTCCCAAGGACACACATTGTGCTTAATTTATATAAATGGACAGTCGACATTGCCCTTATTTTTTCAGCTGAATCAGAGACAAAAGTGGATCCCATATCGTGAATAAACATCAGCAAATAATTAACTAACATTAAATGCAGGTAAATCAAAATACGATGACTTTTTCGATGCATAAAAAACGACAACAACCCGAAATAGCCCATTATTCTGTGCCGACACTCAATATTGTAGGTACTTTAGTGACCATCTGGCTGTCTGTTTCGCCCTTGCACCTAAACAACTGAACCGATTTTGATCTTTCATCAAAATCTTTCTTTTTATATGGATTATCTGGACTTTGACGGGTGTGATTACCGTCTGACCTCCTTACCTCGCGTCTCAATTAGCAGGTGTACCAACGTGCTGGTTAGGATGGGTTGGACCCCGTAGGTCTTGCTGTAAATATGTTATAGATCCATAGAAATTATAACTCTGGCACTGTGATCTCTTCGGCCACTGTGATCTCTTCGGCGACTGTGATCTCTTCGGCCACTGTGATCTCTTCGGCCACTGTGATCTTCGGTGGCAGAGAGGTAGGCAGCGGGTGATTAGTAAAACTACAGTAGTAGAATTACTGATAGTCCCATATTTTTCATGTATCGTCTACTTCGGCCGACCTCGAACGACTCAAGCACCCAGAGGGAATGTACTCCCAATAACAGCGTCGAGGAACGTCACCAGCGCCGGCCAGGCGAGGGTCTTCAATGGTAGATCGTCACTCTTAGGTTACCATATTATACCTACTACGTTAATTTGATATGATAGATTAAAACTCTTTTTTAAGGGATTCCATCGCGATTTATTTGGTATTATTTACATTCAGCTCGATGTTTCGACTATTTCTCAGCAGTACTTATTTACTTATTAACTTTAACCATTTCTGTCAATTCCTTATCATCTAATACATTATCGTTAGCTACTTGTATTTGATTCAATTTCTCATTAGACTCATCATAAATATTACCTTGTAATTGAATTTGAATTTCTCTAAGACTTTTTCCTTTCGTTTCTGGTACTACAAAATACGAAAACACTGCACCAATGAAAGCCATAATTGAATAAAACCAAATAACTCCAAAAAGTCCTGCACAGTCCTCGATAATTTGATATCCCCTTACTACTATAAACTGAAGTATAGATGCAGATATAAATAAAACAGTCATTGCAATAGACTTCACATTTATCGGAAATAGTTCTGCAGGAATTATGAAATTTAAAACATTATAACCAATGTTAGCTATGCTACTAACTAAGATGATCCCAATGAGGACAACATATCTGAAGGGGTTGTTAGATTCATCATCAATGCCTATCACTTGTTGCATGAAGAAATACAACCCGACGAGAGCTAAAATAATACTTGCAGCAGAATAACTGAATATAAGCAATGGACGGCGACCAATCCGGTCTACTGTCAATGGTGATATTAGACCTGAAATCAAAATATTTTAATTAGTTAGTAGATAGTTATTTAATTGTAATATTTTTATAATTAATCGACTAACTAAAGATGGCATGAAAGGTAAAAATTAAAAATTGAATAGAATGTGCAGCGGGAACGGGCTCAGAATTCCACGCAGGTGGGGCCAAGGGGAACAGCATTCATGAGATTCTCAAAAACACACAGCTTCTTCATCCTAGCGTTAATTCCCAGTCGCATCCGAAGCTTTTTCAGCTTGGAGTCTGGGGTCCGCTTTACCAGTCTTAACTACAGATTTGGCTAGACCTCGATATTTTCCGTGAAAAACATACAGCTATCTAAGACTAAAGTAAGTACCTTTAACTTTTATAAGATGCAGCTCAACAAACAGCATCTTATATTATTTATTTAAAATATTAAATTCTCGTGTTTGTCTACGAACTCTTCCGAAATGGTTTATCTGATTCTTATAAGATGGTTTGTGCATATTACGATAGGAATAGATTGCTTTGGGTCCCAGGAACGGGACTAATATTTCACACAAGCTGAGCCATGGGCTACATCTAGTAAAATATATTATTTTCAGTCATATTTTCCTATGTTATACTTACCAACTACGAAACGAACTACTCCGAAGATGACAAGAGCAGTTGATACATTGAGGCCGCAGTTGCTTTGTAGTATAATCGCACCAAAATATTGCTGCATTGGAATTATACCCGTTAACAACGTAAAGGCCCTTAAACCTAAAAAAACGTTACACAGTGACTTTATTTTCTCTTTAAACTATGTTAATACAATAAACAGTGGGAATGGGGATGTTGGACGGAAATATTTTTTTTTGCTTTTCGTGTTATTATAACGAAAGAAAATTTGCTTCACAGTCACACTAAACTTGTTCAAAGTAAGCAATATTTTTGTTCCTGAGATAGTTCTAGTAGGCTCACCCGCAGACGTAATAATTGCTCGTCGATATTGCTTCCCAGTAAATAATTCTTTTAATGAGCCTGATCTCGCCATTTCCTTCCTCACATCAGATCGCATTAAGCTCAATTTCACGTCAATCATCTGTAACAATTGGTTTGATTAAGAAAATTGCTTGATTTTTTTTATGTAGGACACGACAATTTTAGGCAAATTCTTGGGTCACCATTACAGACACGTACCATATTACTCAGCTTGACGTTTTCACGCCCCGCATAAAAGATCCGGGACTGTAGGAAACACGTGAGCTAGTAAAAAATTCCAGGTCCTAATGGTACGGCAAAGGAAAGAGTAACCGAACCGTTTGGTTCTTGATGGAACCATATACGGGTGGGGTGTCATTTATGCCCTGCACGTGTTGCTCTTTTGTATTTAATTGGAAGAGCTCATCAGAACATTCACCATGGTAGAGACGGTAAAATAATAAAATAAATACCTGTTTATCCTCGCTCGCCAATCGTTTGAGCGCTTTTTTAGCTGCTTCCACGTTTCCCGCTTTTATTAAATAATACGGGCTCTCAGGTGTCCAAAAACAAGCCAAGAAGAAGCATACCGGGAAGGCTAACATTATGCCGCTCAGTACATGATAAGGGACGTAGGATCCTACAGATAATACTATCAATACTCCTACACTAAACATAATTCGTGTTATGGCTGTCAAAGTTCCTCTAATTTCTTTATCTGCTATCTCTGATAGATATATGCTTGATACCTGAAAATAGTTTAAAGCAATATCAACCATTTAAAAAAATGTAAGTTACAAAATTAACCTTTTTTATTTCTGATGATGCTGATTTGATGATGTAGTAGAAATTATACACTAGCACTCTATCTCGATCCACTCTCGTCTGCCTTTCCGTAACAAAATACCATGATATGATATAATACTTATTAGGCCCCAAATCAAGGATTTATGTCTCATTTGAATTACTCATAAATACTTTGAATACTCACTGTTGAAGTCAATCCGATTGCACATCCCCATAAAACTCTTCCTATATACAGGATCCATGCATTTGTAGCCCACCACATCGTCACCTGAATGAAACACAGTGTCATAAATTGGAAGGCTAACTACAAAACACTGGCCAATTCCGGTCACAATCAAAGCTTTCATTTTGAAACCCGGAGTCTGGTCTCATCCTCCTTTCTGTAATTTGGTTCAACGGCTTTTTACGGCAGCAAGTTCTATCTTACCCCAACCACGATAAGAAAGCCTGCGTCAAAAGCTCCGTCCACCATATCGTTAGCTACGATGAGGTGAAACCTAGGCCGGTTTCCACACGCAAGAAAACGGTACATGGTAAATTGACTTACCGTCCCAATAATATGGGGAATGGCACTGGCCATTAGAGTCGTTCGCCTGCCGAAGTTATCGGATATGTAGCCCGATACAGTGGTGCCGATCAATAACCCTAAAACCATTATAGACACTACCCATGATATCTCGTCCTGAAACAAGTAAATAAAGGATACTTAGATACTAGAACTTATAAACATGTTCAAAATCATCTTAGCTTTATTCACAGTTGCATCCGAGGCTTCCACCTCAGAGCCCAGGATCCCATTGCTCCTCCTCTATGCTTTTTATTTGGTTTGCTTATAGAGCGGCAACTGCCGTTTGAGCCTAACCTCGAAAGAAAGACCTGCGCCAAAGCCTTATCCATCCGTCAGTCAGCAGGTTCAAAAGCGCAAGCAAACATATTTCAATCAAATAAAGGTGAATGCACCAGAAGAAGTAGAGTCGTTCAATATGCATTTTAAACGTAGGTGATTGAACCGTAGTTGAGGCGACCGTGGTTGAAATAACCGATTGCGAATTGATAAGTAACCTCTACCAGCCAATATAAGTGATAATGATAATCTACATTATTCAATCTTACTTCTCTGTCATTTTGTCTCACATCCTATCAAGTTTCAGTCTTGTCTTAGTTAAATAAATTATTCATTTTTGCTGTTTATCTAGTTTAATTTCTTATTTCCAACGATGTGAGGCAACGGTCTATTAACATACAAATAGCAGTCAAGGTATGATTCCGTAGTCGACCGCATACGACAACTGCCGACGCACGCAGCACATGCGCGTAATTCATTGCGGCTTCTCAATGGTCCCTTTTATCCGTATCAGAGTTTAACAAGTAATGGGTACGCTGTATGTGCTGCATGCGTCTGTCGTTTTCGTATGCAGTCGGCTTGGGAATCATACCTTTACGCGCTAAAGATATTAAATTAATCAAAGAACGTACATTAGTAATGTTAGTAACTATTTCCTTGTTCTGTAACCTCGGCAAGGTGGATGTCATCCAGAAGAAAGTCGCCCCATTGCTCAGAGTGACTAGTGACACTGAAACACATTTAAATTGGACTATTAAAATATTATCATATAGTAGACTTAACTCAGTAACTTATAAGTTATCGATAACTAGTGACACTGAGAATGATTTTTAGGGTAGGTATACCTTCGGACTCGTGGCAAGCGGTAACCGAATGCTAACTAACAGCACACTACAAGGTCAAGCCATACCAACTACCTCAGTTTTTGGTTGAGTGACCTGGTGACCATTCTAGACCTCCGCATGCTTCGGAGAGGTTGGAGAGTACGTTGAACCGTCAGTTCCGGTTTCCATACGGACAGCAGGGGCATTCGTTAAGGGTATTTGGTCCTCTTGTAAAGGACAAAGTCAACAGCCATGGTGGGCACTACGTTCCTTAGAAGCACTGCCTCTAATGAAAACGGGCCTGATGTTGGCGATACCTCGCAGTATCATTGATTCGTCTCCAATATAACCGCAGTATTTTCTCTTGTACATAAGTACATATATACATAATATATGCTCACGCCAACTACCCATTTCCCTCCGGGGTAGGCACACAATAGCTGTTATCTTATAGTCCCTATTCATTTTATCTACAGATCTGTTAACTCGTGTAGGATGACGTCACTACACAGATAGGATAGGCATATAGATAGACTACATAATTATATAGCATTGCACACATCAGAAACAAACACTTAAGCATGTGCTTAAGCTGTCCTTATGTACCAGATGTATTTAGTAGTTTGTTTAATTTGCATGATAACACGCTAGATAAAACTATTAATCAACTGATTCCACCAACACAATATCTATGATCAACGTAGATTATATCTAACCTAATATTGAAGTTGATAATTTGACTTCGTACACATGGATCTTATGTTAGTTGGTTGCAAAGTAGAATATTTGATAATAAATTCTCTAAATCAAGCTCAGGCAGGACTCGAATTCGCTTTTTCCAATTTAAAACAATTTGTTTAGTTTAGCATACTAAAGGCTTTGAAATTATTTTAATTGATTTATATTGTTTAAAATTCTACATCCGGCCGCCAATTTTGGCTACTTACACCTCAGTGAATTTTACTGTAATGTAAATTAATATTATTTATCTCATCAGTTATTATATCTCTTCTTCTTCTTCCTCTTAGCGTTAATTCCCAGTCGCATCCGAAGCCTTCAGCTCGGAGTCCGGGGTCCGCTTTTGCCAGTCTTAACTACGGATTTGGCTAGACCTCGATATTTTCTGTGAAGCGATTGCCATCTGACCTCCACATCCCAATGGTAACATTAGGCGATATCGAAGCATTGCATTCATTTGCATTCCAACTACCCGCCATAGATGTTCGTATGGCAACCGGGCGAGCTTAACGTGCTCTCCGAGGCACGACCAGACCAATGCAAATATCCATATTCATGCATACAAATATTTACACTGAGCGGGGATCGAACCCGCGCCTCCTGCGTAGCAGCCGCGTTCACTACCGCTACGCCACGGAGGCTGTCGATATCAATAATATATAATATCAATAAATAATAATATAGCAAAATGAAATATCATTCGTTGACATTGATATCAACCTTAAGTGACCTCCATATCTAAACAGTGTTTATACTGATAAGTAAATACTAATGATACCATTTAGTCACTTTCTTTACACGCTGGAGTAGGTAGGTACTTCCTTATTTTTAAATCCTGAACCACAGAACAGACAATTGCCTGAACTTTCATCGGTCTATCTTGTTTCATGGAGCTCAGTGACAGAACAAAATATGTGCTGCGATGGTATAACATAAAATAAATACAGAATGTCGAGTTTAAATTACCTACGACAGTGAAGAAGACCCACACAAAAGCACATTCGAGTATCTCGCATTAAGTCACTCGCAACGCTAATGGAAAAATAACTTGTCATTTATTTATAGTGTCTCTAATATGATCTATCTAAACTAAAAACTCCTCCCCTCGGCTCCCTCGGTCTCCATGAAGATAATGATGGTGAAACTAAAAACTAAGCTGTATACAGCTTGTAATCTTTTCGTGTAGCTAAAACCGAAGCTAAAGTGTTCATGTTTTATAAACACTGTATACCTGCCTATGTGAGAATTGACAATGAGTAACTCTGTGGAAATTGTACTTCATGCATATTTTATAAATAACTAGCTTTTGCCCGCGGCTCCGCCCGCGTAGATGTCGGTTATCGTGACCAAACATAGCCTATGTCCTTTCCCAAGGTCTAATCTACCCCTGTACCAAATTTCATTAAAATCGGTTCAGTGGTTTAGGCGTGAAAGCGTAACAGACAGACAGACAGAGTTAATTTCGCATTTATAATATTAGTATGGATATGGATTATTTATTAATGTTTTTCTTGAAAAGTTTAGTGGTTCGGACACAGGAGAGGATGGACGAAAGAAAATTGACGAAAGAAAAGCGAGGGTCGACCTGGACACACGTATTTCAATCAAATCGAAGGCATTTTAAAGAAAGGACATGTCAAGAGTACCTGAAACCGGTGAGCATGTATGAAAATAATTATGAATGTAGAAGAAGCGAAAGATGTATGCCAAGATCGTAGCAAGTGGAAAGCTGTGGTCTCTGATTACCCCACTGGGAAAAAGGCCTATGTACACTGTATGTATGTACACTGTATGTACACTGTATGTATGTACACTGTATGTATGTACACTGTATGTATGTACACTGTATGTATGTATGCCACTTTCTATGATCGCAAGTAACTGAAAAACACTTCGATACCTAGGTAGATGCTGTTTTTACTAAGACTTACCTGCAAGCGCTGCCAAATATTGTATTCGTCTATTTGACATATTTGTTTAAAGGATAAAATAAATTAATGAAAAACTGAGAAATCATTAATAATAACGTTAACAATTATATTAAACTTTCACTTCAGATTAAAAAAAAAAACATTCTTTATGATTTATTCATCGACCAAATCATTGTCGTAGTGTAGTAAGCATCTGACAAGTCGAGTTTCAAAACGCTTAATAATTATTTTACTTTTTATCTTATCGAGTACAAATAAATATTCGTACTTTACGACAGTACGTAAACATGACTACTTTGTAGGAGCTCTCATAATCGACTGCAATCTCAAGGATAATAATTATGATTGAATATAACGTGCAGTTAGATTAGGTAGGAAAACATAATATGCTGGGACTCGTTTTCTCACTCAAGTACAAAAGACTCATAAATTTTGGTTTATATGAGCATATTAAACAAGAGTTAATAAAAAAAGTTTAAACCCTTTTAACCTAGTACGTCACCAGGTAAAATTCAGAATATTGATTTAAACAATTTTAGGCAGAATAAGGGTTAATTCATGCTAGCGCAAAGTCGAAGCATCCAATTCTTAATTAAAGTCAACCACTAAAGAACGTTGATCACTCGCAAACATAATACAAAAAATAATATCTGCGTGTTATATTATAACTTTACCAATCTCTGGATATTGTTCAGTTATGCTCTATTTTTAATACAAACTTCGGCATGATTTGATAATCGTCTTAGTGAGAAACGTGTTTGAAATAGCGATTTGGAGCGTTTAAGACCCATGTTTGACGCTAATTTCTACCACACACGTCGCTTGACGGTTCAGTATATTTTATGAATATATTTTTTGCATGCATGATGCTAGTAGCATCAGTTAGTCCATGTCAATGTTCAATGTCAGTAGACCTAAGGTCAACTAGCAAATATTAAGCAGTATATGCACCCGCAGCAGTGTACGTATTTATAGTCTTTCCACACATTCACCAGCCGGCAGCCACCCTGTGCATATCAAATCAGTGTTGTAGGTATAACAGGTATCTCACGTATCTCAAAAATCCTCTTAAGTTATTCGAAACTATAGTTAGTAGGTAGGTAGGTACAGACAAAATAAAACACATACAAATTCGTTTACTAAAAATATTTCTTTTATTCAAAATAAAATAAAAACTTGTAAAATTACTACCTATTTTTTAGGTTATGATTTTATAGAGGGTACATAAATACCGGTTTTCTCCAAGAGATCACAACGTTGACCATAAACTATACATAGAATACATATCGTTATAAAATCGAGCACTGTCTGATATAAAACATTTAGTTCATGCAGTTGTCAAATAGCGTCTTTTCTCATTGCTGTTGATTGTCAACTGACTTGACTGACTGAGCAACGCGAAAACACTGCACTTTTAAATAATGAGCACAATAATTATAAATGGTAAAAAAGTTTTGTAATAAAGAAGCTATAAATGCAAGTTTGAAAACTATGCTACAGTATATACACTGATCAAAAAATATTGTTTCGGTACACAAAGCGTAATATCAGTCGTATCCGGTATCTCACAAGAAAATGTATTACCCATTTAGGGGGTATCTGCGAATTGCGTTTCGAGATAAACTCGCTGAACTATTTCGTCATCTAGCTAGACTAATTCCTGTTCGATAATATACGTATATGAAAACAGCAGGACATACAAATATGTTAAGACGGCCACCCACTAACAGTTTATCGAACGACAACCGGATGATATCGGTCTGTCAGTTCATCGCAATTCGCAATTAGCCCACGCACTTACAGTTTCGTATACAATTTTTGACTGACGGATAATATGTGTGTGGCCGCTTCACGATTCCGGTCAGCAAAGACAGTTAAAGGCCGGACAGTCTATGGCCGTCGGCATTTTATACGTAATAACATCAGACTAAAAGAATAAAATAATAACATTATTGTATTATTATCAACAATAATTTCTAATAATAAAATAATGTTATTATTTTAGTCTGAGGTAATAAAATTATGATGACATTGATGACATAAGGACTGCAGACCGCCGCCGGACAGACGAAAAACTGCAGGCGGACTGTAAGTGGGTGGCCGCCTTTAGAGACGTAAATAATAATTAAGATTAATAAACTACCTGCCCCTCTAGACCAGTGGCAATTCGTTTCCCGGCGTATTGAATGTAGAAAAGAATGACGAATGTATGGGATTGAACGTTTAAGTTAAAGACATACGTTGACGACTGTTGTGGTTATCAGCGTCAATGTCACCCATTGTATTGTGTTATTTTGTACAATAACGTAAGATACCTTTTCCAGCGGAGACTGAGAAGAGTATTCAGCTCATCAAAATATCTAATAAGATATGAGTTTTTATATTATCCCGAAGCACTAAACAATTTCCATGAATTACTTTACGTGAATCTCAAAAAAAACTGATTAGATATTTGCAGTTTTTAAAAGGAGTAACCCATATAATTGTGTGAAAGTTTTTATTGAAAACTATGTCAATAATTATTTAATTTATCCCAACAAATTCTACAGTAGTGGGATGGTCTGTCAGGATAAAATCATTCCAATTAGGCAACAATATAGAATACAACAAACAAAATGTAGAATATCGGTAATAAGAAAAGAAAGAAATATAGAAAGAAAAGCGTCATTAGCAACCTATATAATTTCTTAGAACACGAAACATTTTCTTTTAAAGCTCTTCAACAATCAAACCTTAACTATTATACCTGACTAGCTATGCCTCTGTGTTGATTTCATACTAATCATCTTTATATTAGTACTCTTCTTCATCCTAGCGTTGATCCGAGCCGCATCCAAAGCTTTCACCTCGGAGTCTGGGGTCCACTTTACCAGTCTATGCCGTTTTGGCTGGTCTTCGATATTTTCCGTAAAGCGACTGCCATATGACCTCCATAACCAAATAGCGATATTATCATTCTATTAATACCCTATTCATCGTTATAGTTAATAATCCAAGCACCTGCCAATCCTGGTGGCATCACGAGATTTGCAATCCTGGTTCCAAACCTCATGTTGCTAGGTAATAAGTTGTACTCGTATAGTACTCATTTTTCTTTGATAATGCCTACCCATAGATACAGTACACCCATACAGTAGGTATAGATTTGGTACAGTTAGCAAAAGAGACAAGTACACACCTTTACGTATAAAATTCGCGTATCTTGGACCTTAAATTTGCTCAAAATGTGCCCTATAGGTACGCGCAGTACATGTTTCTTGGGTGTCTTTTGAGGATAGCACGGGGTGCTACTGCGGCGGACGAACTCAAATTCACTAAGCATAGATTATTACAAAGCAATCCGCGGGCGCCAGAGCCTCGTTTACCTAGCGATTTAGGTCCAAGAAACGTGTCCGGAGTCTTATCTCTTTTGCAGACTAGGAAAAGTGTATAAATACATAACAACCTTGTACAACTGATATTATTATAGAACAGGGACATTTTTTTGCAATTCTGAGTTTTTCCCAGAGGAGACAAAGACTTTATATTTAAAATCGAATTGATTAATAAAGGTATAAAATGCAAATTTTTGTTCCATTACTATTTACGTCATTATTGTGATGCAACTGTTCCTACATTTATAAAGCACTAATAAATTTATCAACCTCGAACTAAATGAATAACATAGACGGAACTCGTGCACACAACGAGTGCGAGCGAGATTATACCTACTACTTTAGTATTACTTTACGCGGTTGCAGACGCTAGTTCTATGTGTTCCGTCTAGGTTATTCTTTTAGTCTGAGATATCAATATAAACTTATATTTACGAATCATACGTAGGTAGGTACCCAAGAATTCAATTCAGTAAAAAAAATATAAGCGTACAACTCCTAGATATTAAAACTAAACCAGTCTTAGTCAAAAATCTATAAAATATTGTGATATCAAAACAATTGGCAGTTTATGAGATTAACAAATTATTAGCATGAGACAGCTTTGAAGAGGCCCATGGCTTTGGAAAAAAATAAAGATCCTCAGAAAATGCCTATGACTAAAAAAAATATTAAAATACGTATGACATAAATGCAATAATGAGCTATTAAAACGTTTTTTTTACAGATGTAAAAGTACCTAGTAGTTATAAAAAAACGTAAATATATAAAATATTGTGATATCAAAAAAAACAATTGGCAGTTTATGAGATTATCAAATTATTAGCATGAGACAGCTTGAAGTGGCCCAAGGCCTTGGGTAAAAATAAAAATCCTCGGAAAATGCCTATAACTAATGAAAATATGAAAATACATGTATGACATAAATGCAATAATGAGTTATTAAAACGTTATTTTACAGATGTAAAAGTACTTATAAAAAACGTTTCCGTACCTAGCTATATGACAATTGACATTAAATATTCTTAGAGTCTGAATTTAATTCTTTTAGTTCTGTATCATTTTTTTCTTGTTCTTCATCATCGCCTATGACAACAGTACTCATCTTATCATGTAACTCAACAGTGTTATACACATTACCCTGAAGCTCCAATTGTATATCTCTCAGCTGTTTACCCCTAGTTTCAGTTATAACATAGTATGAAAACACACCTCCTCCTACAGCAACTGCAGCAAATATAAAAAATATAGTTGTTAGACCGTAAGCTTCTTTCACTAATGGATAACCTTGCCCCACAAGAAATCCTAAAATAGCACCAAATATATTTAAACTAGTCATAGCTACAGCTTTAATATTCAAAGGAAATATTTCGGCTGGTATTATAAATATTAGGGAATTGAAGCCAAGAGTAGATGTTATATTCGATAATATAATGAACACGAACGGTATAAAGCTGAGAGTTGAGAGGATTGTTGAGTCGATGAGGATGACATCTTGAAGGAAGAAATACAAGCCGACTGCTCCAAGAGCCACGCCAGTCCCGACGTATGAATACACCAAGAGAGGCCGACGACCAATGCGATCCACTAATACTGAAGACATCAGAGCTGAAAAGTAAAGAAATATGAAAAATACTTTTGTATCTAGGTTTTTCCGTCACATCCTACTACTACTAATATTATAAACACGAAATTTTGTAATGGATGGATGGATGTATGGATGTTTGTTACTCTTTCACGTCAAAACTACTGAATGGTTTTTAATGAAACTTTTCAATCATTACATCAGAATAACATAATTATAGGCTATATAATTATAGGCAATGAACGGGAGCTACAGGCTATAGTAACGTTTATTTCTGCAATAATAGGTAGTATCAGTTTTGTATTCTGTGAACAAGTATTGAAAAAAATTGTCGCAATATCATTTTCAGCTTAAGGTTCCACCATTAATCGTTTATATTTGCATAATAGCATAATAATGTTATTCTTCAAGTTTGAAACAATACCTACCTGATTAAAACAGACTTCATTAATTGTTTATCTTACCTACAACGAATGTCACGCAGCCATATATGATGAGTGCTGTCGACAATTCCATTTTTTGCTTGGTTTCCCCTAGTATCCAGCCCAAATACTGCCTTATCACGACACCACCCGTCATTATTTGAGTCGTTTTTAGACCTGGAAAACCAATTAAGCGTTATATAATTATGTATTACTTTTGTGCTTTTTATATCATTTCACCCTTTGAAGTAAATCTGTGGAATTTATTGATCCTGATTCGTCTGCGTTATTCAGAACTTTGTGGTCACTAATCTTTCACTTTATATGAACATTTTAAATCTTTGACTATTTGCATTTTACATGTAGAATTGTAGATATTTTTTGTATTACCGACAATTTTTGGACTGAGTACTTAGCATAAATTGCTTACAATACATTGTATTAATCCTTTATGCTTCAAAAATGACTCCTACATAGTTTGTTGAAGTTTACAATCATTCAGAGGAGGTAGGACACGACGGTATATCCATCCCAATCGAGTAGTCCGACTGGTGAAGTACCTCCGCCTTACAGAAGATCGCGGCTTAATAACCTCGTGTTGTGTTTCCGACGGTGAGTAGGGTAGCTAGAGCTGACTGGAGAGATTTTGTGCAGTCAGTGGGAAAACCAAAGGCTTTGTCCTACTTATCTCTTACGCTGATGGCACAGAATCTCTCTGTTCTTACAGGGTCGACAGCAGAGTGTGACTCCTCTAGTGTTGCACTCGCCCATAGGCCACGGTTACCTCTTACCATCAGGAGGGCCGTGTGCTTGTCTACGACCTCTATGAATTCTGACATAATCACAAAGTATAAGCAAACATACATACCCAAAGCGATTATGATAGCTTTCCTATATTGCTGTCCAGTCACTAACTCTTTCACTGTACTGGAATGGCTCATTTCATTCCGGACGTCTGTTTGAAGAGATCGCAGTTCATCTTCGAGGACCTATTCAAAGTTAAAAACACGTTCACTAACATTCCTTATTTGGGTGTCCCCGGCCTCGAACAGCATTTTTTGCCACAATTTGTTAACCAACTTGCCTTTGAGTATTAAAAGTTGGTTTATTTTCTTAAAGTTCTCCATTGATATATATTGTTACTTGGTTTATCTCAATGAACTGCACACAATAATTTCAACCCTGAGATTTTGAGATGGATTTAACAATCAGGTTTTCTGTGATTGCATATCTCACCACATACTACTTAGTAATGTATATTGCTAACTGATAACAATAATTGCTAAATATACCGAAGAAAGGATGATACGCACCACGGTCATCTGAACCACGTCATTATTAATTGTAAAGAAATTAAATTAGGGACCACTGCCAATCCCTATCAAAATGTACTTTTATCTATATTCCGCATTACATTACCCATAATTGGGCAAAACTATGATATGTTTGAAAATCTTAACCTACCTTTTCATTTTTATATCCACGCAATATTCGTAGTGATTTTCTAGCACCTTCCACATTTCCTGTCTTCAAGTAGAAGTATGGCGTTTCAGGAATCCACCAGCATATGATGAAGAAAAATATAGGTAGGACGACCATAATATAATTCAAGGTATTGTAAGTGAGGAACGGTCCTAAAACCATCGTGAGGAGGGTTCCAAACTTAAAGGTGAAACTGGTAATCACTTGCAAAGTTGCTCTTATGTCTTTATCAGCGATTTCTGACAGGTAGTATCCAATGACCTGAAAAATAAGACATACTAATATGATACAAGCTATAAGCGTTTAAAGAGTTTTCATCCATGGATTCTGTGGGTTATAGCAGTAGCTATAATTATAATCTATGTCGGCTTTCAGCACAAAATTGGAGGAGGTTTTCTCTAAGTACAGAAAAAAAACAGTAAAAAAAAGTTAAATTCAAATCTCATTTTTTTTTAATATAGCTGACCGCCATTGTTAGATGCGCGCACATAGGAAAACGAATTAATTTGTATTATTGTTCATTTAGTACTTGTAGTATTATTTTATTCGCAAGTGTGTTGTAAAACGTCGTATGCCACGCGTGACGGCTCGGGTATCTATACCGCCTCGGCGGTAATCACCAACTTTGCTCACTTGTACCATAATGTACTATAACGACACAACAACTTTGTGTCGAACCCACTAAATTGAGTGATAAGCAGGAAAAAAAATCAGTTGTACACGCTGACTAAAAAGCAACCGTTGCCGCGTTGCCGGTGATAACACTATAGATATCGATTCGTCGAAAATATAATCTGTAGTGTTGAAGTCAACTGTGGCTGAGCGCAAATGGTAAAAATATCCAACGATCCTAATCGTACGTACTCGTGTATTGATATCCACTTATTGGCACTTATTATTAGGTATTGATTGCATGACGTCACCAAATGATAAAAAATCATTCATCGAAGTTAAAAAGAGATGAGATCCGGCAGCGATTAGCGATGCGAGTACGCGTACGAGTGCACAGGGTAATCATGTCAGTTTACTTGATGTCATTCTTAATTATTTACTGAATCATGTTTTATTAATAGTTTTCCAGATGTTGCAGAGATTGTATAAGAGAGTTTAAAATAGAGCTCTTTGAACAAACAGAATCTAAAGGAAAGGTTACGGCTTAGATATTTTCCGTGAAGCGCCCATATTGCCATTGGGTTGTAGAGGTCAAATGGCAGTCATTTGACCTCTACACTACAACCCATTGGCGATATTGGGCGATATCGAAGCATTGCAGCTAGACCAGTTGCTGGACTTGCTGGACTTTTCAGGGGGTTCCAACTACCTGTAACGACTGCCATAGATGTTCGCATGGCAACCGGGACCGACGATTTAAGATGCTCTCTGAGACACGACCAGACCAATGCAAATACACAAATTATTTTAAATTCATGCATAATATGTCGCAGGCATTTTGTATGAATCCGCCGTTTACAAACGGCGTCGTCATTTTACAAACGCTCGCTGTTATGTAATATGCCGAAAACTCAAATGGCACCTAACCAAACTACTTCTGGGTGGTTTATAAAAAAATAACCACGAAGGGGATAGTGGGGTCTATTCGCTCGCTTCGCTCGCTCAAACGACCCCGCCATCCAAATAATAACAAATAAATAAATACAAATAATTGCATTGAGCGGGGATCGAAACCACGCCTCCTGCGTAGCGGCCGCGTTCACTACCGCCAAGCCAAAGAAGCTATCTGAATGTAGATACATATTTGACAAATTAATATAAACCCACTAATAAAATATCAACTATTATTTGCCATTTTGAATGTTTACTTACAGTGCTGATCATACCCGTACCGCAGTTCCATGCCAACGCTGTAATGTACAGAAGCCAAGCCTTCAACGCAAACGCCACGATTATCTGGAACCAATCAATGATAATTTTATTCTTAGAACCAGGCAATAACTACCGCAGATAGCTTATGATGTCCGTGCGTCACATACATTATGATAAAATTTGGCTATGCTATGGTCTCCACGTACGTAGGTACCGACAACCATATACATACAATCGCAGTTATAATAAACAGGGTTATTTTGAATATGTATATTTGTATTGTAGCTTCAATATTTCAACGCTATGGTGTTAGCGGGATTGCAAGTTTCGACTGCAATAAATGGTCATGTAAACAGGTTAATACATTTTGATATTATAACCTAATATTATTGAAACACAGACACTAGCATGACCTAAAATCTATGCATGGATCAATAATATACTGTATGTTGCTTGTGACTTCGAAGATAATATAGTTTGTATAAAATAATTGAATAATAATTTATATTATCTGGGGGCACGGCAGTGCCCCCGCCAAGTCGAGCAAACAGAGCGGCACGGCGCGGCGGCCGTAACACTATTTTCTCGAAGCAACTCAGGCCATTTTCGACCCCCTAGAACTTCGTTATGGATAAACCTAGAAGCCTGAATCTTCGGTTACCAAGTGGGCTCTGTATTAACACTGTGTATTTCAAATTTCATTCAATTTGAACCAATAGTTTAAGAATTATAACTAGTCAAAGTTTGCAAATTTTGCAAATTTTGTCACTCACTGACTGACCGATCATCAAAAGTCTAAGGCACTTCTAGCAGACGTAGAAGCCTCAAATTTAGAATATAAGTAGTGTTTAGTGTACAACCCAAGGGAAAATTAAAACATTCTTCAATTTCAGCAATTTCACCAACTGCATAAATAACTTTGTAATCTCATATAAATATATAGGATTACAAAGTTACATATGCTGTGAACGCTTCAGTGTACGTGAATCCATCCACTATACTAATATCAGTCTAACGAAGTATTATAAAATGCGAAAGTAACTATCTGAGCGTCCGTCAGTTATTAGTGTTATTACTGTTATTAGTTATTTTCGCTTTCACGCCTAAACTACTAACTGAATAAACTTGATAACGAAAAGTGAAGAAGTACAAGTGGGAGTGTGAGTGTGAGTGTGAGTGGGTGTGGGTGTGGGTGTGGGAGTGGGAGTGGGATTGGGAGTGGGAGTGGGAGTGGGAGTGGGAGTGGGAGTGGGAGTGGGAGTGGGAGTGGGAGTGGGAGTGGGAGTGGGAGTGGGAGTGGGAGTGGGAGTGGGAGTGGGAGTGGGAGTGGGAGTGGGAGTGGGAGTGGGAGTGGGAGTGGGAGTGGGAGTGGGAGTGGGAGTGGGAGTGGGAGTGGGAGTGGGAGTGGGAGTGGGAGTGGGAGTGGGAGTGGGAGTGGGAGTGGGAGTGGGAGTGGGAGTGGGAGTGGGAGTGGGAGTGGGAGTGGGAGTGGGAGTGGGAGTGGGAGTGGGAGTGGGAGTGGGAGTGGGAGTGGGAGTGGGAGTGGGAGTGGGAGTGGGAGTGGGAGTGGGAGTGGGAGTGGGAGTGGGAGTGGGAGTGGGAGTGGGAGTGGGAGTGGGAGTGGGAGTGGGAGTGGGAGTGGGAGTGGGAGTGGGAGTGGGAGTGGGAGTGGGAGTGGGAGTGGGAGTGGGAGTGGGAGTGGGAGTGGGAGTGGGAGTGGGAGTGGGAGTGGGAGTGGGAGTGGGAGTGGGAGTGGGAGTGGGAGTGGGAGTGGGAGTGGGAGTGGGAGTGGGAGTGGGAGTGGGAGTGGGAGTGGGAGTGGGAGTGGGAGTGGGAGTGGGAGTGGGAGTGGGAGTGGGAGTGGGAGTGGGAGTGGGAGTGGGAGTGGGAGTGGGAGTGGGAGTGGGAGTGGGAGTGGGTGTGGGAGTGGGAGTGGGAGTGGGAGTGGGAGTGGGAGTGGGAGTGGGAGTGGGAGTGGGAGTGGGAGTGGGAGTGGGAGTGGGAGTGGGAGTGGGAGTGGGAGTGGGAGTGGGAGTGGGAGTGGGAGTGGGAGTGGGAGTGGGAGTGGGAGTGGGAGTGGGAGTGGGAGTGGGAGTGGGAGTGGAAATGGGAGTAGGAGTGGGAGTGGGCGTGCTAATCTACAAAAAGAACTGAAATCCCTTCAAAAACAATACTTGTAAAAAGATACCAAGTCTCGTCGCCCTCGCTTCTTCTACCGCAAAAAGTTATGAGATCCATGTAATACCAAGTCGGTTAATTTATTCAGTCCCTACTTCAGGGACCTTCTGTCCTAAGTTATTACGTAATAAGCTTTTAAGTTTTAAATATAATAAATTGACTTGGCCATCGCATGGAAACACAATCTATCGCACATTAAATAAGATTGTTTAGTGCGATTGCCAAGACAATTTATTATATTTAAAACTTAAAAGCTTATTACGTAATAACTTAGGACAGAAGGTCCCTGAAGTAGGGACTGAATAAATTAACCGACTTGGTATTACATGGATCTCATAACTTTTTGCGGTAGAAGAAGCGAGGGCGACGAGACTTGGTATCTTTTTACAAGTATTGTTTTTGAAGGGATTCACTTATTTTATACCAACTTTATTTTCTTCCATACATTCCATACACATAATAGTAATTATACTATAACCATCCAACCAACCAACCAAAGAAGCGAAACTCACAAAGTCGCAGAATAAAAGAGATATCACTTATAAACTACGGATTAATCGGTTCTTTTAATTTTTCTCTTCGTTTTTCTACGAGCAATGAAATCGCTGAAAGAAGGTGTCACGTGATCAAGATACACCAAGATAAAAATACATGATATAATCCGTTTATAATAGTTTAATCACAATGTTAATATTTCACGTAAACCTCCGCAAGTATAATTTAGAGTCAACAATGTAAGTATAACCCGCGCCACGTATCTTGGACCTAAAATGTGCTCAAAATGTGCCCTATACGCGCAGTACACATTTCTTGGGTGGCTTTTGAGAATAGCATGGGATGCTACTGCGGTAGACGAACTCAAATTCACTAAGCATAGGCTATTATAAAGCAATCCGCGGACGCCAGAGCCTCGTATGTCTTACGATTTAGGTCCAAGATACCTACGTGGCGCGGGTTATAACAACGTGTGTAGGTATCTGATACATTAGATCGTCATATTACCACATAATGTAAGTATCTACTTCATAATCATCATCATCAAGCAATCGAGTTCGTGGTCATAAACATCAATATACTTTCATTAATACATGACAAATAACGATTCACACTTACCGAGCCAATTACTATGGGTACTGCGCTACTGAGAATTGTGACGCGCCTCCCAAAAGTATCTGCTATATACCTCGTGGTCAGGGACCCGATGGCAAACCCTACTGGATACAAGGACAGCATTGTCGCCACCTCTTTCTGTGGAACAAAAAATATATGATTTTCATACAATGTACAATATTTAACTAAGTGAGTAGGTATGTACCCACGAGTATCTTCGTTGGTGTTTATACAACCGTTGTTTGTACAAAATGTTGATGTTTCTGCCAGTTTCAAATCCGACATATAATGTAAACCATATGGTTTCTTTGAAGAGTCCGTTGGTACGCTAGTACTATTATCTGTTATGTGCCGTAGGGTAACATGTGGTTCGAAAATTATAATCAAATCTATTTGTGTTAAAGTTAAGTTATGAGAGAGGTATGCTGAAACCACAATTTCAGTAACCAATGTTGAATCCCTAAATAGATACTACGTAGGTAGTTATTTAAGCTAACAAACTAGAAATCATCACATATCTAACCCTGGGTATGTGTCTACCAAATCTTATACGAATTAATAATTTCATGGCTGGATTATCTACCACAATATTACAAGGCAGGGCAATATAGTTTAGTCTGTGAGTCTCGACGACGACGTATGATAAGGAAATACGAAATTAATACACAAACATGAAGCAAGTGGGTATTATTATGTAAATTGGCACTTCTAGTTAAACGGGTAACGAAGTATCAATAAGGTCCATTGTTACGAGAACGTATATTAGACCAGCTATTGTTTTTTTAGGTATTTGAATGCAAAGCAGATATTCTAATGGTAAGCAGTAATCGCACTAGGACATAGCGAATGACTAAACCTGTCGAATGTGAATTCATAACAAACGTAGACGTTCTACAGGGTCGGCAGCGCGAGTGTGACGCCCCTGGTATTGCACTCGTCCATAGGCCACGGTAACCACTCTCCATCAGGTGGGCCGTGTGCTTGTCTGCCACCCAAGTCGTATAAAAATAAAAAAGATGCGAGTGTGCCTTATCAAGCATCCATTATGGATTCTAGAAAACCATAGAAGGCACTGAAGTCACTCTGTGAATACGGAAGAGGAATAAATTGTTCCAATTTAGGCTTCTATTGCTCTATGTATTTGCAGTGGACCATTATCTAGCAGCCAGCTGAACCACAGATTTCTCGGGTTCCTAATCCCGAAAGGATCACTTCTTTGTTTGTCCAGCCATAGTGATATGTTAAGATATCAGTCAGTAACTGACTGAGATATCAACTTCAAAAATCATAATATCACATCTTGATACATTTCTTTTTTACCCGACAGCCGAAAGGAAAGGGAGGTGATTTATGGCGCCAAAATTATTTGACCGCGATGGACTCAAAAACTACTGTTTTTTGCTTTTTACTAGTATTTTTACTTTGCAGTCGGGTTTCGGCGACTCCTTTATTGTACACTTACATGGCATAACAATACAAATGAAAGAGAAAATTATGTACAAAGGCGAGCTTAACTCAAGGATGAGTTTTCTTCTAGCAAACCCGGGAGTGCATAGAAGAATTACAATCTAATGAGAGGCAAAGTCTTGTGTACATTAATATCTAGATATAATAATAAGGTGAGGAGGTCCTTCTTCTGCCGCACCATTAAGTCTTGGAATTCCTTACCAGTTCACGTGTTTCCCTCCTGCTACAGTCTCGGTTCCTATAAGCGGGGCGTGAAAAATCATCTGATGAGGCCGTCAAGCCGACTGCCACCATTGTAACATGGTACGTGTCTGTAATGGTGGGCTCTTTTCAGAGGCTTTGCCTTCAGCTTACCATCAGGCGAGGCGAGGTCAAATTGACGTGTCCTATATAAAAAAAATGTCTTACGGTACAAGCAAAGCAAAAATCCGTAAATAGAAAAACTATCATTATTGTGAAACGAGTGGTGCGCCCAATAGCTTTATAGCATTCGCTCTTAATATTATTAGGCCGCATTTGTTATCATCTGTCAGGCTGGGTCAGGCTCATCAGTGATGCATCACTTATTTATTATGTTTATTATTACGCAAATAATAGTAAATCAAGTAACCTCTTATCAGAATATGAACAAAGCTATGTATGGCACTCGTTCAATATAAACCACAAACATTGTAGGTATTATAGAATATAATTTTGTCAACAACAAAACAAGAATATACTGATAATAATAATTAATTAATAATAATACCTTAATTAATTAATAATAATACCAATTATAAAGACGAAAGATTTGTATTTTTGTATGTAACGAATAAACTCAAAAACTACTAGACCAATTTCAACAATTCTTTCGCCATTAGAAAGCTACATTATCAAGTACCAGTCCAACATAGGCTATCACGCTACTATCAGCAATCTACGGGATCAGAATTCCACGTGGGTGGAGACGCGAGCATTACGTTAGTAGATACATCAGCTATTCTGTTGTATAAATAAAATAAAACAACTTTGTTTTTTTTTTTATTTATCTGCTTACTTTTTTGGACGGGGACATGTGCAGAGTTACTTTTACAATACAACCTACCATTTCTCAGAATATTTTATCTCTTCTGTCTATTCGTATGGTACCTTTGTTATGCATTTGTGGGGCATTGTTATACATAATGTTTGTCTTCTTACTTACAAAGTGTCTACAAATTCAACAGAATGATGCATACATACGTACAATCACGTCTTTATCCCCGGAGGGTTAGGCAGAGGTGAATTAACACCTACATTTCACCAATCATTGTTTTAGGTCCCACTTTCCTCCTCCGGCTCCGGCGGGGGAGGTATCCGCGGGGATTTTTCGCACGATAAAAAAAAAAAAAAAAAAAAAAAAAAAGGGTCAAGGGTGTGAGCCTATTGCCATACTTCGGACACTATTGTTGTCTCGAGCCATGCATCGGAAGCTGAGTCGTAGTCTGCCCTGGCTGTATACATCTGTCTCTCTTAGTCACCTTGTACGATACCGCACGAAAGGAGAATGTAACATCTAGGTACACTTAAAACAAAGCACAGCACAAATGTTTTAGCGTATAGAAAAAATGTGGATGGAGTTGGGAGGTCAGCGGCCGTCGCGTCGTTCCCCCATAATCATTTTTCTATACGCTACAATTGGCGCCCGAACAGGGACCCAATTGTAGCGTAAAAAGAGTTGTTGTGGGGAAGCGACGGATGACTTCCCAACTCCACAAACAATTATTTTTAATTACAGCAGTTCTGGTATGCTTTGTTTTGCTTTTTTTTTATACGCTAGACAAATAAAAAGAATAGTCGAGCAACCATAGATTCCAGAAAATCCGTCCACCTTGTTTTAAACAATATAATATAAAATTAAAGAGAACCATTTCATAAATATAGATTAAAATATAGATAATCTTTCGAATACTTCTACAGCAGCATCAGAAAGAGGTGTGCATGCCTGACGCAAAAGGTGCCAGCAAGCACTACCAGAATCTTAAGACCTAAAGCCTCATTTATGGAGGCTAGGTTGCCCAATGCACATAGTACCTACGTGAATCACTACAGTGCTATCATACTGTGCTATCATCTCTCATGGGATGAGGCGTCGGTGATTCACAATTACCTACAGTATATCTACTTAAGTATATAGTGTTTAAGAAAAAAAACATGTCATTAATATTAACATTAACTTATTTAATACTAGCTGTTGCCCGCGGCTCCGCCCGCGTGGAATTCTGATCCCGTTCATCGCTGATATATATAGCCTATGTGTTAATCCAGGGTATAACCTATATACATACCAAATTTCAACCAAATCGGTCCAGCCGTTTATGCGTGAAAGAGTAACAAACATCCACACATCCACACATCCATTCTCACAAACTTTCACATTTATAATATTAGTAGGAAGGATAGTAGGATAGGATAGGATTATTAAAATATCACTAATAAATACAGCGGGTCGAATTTTGATTAGACCAAACACGCTGAGAACAAGAGTGTCAGTGTAGAGCGTTCTCGCTGTCGTCAGACTGACTAGGACAGTTAAAACCATTGATTTTTATTGTTACTGAATGTTAGAATAATCTACTTTAAAAAAAAAAGGAATTAAACATAAACATCCGAATTGAGAACCTCCTCCTTTTTTGAAGTCGGTTAAAAACTATTTATTTTTACAATAAAATACGACTATCGCGTCTACAAAGATATCAAGCGTTAGTCGAGATTGAGAGATCCGGGGTCCGAATCCTAGCCCACTACAGACGTGATCCTGCTCCTAACACAAGTAATTTAGCTTAGCTGAGGGGGTTAGAGGGAATACTAGAAATTCCTGTTGCTAATACGCTTTTAAAAATGCCGTGTGAAAGACAGAACGCTCTACAAAACCGAGGTAAGTCAATCCTAATTATACCCCTGTTCTTACCGATGAGGATGTACAAAATCCAAAGCTCAGCAGGCACATGCTGTAACAAACATCTCGAATGATCGAAGTGAGCTCGATAGCTGAATCCGCGGTGAGATGTCAATTTGTATGCGAAATTGACATCTCACCGCGGATTCAGCTATCGAGCTCACTTCGATCATTCGAGATGTTTGTTACAGCATGTGCCTGCTGTTCTGTAGTGTAGGTAGTAGATAGATAGAGATATTGGTCACTACTTCTTCTACCATAGCGCATGGGTCTCTTTATGATAAGCACAAGTACATACGCTCGTAATTATATTATCATTTCGTGTTCATAAAAATCTTAAAATAATTACTTACACAACCCTTTTCTATCTTTAGCAAACAGAGTGTTTTGTAATAACTGTTGAATACTTCTACTAAATCTTTGCCCTATTCTACGTACACCTATACAAAGCACGCAATGTAAAATGTCCAATAATACTTATAATGTACTAACTAACCTTCGTAATATCTAAGTTGGTTTCATTGCTGTTGAACTTTGGCAGAACAGGCGTGGGCCAAGCAGAAGACACTCCGAGCGCCATGAACGCGATTGACACTGTAAGTAACATTATGATATTTTAGAACATGACACAGTAAATAAAAAATATTGAAAATAGCTGTTGCCCGCGGCTCCGCCTGCGCAGTATGTTGGTCCCGTGCCCACAACCCATGGGCAACTATTCCAATCTACGCGTTCTTTCAGACGATCAAATTTCAGTCAGATCTGCAAATCTCATCACAATACGTGAAGTTTTTTCACGTTAACATTTTTTTTTTTTTTATACCACTTAGTTGGCAGACAAGCACACGGCCCACCTGATGGGAAGCGGTCACCGTGGCCTATGGACGCATGCAACACCAGGGGCGTCACACTCGCGCTGCCGACCCTGAAGAAACCTTCTAATGCCCTTCTTGAAGAACCCTATATTGTAGTCGCTTGGGAAAACCACCGCAGGGAATTCATTCCACAGCCTGAGTGTGCGTGGGATGAATGAGTGAGTGAGTGAATGAGTGTGCCTGCCATTTTGTGATTAAAATTATGACAAGAATGCATTGAATATTGCTAATAAAGTAACCTTAATGCAAGAATGCATGTAAACTTACAGCATAGCGTGATTAAATAGAGATTTCTTCTATTGCCGTGCTCCATTATCTGTCAACAAATTGATAATCTTATTAATTAAAATGTAATCTCATATATAAAACTCTTAGTCCTGACTGACTGACTGACTGACTCACTTAGAGACAACGCACAGCCTAAACCGCTGGTCCTAGAGACTTGAAATTTATAGAGAGTGTATGTTTTGATGCGTGGAGGTGTACTAAGAAACGATTTTTCGAAATTCAGACCCTAAGTGCCTAAAAAGTGCCAAAAACGTACTTTCTTATAACTCAAGAATGGCTGAACAGATTTTCATGATCTTTGGTTTATTGAATTTGGCTTTGTCGCCGAATAGCAATTATCACAATTAAAATGTGGCAAATTCACGAAATAATGTAATATTAAAGAAAATACGAAATATTATGGCGCTAATATCGCTAGCAAAATTGTTACCATGACAACGGAACTAAAGTGATGGTGTCACTGTCAACGCTAAGTCACATTTTGATCTGTCAAATGATAATATTTATAAAAATGTCACTCTCTGTCACGTATAATATGCAAGAATGTGAAAAATATTGTGTAAGAGTTATGTACTGCAGTTTCTTTATTTAATTGATTGGAAATAGAAAAAAAACATATGATAGCAGCGATAATAGCTATCTAGAGCTATATAAAAGAAAGCCTAAAAGTAATACAGCACATTGAGCACATTATCATCCAGATCAATCCTCATTTAAGCCTCATTTACAAGCTCTCAAACAGTAAGGTATGTGAATTTAAATCTATTGACGCCGCCGATATAACACAAGGGGCGGCTTCATAGCTAGAAACAAAATAACAATTTATATCAATGGCTAGAAACGTTTCACCAAATAGACGAACGCCTGGCTTCTAGAAAACTTCACTTTCTTTCTTGATGAGAAGTAGGTATACTAAGGCAACAATAATAGAGATGGCAGAACACAATTCAATAACTTCCACTTATCAGCTGTGGGCTCAATTACTCAAGCACAGAGCACTTCTGATTAAGATGACAAAGAATATAATACAAAATGTTTATTTTCTTAATATTATTTTTAGATAATTATAAAAAAATTAAACCACCACAAATTTCAAGTAAGTATGTTGTTTTATTTGTATTCATTTTTGACGTATCACATAGTAATTTATGTATCCTCAGCATTTACCAACGCATTGGAGGACGTCTTCAAGACGCTGGAGTAGTTACATCTCGCACTTTCGGTTCGCCGATGACATCATTATAGTTGCGGAGTCGCTAGAACAACGGGGCGAAATGCTGCACAGCCTGAATGGAGCTTCTCGACAAGTTAGCCTCGGTGTAAACTTGGATAAAACCAAGATTATGTTCAACGAACATGTTGTACTGGGACCGATTGCCATCGAAGGCGCGACACTCGAAGTTGTTCAAAAATATTATCTACCTGGGGCAGGTTATCCAGCTCGGTAAAACCAACTTCGAGAAAGAAATAGCCAGAAGAATTCAACTGGGGTGGGCAGCATTTGGCAAACTACGTCGGGTCTTCTCCTCCCCCCTGCCGCAATGCCTCAAAACAAAGGTTTTCGACCAGTGCGTCCTGCCTGTTATGTTACCTATGACCTACGGTGACGAAACGTGGCCACTGAAGGTGGGGTAGTCCGTGACCTAAAAGTCGTGCAGCGGGCTATGTAGCGAGCTATGCTTGGAGTTTCTTTGAAGGATAGAATTCGAAACGAGGTCATCCGACATAGAACCATAGTTACCGACATAGCTAACGAAGATCCAACTTTCTGTTTTGGAAATTAGTTTCGAAAACAGAATTATTATTCTTTCTTGGAAACCAGGTTCGTTAAAAGTAAAATAATTCTGCTATGGAAACCGGTTTCCAAACCTTCGTTTCCAATCTGGCCGTGGTCTGGGGTTGCAGAATAAGCAAGCTAAAGTGGCAGTGGGCTGGCCACATCTGCCGAAGGACTGATGGCCGTTAGAGCAGACGAGTCCTAGAGTGGATACCGTGAGAAGGAATACGGAAGGTGGGACACACCTCCTAGCCAGCTGGACCGACGATCTGCGAAAGGTGGCTGGGACGTACTGGATGCGGAAGGCGGAGGATCGGCAAACGTGGCGCATTTTAGGAGAGGCCTATGTCCAGCAGTTGACTGCAATAGGCCAATTGATGATTTTTTGTATCCTTAGCATACAACAGCAACCTTCATAGTTATGGTATACTGATGATATCGCACTGGTTGACAGGGCTCTTAAAAGCAGGTGGAATCTCAGTTCTAAAAGAGCTTACGAACCTCTTTGATTCCGTCATCCAGCAGAACTTAACATGGAACTGTAGTGCGGTGGTACTGTTCTCCAAAAAAGGCTATAAGGTCTTGCTGAAGAATTTTAAGACTCCTGAGTCATATCTCTATAGAAGTTTTGTTCTTGAGAATTGTCTTGAATAGTTGTGAATTCCAGCCACTGGAGCAAGCCGGGTTTTAAAAGGGTTATAGTGTTGCAGCCAATACTGTTGAGCAGATTATACAAAAGACCTGAGAGTATAATCAGCCGCTATGTATGGCATTTGTAGATTACGAGAAGCCTTCTGACATCATCTAGACCTGGGCATTTCTGGATTGTCTACGACAGTGTCGTGCTGATACGATATTTTCATTGCTGAGATGGTAATTTTAGATTAGAAGACGAAACCCAGAAAGAGATATAGGTACGTCGAAGGGTCGACAAGGGTTGGGCAACATTGGGAAAATTCGTCGAGGTTTCTACTCCCCTGTTATGACTCATGGGGCCCAAATGTTCAAACTGACAGCATATGTCCCCAACATACGGTGGAGGATCGAGTGCTATGGCATACTTTGGGTGAGGCCTAAGTCAAGTCCAACAGTGGACTGAAATAGGCTATTGATTGATTGATTGATAAGAACGAAATGTTAGGCAATAGTAATTTTTTCTTACCAGTCTTTTACTAGCCATTTACTAGGTATTGGTATAAAGATACTAATAGTATTTTTATTTTGTTGTAATATTCTAAAAATCTACCACTTTTTTGTAAGACAAGGCCGATGTTTCTTACAGTTTTCATTTAATATTTTGAAAGAAACACTACTGAGAGAGCGAAATAAGGTGTCGAAAGTTTATACAACAATTACTATTAGAACTATCGGGATACTTATATTTATACAACAAGTCCGTCAGTTTAGAAAAAAATACTATTGGTGATGGTAGTAAACATCCACGCAGGCGGAGCTGCGGGCGAAAAGCTAGTAGGTATATATTTATCTACTGTACAGTCTTCTGTAGGACCTCCGTATGTTGGTAGGTATGTGTTCATTTTAGTGTTAAAAAGTACCTGTCTATAATACACTGAAAGAAAGAAGAAAGAAAGAAGTGCCAATTTATGAAAATTTCTCTACATGCGAAGTTGAAAGGATCATGCAAATGCTGAAACTTACATATTATAATAATAAACTATACCTATTAGAAGTCGCACCAACGCGTGACCTTGTAGCCTAAACTTAGACAAAACATTCTGACTCAGTCAAAACATTAAGAATTGTTTGCCTTATTATTAAGAGTTTTATTAATCCCACAAGTCCCTAGCCCAAAAACGACACGTGATACTTCATTCAACCCGATTCATACCAAATTGAATGGTACGGAAATGCTATGCCGTCTTTCGTTCGTGATTGGTCCGAAGTTTCGAATGTAAATTTCATGATTGTATCCTATAGGCAGGGATGGCGAACCATTGGCACGCGTGCCAGAGATGGCACGCGGCACAATTTTTTGCGCACGCCACCAGTGCCACCTGGGTTAGTAGGTGAGCATTCGGTAATTACAGAAAGCATGATATAAAGAGGCGGACTATTCCATATTATCAGAAATTAATATTCTCCCAGCCCCAAATAATCTTGGGATACATTTATTTGGGGTCGGCCAAATGAAATCCGTACTAATATGTATTATAAATGCGAAAGTAACTCTGTCTGTCTGTCTGTTACGCTTTCACGGCTAAACCATTGAACCGATTTTGATGAAATTTGGTATAGTGGTAGACTAAACCTTGAGAAAAGACGTAGGTTATGTTTGGGCGCAATAACCGATAAAGCTAGTGTGAAATAAATGGAATTTAGGCTTGAAACCGTAGCAAACAGACAGAGCAACTTTTTTAACGGATTCTATCGTAATTTATTTGGTATTATTTACATTTAGCCCGACGTTTCGGCTACTTTTCAGTAGCCATGATCGCGTAGTGGTAGGTACTTAGTCGTGGTAGGTAGTCGTCACTTAGTTTGAAGTGCATTTTATCTTAAAGTACCCGTGTTATGATGGATTGTTCGTGTTATTACGGTCAGAATGTCTATTTGTTTAAACTTTTCTCGGAGGGAGACGCCCAAATTATAAATAGCTCGCACAGCCCACTTCTATCTATACTATTATATAATTGTAAAGTGGTCGTGTCTGTACATTGAAGATATTTAAAAAAAAATACTTGGGTCATGTTAGGTTAACGATACTGAACACGAAAATATTTTTTTTGTATTTCCTGTCTGTTTGTCTGTTTGTCCGCGATGGACGCAAAAACTACTGGACGGATTTTGATGCGGTTTTTTTTTGTTAGAAAGGGCTTACTCAGACTTAAAATCTTACGTTTGTTTGATCGCAATTGGTTGAATAGAACCGAAGATATGAGCAAAGGTCGCGTTAACCGAGATGCACGCGGGCGGAGCCGCGGGCGGAAGGCTATGTGTAATATAAATTTTGTATTCCAATCCGCGGAACTACCCCAAAGGAGAATGCCGTAGCTCAAATGCTCAATAATGAAGGAATGCACTTGTACGAGTAAACGATCACCTACTTGCTCACTATAAAACGTATTCCGAAATAAGTGCCATTGGTGTCAAGTACCTACCTACCTACTCTTTTAGCACTTAACATAAGTGAATAGACAAAACTGATAAAAGGTCAGAACAATATTTATGAATTACAGGCTAATTTAGATACTGATGGAAATGGGTGAAGGAAACCAAATACTAGTGAATAGCTAGCTGACTGTGAATCTGTCGATATACAGGGTGATCAATCCAAATGGGTCAGTAGGGAGAAGTCAGAAACTATGAGAGATACGGAGATCTGTTATTAGGAACCATGGCTTCGATTTTAAATTTAATGATAATGACATTCAAACTTTTCTTCAATCTCTCATACATACCCAGGAATCGAACCAGGTCGAAATCTCTATAAACAAATTCTAAAGTAACGAAATGTAACGAAAATTCGGTAAAGTTTGCAACGACATTCGTTACAAATACCGAAAAATCGTTAACTTTCGATAGCGACTTGGGAATTTCGGTCGATATCTAGTTAACAACCGAATTCGGTCGCTATCTAAAGTACAGACTGCCGGCCGGTTGAATCACAGACAGATAAGATAAATCAATGTTGCTACATGCTAATAATGTCGTGATATAAATATAAAGGTGCTGGAACGCGTAGTGGTTATTAGCTAAACGTTGGCGAAATAACAGCACTTTGATCAGGGTTGCCAACCCTCCGGTTTTACAGTAGAACTGATATTTTTGTTCCGTGAAGTAAAAATCCAAAATTAAATGCTTTATTCTTAATTTTCAAATGGGTAAAAAGTGGATCGTCTACTAGCAAAACAACGTTATCATTTAATGAGCAGTTCTCTTTAAGTTCATCTGCATTCTAGAACCCATATTACATACATACATACAATCACGCCTTTATCCCCGGAAGGTTAGGCAGAGGTGAATTAACACCCATATTTCACCAATCATTGTATCAGGTCCCACGTAATAGGGGGTGAGCCTATTGCCGTTTCCCGGGCACTATTATTGGCTCGAGCCATTTATAGGCTGAGTCTGGGCTGTTTATATCTGTCTGATGTTAAACAGCCCTATCCCTAAGTCGCCTTGTACGACACCGCATGGGAGGAAATGGGGTGGCCCAAATTCTACTCTGCCGGGAACCACGCAGCGGTGCCGGGAACAACCCATATTACAAACTAGTTTAACTATGCGCTCGTTGGGTCTAAATAGTGCTGTGTGTGTATATATCCAGCATAAGATTAAGAATTTAAACTTCATCTTTTGCTAGACTTTAGAGGGCTTACAGCTTCACCCCATTACCGGGACCTTGCTCAACGTGCTAGCGGGCTGTCCATTAATCACGTGAGGCTCAACAGGGAGGGGGGGGGGGGGGGGTTCGGAAAACATCACGAAATATCACCAGGGGGGGGTGAGGTGTATATTGAGATGTCACGTGTATTTATTTTTTCTTATAACTGGTGATTTTTAGCATTAAATAATAAATGATAAAATACACGTGATTTTGGCTAGGGGGGTAGTCTAAAACCTCACCATGCATCACCATGGGGGAGGGGGGTTATAAAATAGCTAAAAAACATCACGTGATTAATGGACAGCCCCTAGCTAGACAGTGATGATAATGCTTGAGACATTATATCTTGGACCTAAAATCTGCTTTAAACGCGCAGCACACGTTTCTTGGGTGTCTTTTGAGGATAGCGCGGAATGCTACTGAGGTGGACGAGCTCAAATTCACCAAGCATAGACTATTACAAAACAATCCGCGCTCGCCAGGGCCTCGTTTGTCACGCGATTTAGGTCCAAGATACGTGTCCCGAGTTATACCACTGCTAACTAACAAGCTACGACACAAAAATGCCATTTAGTACTGTATTCTGCTGTTTTTTGAAGTTGATTTGGTGTTTCTTAGTTTGATGGGGTTGGCAGCACTGCTCTAGGTTTTATTTTTAGGTCTTTGTTAAAGTCATCGTACCTTGCTACTGTTATAAAAATGTTTGTTATTATCTTAACTTATTAACACTTAATTTACTTACGGGTTCAATATAATGAGGGCAGAAGAGCTCACTATTACGTAGCGTAGAATAATATCGTCAAAGCAATGTAGTGTAGAGTCTAGATGGAATTCTAGGTTATGTAGAAGTAATGATCATGATAATAGAGAACTTAGAGAAGAGATATCGTTAACACTGTGTTAGTTACAGGTATATTAGCAAGTAAATATTTAAATATGTACTTAATTCATACAATATTATAAAAGTAAAAATACCTAGGCGTGAATTTCAGGACCTAGATTTTAGTATTTATGTTATGAAAAATTTCCATCATTATATTCAAATAACTTTATATTTATTAGGCGCCTTTTTAAAAATTTATAAACATTAGTTCGTTTTTAACCGACTTTGAAAAAGAGGTTCCTTCTGTTTTTTATTAAATTAAACGCTTTTATCTCTTGGCATCAGCCACCAACACACATTAAATGAAAATTGTATGTAATAAATTAACTTACCTCGTCCACAGCTCCACGAATACTCATTTCGTGTATAAATAATACCTAATTATAATAAAACAAGAACTTGACGAACCGGTAAGAATAATACGATTTTATTTTAATAAAACAAGGCACTGAAATCACTCTCGCAATATTTTATTAAATAAAAGATTTGGTCCTTCCTACCATAATGAACTAAAATTGTGATAAGCGAGACGAGTTTAAAAAATAAATAACGCGTTGTCGGATACACGACCGCAGTCGTCGAATGTAAACATGTACTAAATGAGTTGGTTCATGTTGAGCCAGACAGACAGCCAGACATAGCCAACATAGGGCTGCCAGTAGTGCCAGTTGATCAATTTTATTTTGTACCAGTTTTCAGTTACGATAGAACATTTATAGTGTACATGTGTAATGTACTGTACATGGTATATCGCTCCAAGTAGGTAGGCAAGGTACAGTCGACAAAGCAGATACGGTGGCAGTTTTTCATATAAAGTTGTATGTAAAGGTGCAACCGTATCTCCTTTGTCGACTGTACAATGTACATAACAATATGACTATAGCTTTTAACCAACTTCAGAAAAGAAGGTTTTCAGTTAGTTGGAATATTATTTACTAGCTACAGCCCGCGACTCCGCCCGCGTGTATGTCGGTTATCGCGACCAAACATAGCCTATGTCCTTTCCCAAGGTCTAATCTATCTCTGTACAAAATTTCATCAAAATCGGTTCAGTGGTTTAGGTGTGAAAGCGTAACAGACAGACAGACAGAGTTACTTTCGCATTTATAATATTATAGTTTTTGCCCGCGGCTCCGCCCGCGTGGTTGTCGGTTATCGCGACCAAACATAGCCTATGTCCTTTCTCAAGGTCTAATCTACCCCTATACCAAATTTCATCAAAATCGGTTCAGCGGTTTAGTCGTAAAAGCGAGACAGGCAGACAGACAGACAGACAGACAGAGTTACTTTCGCATTTATAATATTAGTAGGGATAGGGATAAGTATTAAGGATATGGATATGGCTATGGATATGGCTATGGATATGGATATGGATATGGATTGAAGGTAGGTATGCCAGCTGGTTAAAGTACCTAAACCACAGAATAGAAAAAATAAATTGCTAGCTGTAGTTGATAATAAATATTATACTTATACTATCAAGAAGTAAGAACCGCAATAATGGGAATCCTGTGGTCACGAACACCCTAGACTCTAGGGTGTCTACAAAGGCTCTAGGGCCTAGAGCCTTTGTAGATGCGTAGAGATATTGCGTCCTTGGTAGTATATTACCATCTCTACCATGGTGAATGTTCTGATGAGCTCTTCCAATTAATCCCACCCTCTCCTGTCCTACATGCTCAGGACAACATGTACAGAATTTAGATGTCATCCGCATACGGTGCAGAATATTTCATCCAGAACCAAGCGGTTCCTTTCCTTTGCCATACAATAAAAACCTGAAATTCCTTACCAGCCCACGTGTATCCTTCTTCCTTCACACAGTCCCGAGTTCTTTAAATGTGCGTGAAAAAGCATCTGATGAGGCCATCAAGCTGAGTACCAACATTGTAACATGGTACTTGTCTGTAATGGTGTGGTGACCCTCTTTGCCCAGACTTTGTCTTCAGCTTACCATCAGGCGAGGTGAAGTCAAATTGACGTGTCTGTTGGCTGAGGTGAGGTGAGGCTGACTTGGACTTTAGAGATCTTGCAGGGGTCACAAGTGAGTTGGGGGCTACACATTTCTAAATATTCCTAATGACAATAATTATAGTGTAAAGTAGATAATAATCAAGTGCCATTCGTTAGTTTATTATGATTTAATTTTATAAAGTGTCTTCATTATATGCAGTGATATTCCTTTACGTTAACTTTAAGTTAAGATTGCCCCAATGTAAAGTAACATAGTTCGCAAGTAGAAGTTTTCTCCTTACTTAAAAAGTGCCTTCTTTGAGGGGAATCCCCCTATTCACTAAAGTTAACTGACCTTTGTTATTGTATTAGGATTATTAGGAACTTTAGGAAGTGGGTTATGTAAATTGAATGTATCAATTTGGGGAGTTCCGCGCTAGATAATTATTTTAAGGTGGGGAATTCCCGGAGATCTCTACTTTCAGTAGAGAATACGAGTAGGTAAGCGTTATAAAAATGATTATTTATCACCACCAGTGACGAAGGGTGAAATTTTTGGAAAGGAAGCCGGTAAAAAAAATATTTTAGTATAAACATCTCTACTGCGGCTTCCCTATGCATAGCAAGCCGGCAGGAATTGGATTACCGGCTTATCTACCATGATACCCTCCACATGTTTCGCCGCATACATTTTTGTTGCCCGTGGTCCGATCGCGGAGTTCTGCTGGTCGATCCAAGGGCAAATTTCACCATAAACCAGAATAATCGTCTGATTATGGTGAATGTTCTTATAAGCTCTCCCCAATTATGTACTTAGTTCCAACTTGTTGTAAAATATTATATTAATGTGTATTGGTTTTCTCGGATTGTCGTCAACAGGCAAAAAATATGGAACAAAAAATACCCCACTGCATTAAGTATTTTTAGACATGCAGAAGGACTGTGTTCCTTGGCGTGTGAACCGAGTGTCTTGCGTATAGATGCGAAGCCGGTTATTAACGATTTTAACCATGCGGTTAAATATGCATTTTTCGTTATTAACGGTTAATTACCCGCATTTTATGCTTATTACGGTTAAATACCACCGCTAGATGCCGCTAGAGGCTTGAAAAGTATATTGCGATATCAGCCATCCATAGCCATCCATAAGCCCTATGCGCGAAAATCGGGGGTCAAAAGGGGGGGAAACAGGGGATGGAAGTTTGTATAAAAGTTCGTCATTTTTCAAGATAGCTTGATGCAACTTTGTACAGAGATGGATAAGAGCTTGGAAACGGACACAGGCTATCTTTTACGTGAAAAAATGGATTAGGGTGGGGGAGAATAGGGGATGAAAATTTGTTTGAAAGTTCATGATGAAATCTGGTACAAAGATGGATTAGAGCTTGAAAACGGATATAGGTTGCCTTTTATTAGGAAAGAGGGAGTTGAAGGAGGGGTGAAGGGGGGGGGGGGGGTAATACGAGAATGAAAGTTAATTTTTGAAGATATGTTGATGAAGAAATATGGTACAGAATTAAATACTTGGATACTTCGATATCCATACTCCATACTATATCCATAGTAATATTATCCATACTTCCATACTAATATTTTAAATGCGAAAGTAACTCTGTCTGTCTGTTACGCTTTCACGCCTAAATCACTGAACCGATCTTGATGAAATTTGGTACAGAGATAGATTGAAGCATGGGAATGGGTATAGGTTACCTTTTTTCACGAAATTGGGGGTCAAAGGAAATAGGGGATAAAAGTTCGTAATTTTTCAAGATATCCTGATGCAATTTGGTACAGAGATAGATCAAAGCTTGGAAACGGACAAAGGCTACTTTTACGAGACCGGAAATGGTGCGCACTATGCGGTTTGAAAGGCACTTCATCCCACGCACACTCAAGCTGTGGAATGAACTCCCTGCGGTAGTTTCTGTTATTAATTACGGGTTATGTAGCTATGGCCGTACGTACAAAACATATATTGATAAAATATATAAACTGCAGTTAAGGTTGTTAAAAACTATTGTGCCACTAAATGTAAAGAAGAATTATACAGATAATTATAACGAACTTTTTAAATATTGTGAGGTACTACCAATCCAATGTAAAATTAAAATAGCCATCATGAAAGAAGAAATCTCAAATGTAGATCAGCTTCGTGCACATACAAGAAATAGTAATTTAAGGCAGCTGCCAAATGTAAAGAAATATATTATGCCAAAATCTATAAATTTATATGGAACAAGAATCTGTCAATATATACTACCCGAAATTTTGAATAGCTTACCAGAACAAATAGTGCAACAATATGCAACAAAGCAACCCTTTATAAAAAGTTTACAAAACCATCTTATAAACAATTTGGAGGATTGTATTTGATTCATTACTACTACTACTTAGGTACTTGTATCACTAGCTGGGCAAACTCCCGCTCGCATACAAACCATTATGGTTTAAGCGAGTGGCTTAAATTTGTAAAATGTGTGTAATTTATGTATTGAACAATAAAAAAAAATAAAAAAGTTTTCCCAAGCGACTATAATATGGGGTTTTTCAAGAAGGGCATTAGAAGGTTTCTTCAGGGTCGGCAGCGCGAGTGTGACGCCCCTGGTGTTGCATACGTCCATAGGCCACGGTGACCGCTTCCCATCAGGTAGGCCGTGTGCTTGTCTGCCAACTAAGTGGTATAAAAAAAAAACGAGAAAAAAGGGTTAAGCCCCCCCCCCCCCCTCCCCTACCCCTGAAACACATGTTTTGTTTTTTTTTAATAATTCAGGGGTTGATTTAGCCCCCATACTCACCAGCCAGGTCTGCAGCTTCGTGTTGGGGATAACAGGAGAGTTATGTGACAAGTTTTCAGCTTGCCTCAAGAATGTAGTCAAAAAATCGTACCAGCTCTCGGACTATTATTTCAGCGCGGCATCGGCATACCTAAGCGGTGATGTTGCCACTCTGTTCAGTCGTTCTCGTTTGTTCAAATTGTGTTATACATAAGTGTTATAATAGTAATTAATAGTTTGTTTATTATACGTAATTTATTTACGTTTACGTTAAATTACCTACTAAAAATTGGATCATAATATGAAATCTTTATCTTTCGGATATCGATTTTTCACTTCACCAAGGAGTTGGAGAGTATACAAGAAAAATATAAACATCCGAATTGAGAACCTCCTCCTTTTTTGAAGTCGGTTAAAAAGAAAAAGAAACTTTACCCTTTTTAGCCGTCGCAGTCGGATAATAATTAACCGATAATAACCGCATTTTATCGGTAGTTAACCATCAATTTGGTTAATTAACGGTAGTTAACGGGTTTTTTACAACTATAGTCTTGCGCGTGGTAGAACAATTTGCCTTGACTGCTGCTTTACATAAGTACCTCTTTTACCTATAGATCGAACGATAGATAGATTGTATTTGGGACACAGTTATGATCGCTCGACAGGTAAACGAAGTGTCCCATAATACTATCGACAGGACTACGGATAAGTTAATTTATGCCCGTGATACGGACAAAAAATACCCTTGGAGCGATCAGTATAACTCCGCCATCGGTCCACGGGCAACAAACCGCCGCATGGTTATACGTTTCAGTTTTCTTATACCTACTTACCCATACCTATATTCGCTCATGTGAAATACTGAACCCGTTGCTGCGACTCACAGGAACCTATTCCCGACGGAGGCGCTTGCAGAGCCACTTGAGATCGGCGGTCTGAAGCTTAATGTAGCGAAGGCAGAATAGGTAATTTGGCGTTAAACTCAATAAATCCCACACGGACGGGTGTATAAGCGGTGACTTTGATGCGCGTGATCCGATGAATAAAGGATGAATACCAATCTCATTTTCTTGCTAAAGGACCAGTGTCCAAACATTTGATCATATGATCATGTCATGCATAAAGTCATGAATGTCATTATTGTCATATTCCTATGTCATTGGGGTTGCCACGGTTGATTTATATTTCCTCTATTTATTATTGGGGACTTTTATACAAACGTACATACTTAATTACCTACAAATCGTAACATAACAAACTTAAATAGACTGTATTTAGATTTAGATGTACACAATATTTGCTGAAATATACAATAAACAAATTTAAGTCTAGCTCCTCTCTAGCTAGCAGCCTGAAATCTAGCACAGTCACTGTTGATGTATTTACGAATAGGAGACATAAATATTTATTATACTAGCCTTCCGCCCGCGGCTCCACCCGCGTGGTTATCGGTTTTCATTACTTTTGGTCATGCTTAATATCTCCAGTTCAACTCAACTAAAGGGTTTAAACTTTTTAAGTCTAACCAAGATCTTTCAAACAAAAAATTATTTGCCGAAGTTTGATCGCTATCGCATGAGGTAAATATCAAACATATTTTTATTGATCAGGGTAAAAATATGTTTGGTAATAATAATGACGACCTACAAAAGGTGGCTGGAACAGACTGGTCACTTCATTCGTAAGGCGGAGAATCGGCAAACGTGGCGCATACTGGGAGAAGCTCCGCGAAGCCTGTGAAGCCCCCAATAAGCTTCTGCGCTTCTGGGCGGAGCTAGGCTGGTTGTTATAGCCAGCACTCTCCACGCACAATGGCCCAAAAAAGAGGCTAAGTGCGGATAAAAGAGTCCCCTTTCCATACTGGGAGAAGCCTATAACCAGCAGTGGATAATTTGATTGATTGATTGACATTTAATGCATGCATCATGCATGTTGTAAAACTTACCGCCAAAACATTACATTTCCCTTATTTATTACCTGACTGTTCCTTGCCATTGTTAGTTAAGTATTAGTTAAAATAAAATAGTAAGTATCACTGCTTAATACTTTTGAATGATTTATTTATTAAAATATTATAGATTTCGTTGGGTACTTATGTACTTCCACTATTTCCAGCGGTAATCTAAAGATGACGCTACACTGGCAGTTGGCAACCCTGCAAAAAAAAATCTCCAGCCAAAAAGTCATTTCGAAAGTGTCGTGTGGCATTCATGTAACTTTATGTTGATTTATAACTAAAATTGTATTTTCTGTAGAGTTGCTACGATGTCGGAACATGTGTTGCCGGCAGAAGAGCCTATACGGTTTATAGCACCGATAATTCAGGATAACCCGACAGGATGGGGTCCATGCGAAATGCCAGACCAATTTCGAGACATGCCGTATCAACCTTTTAGTAAAGGTGATCGCTTGGGTAAAATTAGTGACTGGACTATGGTACAAGACAAGAAATACCAGAGTAAGTATTCCAATTCACATTCTTGGCACTCTGGAACAGTATATTTACTTACGTTCTAATTGTCTTTGAGGTTATGCTGTTACAGCAATAGATGTCAAGATATTCGCCCCCGTTAAAGTTCCTTACCATACTATACCTTGGGACACGTATCTTGGACCTTAATCGCGAGACAAATGAGGCCCTGGCGCGCTCAGAATGCTTTGTATTAATCTATGCTTGGTGAATTTGAGCTCGTTCACCGCAGTAGCTGTGCTGTTCTCAAAAGACACCCAAGATACGTGTACTGCTCGTATATAGCACATTTTAGGTCCTAGATATATGTCCCGAGCAGAGAACAATACATACAACTGACAATCATACAGTTCTACCAGCTATTACAATACAATTCTCACCCTTAAATTTTCAGATAAGTATGCGTCACAGTTCGGCGCTGGTTCGTCGTACGCCTACTATCATGAAGAGGATGAAAGTACGTTCCATCTAGTGGATACTACCAGGGTCCAGAAGCCCCCGTACCAGCGCGGCCGTGCTCGTGGTCAGCGGGGTCGTGGCGCTAGGGGTGCACGCACTCCTGGTGGCATGACAACATTGAACAAGGTGAACCTTGGGAATTTAAAAATAATATACTTTTATTTATATACATAATATCAAGTATATTTATAACAACAAATGAAAACCAAAATACTAAACAAAGAACAAAAAAATATCATAACTTATACATAAGTGCACTACTGAGTAAGATAAGATATTTTTTTGTTTTTATATTTTGTTATATTTATATTTTAGAACTTAATTTTATAACAGTCAATTAAGTTATGTAAATGAAATCTTAGTAAATTATTGAAAAAAATTAAAAAAAATATGAGACAGTCAAATTCTTGTTATATAACTATCAGAATATTTAGTTTACAATTATTTGAGTTGGTAGAGAATGACTTACAAATGAGTTTCTTTTGATAACCAGTAAACTAATATAAATATAGCTTAACAAATCTATATGAAACCAGTTCTTGTGATAATTTGGATATAGAATATTTGCCACTTATTACAGCACAATAATCATATTGGATTGGATGTAATATCATTATTGATTCATAGGTGGCAAAGTCTAATTGTTAAAGATTAGTAAGTCTAACAGCTTGTCTTTAGACTATTATTTGACATTATTGTATATTATGTATGTATGTGTATAAAAAATGTACATTTGTCATTAAGAAAGAAAGATAAAACTATCCTATGTGACATTCCAAATAGCTCTATTTAACAATATTATAATTATGTTTTGCTAGCAACGTGACCGCAAGCTTGGTAAGAGATGGGGTCAGAGAGGAGCCCCAATGAAAATTCGTGATGCATCTGTCACGGTGAGGCCTACATGGGTCACTATTGAAGACATGGACTTTCCTCGCCTTGCCAAGCTATCTTTACCTGGTATCAAAGAAGGTATGTCTATTTAAGCTGAATATCTCAATGAATTTCTTCTAAACCATACAGTACATGTTAGGGATTGTAGTGTCATTTTTTAAATAACGAAATATTAAAAAAAATTATATCCACCAATCATATTCAATTATCCTCATAGCATAGGTCTGGTGGAAAGGGGTTCAACTAAGCTATGTTTTTATTATAGAAAAATGCATGCTATGGATGGAGAACAGATTCAAATTTTGAATATTTGTAGGAAATTTTATAGCTTAAATCTTATGCTGCATAGTATAGCACAGTGGAAATGGTTATATAGTTTCATAGCTTAGCTTGTATATCCTCATAGCATAGCTGCATAGCACATCTCTAATGGAAAGGCAGTCTTTTTGTGTATTCTGTCTTAACAGTTGAAATTTTTATGCTGTTGTTTTATATGTTGTTGTCAAATAAAACTTCTATGTTAAATTTAAAGAATACAAATTGAACCTCTAAGTTTTAAAAATATTAGGGTATTTAATACCAAATCTAAAAGTAACTGGATTGAGAGAAGTCTGTCCAATAGTGGACTGCAATAGGCTAATTAATGAGTTAGAAAATATAGTTTAATGCTTGATTTCTTTTTATTTACAGGTGAAGACATTGTGTGCTCGGGCACATTGGAGTATTATGACAAGGCTTATGACCGTGTCAATGTCAAACATGAGAAGGCTCTACAGCGGATAGATCGTATCTTCCATACGGTTAGTGTTCTCTTTTATCCATACAGTGGAATAGCCTCTTCAGTAACTTAGGGTGGACCGAGTGAAATGCCCACCGCTAAAACCGCGCCTTGACGTGGACTTGCAGATATCAGCCTGAGTTACAATACCATAATCCATACAGTTGTTCAATGACACATATGTTTTTTATGTTATTTAACAGCGAACTTGAAGTCTTTTGAAGACTAAGACATGTTATGAATCACATTCCACACCCTAATTCTCTTAATTCATTAGTAACATCTATAAATAAAGTAACGTAAATGAAGTAAAACATGAACTCTATGCTAAGGTGTGAAAAAAGTAATATAACTTCTTGTTAACTTCAGGTAACAACTACTGATGACCCAGTCATCCGACGGCTGAGTAAAACAGCAGGCACTGTGTATGCCACTGATGCCATCTTGGCCACTATCATGTGCTGCACTCGCTCCAACTACTCTTGGGATATTGTTATTGAGAAGATTGGTAAGTTTCCAAAGTATTTACTTAATAAATTATTAATTGTTAATGTAGTTTTTTCTGTTGTGTTAACGATACTCTTAAAGCTACTTTAAGTTCTACTTTTTGTTCATAATTTTTGTCGTAACTGGGATCGGCCTACTATAACCCGCGCCACGTATCTTGGACCTAAATCGTAAGACATACGAGGCTCTGGCGCCCGCGGATTGCTTCGTAATAGTCTATACTTGGTGAATTTGAGTTCGTCTTCCGCAGTAGCATCCCGTGCTATCCTTAAAAGACACCCAAGAAATGTGTACTGCGCGTATAGGGCACATTTTGAGCACATTTTAGGTCCAAGATACGTGGCGCGGGTTATACTATGAAACGATCGAAATTTCGATATTTCCCATGAAGCGACTACCACCTGACCTCCACAATGCACTGGAGTTATCGAAGTTAAGTCCAAGCTGTCGGACTTTTTTGCGTTTATACTGCCTTTATTTTTTTATTATTTTTTTACTTTTTTTGCTTTTATACTGTTTTTGCGTTTATATAATATCCAAAACGGAACTGTATTTTAGTATTATTGTTTTTCAATGATTGTAATGTGTTTTGTGCGCCTAAATAAATTAAAAAAAAAAAAACAGCGAGTCCCACAGATTCTGAAATATATTGATATTGTAATGTTCTATGAAATGTTATGGGATTCAATGATAAACTACAGCACTAAATTATACATTATCTCAGCTTCTTACTTACATTATTTGATTAAAGTAAATATTCAATAAAAAGTAGGGAACCCCTTTTCTTATGTATTCATAATATTATACCGTAATCTCCCAAATCTCAGGTGACAAGTTGTTCTTCGATAAGCGCGACAACACCGAGTTCGATCTTCTGACGGTGAACGAGACGTCCGTGGAGCCGCCGACCGACGACGGCAACTCCATCAACTCGCCACGCAACCTCGCGCTCGAGGCCACGTTCATCAACCATAACTTCAGTCAACAGGTGAGGATGCATTCAGACATAGCAAGCTTCTTCTTAACTCTTTATTGTACACTGAAATTAACAAACATAAACACATTTTGATGTACAAAGGCGAGCTTAACTCAGTACTTATTGAGTTTTCTCCAAGAAGTCTTTAGGGGATAGAAGAAAAAGGAAAAAACAAGAAGTGTACAATTGTAGATAAATATAATTAAAAGTTAAAGATAAAGATAAATAGAGAACAAAAAAATGTAGAAAAAAAGCTTGTAGAATTGAGCTTCCATTTTTTTCCCATTTGCAACCCGGACAATGGAAACCAATAATTATGAACTTTTTATGATTTATTTTATTGATAAAAATATCGATGCATATTGGTTGCATGTGGCAAAGAAAGGTTTGTGGAAATAAAACTAATTTAGATACAATGTTTTTCTATACAGATATATATGTCTTACGTGCTCACTATAATTATTACAGAAAAGTAACACCATATAATATTATATACCTTTATACCTAACATTAATTTAGTAAATATTTTTCAATCTTATAGGTGTTGAAGAATGGTCAAACCGAGGCGAAGTATAAGTTCCCGGAGGCGAATCCGTTCGTGTCTGAAGAGGAGGAAGGCGAGGTTGCATCTGTAGGGTACCGCTACCGCAAGTGGAACCTCAACAATGGCGTTGTAAGTATCATAGTTTTTGTTCATTTCCACAACACGTTGAAGTCGTATCGACAGCCACGATACGAATATCGCTATGTGGTCTTGCGGTGCTTGCCACAACACGAATTTCGCGAAGTGGATATTTTACAGGTAATCACAACGCGTTGCAAGCGATTTTCTCATTCAAAAAAACATTTTCGGTTCTATCATAATATCTCCTGTTAATATACATTCGCGAACTAAGTTTTTCTGTTAATCAGCTTGGGACCCAAATATCCTAGTGGGCAAGTTGGATTTCTAAGAAAACCTGATTCACAATCATTATTCTTCTACAGTCCAACTTATTTTTTTTTATATGGCAAATATTTATTTATTTACTTAATTCTATAAATTGTTTATGTACAAAATTAACAATAAAACTAAAAACAAATTAAAAACTAAAATTAGTACGCGTCGTGGAATTCCTCCGCATCGCATGCCTAAACTTAAATGACATCATTCCTAGGTACTGGTTGCTCGCTGCGAGCATGATGCCGTAATGCAAGGTCCTCAAAACGAGACCCAGTTCTTAAGCATCAAGGCGCTTAACGAGTGGGACTCCAAACTGGCCAACGGAGTCGAATGGCGCCAGAAATTGGACACGCAGCGCGGTGCCGTGCTCGCCAACGAACTCAGGAACAACTCCTGCAAACTCGCCAAGTGGACCGTCCAGGTAAGGGATTTACTTACATATAGTAAAACCATCAAGTCAAAATACTAGGCTAAGTTAATCTTACATTATTGTGTGAGATTATTAGAAAAGTTGAGTATGAGAAAAGTTTAATGGTACCTAATACATCTCATTCCTGAACGTATAGGATAGCGTTATCAGGTCTTGTTGGCCTTAAGACAGAGACATATTTACCTCTCTTAATGCGTCAGAAATATCATTAAATATGGTTAGACACATTTGTAGGGCGGTGAAACCGCGGGCAATATTCCTGCTGGTGAAGCCGCGGGTTACACTGCTGTGATATGCCAATAATTACTGCCATGATTTCAACAACGCCTAGGTGTAGCAACGATTTACTACCTATCTAATTTATTGACATATGTCGGTAAACTCTGGTGTCGCCACACCACTTCACGCAGTAATATAGATGGTAATTTAATGCCATAATTATTGCGGGAATAGCCCAGTCGACGGTAAGGTAATGTAACTATAGAATAATAAAAACCGTTGAGTAACAAAATATCCCTTGTACTCTACAGGAGATGTGAGCCCTGTTGACGAATGAAAATGAATCAGATACATTAACATCGGGGCATAAATCTTGAACCCAAGTCGCTATAGAAACGTGCGGATTGTTCCTGCTGATTTTATCCTCTCCTTCTTTTTTGCTATCCTCAAAAGACACCCAAGAAACGTGTACTGCGCCTATAGAGCACATTTTAGGTCCTATATATGCCCAGAGGTATAATTTTGATTTCCTTTCCCAGGCCCTGTTGGCCGGCTCGGACCAGATCAAGTTCGGCTACGTGTCGCGCACGCAGGTCCGCGACAACTCGCGCCACGTCATCCTCGGCACGCAGCAGTTCAAGCCGCACGAGTTTGCCGCGCAAATCAACCTGTCTATGGACAACGCGTGGGGCATCCTGCGTTGTATCATCGACATTTGTATGAAACAGAAGGATGGTGAGTGCATCGCTCTTATTATACTTGTTCGACCAGAGATACGATTCTCAGCAATCCATGGATTCACCGTGCGGTCGCCGGGTCCATAGATACAGTGATACAGAGAGGAACACCGCGACGGCCCAACAACAGACATCAACGCGGACGGAGCCGCGGGCAACAGCTAGTGTATAATATTTACAAAAAAAAGTATCTGAGTATGTTTATCCGCCTTCTAAATCCCATAATACAAGCTAGTTAAGCTATGCTTACTTTGAGTCTAAATAGCTCTGTGTAGAATGTTGTACAACCTATGAAACGTTGCGGTTCGCGGTAGCGGAGCGTTCGATTGCTTTAAGAGATCGTGGGTTCGATTCCCGCTTAATACATATTGGTATGCATGAATAGGTCTATTTTCATTGATTTGGTTGTTCTGTGCCTCACATTGCATCAACATTCCTATTCATCTAATGGTTGCCATACGTGTTAGTATTGTTTTACATTCGAAACTCTTTGATTTTTATCGATAGAAAATCATGCCCGGTAACTCGAATATATTTCACAATTGAGTGTGACTCACGGCTGATAAAAGTACAATGGCCTTGTAAACTCTTAAAAGCATTCGATCGCACTTTATTACATTTTTCGGTAATAATATAATATATAGTTTATCATAACATTGATGTATGTAACATATCAAAATTGCTTTTTTCACCGTACCGCTAGCCATCCATAAATTACGCTAGTCATAGAACTTCTCTACCGGAACCAGAAACAACGACTCCTAGCAAGCAATTTAGCTGGAGAGGTTAGGGGAAATACAAGTAATTTCAGTTACTAAATGCTTTAAAAAAATATCATCTACATTCCACTGTGGCTTTCTTTGACCGACGAGCTTACAACTCGGTCGAACATCTATACCTACTCTATTTAGATTGGGTAGGTAGGTACTTAACTAAAGTTAAACTATTTTGTAGCGACTTTTTGAAAAACACATACAAAACAAATAAACTAAGAGGCTATCTAACTGACTAACTAGTGGTTTGATTTAGATTTTTGGTCTTTAAAATGAGTGTCTAAACAGAAAAATATTAATAAACTGAGTTTTTAAACAAAAAATATTTAAAAATACACATCAAATGTTTACGGTTAATTAAGTACCTAACCAAATGTAGTGTAGAGAGTGGTTCACCCCTGTTTGGCAAAAATGATACATTTATCAAGTATAATTTTGTCAAACGTTGTTTTTCAAGTGAAAATTTGTCATTGGTTTTTGTCAAATGAGACCGTAGAGAGTACGCATATTCAAGAAATACTGACTGAAGAGAGGCTGAAAAAATCTCAATAGTATTACGTAATTTATGGATGGCCTTTACAAAATAAGGAACTCGCCAATATCAGTTATAATGCGTGATAAAATGTTTATTAACCAGCTCAACCGTGCTTCTCACTGCCAATAAACTAAAGAGCGATAAGCATACCTACTGATAATTAGTATAACGACTTTGTAAATGTACTGTGAGAATGATTTTTTCACAAGTCTATTGATGCTTAGCAGATTACTGTAATCCAAGCTTTACTTTATTGTCGTTGTCTTTACTTTTGAGTTACACATTACTGCAATTAGAGAATATTACTGAACCGGTTCTCTATATCTATACGATAATAAAAAATTTCATCATCATCCTCATGGAGACGTATTTTCCTAATTATTATTATCCTAATCTTCACCAGATAAAGTGAAAAGTTGCCAACCTAGACTTACTCGTGGCCGATAACTATCGAAGAACATGTTTAACGCATTTTATTAAATAAATGTACAATATCTTAAACTGAGCATGATTAAGTAGCTTTCCTATGAGGCTATCAGTTTTGAAAATATTAATTCCAAGTCAGGGGTTAGAAACATTTTAAGATGCAGATAAGACCTCAAGAGCGGCCTCCATATTCGAACAATTTTAAGCTGGTAATGAATGGGTTAAATATTCAAATTAACATTATTCTACCAAAAGTTTTATATATTCAGTTTATTCACGTGAAAATGAAATGTTTTCAGGTAAATACTTAATAATGAAGGACCCGAACAAGCCTCTGATCCGGTTGTACGACATTCCGGACAACACGTTCGAGTCTGACGCGTCCGAAGAAAGCGGCGATGAGCCGGCCGACACGCCTTTTGCTCCACTGTACTCCTACGGGAACTCCAAGAGAATTTAGCCTTAAAACCATTTTATTATCCAGTTCAATTATTGCATTGTATAATTTGGCATTCAGTGACCTCTTATTGTATCTTCCATTGAATGGTAATCGTTATACAGTTTCCATAGTAATATAAGTTTTCTGGCAAACAATATATATTTCATATTTTATTCTCTTGAATACAGTTTTATAGCGATATTTTGTTTGTTGTTATTTATCACACACTGTTGACACTGTCACCTATTTGGCTACGTTCACTACAAGAAACCCGGCTTTTAATTTGGTGACGTGATCTGCCTATCACCCAGCGCATGTTGACAGTTACATTTCTTATTAGAGTAGTTAAAACCGAATTTTTAGTTTTAATATGTTCAACATCCTCATAGCGTCCAAAGTTTGTACTTTGGACTTTTAACATCTTATAAACACAAATTGTTTGAATTCCTCCTTTGCACGACTTATGTCCAATTATGAAAAATGACAATTAGTCTATAATTGTCCAACCATAGAAATGTCCAATCACAAAATTGATCAATCATAAAAACGTCCAATCATAAAATCGACCAATCATAATCCTTTTATAATGCATTCATAAAAAATTCAATTTGAGGTTTCCTTCAATTCCTTCTCCTTCCCTCTCCCTTCTCCATCACGGTAGGCATCGGCTTGGTTGTTTCCTCAGCAATGTTATGACAATGCTTAGGTAACACAGCCATGTTCATTGACTACGATAACTGCTTAACATCAGGTGGATCAAATGCTTGCTTGCTACCTTAGTTCCTTTGTTTAAAAAAATCTTCCTTTACAAACACAATGTAATTTCTTTGGTTTGTGGTTAATCATTTTTTCGCTCTAGCTACCGCCAAACTTACAGCCTCACATATGATTTCTAATACCTTATCATGGCGGTGCGAGTAACCCCGGTCTAATAAGCCTTACAGTCCATAGTCCTCCAACCCACTAAGCAGGTGCCTAGCCGTACTAGTTGCTTCACCACATGAGTTTGACATTTCGTATTTTGGACATAAGTCGTGTTGGACAAAAAACGTGTTGGACTTTAATCCTAGTTGGACATTTCGTATTTTGGACATAAGTCGTATTGGACAAAAACCGTGTTGGACTATAATCCTAGTTGGACATTTCGTATTTTGGACATAAGTCGTGCAAAGGGAATTCCTGTATAGTAAAGGTATATAACTGTCAGTCTAATACGCGATAGAAAGAACTCTACAAAACCAAAACAAGTCAATCTTAAGGCGAGGTTGTAGTGAGACGAGTAGGTATTTTACGTCACTTCAAACCCTGCAGCACATGCGCAATCGACGCAACATGTCACGCCAATGTATAGAAAAATCAGTAGATACATTCTTAAAATAAGATTCAAAAACGTATTATAAAAATTACAAACTATGTATTTTTTTTTTTCATTTTTCGTTTTCACTCAAAATTACATATCTCATTAAGTCATTATCAAAGTAACGATAAATGCCGATTGAACTACCTAACAAATGACAAGATCTAACCGTGTTGAATTGGATCGGTTCAATTTTGGCATGTGGTGTCTTTCACTCTCGCTCCCATTGAACGCGCAATGAAAGGTCTGAACACTGATTGAACATTAATTCGGGTTCGGTTATTTTGTCTCGTATGCTGCAGGCTGCAGCCCACGAATATAAAAGTATCATGTTCATAACATTGCTTTTGAATCTTGTAAAACTACTGTGTTTAATAAAGAATAATTCGGAACGGACTAAGATTCGGACTAGGCGCCATACTAGTAACTTATATTCAGCTCAAAAATACCTATCCAGCGATGTGACACACATAGCTATTGAAGGTAGGATCAGGTTTCATACAAAAACTGGCATTATCCAAACATACAAATAAATATTGTTATTCCCATGCATGTGGGAGATTTAAATTAATGAGGAGAACTTCTTTACTAAATTTAAACAAATATATGGGATATACTTTAGACAATAACAATATGTATAATTTAAATAACGGGCCTGTCCAGATCGGATGGCAAGAGGCCGGACGGCTTAACTCTCGTGCCGTGGAGGGGGGTAAATGCTTGGTTTGGGACGCGACCTGCGTCAGTACTGTGGCTGCGAGTCACCTGGGCCGCACAGCTCTTTCCCCTGCGGCTGCGGCCGAAGATGCAGCTAGCAAAAAGCACCAGAAGTATGCAGCCTTCGAACCGCAATATATTGTGGTACCAGTCGCGGTCGAGACCATGGGCAGTTGGGGCATAGAAGCCAAAAAAAATGTTGTAGATAAAGGCCGAAGAATTAGGGAGAAAACTGGTGACTCTCGCTCTGGCTCGTACCTGGTGCAAAGGTTGACTATTGCGATCCAGCGTGGAAACGCGGCCAGTGTTCTGGGCTCCTTTGCACCAGATACGACCCGGGCGGGTTATTAGGCTAACAATGGTTCTGTTAGCTGGTTGACAATTTTAAATTTGTGTAGTTAATATATCAATTAGCCTATTGCAGTCCACTGCTGAACATAGGCCTCTCCCAACATGCGCCACGTCTGCCGATCCTCCGCCTTCCACATCCAGTCCGTCCCAGCCACCCTTCACAGATCGTCAGTCCACCTGGCCTGGGGGTGTCCCACCTTTCGCTTTCCTTCTCCACTCCACTCTAGGACCCGTCTGCTCCAGCAGCCATCAGTCCTTCGACAGATGTGGCCAGCCTACTGCCATTTCAGCCTGCTGATTCTGCGAGCTATGTCGGTAACCTTAGTTCTATGTCGGATGATCTCGTTGCGAATTTTATCCTTCAAAGAAACTCCAAGCATAGCTCGCTCCATAGCCCGCTGCGCAACCTTCAGGTCGTGGACTAACCCCACCTTCAGTGGCTACATTTCGGCACTGTAAGTCATATAATAACAGGTAGGATGCACTGGTCGAAAACCTTGTTTTGAGGCATTGCGGTAGGGGTGCGGAGAAAATCCGACGTAGTTAATATAATATAATTTCAAATTTTATAAAACGCTAATTAAGTGTGCATAAATAGTTTGAAATCTGGAAAAGACAGTCCTGAAATACTGGCTGTAAATATCTATTATAGGTCCAAAAATAATTTAAATAATACTATTTATTTTCGGTATCTGAATATCCAAGACGCGCAGTGGCGTGCACTTTTAATCAGTTCGAGTATATAAGCGGTAGGTTTATGTCCATTCATGGGTATCCGCGAGGATTCCCGCACGATAAAGAAAGAACAGATTTATACTTTGGATGAAATATAGGCTACATTTTATCCCTGTATAGGGAACCTATCTAGTTAGTTAGTTCTCTCTAGCTAGTTTTTATAATGATTATCGCATAGGGATTAAAAAGACCGATGGCAAGCTACTTTCGACCTTAATGGCATTGCTTAATAAATACGTTTTTTAACATCTATAAATGACGCTGATCAACAATATGAAAAAAAAAACTGGATTCTAGTTGCCGTCAATAAGGTCGAAAAGGGCTTGCACATATTTTTGGAGGCTCTGGGTTATGGTCAATGTAAAAAATAGGCGCAAGCCATTTTCGACCTTATCGACGGCAATTAGTACCCAACTTTTTTTTCATATTTGTGATCAGCGGCATCTATAGTTGTTAAAAAACATATTTTTTAAGAAATGTCGTTAAGGTCGGAAGTAGCTTGCATTCGGTTTTATTAATCTCTTTGCGATAATAATTATAAAAACTAGTAAAAGGACCCTTTTAATTGGTAGACGAGCACATGGTCCATACGATGGGAAGTGGTTACCGAGGCCTATGGATGTATGTAACGCCCTCTTAGTTTGAAATAGTACATTAATTTAGGTATCCCGAAATAGATTCTTGGGGTAGCGGGAACAGGATCTCTATTATTTCATTAAAGTAGAGCCATGGCCAATGTCTAGTTATAATATTTATTAGTTATAATATATAATATTTACATAAAAATAGAAATAATAGTAAAATCCGTTACAATTCGTTTGTCTAAGTAATTTAAGTTCAAATTGTAATTTATTTTTTATTCTTATTCACATTATGTGGTATAGCTTCATTTTCTTTTTTACATCTAGGTTTTTATTTTATCAGAAAAAGAATTAATCGTGATAGATTATGTATTTCAGATGTAATTTATTATTCATTATCGTATAGGGGAAATTGTAAAACGCCACACTGAATTTTTCTCTGAAATATTAATATTATCAAACCATTTATGTCAAACTGGGACATCATTCGTGAAACTCGCGACTAGTGTGAAACTTGTGAAAGGGATAAATATATTATTAAGTTTAAGTTTACGGGATAAATAAATTATTAGTTTAGAATTTTTACGTCCTTTCATGCTTCGTCGTCTACTCGTTGAGTCGTTTCTAAGGTTTCCAGTTTTTTTGTATCAACTATTTATGTTTTTTGATAACATTTCATACATTGTCTAGGCATTGTATAGAATACCGGCCGAAGTTAACCTACTTCTATTTTTTATACTATGATCGATATTGTATGTATACGTAATGACGTGCGGGGTGCGGCGCGAGGGGGGTTCGCCGAAAAAACCAGCACACGTCCAACCTCGAACGCGCCTCAGCGGCGACTGACTGATGGCCGCGACAGCTCGAATACAGCAATTTTGATGATTTTTGCGGTTTATAGAAAAAAATAATACCTGCTTGATAAAATATAATTTTATCATTCGCTAGATATTTTTATGCTCTATTTTTTAATACAAACTTCGGCATGATTTGATAATGGCGTCTTAGTGAGAAACGTCTTTGAAATAGAGATTTGGAGCGTTTTAGACCCATGTTTGACGCTAATTTCTATCGAGCCAATTATCATGAATCGTGTTTCTATTTTTATATGACCCTTGAGGGTTTAGTCTATTTTATGAATATGCTTTTTATTTGACGCAATTTGCTATATTACTTGATATCCAGACATTTAAAAATGTTAAAAACTACTGCAACCCGGCCTTAACATCAACTGTGGTGGAGTGAGCGCGAACAACTATCGTAATCGTATCATAAACGTAACGAGAGCACAAAGCATTGCGATTGGCCGCCTGTCTACTGTGAGCGTGTTTGCGGGTGAAGCCTGCCAATCACAATACTCCGTGCTCTCGTTAGATTTACGATACGATTACGATAGTTTTTCGTGCTAGGGGTATGTACATTGTACAGTAAGTTCAGCCGTAAATCGTTATGTACCATGTGACAGTATTGCACAGCTCCTAATATTGCTTGTGTCATCATGGGTCACACTAAACATTTAACGAAGGAAACTTCAGTGAATTGTATTAATTAAAACTAGATATATTAGAAAATATATATAATAATCAAGATCTTAACGATTTACATTCTTCTATATCACTATCTCTATTTATTGCTTCTTCTTCTTCTGTACCCTTTTGTACGTCATCTTGAACTTGTTCCAAAGTTTTGCTTCTCGTTTCTGGTACGAAGAAATATATGAAAAACAGTCCCGCATAACCTATTAAGGCGAAAAACCAGAACACAACATGATCACCGAACGCTACTTTCACTTGTTGATAGCATTTAGTTACGACGAAACCTAGTACACAGGCGAGCATCGTGGCTGCACTGGACGCTACCCCTTTGACGTTCACTGGGAACAGTTCTGCTTGCATCACATACGGTAAGTTTCCAATACCGCACGCATATAGGACATTGAAACCGATGATGCCAGTTAAAGGAAGCCAGCTAAAGGCTTTCAGTGTGTCTGGGGTCACTTTAACTGCGTCTTGTAGGAAGAAGTACAGACCCACTAACGTCATGGAGATTGATACGCCGAAGCAAGATGTGAACATCAGGATCCGACGACCCACCCATCTGGTAAGAAACGTTGCGCCTATTCCTGAAAAAAGAAAGATCACTCAATCCAGATGCACATAAAAATATTAGAAGCTATATTATTGTCTAAATATGAAAATGAAAGTTGCACCAGTGAATGAAAAGTTGTGAAGAGATGAAAGTGATGTGATGTTAGCAAAAAAGGGTACAAAATATGAGTAGAGAGAATTAAAAGCAGAGACAGGCTTAAGAAAATATGGCTTGACAGAGGAGATGGCATTTATGTAACGGAAGATGATGAGATAACATGTGGTGCCATCGATAAAAAACCAATAAGCCACCGACCCTTTAATTTATGTTCCGTTAATTTTACATTCGTTAGTAACAAGATGTGCTTACCTGCTCCCAACTGCACAAAACCATACACGATACTGCAGATGGGTCCCGACATGAAGTTAGTTTGCCTAAATATCATCTCTAGATATGACTGTATCACAAAAATACCGGTCATGTACTGCAACAGTTTCAAACCTGGAATTAAAAAACATTGGAATATTTATAGTTAATTTTTTTTTTTTTTTATATAGGATACGTCAATTTAACTTCGCCTCGCCTGATGGTAAGCTGAAGGCAAAGTCTCTGAAAAGAGGGCCACCATTACAACACGTACCATGTTACAATGGTGACACTCAGCTTGACGGCCTCATCAGATGCTTTTTCACGCCCCGCTTAAAGGACCCGGGACTATAGGAGGAAGGAAACACGTGAGCTGGCAAGGAATTCCAAGTCTTAATAGTGCGGCAGAAGAAGGAGTCGCCGAATCGCTTGGTTCTTGATGGAATATTCTGCACCGTATGCGGGTGGCATCTAAGTCCTGCACGTGTTGTCCTATATAGGAAAGGAGAGGGTGGGATTACTTGGAAGAGCTCATCAGAACATTCACCATGGTAGAGACGGTAAAAAACCGCCAAAGATGCCACATCTCTACGCAACTGCAAAGGCTCGAGGGTGTTAGTGACCTCAGGATTCGCAATAATGCGGACCGCAAGTCGCTGCAACCGGTCGAGAGCATCTAGTAAGTACTTTGCGGAGCCATCCCAGAGATGCGAGCAGTATTCCACGCAAGAGCGAATTTGTGTCTTGTAGAGAAGACACCGCTGCTCCGGCGTGAAAAAACGTCTCACTTTGTTCAGGACTCCAAGTTTACGCGAGGCTGTTTTGATGATACTCTCGATGTAGTTTTTGTTGTTCAGTTTGCAGCGAACATCCATACCTAGGATATTGAGATTGTCCTGTAGTGGCAGTGGCGTGCTCTGAAGAGTTGGAAGGGGAAGGAAAAAAGATACCTTTGCTGTAAACGCGCATGCCTGCGTCTTCTTGGCATTGAACTCAACCAGGTTTTCAGAGCCCCATTGTGAAACGAGGTTCAGGGTCCGGTCAAGTTCACTGACGAGAAGCTGCCTCCTTTCCGCGATATCAGACTGCTTGGCCGCAGGATGTCCGTGATAACTCCCGTGTAAGGTGCTATCGTCTGCATAGCAATGAATGCTGCCAGTGGACAGCATGTCGTTGATATGCAGAAGAAAGAGAGTGGGTGATAAGACGGACTCCTGCGGCACGCCAGCATTTACCTGCAGGAACTCCGAAGTTCGACCATCACAGAGGACGCGAATACGGCGCCCCCGTAATAAAAATTGGCCTTAAGATCCTATTTTTTTTTCACGGAAATTGGTTTGTAAGAACTGGTGGTGGTGGTGAACTGGTGGTCTACAATTTAGTTGCAATATTCAATGTAAACCGCCTATCTCCCTAGCAGAAGCAAGCCGCGGCGCACATTATGCGCCTTCCCATACCCGGGAGCGAGTTCCGTGGTCCCCTCACCGGACCGGAAGAAGGCCAGATCCAGAGAACTGGCCCTGGGCTGGTCGGGGTGCGAGGGATATGTTTAAGATAACCTCACCTCCGGCAACCGACGGCTGTTCCGAGTTCGACGTAACCTCCCCCAGCGGCTTCGGCGGAGGAGGTATCCGTGGGGATTTTTCGCATGATAAAAAGGTATCTACCTATACAATTAAGTGTCATAGTACCTAGTAGGTATCACAGGTACAGGAACTAGTAAATTCCTTTGACACTTTTATTGCACCCATTAACTAATCTATAGGCACATGCTGTAAGAACATTTCGAACGATCGAACGAACTTGACAGCTGAATCCGCTGTGATATTTCCCTTCTGCATGCTGTTTTGGTGTCGTCACGTTGTCGAGCATGAGTGTGATGCGCTGATGTTTATGTGCTTGACAACGTGACATCACTAAAACAGCATGCGATATTGAAATATAACCGCGGATTCAGCTGTCGAGTTTGTTCGATCGTTCGAATTATTCTTACAGCATGTGCCTACAGCTGTCTGATCTGATCCCCCACTCCAAAACTAAAAGCCTGCACCTGACTTCACCAGAGCATCGCTCGTTGTTCAGCAGGTATACCAGCTGATAGTAGATAGGTGCCTGCTTTTTTAAAATTACCTATAACGTTTGTTTTAGCGATTATGATTTTACACTTTTACAGCTGAAGATAATAGGATTGTTCACGGAATAACACTTAACCCCATTTTACTATTCCTACGTCTTGTCACAGATTGGTCTAGTAACAGAAATTGGGGGGCACGAATCACGATAAAGAGGTGGAATGGTTGCCCGCGCACGTGTCGTATTGCACTCTTCCTACAACCCCGGGTTCTTTAAACGGGACGTGAAGAAGCATCTATGGGGGCCGTCACCACTTTAAGATCAACAGCATCTGGAATGGGTGCCCGTATCTTCTGGTCTGCGCCTCAGCCTTTTACAATCTGGCGGGGTGCAGTCATTTGACGGACTACATATTTAAAAAAAGAATTGAATATACTGGGATCAAATAATACTGCGAAAATCTTACAATACTGTAGGTAGTTTTAGTTAAAACTAAAATTATTTCCTCATATAATTACACTAGGTACTTAGTTAATTAGGGAGGTGGCTGTAATTAACTTTTATGTGTAGTTAATTTATGTACATACATAAAATAGTATAATATATATTTTTGTATAGGTAAGCTAAGCTGGATTGTATAATATTTTTAATAATTTTATATTTTTTATTCTTTTAATAGATTTAAAGATACTTTGATACCAGGATATTATAATGAAAGTGGATATAAGATATTATGAAAATAGAAAACATGTGAAAAACATGACTTACCTATCACTACGTATATAGCTTTCCTGTATTTCATATTCGTAACTAGTTCCATAAAAGTTGATTTGTTCTCCATGCTTTCTTTTACGTGTATTCGTATCACATTGATATCCTCTTCTATCAACTGAAATAAAGAAACATGTATCTAGTGATGGGCATGCTCGATTTCGACAAGAAAGGTCTCCTGTTAATCTGATGACAAGTTGCTCTTATTGCCACCACCAGTCCACCCTGGTTCTCGAGTCTGCTAAATCAAATACATTTTCATGTCAGACACTGCAAAAAATGGCGTTAAATTTTAGACTTTATTGCTATAGCCGTAAAGTCCAAAATTAAATGAAAAGAGTTTGATTAGACTTTTTCATTCGCTCTACAAAAAGCCATTTAATTTTAAGCTGCGTTTACATACTCGCGGCAGAGCGATGAAAGTGGCGAGAGAAGTGGGCAGAGACGTGGTGACTTTAACTGCATTAGTTTAGTAGAAGAAGCGAAAGATGTATGCCAGGATAGTAGCAAGTGGAAAACTGTGGTCTCTGCCTACCCCACTGGGAAAGAGGCGTGACTGTATGTATGTATGTATGTGTGTTTAAAGTAAAAAAATGTAATGTAATTTTTCTCTTCTCAAATCTTTTTCTTTCTCTTTCTTCTTTCTTTCTAATTTTTTGCAGTGTCCGTAGTATGACAGTGGTTTTGCTCTAAGCAGAATCGAGGCCCATGGTTAACTTCGGTTTTTTTTTCTTGTATTCCATTAGTGGAGGTCTCTAAAAGTGCCAATATCTTTGCATTTTCGTCAATATTTGACCTATGCCGAAATGATCTCAAAATTGAATAACTCGGAAAGAGAGCCCTGATACTCCTAATTTCCTAGCCACGATGACCAACAATTGTGGAGGCTAGCAGAGAGAGTTTAAATTAAACAAATCAAACCAGCTGTGCAATTCTCTAAGCATACAGCGTCGGCACAGCGCTGCGACAGCCAGATGACAAATTGTCATTGGTCGGACTGGGTGACGTCACTGGTAATCGACCAATGACAATCTATATCAAGGCTGTCGCAGTGCTGTGCTCGACGCTGCATCAGCTGCATGCTTAGAGAATTTCACAGCTGAGGCAGGGTATCAAAGTATTCAAAGTGACCAAAACATACCTTTTCATCTTTAATCCCTTTCAGTTTCAAAAACTCTCGTTTTGCTTCTTCAATTCTTCCATCCTTCAAGTAGAAATACGGTGACTCTGGTATCCAAGAACAAAGTAAGGCGTAGGTTATCGGTATCGAGAGTATTATCGCATTGAGCGCCGTGTATGATACAAAAGGCCCAATGCCATACACGATGAGACTCCCTAAGTTGTTCATCACTTGAATTGTCATTCCCAAGGACCCTCTGATTTCTTTGTCAGATATTTCTGTAACATATATCATAGTTACCTGAAAGATAATATTTTACATTAGATCATCACATGAGAAATCCATACCAATATTATATTATAAATGTGAAAGTACCTCTGTCTGTCTGTCTGTCTATTACGCTTTCACGCCTAAACCACGGAATCCATTTTTGATTAAATTTGGTACACAAATAGATTAAACCTTGGGAAATGACATAGGCTATGTTTGGTCGCGATAACCGACATCAACGCGGGCGAAAGCTAGTAATACTATATTTTATAGTTTGACTGTAACCGTTGTATCGCACCTTGGGTATGTGCGCGGCGTGACTTGGGAATATTGACGACGGTATCTCACTCGCTCTCTACGTGCTTGCGACTTTCTTTCTCTTTCTTTACCTCGTCCCCCGCCACTCCCCGCGTCTGTCTATAATAATTATTTTCTGAGCTGGGAACTACTGAATTACTTGCTCTATCTGTGCCTCTGTCTATATTTAGATAAGGCCATTTGAAATTCTATTGTTTGACTGCTACAGATAAATTAAGTAGCTATATAACGTCTATCTGCAGTATTTGATTGTCGCCGTTGTCGACAAAACTTAGTGGTTAACAAATCGACTTTACGTTCAAGAGGACCCGGGTTCGAATCCAGGTCAATTGACTACCGATGTTAACCTTCTCCTAACACAAGCAATTTTGCTTAGCTGGAGAAGTTAACGGAAAGATATTACCACCTACCTAATTGCGGTTACTTCAATATTTAAATAACCTTTTTGAGTGACCAAAACAGCGGTACTAAAATAGTTAACTACTTAAGTTCCTAAAGTGTTACTTGCCAAGGTTCTGTCGACTACAACCGACTCTTCTTTACCCACTATGAGTGCCTCTAGCACGAAAAACTATAGTAATCTTAACGCAAACGTATCGAGCGGAGTATTGCGATGGGTCGTCTGCCTGCTGTGAACCTGTTTAAACTCCGAGTCCGACCTGACGATACGATTATGGTAGTTTTTCGTGCTAGCGATAGAATATGCGAATGAAACGCAGAACTTACCACAGCTATGATGCCACTAGATGTACCAATTAGAAATCTCGCTATACACATCATCCAAGGTATAGCTGTCATCAACATGGTAATCTGGAATAATTTTAAATAACGAATTATAAACAGGACATTTTTGCAATGCAGTCTGTTATCATATCATACGACATGAGGTAAAGTATTATTTACTCTGTGGTTGTGCAAATAAATCTTAATAAAGTTGTAAGTAGGTAATCATAATTAAATATGTAGATACTAGATAGGTAATATAGAATGGAACGTATTCACTCATCAATTTATTACTGAACTAGATCATGCTTGTTTATCTAGGTATGTAGAAAGGCTTTCACCGTCAAGGGTGATCATTGGAATGATATAGGCGGCGATTAGACAGTCAATAAATATCGCGATCCAAAATCGTGATGCAATATTATAATACTCGTATAGGCGCGGTTAGTGTTTATTGTATTAATATAGTGTCAATATTATCAATATAGGTACAGGGTACAAAGTCAGTGCAGGTTACGTTCACTCTTAACAAAGGAAACTGCCCAGCCGTAAAATTAGGACAATGTACTCTACCTCACAGTGATCATGTAAGATATCTTGGCTTACACATTGATCGTAGACTGACCTGGAGGCATCACATCAAATGTAAAAAGCAAGAGCTTCAGCTAAAGTATAAAAGCCTATACTGGATGCTAGGAAGGAACTCGAGACTCTCCTTGGACAACAAGCTGCTTATATACAAGGTCATTTTGAAACCAATCTGGACATATGGGCTGCAACTGTGGGGCAGTGCAAGCGATACCAACATAAATATAATACAACGCCAACAGAACAAGATACTGAGAACTATTGCACAGGTGCCATGGTATACAACCAACAACGAAGTCCATGAGCACCTTCAAATTAAAACCGCAAAAGAGGAAATTCGGAGCTTGGCAGCAAAATACAGAGAACGGTTAATCCATCATCCCAATGAACTTGCTCGCCAACTCACCATGGACCAGTATGTGAGACGCCTAAAACGTCACCATATCCTAGAGCTAGAAGACCGGCAGTAGCCCTGGGACTAAAGGAGTAGATGCTTCCAATGGGAAGCCACTCCGCAAGACACCATCACACAGCAGACTTGCTCATAGCCTTAGGGCTGATTGCAAATTCATTTAAAAAAAAAAAAAAAAAAAAAAAAAAAAAAAAAAAAAGGTACAGGGTGGAATTTTTCAACCCTACCTGGAGGAAAGTACTCCAAATATTACCTATAATGGAGACAGCAAATTTTATTCAAACTATTCAAAGGAAACTTTCCTTTATTTTGAAAAAGAAACAATTCTGCATTCATAGGTACGGTTTTCGGAAACTCTCTTGCCTCACTCTGTAATTCAACCGGCTAAAAAATCCTTGAAATCTAAATTCCACTAACTCATAAAGCCCATAGAATAGATAGACCCAATAAGGGGCTCAAGCCGATTATAGAATGGCTGATGACGCTGAGATTGGAAGATCAGACGGCAGTCACCCCCATAACAGCCAAGATAAACCAATAATGGAAGAGTATGAGAGTGGACTCCAGACTCCTAAGTTCATGCCTTGGATTCAACCTAGGTTGGCGCTCGGTTGATGATGATGACATAACGTACCGCACCTAAGACGGCTGGGACAGCTGCTCCGATCATCGTGCCACGCCGCCCAAGCCTCTCGTCCAGCACCTGGCCAACGTAACAGCCCGCTAGTGCCCCCGCCGGCAGGAGTGACACCACCCATGATGTTTCTGTCTGTTAACATGGAGTATAGAATTAGTAAACTGTAGCACAGAATAAGTAATAGTGTAAGGACCTGTCTATATTATACCTAAGTATGATGACGGATGAAAGACGATTGCATGAAGCAGAGATGCAAATGTGGATGGGATGTGTGGTGTGACAAGAATGGATAAGATTAGGAATGAATATATTAGAGGAAGTTTTAAAGTAGCATCGGTCACGGAGAAGCTACGAGGAAATCGTTTGTCCTGGTTTGGACATGACTGTAATGCGTAGGGATGAAAGTAATACTCAGAAGCAGGCCGCGGCGGCGGCGCGCATTGCGTGCCTCCCCATACCCGGGGGCGAGTTGGGGACTCCGTGGTCCCCACACCGGATGAGGGCCAGTTCGAGAGATATGGCCCTGGGTCGGCCGGGGTGCGAGGGATATGGCTACGACAATCTCACCTCCGGCAACCGACGGCCCACAGTCGGCGTGCGTTTTAGTCGGTTCGAGTCCGACATAACCTCCTCCGCCGTCGTCGGCGGAGGAGTACCCGTGGGGACTTTTCGCACGATAAAAAAAAAGTGCGGTCACATTTTACGATATTACTTAGTATTACTTTCATCCCTTTTTTTTTTTTTATCGTGCGAAAAATCCGCGGTTCCGGCGGGGGAGGTATCCGTGGGGATTTTTCGCACGATAAAAAAAAAAAAAGGGATGAAAGTAATACTAAGTAATATCGTAAGGAAGGCATTAACTATGGATATGGATGGCTACAAGGGGAGAGGAAGACCTAAAAGGAGGTGGATGGACTGTGTGAATGATGATATGGTTAAGAAAGGAGTGAATGTAGAGATGACTGCAAATAGAGATGAATGGAAAAAGCACACATGTTACGCCGACCCCAAATAAACTTGGGATATGGGGAGGATGACGACTAAATACCAATATTATATTATAAAGAGGAAAAATTTTCATTTTTGTATGTAACGAATTTATGAACTAAAAAATTACAAAAATATCTTATATGAGACTTTCCCTCCTCCTTTCCACCGATAGATAAAATTTGTAATAAAATTAAAGTTTAATGACACGAGTTGGACATTAAAGATAAAATTCCCGTTTTCGACGATGTCGTGCTTTTAAACTATTTGTGTAGGTAGGTAGGTACGTATCTATAGATATTTTCATGTCTTCAAGGTTAATTTAATTGTGACACTTTACTGCATTAATTTATATAATATTACGTTATGTTTAACGTTACGTTATGTTTAACGTTACGTTATGTTTAACGTTACGTTATGTTTAACGTTACGTTAAACTCATTGCTTTACTGCGGACATGAGACACTGTTATACACTGAAATGTTATACCTACATTACTTACCTATAACCCGCGCCACGTATCTTGGACCTAAAATGTGCTCAAAATGTGCCCTATACGCGCAGTACACATTTCTTGGGTGTCTTTTGAGGATAGCACGGGATGCTACTGCGGTAGACGAACTCAAATTCACCAAGCATAGACTATTACCTACAAAGCAATCCGCGGGCGCCAGAGCCTCGTATGTCTTACGATTTAGGTCCAAGATACGTGGCGCGGGTTATACTTATCTACCTCAGACTAATAGAATAGTTATCTACTTAAAGTTGATACAGTTCATTTGCTTCTCTGTGCAGTCTGTGCATATATATTGTGACATGTGTAAATACCGTACGTGTATGTCCTCTAGGTAATCACCGCGACCTTTATTAGATACCTATGTCAATATCAATAATTTGCTTCTAATAGAATGATACAGTAATTAATATTGTGTCAGAAAATATCACTCGATTTATGATCAGTTTCTAATTAAGTACTTAATGATTTACCCATTTACTTTTGATACTTATGATCCTAAAAGTATTTAAATAAAACGGAGTGTACCTATCTAAATATTGGCTAATAATAGTGTGTAGGCGTATCTACCTACACACGCACACCCCGCGTCATCATCACCATGGGATTTTAGCTATGGCCAACGATTTTTGGCAGCAATACAACGAGCCATTGACACAATGTTGGAAATCAGCATTTTGCAAGGTGTGCAAGTCGGACTTCAAAAAAACCTGTCGCTATAACTTTGTGTTTTATTTTGGGGTGGTGCCCTATCGTCTGAATGGCCTAAGCAATACTTAGCCAGTTTGTTAAATGTTGTAATAAACGTTACGGCGGAATATCATTCAGGCCGTTAATTGAACGGAGGCGCCGCCGCGCCGTTTAGTTAACAGCCTAGGCAGTTAATTGAACGGCTGATTAGGCTAGTTGGCTGCGACATATACATATATTAATATGATAATAAATATATATACCATATAAATACTTACCTATGTATTATTATTATTATTGCCAATGTATTATTCGTATTTTTTTTGCGTAGTGCACTGTCGCATCTCTGGTTGGCGCGTAAAATGGGGACGTTCCATGGACGTTCGTCCTCATTTTTTGTCTCCATTTTTGAGTACGGACAACGTACCTACCTATCTATAGTTTATAATAAATCATTGTTACTTTAACTTACAACAACCGACCCCTTTACTGTCCTGCAGGAAAAACGAAACAAAAACCATACCTACCGGTTTTAAAAAAACTAGTTAACCCACGCGTGGGTTAACAATTTTACATAATAATGATGATGTTGAATTTATATGTTGCGTTCTGCTGCCATATGACATTTGACTTCCACAAAACCACGACACATTGAAAGATTCTGTTAGATTGTTGGATGCAATTGGCGCGCTTTTATGATGATTTTTTTAAACCACTTAGGTGGCAGACAAGCACCCGACCCACCTGATGGAAAGTAGTTACTGTGATCTATGGACGAGTGCAATACCAGGGCAATCCCACTCGTGCTGCCGACCCTGTAAGAACATAGAGATTTTTGCTGCCAGCGCAGAAGACAAGCAGGCCTTTGGTCCAGGCGCGGATCCAGACGCGGAACTAGGTTGTGGGCACAGGTACCTGAAGATCGGTCAAGTGCGAGTCGTAGTGCGAACTCATGTCAAGCATGTTAAATACGCACGTAGGGGGGGAGGGTTGCTTTGGCGGTGTTGGTCTCACTTTGACCTGTTGAATTGAACGCGGCGAGACGGAAATCGAACCTTATGGAGTGGGGTGCAGAAATCGCAGGGGCAAATGCTAGTCAGCTTCCTCGAGCAGCTTTCATTAATAGTTCCTTTAAGAAAAACCCCAACAGTGGACTTGGTAACGCCGGGACTCTGCGATAAGGAACAAGACAGACTTTTTCATAATGGACAGTACGCACATATTTAGAGATGTCTTTGTGATCAACAAGTTTCAAACTGGAAGCGATCACCAACTTATCCGATGCTCTCTAAATATCAACATAAAGGCTGAAAGATTCCGAATGATACGGTCAACTTACCTACGCCGCTCCAAGTAGCTCTAGAGTCCGAAAAGTTGCAACTGGAACTTCAAAATCGTTTCGCAATGCTGGAAACCTAGCGGCATTGACGAGAAGGCCGAGCCGACATAGTGGTCAAAACATTGCAGGAAGTGTCTCGAAAATTGTTTCCCGGAAAACGCAAACAGCAAGAGTCCAGGCTCTCTCCTGAGACTTCCGAACTTTAAATCAAAAAGCCGATACGACGCGACCTTGAACGCTCCAACACTCGCTCCATCCAGGAGGCAATCGAGCGATATAGGGGGTCAAAAGTGTTCGCTCAGCAGTTGGGAAGGCCCCATCTGACGAAACTTACAACTGAGCTATATGCAGCACGAATGAGTAAACCGAGGGGACACAGCGACGAAGACCACAGAGCCCCACTCACGCGCCATTACACCGAGGAGATGTCGAATAGTGCAAGGTAGAGGCGGCTCTCAGGCAACTGAAGAACAACAGATGCCCTGGTAATGACGGAAATTACTACTGAGGTGCTGAAAGCAGGTGGGGCACCAATCCTGAAAGAGCTAGCGAGTCTCTTTAATTCCATCATCCGGCAAGAGCTAATACCTAGGGCAGAGCGGGAGTGCGGTGGTACTGTTATTCAAAAAAGGTGATAAGACTCTCTCACTCCCGAGCCATGTCTATAAGTTGTTCTCAAGAGTCGTCACAAATCACCTCGCGGATATGCTCGACGAGTTCCAGCCACCTGAGCAAGCCGGGTTTCGAAAAGGCTATAGTGCCGTGGACCACATCTATACTGTTCGGCAGATTGTAGAAAAGACGCAGGAGTACAATCAGCCGCTGTGTATGGCGTTTGTGGACAACGAAAAAGCCTTCGACTCAATCGAAACCTGGGCAGTGCTGGATGCCCTGCAGCAGTGTCGTGTAGATTGGCGATACATCGAGATGCTGCGATGTTTGTATGACACTGCCACAATGTCCATCTTACTCCAAGACCAGAAGACGAAACCCATTAGCCTCCAGCGTGGAGTGAGGCAGGGAGATGTATTGTCTCCCAAACTATTCACCAACGTATTGGAGGACGTCTTCAAGACTCTGGATTGGACTTTGGCGGGGTGTTGGTACCCGGTATCCACGGTGAATACATCTCGCATCTTCGGTTCGACGACGACATCGTCATAGTTGCTTAGTCGCTGGAACAACTGGGCGAAATGCTGCACAGCTTGAATGGAGCTTCTCGACAAGTTGGCCTGGGTGTAAACTTGGACAACACCATGATTATGTTCAACGAACATGTTGTACCAAATCGATTGCAATCGAAGGGGTGACACTCAGAGTTGTTCAAAAATATATCTCCTGGGGCAGGTTATCCAGCTCGGTAAAAACAACTTCGAGAAAGAAATAGCCAGATGGATCCAACTGGGGTGGGCAGCATTTGGCAAACTACGTCGGGTCTTCCCCTCTCCCCCCTACCGCAATGCCTCAAAACAAAGGTTTTCGACCAGTGCGTCCTGCCTGCTATGACCTACGGAGCCTAAACGTGGCCTCTGAAGGTGGGGTTAGTCCATGATCTAGAATTAGCGCAGCGGGCCATGCTATCCTTGGAGTCTCTTTGAAGGATAGAATTCGCAACAAGGTCATCCGAAATAGAACCAAAGTTACCGACATAGCCCGCAGAATAAGCAGGCTAAAGTGGCAGTGGGCTGGCCACATCTGTCGAAGGACTGTTGGCCGTTGGAGCAGACGAGTCCTAAGGTGGAGACCGCGATAAGGAAAAAGAAAGGTGCGATGCCCCTTAGGCAGATGGACTGACGAACTGATAAAGGTGGCTGGGACAGACTGGATGCGGAAGACGGAGGATCGGCAGACGTGCCGCATATTCGGGGAGGCCTATATCCAGCAGTGGACTGCAATATACTAACTGATTGATTGATTGAATATACACCTCAGACCTATGCTCCTTAAAAAGGCGTACAAAAAAGCCGCAATAATAGTGTGTAATTTCTGATATTGTAACAGTGTGAACAAATGCTGGTATATCGTCTATTGCACTATACGCTGTGTTCCAAATCACGCGTGATTCTTGATTCATTTTCGTTTTATTTTTCAATAAACATAAAAAAGTGACGTCACAGGTCTATTAAGGTTGTGGGCATGCCCATACTGCCCACCCTAGTGGATCCGCGCCTGCTTTGGTCTTCCCACTGACAGCACAAAACCTCTCTAGTGAGTTAACTCTACTCACCGCCGGAAACACAACACGAGGTTATTAAAGCCGATGATGATTATTTGTGTGAGTAGTTGTAAAGTCGTCGTATATTAATTCATTAAATTATATTTATTTCAATGCTTTATCTACTTACATCAGTGATAGCCACATTTGCCTCGCCATTTAAGAACTTTGGAATCGCCGGCGACGACCATGCTAATGTAGCTCCAGTAAACGTAAATGTGGACGCCGCTGAATTTGAAAACAATAATACAGCAGTTCAACATAGTGTAACTTTTTATAATTCCCGCTAAAATGAAATCAAACACATCTTGTATGTACTCACCGCAAATACCCGCCAAATATTGCACCTTCCTATTTGTTTTGTTAGTCATTACAATATTTCAATGTAACAGTTATATCACCAGTTTAATTTTCCTTCTAAATTGAAACAAAACAAGTGCTGTCTGAGTTTTAGACAACACTGATCTGTCGCGCGCGAATGATAAGCTCGACTATTATACGAGGCGTACGTACGGCATCGGCAACCGTAGTGAATGAGTGACATACAGAATAAATAGATAAGATAATGTTTGTGTCTGTGTGTATTTTATGTATGCATGCATGACTTCAGCATTTGAACCATAGATTAGCGGAAATATACAATACACTTTTTCTGTCTACGTCGCTGAACGAGAATGGTTCTCGTCAAGCTTGCAAACAAAATTTATTTGAATGTGGTATGTGGTTGGGTGGTCGGCATTAAAAATGAATTTATCACTTTATCAGACGATGTTCAAGCATGTCTACTACATAAGGCCGAAGTCTAAAGTGTTTCTTTAGATTACAACTATAAACATTGCCCGCAGGCGCTGCCGAACTTACCGATGATTTTTTACCCGACTGCGGCAAGGCCAAAGAAGGGTTATTATAATTTAAGAAAGTTAAGTGTACATACTTCTGTTATATTGTGTTATGCCTGTATCAGAATAATTATTTAACTCTAACTTTTATAATGGTCACCTCAATATAACTTCACCTCGTCTGATGGTAAGCTGATGGTAAAATATCAAGAAATAGTGTCACCACCACCGTTACAGACACCAATGTTGCAATAGTATTAGATACTTTTTCACGAGGACCCGGACCGTAGGAAGAAGGAAATACTGGAACTATGAATTCAAATTATTTATGGAGCGGTAGTTTTTGTTAGTGCACCGTAGAGTGTCACCTCAGCCTCAGCCCTGCAACCTGCAATGCATCTGGTTGTTCTGCATAGGAAAGGAGGGTAGGACTAATTGGAAGAGCTCATCGGAACATTCAGGCGGTAAAAAATAGGAGGACGAGGAGTCCCAGGTTCCAGGCTCCAAAGTGCAAGCTTTGGATGCACCAGGGATTAGCGCTCGGATGAATAAGGATAACTCGAGCTCTTTTCAAGTGTTAGTTAAAAATAAACCTTATCTTAATTAGACAAGTCTAAAAATATGCAGTATTAAATCTTATCCGATAAGACAGTAGTGCGTGTAACTCACTATTTGAAAGCTTATCTTAGTGGAAGAGGTTGATAATTTGATATTAATTACCACTCAAGCGTTTATTGAATTAGCATGCTAACTGTTCCTATAGATTCGTTGGAAAAAGGGAATACTCAAGGTGGCACTTAAATCCGTGACCACTCTCTAGCTCACCGGAGACCGAGCTTCATGAACACTATGAACAGATGAATCACACGTCACACGTCTTCGGGGCGATGGTGGCGGTGGTGCCATCTACCGGTATTCTTATGAACTATCGGCAGCAATGAACTTCCGCCGCCGAACAATTTGAGGAAAAGTTCTATTTATTTTGCTTGGAATTGGAACAAGACGTGATTTATTTCCTAATCGTTATATTTTCAACTAGCTGACCCGGCGAACTTCGTACCGCCATATTTTCCGCCCGCGTGCTATTCTGATCCTGATTTATCAGTGTTTCTCTACAATATTATGCATGAATTATACATATAAACCTTCCTGTTGAATCACTCTATTTAAAAAAAAAACCGCTTTAAATTCCGTTGCGTAGTTTTGAAGATTTAAGCATACATAGCGACAGCGACTTTGTTTTATAATATGTAGTGATGATGATGATAGTGATAGTGATGATAAAGTGATGGTGATGTTATTTGTTTTTAGAGAAACTAAAAAAATCTAAAAAATTTAGTAGGTATATTTTAAATGATATTTAGATACCTACCTAAAAAGAATAGGTAACATAAAAAACATAAATAGCTGTTTGTTTGTTGTAGGTACCTATATTTTTAACGTGAAGGATGAGATATAGAGAGCCGTCACCTGTATCAGTACCTTCCCATAATTATTCTTACCGACCGTCTGTCATTGCTTGAATTGATTAAATTATTCAACATCTTATACAGTATATATTTTTAAGATGGGTAAGTAAGGGCAGGTACCTCAACCGTTATAGTTGCAGCAAAGGGTTATTAAGAGACTATCCCTAACTTTTTAAAATATCTGAACTACATTCACAGATTTTGCCAAAATCGTACAGCGAACAAAAAAAATGCTAAAAGTACTAAAAAATTTTTGTTTCTGTACTTAAACATCTCTTGGTCTTAAAGTTAGGGATAGTCTCCTAAGAATGGTTTGCTGTAGCTATAATGGTTGAGGTACCTGCCTGCCCCGTCTGAGAAATACACCCTCGAGGAAACGGCGGTATTAATAGAATAACTGATCAGTAAAATAATAATACAAAAGATATATTAAGATACACTTATAATCTTAACAAACTGATCACTCTTACAATATAATTTTACAATCATATCAAGAATCACTATAACCCATAGTCCACTGGCATTTTTTCCAAAACTTTCTTTACATGCAAAGCTACTATCGGGTTGTCAGTACATACATCTAAACTATTGTAAGGTGGTAACAGAGTAACATTGCCAATTATAAGTTTATCATCTAGTTCTGATACTGGCAGCAGATTTGATTCAAGCCATGCCATGAGTTTCTTTCTTCTCTCTGAGAGTTCTTCCTTTGAATCAACTAACATTTGGTTCCTCTTTGGAGGTTTTATGTCAGCATGGACAACTTCTTCGGTTATATCCAAAATAGCATGACCAGGTATTATACTTGTTTTATAATTATCTTCTTGCGGTATCAACAATATAATGCTGAAAGAAAACTTGTTAATTAAGTGCATACATACACATGTTATGAATACAGCTCTTGGCTAAAACAAAAAGGCGAGATGGGTACTATGTATGTAGAATGCTTGATAAACAGAAAAAACTAATGTTATTTGTACAAACCTAAATATATGTTAATAAATTTGGTACCTACCAATTAATCTTTAATAATAGTATAGCTAGAGGATAGATAAATTTTGTTGCAAGAACTTCTACCTAATCGACAGAAGAAAGAATTAAGTAGGTAGGTGTTGGTACTATAAAATTTACCTGTGAGTAACTGGATCAAAAGAGTGCACAAATCCTATCTGTGAGCAGCTACGAATCATGTGAACTTTAACATATTTATCAATAAATTTCAATTGCAGCTCTGAGTCTTGTTGTATTGAACTATAATTCGTATTTTCCTGTAATTTGCTAGTCATTTTGTTATCTCACTAAACCAACAGTTGATAATTCAACTTATTGCTTTTATTTTTTTCCGCTCAATATTGACCAATAATTTCAATTTCTTAGCTATTCAAACTTATTATAATTCATTTTTTCATAAATATTTCAATATGAATATAATATTTTATGGCTTCAGGCTTCAGGCTTGGCTTGGTTTCATTTTCATAGTAATCATAGTCTACATTAGTTTTTTTTTTTGGAAGTTTTTTGGCACGGTTACAAGACCTTTAAGCCATGTCTTTATTTTGGAATGTTATTGATGATGTATAAATGATTATTTTGTATAAAGTGGTGCAGACTTTACTTGGTTTCTAGGGAGATTTGGATTGGAACCAACATGAAAAGTCACTTACACACTTCACTGGACCGGAAACGGTGCGCACTGTGCGGTATGAAAGGAACTTCATCCCACGCACACTCAAGTTGTGGAATGAACTCCCCGCGGTCGTTATCCCAAGCGACTACAATATGGGGCACTTCAAGAAGGGCATTATAAGGTTTCTTCAGGGTCGGCAGCACGAGTGTGACGCCCCTGGTCCAGTGCCGGATTTAGGGGGGGGGGGGGGGGGGGGGGGCAACCGGGGCCAAGGCCCTGGGCCTCCACAAAAAGGGGGCCTCCACAAGAGAGAGGCTTCGAAAAAAAAAAGTGAACACTAGTAAACAAATTTTATGTTGATAGTTTAGGTATCAACATAAAATTTATTTTTACTAAATGATTGTAAATTGTAATAAATGATTGAAGACATGATTGAAATTGAATGATTGAAAATGTGAAAAATAAAAAAGACGTGTGGCACTCGGGGACTGCCGCATTTTTTATGATTATTCATTTTATAATAAATTTACAATAAATAATAATTTGAATTTGAATTTGAATTTGAATTTCGGATTTCGGATTTCGGATTTCGGATTTCGGATTTCGGATTTCGGATTTCGGATTTCGGATTTCGGATTTCGGATTTCGGATTTCGGATTTCGGATTTCGGATTTCGGATTTCGGATTTCGGATTTCGGATTTCGGTTTTCGGATTTCGGATTTCGGATTTCGGATTTCGGATTTCGGATTTCGGATTTCGGATTTCGGATTTCGGATTTCGGATTTCGGATTCGGATTCGGATTCGGATTCGGATTCGGATTCGGATTCGGATTCGGATTTCGGATTTCGGATTTCGGACTTCGGACTTCGGACTTCGGACTTCGGACTTCGGACTTCGGACTTCGGACTTCGGACTTCGGACTTCGGACTTCGGACTTCGGACTTCGGACTTCGGACTTCGGACTTCGGACTTTGGACTTTGGACTTTGGACTTTGGACTTTGGACTTTGGACTTTGGACTTTGGACTTTGGACTTTGGACTTCGGACTTCGGACTTCGAAGTCAGAAGTCCGAGTCCGAGTCCGAGTCCGAGTCTGAATTTGAATTTGAAAACTAACAAAATGCAATTATAATTACTTACGTTAAGCGAAGCTACTTCGGAGCAGCTCGGCTCTGTTCGTGCGAGCTCGGAGGTGTTACAAATTTTCGTTACGGAATTTCTGGATTCGGTCCCCGCGCTCAAGGCCCGAGGCCCGCGATAAAAGCTATGCAATAGCTTAAAATGTTTTTACAGAACTATATTATATTTCGGTACGTATCATCAAAATTTATGAGCACAGAACTCAGAACTCAGAACTCTCTAATCTATGATGACCACGATGAAAAGGATGAAAATAACATTAATATTATCAAACTGAGAACAAAAATTAGTTTGATTGAACATAGTAAAAAAAAGCAGACAATTCTGTTTTGAAAAAACTTTGCGTACTCGTTGGTCGTGTCGGGCTAAAGCTATGCTAGCCATTGTTGACGGCTATTTGGAAATTCAAAAAGTTGCATGCATGTATACTTACCTTCTCAGCATGTATACTTACCTTCCGGTAGCCAGCACAAAGCGAGCGAGAGCATTCTTTTCGTAAATGAAAATCATAAAAAATCGACTAATTTTGATCCTAACCAAAGATATTATATAAAAAGAAGTAGATATGTTATTGCGCGAAAATCGTGAAGATCCGAAAACGAGTCAATTGGAACGTTTGCCTCTAGTACCGCGTGCCGAGCGGGGCCGGTCGGACGTTGAGCGGAAGCATCAGTGACTTAAAAAAATAACGAAAATGCCATTGTATGTTTATAGACACTGCACGAACTATTACTCTAAAGTTAATACACCAAAAGTGTAGATGAATTAAAAATGTGTGTGTGTGAGTTCGGCACATTTTTCTACGTTGATTTGTAAGCATATGACATGTCTATGTTATGAAATGTCATTGATCCTAACCCTCCTAAGTACTAAGAGCGATTGACTTCGGGAGTTTTTTTATATAGGACACATGAATTTTTGTCTACACCCCGCCTGAGCTAAAGGCAAAGTCTCGGAAAAGAGGGTCACCATTATAGACACGCACCATATTACAATGGTGGCACTCAGCTTGACGAACTGACCAGATGCTTTTTCACGCCCCGCTTATAGGACCCGGAACTGTAGGAAAAGGGAAACACGTGAGTTGGTAAGGAATTTCTGGTCTTAATGGTGCGGCTGAACAAGGAGTCGCTGAACCGCTTCGTTTTTGATGGAATATTCTGCATGCCGTGCCGGTGCGTATGCCGGTGACATCTGTCCTGCAAGCGTGTCTTCTTGGCATTAAACTCGATTCAGGTTCTCAGAGCCCCATTGAAAAATGTGGTTCAGGCTCAGTAACTAGAAGCTAGCTTTTTTACGCGACATTTTTGTCTGCTTCGTCGCAGGATGTTTGTGATGCCCGTGTAAGGGCTATCACCTGCATGGTCGGGGGAAAGCATGTCGTTGATATACAGAAGAAAGAGAGTGGGTGATAAGACGGACCCCTGCGACACGCCAGCATTTACCTGCAAGAACTCCAAAGTTTGACCATCACAAAGGACACGAATACGGCGCTCTTGTAGGATGCTAGCCGCCCAGTCGCACAGACTAGGAGGCAGACCAAAGGCTGGTAGCTCGGAAAGAAGCGATTTGTGCCAGATTCTATCGAAAGCTTTGGCGATGTCAAGACTAATTACCAATGACTCGCCATGCTTGTCCATAGCCTCACCCCAAAGACGGACAACGTACGCCAGAAGATCACCCGTTGACCACTTCGGCCTAAAACCATATTGCCGGTCGTTGATTAAAGAGTGATCCTCTAGGTGACGTCTGAGCTGTTTGTTGATGATGTGCTAGAATACCTTGAACAGCACTGAGGTGACGGCTATGGGCCGATAGTTCGCTGGGTCTGAGCGATCCTCCTTCTTAGGGATCGGCTGCACATTCGCCTCTTTCCAAGCCGATGGCACTGTACTGTACTCGAGATTTTAGAGAGTCGGTACAGCCCCACAAGTATGGGAGACAACTTTGCTGCACATTTTTGAAGAACCACCGCTGGAATATCATCCGGTTTGCTGGCTTTCCGGTCATCGAGTCGTTTTCTAGATTGCCGTACAGCACGGACATCGCTTTGCTTCATATGGATATCAGGCAATGCGTGGTCACTGATGGGCAGTGTCGGTGGCTGGCTGCATACCACAATCATAGATATCAGCGACATCATAGACGAATTTTCGAGGAAAAAAGCTCGGAAAGGGGCTGTTCATTAATTACGTGATGTTTTTTTAACAAATTTCTAACCCCCTTACCCCATGGTGATACGTGGTGAGGTTTTAGACTAACCCCCCCCCAGCCAAAATCACGTGTATTTTTTATTTATTTTGTAATGCTACAAAATACAATCGTGACAAAAATCGCGAGTTATAAGAAAAAATAAATACACGTGAGATCTCAATATACCCCTCCCTCCCCCCTGGTGATATTTCATGATTTTTTCCGAACACCCCCCCCCCCCCCCTTTTTACGGCCTTATTATTGTATTTTGCACGCTGCATGATGGTTTGGATCACTACTCCGGTATTTTTTTCCAACAATGGTGATGTCATAAAAAGGTCGTAAGCAATGTAAGAAATGAGTGAAAATACTGTGCACCGAAAAACACCCTCAACACCATTTGAGCCCAATGGCCCCATATAAGGACGGCTTTTTTTTAAATACATATTTTCAAAAAAGTAAAAATATTTTTGTGTTTTTCTAATATTTGTATTAGTTTCTAGTAATTAATAAAGAATTTTCATGTCTTCCACGGCTGAGTATCATTTGGGTCTAAATGGGTTAATAACCTACCTGTACTACTCTTTGCCTATAACATAAAAAAGATCATGTTTGTTTTATGGGTATCCAATAAAAATAATTTAACAATCTGCAAATATCAATGGTATCTGGTGTATCAAGGTGTTTAATTATTAAATACATTTGAATATGTACATCAAAGAATCAAAATAATAATTTTTCAGATACTAAACTGTACTAAACCATAGACAAGAGTGAAACTCCTGACTTAGAAACTGGTAACACTGTTAATATTTCTCAGGATTACCCGAGTTGTTTAGTTCGAAGTAATTTGATCTTTATGCATATGAATCCAAAGCATATTATTGTATATTACAATTGTTTAGTTACGATAGTGATATCGAAGCTGGCTGGCGACGACGACGACCGGCGACGCGACGACATCATAAAATATAAATGTCAGTAGGTAGTGGATGCATGCATTTCGATTTTCGTGTCGTATCGTATTGCATATCAATCATTCACAGTAGGAGTATCCTATTCTGAAGTGCAGCCGTGTAAAGGTATCGCTCGTACCTACTTACTTTTACTAACAACTTCAGTCTTCAGTTATTTTTCAGTTTACACAAGCTTAAGGTAAGTTTACTCGCTAAATCATTAGTATATGTACGGCAATGTACGCCCAAGAATTTATTTTGTTCCTTTACGTCTATTTAAAGTTATTATATTGGATTGGCATTAATTACCGGCAATGCCGTGTAAATCTTTATTTCAACAAAAAATGTCGCTCAGGGATATTATTAAGACTTTTGTCTTTTGTGTTACTTACCTACTTTTCGGTACTTACTTTGGACACTTCGGTATTATTTAGACTGCTTTATAGGCTAGGCTAGGACCTACTTACAAAACAAAATGTCTACTTTTGACTTCGATACCTAAGCACATTTTAAGAATTTTAACAAATCAATAGACATCAAAATGGCGATATTATTAGCACAGATATTAGGCGTTTGATGTGATTAGAATGTGGGTGATGGAGTGACGTGAAATTAAAATTAGGTAGGTAATCTTTCTGTAGGTACTTAAAATAAAAAGGAAACGGTAAATAGTAGGTTGGTAGGTACCTACTTATCTTGCATTGCGTATATTTAATTGTATACATAATCATATTGATTGTTAGATCTCATTTGCACGACATTATTTTTGTTATCTAGACTAGACGATGATACTGATAGATTACTTTTTGTGTTCTACTAAATCAAGTTATTAACAATTTTAAGTGTAAAAAAGGCTCAGTAATTTCACTAGTGTAGTAGTGTAGGTGTAGTGTAGTGAGTGTTGTAGTGTAGTTAACCTATCATTGTTATGTTCTTTGTTCATTCACGTACATAGATTACCTAATCACATTTTGCGTACCTACAGTACCTAGTAGGTAAATGGATTTTGTGATGAGTATGTACTGAAATCAATATTTATTTACGTAGGTATTGTGACTCGTTGCGAGTTTTATTTCCTACAGTGTTTACTAGTTTGGGTGTTACTGGATTGGATGGGCATATACCGGTATACTCTATTCGGTTAGGTAGGTACTAAAAGATAGTGCTAATAATAAAACATCAAAATGCCGGCTAAAGGTCTCATTAAGTACCTACATTAATTATTATAACATAATAGCGTGTGCTAACTTTCCTTAAAAAGGTCTCAGTCGGTATATAATCTCACAAGGTTTATTTTTCTTTCAGTATCGTAGCAGAAATGGCTTCAGCGAAGGCTAATAGAAAGTAAGTACAGACCTACCACTTTTTTTGCAAACCTCAATTTTTTTTGTACCTACTTGTACCCATTTATATTACTTACCCCTTTTGTTCTCATCTATGAGAAAAATTATTGTGTTACGAGGCTATTTAACTCGTAACACAATTTTTAAGAAAGATAAAAGAACATTGACACCTTGATCTATTTGGCCGAACACTGCTGCCTATAGGCCCCGAGCCTAGTTTAGGTAACAGGGTTTTAAATTTGCTGTACTATTGCTTAACATAAAACATCGCAATATCATCTCCATATGTGTCAAAAAATTGTTATGTTTTTCTTGTATTGTCATAAAAATTGTAGAATGTAAACCCGTTTTGATTATTGACACCTTGATCATTTTGATATTTAGGAGTTAGGAGATAGAGATTAGATCGAGATAGAATTTTGTGCAGATTTACATTCCTATTCCGCCTACTCCTATACGCCTTAATGTTTGCTAAGTAATGTACCCATATGAATGGAGTGAGTGCTGCTTAGGTAGGTAACAAAGTGCAGTATCATAATTTTCCACGAAATTGGTGTTGTGAATCAAACATCAATTCGAGTCATTGTCAGATATGCAAGCTATAGCATAGCAAGTATGCTACTGCTTTTATTATTCATCGTTAATGAGTTTCATCTCAGATTGCCCACGACGACATTTTTATAGAGGCCATACGTATCGCATTACCGTCCATCGTACGCTGTCTCAGGTCTTCAGATGTCGGGCCATAAGGCATTTCCCGGTTGATCCAGGGCCATCTCCGGTTTCGAGGTGCGCCCCTCCGGAGTGGGAACGCCATCGCCATCGGAATGGGGAGTGCGCGGATCGCGCCACCGCGCCTCGGCCTGCTCTCTGATCTGATAGGCCCAGTATTGACGGGCGGCTCCACCCGTAACCCTTAGGTCTGCGTTCATGGAGGACGAAGGTCGTTGAGCTACAGGAGCTCCGCGCCTCATGGACTTTGGGAATTGGAAGAGACCTGTGTCTTTCCTGGAATTCAAAAAATATTTTTTCAAAGACCAAAAATAAACACATCTCATAGGTATTTATGTAGCTGAATGTACCTATGTAATTTAATTTTTTTTTTTTATATAGGGCGGCCACGGTGGCAGTAGAACTGCCAGAATGCCCCGTTTGCCTCGACACGATGACTGCTCCGATCTTTCAATGCCAGTCGGGACATAGTCTGTGCAACTCCTGTACACAGAACCTGATGCCACCGATGTGCCCGATATGCCGCCAACCGCTCACGCAGATGCGAAACTGGCAGTTGGAGGAGATCATTTCAAAGGTACTTATTAATGAATAATGTGACTACAGACAGGCTGATAAATAATTCAGGAATACAAAAGAGCATTATCTTTTGTATGTCGGCATTATTTGCAGAATATTGCGCAAAAAATCCCTATGATTAGCACGACGTGCTGGCGTTCGCATCCGTGATTGTCTGTACATAAGTCTTACATGGCTCAATTTGCTTCATTTTCAGGCCAAAGTACCGTGCGTGAACAAACCGAATGGGTGTGTTTATGTTATGGGAGCAAAAGACCTTGATGAACATCTCAAGGAATGCATCTTCAGGGAGATGGAATGCCCGCTCGGCGTTGCCTTTGGGAAATGTTCATGGACCGGTAAGATATATGTACTATATATTAGGTATAATGTATCTCAATACAATAGTTAATTACACCCTCTTACGCCTTTTGCTATCTTGTTACATGGTTAAAGGTTATACTGATTTTCAGTGTCTGAATCACGCATCTATTTATTTATTTATAATAATTAAGATTAATTTCTTTTAATAGGTAATTTGAGAGAGATGATGGACCATTTCAAAGATCGCCATGCAAACAATTGCAACGTGACTACTGATGAGGAAGTGGAATTGACTAACATAGACATTAAGAATGATGATCGCCATGTCTATTTGGTAGCGCAAAGTAAACTGCTTTTTATAATCACTATGAAAATAGATACAATTCAAAAAATGGCGTACTGGGCTATCCAGCACATTGGCGGCAAGAAAGTGGCTCACGACCATATCTATGAGATACATGTGACCAGCAAACAAAATGCTAGAAGAAAAGTTGTATACACTGAGCATTGCTTCAACGATGCTTTAAAAGCGGATGAAGTCTTTCGCATGGGCAAATGTGCAGTTCTGCCATTAGAATTACTGGCTCACTTCATAAGTAACAAGAAGTTGTCATTCAGATTTTTTATTAAGAGGATTCCTGCTGAGCCTAAAAATAATAATAAAGGTGATGACAATAAACCACAAGGTCCAAAAGGACCTGGGCCTAAGGGACCAAACAAGGATGCTAACAAGGATACAAACAAAAACAAGCCAAATGGGCAGAATGCACATGGACCCAAGGGTCCAAAGGCCAATAAAGCACATGCTTAACAGATACGTATTCCAGCCACCCGGATTACTTATAATATTAAGCATACTTATCATTATTCAAATAATTGGAATATAAACTGATGTTAATTAGCATGTAAATTATGTGACTGCACTGAATTATTAGTTCCTGGTGAGATCAATAATGGAGTCCAATTCTCACGATTACGCATGCCTCTATAGGATACATGATAAATATTATTAGTGTTTTTGGTGAATGGTTTTGCAACAAATCTGTTTGGTGTCTGACGATTGGTACTACTTTTTCTTCGTAAATGTGTCTCTGAAGTGCAATGGCATAAGGTCTGCACGCCACTCCCCTATTAGAACCTACCAATTGTCATAAAAATATACATTTTTGTAATAACCAACAGGTATTCAGCAGTACCTAGGTAATTACCAAGTCTAATGCTTTTTTAATTATATGCAAACCTAAACTACTTACTTAAGCCAACTACTTACTTAAATTAAACTGTATTGGCTGTTTACTGTGTTTAGGTTATACCTGCGCGCTAATACCTACGAAATATCTCCGGTTAGGTACTGTGTATGCTATAGCTAGAATGTCATTAGAACTATTTTATTTATTTTAATTAAAATCTGTAACGCGAGGCATTATAATGTATGTATTCAGCCTTTACTTTCCACGGCAAATCTGATAAAAGATCGGCCATCTTTAGTATCGTGACCGATCGTGAACCACGATCTACCGGTTCGAAATCTGAACAACATGATTTCCGTGCAAAGCTCAAAATTAAGAACGAAGAAGAATTTCAACTGCGCTTCCCTCAAGTTCTAGAACACAGTTCAAGGAAAGCTTAGGTACTTTACTGCAGATCAGAATAAACTTCGTTCGACTTGGTCGTCAAAAATACAATTTATCATGGTTTTCTATCTAAGTGGGTAACGAAAATGAGTTTTGGCCTCTAGTACATATCCACTGCCAGCTAATGATCAATGTAGCCACGACGAGGCAATGTGCAAATCTGTGTAATGTACATTACTAAAGGATAAGTTTAATTTTTTATAGGACCTAAATGCTAAGTATTATGATATAATCACTACATTTAGCAATTTTTATTTTGCATTGTTTAGTTTTTTAGTTTTAATAAGTCGTTTTACCCTCAGGCAGGAAAGCTTTTAAGGCGAAGTAGCTACAGATTAAGTACCTACTTGTACTTATGGTAAATTTGAGAAAAAAGTTGATAAGTGTATCTTAGATTTTGATTACAATATGCATAAAGGGATAATTTAATTTGTACTTGTTTTTAAGGGGCTAATCATACTTATTCAGCTTGTTCACACACATCCAGTGGTCCATAGGAAAACTACGGTTTTCTATGGAGACGTGTACCTACGCTGTACGCATCAACTTTCCAATCTCAATTGAATTAGAACTGTTTTTATCAGTATTCAGCAGAGATTGTTGTGTTCTGATAATTTCAGGGCTTTAAGGCGTCGCATCGCAACTTGTCGAAGTTGTTAAATGTTAAAGATTATAATTATTACCTATAGATAAGAGTTTAGTGCTGTTCCACAAAGTTCGGCTACGCGATCGTAACTTGTCGACGAGTCGGAAACATTGCCGTATGCAGTAGATAGAAGCATTACAGTGGAGATAATACTCTGAGAGTTTTCTGATTCCTAGTGCTTTACGTGGTTGACAGAAGCAGTAGGCACATGCTGTAAGAACATTTCGAACGATCGAACGAACTCGACAGCTCAATCCGCTGCGATATTTCCATTCTGCTTGCTGTAAATTTTGTGTCATCACGTTCTTGAGCATGAGGGTGATGTATGTTTACGTGTTCGACAACGTGACATCACCAAAACAGCATGCCATATTGAAATATCACTGCAGATTCAGCTTTCGAGTTCGTTCGATCGTTCGAAATGTTCTTACAGCATGTGCCTACAGAGCTGAATAAACGTCGTTAGTCCCTTAGTTTTATTTTAAATAAAAGTTTTTTAATGGTCTTTGTGATTCATTTATTTACCTGCTACCTATCATGAGAGATACAGACTAGTAACAAAAGTTTCACTAAGTAACCTCAATAACGCAAATAAATAACTATTTCAGCCAGCAATCATAAGAAAATACAAATAGTAATATTTAAGAACTATCAATCCGGAAATCAAAAAAATCACACTTGGACTCGCTCATATATGTCAGCAACTCTAGCGATTGGAGAAGTACAGTCGATAATGAGTATGTAGGTAGATTAATTTAAATTAGTTTAACAGTGGCTCTTAAACCTTTACAATAATATACTATAGATCCTCCATTACCCGTGGCACTACCAGTAGTGTCATGGGAAATTTTACTTTCCCATGGCACTACTACTCTGATTGGCTCATTGAACGCATACCTACAACAAAATTACCCGATCCCTTATACAACCTACAAAATCCAATTAATTGAACTGCCCATTTTTAATGATTTTATAATTAGTTCTGCAAGAAAATCATAGAAATAAGCAAATTCCGCTGCGCGAACACACACAAGTACAGGAACTTCAATCAGATAAAATGTACAGGTACAGACAGAAAAAAATCCTAATAGCAATTTTCTTTCGGAATTCGTTGGGGGAGGTCACTGCTCTACATTTGATTTTGCGTGGTAGGTATTCGGTTCATTGCGTTATCATATAATCAGCCATCTTGAACTCAATGGTAATTTTTATTTACCGAATAAGTCGTTTAGTTTTAATTTTACACCAAAAATTGTTAGGTAGGTACTGTTAGTTGTTAAGAATAAAAAAAAATTGACGTTCATAATTTTTCCCTAGGATTAATATTTTTCGATACATAGGACCTACTCCTACTACTTCAAAAAGGTGGTGAAAAATTTCCTTTATTTCAGACTCCATTTTCAACGAAACGAATGGTGATTATTCCGTGTTCAATCCTAAAATAGTACCTACCAAAAATGTACTAAAAATGTTTTATACCATAAGATACGAAATCAGTTTTACGAAGTCCAAATTATACCAATATAAAAACTGAAAATACTTACAAAAAACGGTCACACACTGGTGCCAGCATGAACCCACAAGATAAAAATCAATGCCACTTTTCGTTGTTAGTTTATAACTCAAGAACGGCTGAACCGATTTGGCTAATTTTAGTCTTGAAATATTCGTAGATGCCCAGGGAAGGTTTAAAGGGTGGGAAAATAGGTGCAGCGGGAACAGGATCAAAAATTCACGCGGGCTGAAAAAAATATGGCGATACGAAGTACGCCGGGCCGGGACAGCTAGTATCTTTATAAACCTAAAAAAGATAATGTTTGATTTTTAGGGCTCTACAAAAATAATAATTGCCATAGAAGGAAAAATATAATATGCAAGTTTCAAGGTGTATCCATACTAATAAAAATGCGAAAGTAACTCTGTCTGTCTGTCTGTTACGCTTTCATGCCTAAACCACTGCATCGATTTTGATTAAATTTGGTATAGGGGTAGATTAGACCTTGAGAAAGGACATAGGCTATGTTTGGTCGCGATAACCGACATCCACGCGGGCGGAGCCGCGGGCGAAAGCTAGTACTTAATAAATAGATTCAAAAAAAAATATAAAATAGATAAATAGATACTAAACCATAGACAAGATTGAAACTCCTGCCTGATTTTGAAACTGGCAGCACTGTTATTATTTCTCAGGATTACCCGAATTGTATAAGCTCAAAGTACCTAATTTGATTTTTATCCGAATGGGAAAAAAGCATAATAAAATTGTATATTACATTTTGTTTAGTTACGATAGACTACACGACATCAAAAGTACTAGGTACTAGTAGATGAGAACGCATTTTGTTTGTATTGCATTGCATCAGTATTGCATTCGGAAGTGCAGCCGTAAGGTGTCGCTCGTACACACTACACAAACATTAATATACCTACCTAACTTTTTTACTAACAACTTCAGTTAACGTTCAGCTTAACAACACACAAGCTCAAGGTAAGTTTACTTGCTAATAAATGATTCTTAAGTCTAAAGTTGTTGAAAAATATAACTATGCAGCATTAATAACCGGCAATGCCGTGTAAAATTTTAATTCAACAAAAATTGTACCATATGCGTATGAATCCGTAGTAATCCGTACCTATATTAATATTATGATATGTGTTACCCAATGATCTTTCATGAAAGATCATTAGTGTTACCTACCTAAAGATCATTGGTGTTACCTAATAAAGTTACTTTTCGGTGTTTACTTACTTCGGTATTATATAAAATACCCACCTAATGTACCTACGAGTACCTTAGATTATTATAATCTAACCGACGACGTCGACGTGAAATTAGATAGGTACTTACATCTTAATTGTTAAATTCTTTCTGTGGGTAGACACATAAAATAAAAAGGAAATAGCAAACAGCATTGTATATTCATTGTTAGATCTCATTGCACGATATTATTTTTGTTAACTATGATGATACTGTGAATGTGATACTGATAGATTACTGACGTTAGTGGCGTTCTACCAAATTTTAAATGTAGAAAAGGCTCAGTATTAGGATTATCATGTTCTTTGTTCATTTATGTAGATTACCTAATCACATTTTCCGTACAGAAGTAAATGAATTTTGTGATGTGAAGTAGGTACCTAAATCATTATCGTTCGTATAGGTATTTTACGAAGGTGTACTCCATTCGGTTAGGTAGGAGGTACTTAGCTAAGTATACCTATTTAGGAAAAGATTGTGCTATTAATAATACGTTAAACTGCAGGCTAAAGGTCTCATTATATAGGTATATTACTAGGTATTCTATTAGTTAAATGTGTGCTAACTTTCCATATAAAAGTCTTGGTAGATACCTATTTATACTTACCTCATAAAAGGTATTTTTCTTACAGTATCGTAGCAGAAATGGCATCAGCGAAGGCTAATAAAAAGTAAGTACTTAAGTACCTACCTGTTTCTTTTGCAAAATTTAAATTTTTGTTCATTTGTGTACCTACTTGTAGGTACCCATTTGTACCCTTGACACTACCGGTAGTGCCATGGGGCAAGAATTTTATCCTAGACACTACGGGTAGTGCCACGACGGGGCAGTCACCCGGCCTCCTTTGTACCTACGACTCAATTTTTTAAGGAAGAACATTGACATCTTGATCATTTTGACATTTGGGAGATTGAGATTATCTCGAGATTGAATTTTAATGTAATATGAATGGAGTGAGTGGTACCTACTTAGTACCTATATAGGTATCAGGCGCGGTCCGAGGGGGGGGGGTCACAGGGGACATGACCCCCCCCCCCCCCCTAAAACCATGCACTTCATATTGAAAAGTCCCAGTACGAGGGGAGGGGAGGTTAAACTTCTTAAGGAATTTCCGAAGTGACCCCCCCCCCCCCCCAAACTTCAAGCTGCGACCGCGCCTGATAGGTATGTAGGTAAGATGTTGTCTTGTCTACATCAATTCGAGTCAGTTTCAGATATTTAGGCAGTGAGTTCTGACCGCCCGGCGCCCGCGCCCTAGGCTAATTTTGAAGACGCGCCCCATTAAGTGTGTTACCACGGTCACATTAAAGAGTAGTTTAGCAGTTTTGACAATTTTATAAAATGTAAAATATGTAATTTAAATATTTTTTTATTCGATTCGATTCGAATAAATCAATTTGAAAAGTTAGCATAAAATAAATGCTTCAAAATATCATTCACTATTTTTTTATTGTTATAGGGAAAGGGCGGCCACGGTGGCAGTGGAGCTGCCAGAATGCCCCGTCTGCCTCGACACGATGACTGCTCCGATCTATCAGTGTCAGTCAGGACATAGTCTGTGCAACTCCTGCACCCAGAACCTGATGCCACCGATGTGCCCGATATGCCGCCAACCGCTCACGCAGATGCGAAACTTGCAGTTGGAGGAGATCATTTCAAAGGTGATGTCACTACAGACAGGCTGATAAATAATTCAGGAATACAAAAGAGCCTGTTTCCTGCGAATAATATTATGCAGAAAACTGTCCCAAAAAAGACCCCTCCTATGATTAGCACGACGTGCAGGTGCCCACAACCGTGACACGTCTGTACATAAGTCTTTTGCTTCATTTTTCAGGCCAAATTACCGTGCATTAACAAGCCGAATGGGTGTATTTATGTTATGAGATCAAAAGACCTTGATGAACATCACAAAGAATGCATCTTCAGGGAGATGGAATGCCCGCTCGGCGTTGCCTTTGGGAAATGTTCATGGACCGGTAATATATCTGTACTAAATGTTATAAAATAAAATGTATCAACACAATAATTACAACACAATAATATGTAGTAGGTACAATACAATAATTACTTACGCCCACTTATGCCCTTTGCTATCTTGTTATAAACACACAATAATAAATACCTAAGATTAATTTCTTTTAATAGGTAAATTAAAAGAAATGATGGACCATTTCAAAGATCGCCATGCAGATAATTGCAACGTGACTACTGATGAGGAAGTGGAATTGACTAACATAGACATTAAGAATGATGATCGCCATGTCTATTTGGTAGCGCAAAGTAATTTTATTTTTATAATCACTATGAAAATAGATACAATTCAAAAAATGGCGTACTGGGCTATCCAGCACATTGGCGGCAAGAAAGTGGCTCACGACCATATCTATGAGATACATGTGACCAGCAAACAAAATGCTAGAAGAAAAGTTGTATACACTGAGCATTGCTTCAACGATGCTCTAAAAGCGGATGAAGTCTTTCGCATGGGCAAATGTGCAGTTCTGCCATTAGAACTACTGGCTCACTTCATAAGTAACAAGAAGTTGTCATTCAGATTTTTTATTAGGAGGATTCCTGCTGAGCCTAAAAATAATAATAAGGGTGGTGACAATAAACCACAAGGTCCAAAAGGACCTGGGCCTACGCCTAAGGGACCAAACAAGGATGCAAACAAGGATATAAACAAAAACAAGCCAAATGGGCAGAATGCACATGGACCCAAGGGTCCAAAGGCTAATAATAATAAAGCACATGCTTAACAGACACCCAGATTATTATTTATATTATTAATATTATAAGTAATCTGGGTGACTGGAATAAGTACTTAATACCTATACCATTATTTAAATAATTGGAATATAAACTGATGTTAATTGGCATGTAAATTAAGTGACTGCACTGAATTATTATCACTCTCATTCTAAAATAAAGATATACAATACTTGTTTTTTTTTTGTAGTAAGTTTTTTAGTTAGTTTTTTTAAGGGACTAATCACACTTATTCAGCTTGTTCACACCTCAGACTAGAAGAATTTAAAACTATTCTTCTAGTCTGAGGTTCACACATATCCAGTCCAGTGTGGTCCATAAGAAAACGACGGTTTTCTATGGAGACGTGTACGCTGTACGCATCAGCTTTCCAATTTTTATCAGCGTTATCCACAGCATTCAGCAGAGATTGTTGTCTTGATTTTAATTACAATACGCATAATAGAATAATTTGATTTGTACTTATTTTTTTGTTCGCACATTTCTATGCACAGTGGTTCATAGAAAAACAATGGTTTTCTATGGGGGATCCCATTTTTTCTCATAATGGCTTTTGTCCTAATTTAAATTGTCATAACAAGTTAGGCATAATTTTCTTTGTCATAATAATAGTGTGTCATAATTGGTTTTTAGCATACTATGTTATTAAGCATAAATATTGTATATCCTAATGTTTTTATTCATAACTTTGATTTGCATAAAGTTGTAAAGCATAATGTTTATTTGTCTAATAATTATTTGGCATAATGATCAAAAAGAAATAATAATTTCTCAACAGACAGTGATAGATTTATTGAGAAAGCCCCTGAATCCGACTTGGATAGATTAGGTTAGAAGGCTAATGCGGGAGCGGAGCGGAGCGAAGCTCCCGCATTAGGCCTTCGTGGTTATTTTTTTTTATAACCATGTAGAACTTTATTTAGTCAATATAATTTGTATGCTTAAAATAGTTGTTATGGTTAGGCGTCGTTATGCTTAAGTAAACTTATGCTTTGGGACAGTATGCTTATGAAATATTATGCTTATAGTAAATAGGATTAAAAAAATTATGATTAAAAAGTTATGGCAAATGAGTATTATGCGTAAATAATGTTAGGACAAGTAACATTATGTAATGTTAAATTATGACATAAAATTTTAGGAATAAAAATAGAGAACCTTTCTATGGAGACGTGTATGCAGCAGTTTTCCAATCACCATTGAAGAGGACTGTTTTTATCAGTGTTATCCACCGCATTCACCGCTATGCTGACAAGTTGGCTGTGAAGCGATAGAATTCAGTGCTGTTCCACAAAGTTCCGGACTGGTAGTTCATACGCGATCGTAACTTCGGGAACTTTACCGCACCTATTCAGTAGATAGAACAGGGGCGGATCCAGCTTTCAATTCAGGGGGGGGTCATGGTGTAGCCGAGAGATAGTTTCAGGGAGGGGGGGGGGGGGGTTGTCTAGTCTCCCAATAAAATGTCATTGAATAATACAATGAAAATAAATGTGTATGAAATTCATGACGAAATAATGGAGGAGGAATGAGGTGAGAGGAGTTAAGTAAGATACCTTGAACGACTGTTGTTAAATACGATCCAGAACCCGGTTAAGCTGCTGGTCCCCAAGTTGAAGGACGCAGCTGGCACTCTGGCTTGAGGGGGCTGGAGGACTCCTGCAGGAGACTCTATGGCGAAAAAAGATGTCAGAGCACCTTCGGTACTAAATCCGTATCAGAAGGCGAGAAATCGAGGCTACGAAGTCCCAGCTTTATCGGGACATGGTGGAGATGAAACTACGACTTGGACGACCAAGCGCAGGGCACGCCGTGATAGTGGTGGTATTTCTTACCACCACTATCACGGTGAACTAGCTAGCCGCAGCTAACTATCACCCATCAAGGAGAACTGGCTAGAAAGGCTTCAATGGGGAACTCTCGTAGCGGTTGACGCAGATGATCACCGGATATGGATGTTTCGGAAGTTAGCTGCGGCGAATTCAGAAGGAGCCAACGCCCGGGTGTCATCACTATGATCGCGGTGGATGTGCGGCGTCACACGTAAAGATCGCATGAGGAACTCTCAGATCCGCGGCAGCCGTCATGTCCGCGACATCACACATAAAATGCAAGAGAGCCGCCTTCGCTCGTGTGGCCACGTCTTGCAGCAACCGCCAGGCTACGTGGGTAACAAATGGCTGACAGTAGCACAGCCACCGGGACCAGGTGGAAAGGATAGGCCCAAGAAGTCTTGGCTTGAAGTCGTGAAGGGTGACATGCGTGCAAATGGTCTCATCTGACCGCCATGGACGCCCAACGTCGTGCGAAGTGGAGGAGGAAGTGACGGAAGGCGACCCCTGAGCTCCGAGGTCACCTCGGATTCGGAAGTAATCAGGAAAATATGTACGATAATCATGAAAGGGGGAGGCGAGCATCGCGCCGCCAACGCAGCCTGCTTCTTCTAGAGTGTCAGGCGGTTCCCCCTGTCATTTCCAGGCCCGTGCTAATGGGGACCGATATGGAGATATTGATACGATAATGGAGATGTTGAGTGACCTACGTCGCCCGAGTCCTTCGCGCATTGTGTATTATGCGGAATGGGAAACAACTGAATCTTCTCCAGACCCGTTCCCCCGCCTCCTTCTCGAGCATTACTTGCTCTCAGATGGAGGCGGTGGCAGCCGCGAGCTTACGGTTTTACGCCATCACTAAACATCATACGCATTTACGGCACCGCTATCACGGCGCGCCCCCCGGGTACTTAACCTGGTCCGTGCGCTCGACCAAGTCATCGCCTATGCGAACAACAACTTTTGCGGCAACCACCAGGCTAGGTGGATACCAAATGTCTGGCAATGGCACCCCGGGCGGGCCCCAAAAAGTGCTGGCTTGACGTCGTAGAATGTGCAGATGTAAGGCAAGGCATATGCTGGGAGTGAGAGCTCTCACGCTCGCCACTTTGCTCGCAGCGATGGCTCGCTGCGCGGATGCGTGGGCCGCCGGCGCATCCTTCTATTGCTCGTGAAGTAGGCGGCGGAGCGGGAACGAAGGAGAATCGCAGACCTTGCGGCCCGCGAGGAGCGAAGGAGAATCGCAAACCGCGCGGCCCGCGACGAGCGGTGGCAACTCGGGCGTCGGAGGTCGCAGAATGACCTCCGTCCCCCATGAGCGCGGACCTGGGGGTGACGGGTGGAGCCGCCTGTCACCCTAGCAGAAGCAGGCCGCGGCGGCGCGCATTGCGTGCCTCCCCGTATCTGGGAGCGAGCTGGGGACTCTATGGTCCCTACACCTGAAGAGGACCAGATCGAGAGATATGGCCCTGGGTCGGCCGGGGTGCGAGGGATATGGCTACGACAATCTCACCTCCGGCAACTGACGGCCCACAGACGGCGTACGTCTTAGTCGGTTCGAGTCCGACATAACCTCCTCCTCCGGCTCCGGCGGGGGAGGTATCCGCGGGGATTTTTCGCACGATAAAAAAAAAGGACCAGGCATATGAGCCACCTGCGTCATCCGCAGCAGAAGATGGCCACTGGCCACAACCGCTGGGCCCGCGGTAATAGCGGTAGTAAGGCCCATCCCATCCTATGGGGGAGTGGCTAGAGAGGCCACATGGCTGCCTCTCGTACCGGCTGACGCAGGTTATTACCGGGCACGGGTGCTTTGGTGACTACCTACGTCGGATCCAGAAAGGAAGGGCTCGTCCAAGTTCACAAAAAGTTTCTGTAAGCAAACAGTAACATAAATACGGGGCCTTTGAAGCTGAGCCCAAGTCAAATTGTTGCCCGAATCGAAAAAGGACCTCATGGCTGTCAGCTCCAGACCTTCGACTGCCGGCCTGGTTAGTCATTCGCGCTTATTTCTTTAACATAGCGGACAGGGTGTCAGGTCCGAAAACTATTCGAGTCCATTGGTTGATCGGCTGCGCTGCACGATAAATTGAAATTTTCAATCGTGCGAATAATATTCATACTGATGTTTGGTGCCTCATAAAATTATAATACTATTAGGTACAAAGAGACAGTCTTCTTATGCGTGGTATTTTTTAAAATTTATCAGTGACATTGGGATATTTTTTAGTAGGTGACCCGCCCAGGGGGGGGTCATGACCCCCACGACCCCCCCCCTGGATCCGCCACTGAGATAGAAACACTTCAGTGCAGATAATATTCTGGACAGTTTTTCTTAACCTTAACCAGTGTTTTTCGAGGCTTTTATAAGCAAAACTGTAAAAATTCACAAAATTATATCGTAACGCGATAGGAGTTGAATAAATGTAGTTAGTCCCTTATTTTAATTTTAAATAAAAGTTTTATAATGGTATTTTTGGTTCATTCATTTACCTACTTTCTTGAGAAATACAGACAGGCCTCGGTGGCTTAGTGGTCAGAGCAGTCCCCCTGTAAGGGAAAGATTCTTCAGGGTCGGCAGCACTAGTGTGACGCCCGGAACGCCCCTGGTGTTGCACGCGTCCATAGGCCACGGTAACCACTTTCCATCAGGCGGGCCGTGTGCTTGTCTGCCACCTGGGTGGTATAAAAATAAAGAAGATCGCGGGTTGGAGTCCCGTCCGAGGTCGATTCTCTTTTCTAAATCCTAATCGATTTAAATAGATAGCTTATTGAATGCTTAAAATTTCATTTAACTCTTCACTTAAAATGACAAAAGCGATGAGAAGTACAGTCAATTATAGAAAACTAGCTTTTGCCCGCGGCTCCGCCCGCGTGGATGTCGGTTATCGCGACCAAACATAGCCTATGTCCTTTCTCGACGTCTCTAATCTACCCCTATACCAAATTTCATCAAAATCGGTACAGTGGTTTGGGCGTGACAGACAGACAGAGTTACTTTCACATTTATAATATTAGTAGGGATAGCTTAATTCTAATTTAGCTTAGCTCCTAAAATTGATGAGTTAGATTTTAGGCTAAAGCAACTTTGATCAGAATTTTTCTTGATTATATCTTGTAGAATTTTATACTTATTCCTGCAAGACAATCATGGAAATAAGCATAGTACTTACCGGAACTATTAGGTAATCTGTGCCGGAACTACAATCTGTTAATGTACAGTCAGAGCTAATAAGTGCATCAGCACAACGAGGCTCAAAATGGTGTGGCGTGCGGCCGGTTTTGCGTTAACTTATTTACGTGTTTGTGTGTGTCATCATTAGATACTAATACAGTAATTTACCAACCTAGTAAATTAAATGATAGCTAAGTTGCTGAAGCAAGATACTATTGATTAGAGATATTTGTGGTTCGATTCCAGCTTATAACGATTTTTTAAATTTATGACAAAAATAAAATTTTAAATATTGATAAAGTAATTTTGCATGAAGTCGGCATTCTTTTTACATTTTATTTTGATCTTTGCTAAAGTTTAACAAATAAGAAATTCTACTTATGAAACATATTTTATTCATCAACCTGACATTAGTTTATAAATGAAACACAAAAAGTGTTATTGCAAGATCGTAGGATTCGAACCATCAACGTTTGCATTTCCATAAATCTCATGCTAGAACAAAGACATTTCATAACATAGACATGTCATATGCTTACAAATCAACGTAGAAAAATGTGCCGAACTCACACACACACATTTTTAATTCATCTACACTTCCCTACATAACCAATGGATTGAAAAGAGAGGACATGAAAAATACAATATAAAAGAAGAAGACAGCTATTGTTTGTCACTTGGACTTTAATGATAACAATGTACCAATCACAGTGCGGTTGCTAGTCGGTGACATAGGCTAACAAAATTATTGCAAAAGAAGGTACAGAGCTCTCTGAATTGAGGTTATTGCCTAATTTTGTTTAGACAAAGATGTTTGTTTAACTTTGTTAATGTATTATGAAAAAGCTAGGTATAATTTTTAAATTTCATTATTTTGTTGCTGTCAGTAGTACAATTTTAACAAGTACCTAAGTAGGTACTTGCCAGTAAAGTGAAGTTTGAGATAATTGCGTAATTTTGTTTAGACAAAGATGTTTGTTTGTCATTGTTATTGTATCTTCTAATATATAAAATTCTTCTGTCACGGGGTGCGTAATCGAACTCCTCCGAAACGGCTCGACCGATTTTGATGAAATTTTTTGTGCTTATCCGGTATCTATGAGAATCGGCCAACATCTATTTTTCATCCCCCTAAGTGATAAGGGTGCAGCGGGAACGGGATTTGAATACCACGCGGGCCGAAAATATGGCGGTACGAAGTTCGCCGGGGCAGCTAGTTAAGTATAAAAAAGCTAGGTATGTTTATTCTATTTCATTATTTTGTTGCTGCCAATAGTACCTACAAATTTTAACAAGTAGGTACTTACCTAAGTAGATACTTGCCAGTGAAGTGAAGTTCGCACTTATTAACTTACTTGAACCACATAGTATTAGAAGGCAATTATAAAAAACAACAAATTAAAATTGGGAGGTAGTATGTAGTGAGTTTAATGCCTACGATATTCTCATCTGTACTTTAATCTATGTTCGGATCACACACGTCCTTGTCGCTCACGCACCAAATTATATCATACTGTCTCTTTTTAACAATTTTAACTTGAATATTATGAAAGTCAGAAATTTGGTCTTTATCAGTCGAAATATGTATTATTTCCATGTGATATGAACTCCCTTTCGATGTATTAACTTTAGAGTAATAGTTCGTGCAGTGTCTATAAACATACGATGGCCTTTTCGTTATTTTTATAAGTCACTGATGCTTCCGCTCAACGTCCGGCCGGCGCCGCTCGGCACGCGGTACTAGAGGCAAACGTTCCAATTGACTCGTTTTCGAATCTTCACGATTTTCGCGCAATAACGAATCTACTTCTTTTTATGTATAATATCTTTGTGCTAGAACCACTCTGTCAAGGGTTGCTTAAGTAGTAACAACGAAATTATCGATAATATTCCTATGGAAGAACAAAATGTGTAAATTGTCCTAAAAGAAAAAGGTCACAAGTAGCGCTAGAAAGTTGACGCTATAGTTACGTTAGGATTATTGGTACTGCACTTTTGAGGTGTGTGTTCGCGCAGCGGAATGTTGTTGAATTTAAAGATTTTAATTATGCAGATATTTAGCACATGACGTCGTGTAAATGCTTATGGTAAAAAAAAATTTGTGCATGCAGCCATTGTGGAGAAATTCGCTAAAAACAGATTCCGCTGGGCGAACGTTGTCCTGGCGGCACTTTTTTTGAATTCATGGACTTAGAAGAAAAAAAATTAGCGTGTATTTGCGTGTAATTGTGTATGTATGAATAAAATTAATGAATGCATAAACTTCGGAGAAATTCAAGTTTCCGCCACGCGAACGTTTGGCCATTAGCTAGTTTTCATATAAAGCGCTTATATAGAGAGCTGTAGATTTTTACATACGTTGTTTTGAATTTGCTTATATTTGTTTAATAAAAAGATTTAGAAAAAATCGAAGGGTTTAACAGATAAAAATATAAACGTAAAATACGCTTATTAGGTCTTAGTTCGTAAAGTATGCACTTTGGGGTCTAGATTTTTACGTTTATACAAACCTTGTAAGTGTCTGCAACATGTTGCCAAGTATCAATGATGTTCCGCTAGTAATTAAAGAGCAATAGGACAATTTACCATGTACCTATAGACCACTGTTTACAAAGCAGTCAAATATCACGACACGACGTTCTAAAGGAATTGCATAGTAAAATATATTCCAATAATTAGCTTACTGATTCAACTATTCACATGCAAAATTTCATCTCATTATATTCAGTAATTAAAGATAAACAATGAAAATACTGACAAAGCATCGAAACCCTACATAACCCGACCAAGTTCGGATGGCTACAAAAAAGCGGCCGTGCAATATATTTAGGTAACATTCTAAAATTTACAGTATAATACCGGTATTGAATTGGTACAGGTGATAACACAATTGTTATTTCGATTTAATTTATAGATCATTTATTTTTTCTACACCTACTTTTTTAATTGTATTTGACTAAGATTAGTAAGTACTATTTACGTAGGCGGTAGGTACTTTATTTAAGTAAGCGCTTGAGACTTGCGTCAGTCTCAGTATATGATATTAGCGTTGTACCTACTGGTACGGCAGTGACTTATGTATGTGAGCGTGTTCCCGTGCACCCCACCAAAATATGCAGAATTATTTTGTTCGAAGCGGTACGCTTAAGGCTAGACCTTTGGTTAAATAGTCTAAGTATAGTAGATATGAATTGATCAAAAATATTAAGCTAGAGAGAAAAAATAGATAATTTGCCAATTTTTGGGTTTCTACGTTTCTACGTTTCTACGTTTCCACATTTTGCCAATTTTTGGGTTTCTACGTAACAGGTGGCGAGAAATAAATTGTAGACGGATATTTAATTAGAGAAGTACCCACCTACTTGTTAATTGAAGATTTATTTTTATCGTAGATAGTGGCGTTATTAATAAAAAAATATTTTTCATTCAAGAAATGCAATTTATTGTTTTATTTTTCCTAACGCTTGTGTACGCAACTGTACCATATTAATGAATACTATACTGGAAGGTTAAGAACGTTACTTAGATATATGGTACGGCCGCTTTTTTGTAGCCATCCGAACTTGGTCGGGTTATGTAGGGTTTCGATGCTTTGTCAGTATTTTCATTGTTTATCTTTAATTACTGAATATAATGAGATGAAATTTTGCATGTGAATAGTTGAATCAGTAAGCTAATTATTGGAATATATTTTACTATGCAATTCCTTTAGAACGTCGTGTCGTGATATTTGACTGCTTTGTAAACAGTGGTCTATAGGTACATGGTAAATTGTCCTATTGCTCTTTAATTACTAGCGGAACATCATTGATACTTGGCAACATGTTGCAGACACTTACAAGGTTTGTATAAACGTAAAAATCTAGACCCCAAAGTGCATACTTTACGAACTAAGACCTAATAAGCGTATTTTACGTTTATATTTTTATCTGTTAAACCCTTCGATTTTTTCTAAATCTTTTTATTAAACAAATATAAGCAAATTCAAAACAACGTATGTAAAAATCTACAGCTCTCTATATAAGCGCTTTATATGAAAACTAGCTAATGGCCAAACGTTCGCGTGGCGGAAACTTGAATTTCTCCGAAGTTTATGCATTCATTAATTTTATTCATACATACACAATTACACGCAAATACACGCTAATTTTTTTTCTTCTAAGTCCATGAATTCAAAAAAAGTGCCGCCAGGACAACGTTCGCCCAGCGGAATCTGTTTTTAGCGAATTTCTCCACAATGGCTGCATGCACAATTTTTTTTTTACCATAAGCATTTACACGACGTCATGTGCTAAATATCTGCATAATTAAAATCTTTAAATTCAACAACATTCCGCTGCGCGAACACACACCTTTTGAGTTCTACTGTATATTCATATATATACTCACGCCTGTAAATCCCAGAAGGGGTAGGCAGAGGTGTATTAACCACCAACATCTCGCCAACTGTGATTTTCTCCCACATAATAGGGGCGAGCCTATTGCCGTCAACCGGGCACTTGGTCATGGGCTGTATGTTTGTATGCTGATAAAATGTACAGACTTAAAATAAAACTATAAGTGGGTTTAAATGTTTTTATTGTCCTTACAAGCTAGATGTTCATTTCTTGGCCTTGGCTTCTCGCGTGGCTTTCCTCTCAGCTGCACGTGCAATTTGCTTGGCGGGCTTAAGGTTACCTTTCTTGCAGAACCTCTGATTCCTCAGGAACTTAGGGTCCATCTATAACAGGAAAATATGAATAACTAAGAGGTTCCACTGCATACTTTTAAAAGCTTTTTGGGGAGGTTGTGCACTATTTTCTCTTTTGAAAATACCCCTAACAAAATAAAGTGTCTCCTTAGACCGCACCTAAAAAAATTTAAAAGAAAAAGAGCACTTTTCCTGTTCACTAATTCTGGGTTCATTACTATTTTTTTAAATTATTGCACAACACTATTATTTTGGCCTGAAGCGCTGATTATAATATAAAACTTGAGACACACTTTGTGAAATATTTAAGGAAACATTAACCACAATAACATATTGTCTGCAACCCCTGTGGAGTGTGGCTGTAGAACATTCAAGTTTCAACTACTCCATCAGTGAGAGCAGGTTGGTTTTAACCCCACTCATCCAAATATTAAATACATAAAATGTTTATTTGTTGCATTTGTTTTTCCTTTGTATAATATTTAGGTACCTATCCACTTTCTAGAAGCAGGGACCGAAACAGTAACCACTATAAAGTGTTTTAACACTGTTTTTTGAAACTGTTTTAGAAGAAAACCTTTTATAAGTGTAACCGAAACGAAAGTGTAACCGATTGAAAGTGTTAAGGGTTTATATCTGTTAATAACGGTTAATAAGTGTAACCGTTATAGATTTATAACGTTATAACGTAATGATTTAAGTATCTGCACGGAATGGCAACAACACGTCGCGTTCTTCTATGTAGGCTCACACCAGAGAAAAAATACTCACACCGAACTTTATGGCCGCTTTAAGTCCGTCACACGCGTAGCTATATTATAGGATACCTATATACCTATAAATATCAATCATATAGCAAGGCACATTACTAGATACATATTGCTCAGGAAATTATATCTTGGGCCGAAAATGTGCTCAAAATGTGCTCTATACGCGAAGTAGGTACTCATTTTATGGGTGACTTTTGAGGATAGCACGGAGTGCTACTGCGGTGGAAGAGCTTCATCAAACATAGACTATTACAAAATAATCTGCGCTCGGCAGGACCTTATCCTTTCTTAAGGTCTAAACTACCCCTGTACCAAATTTCATCAAAATCGGTTCAGTGGTTTAGGCATGAAAGCGTAACAGACAGATAGACAGAGTTACTTTCACATCCATAATAATAGTATTGATATGGATATGGATTAATACGAAGTTATTACGCACGTTTATTCACAAAATTTCGTATTCATGTATTCGTTTCGTATATCGTCGCCTACTACGCACCTACTAGGTATACCTAGATGTCTTAAAATGATGGCGAGAGGGTAACGCGTGTGAATTCATCGCCCGTACTAAATACTCGAAAGCGTTGATATATGGGGACATATACCTTGGACCTAAGTCACGAGAAAAACGAAGCTTTGGCGCGCACGGATTGTTTTGTACTAATAATATCTATGATTGGTGAATTTGAGCTCGTCCGCCGCCGAAGCAATTCGTACTATCCTCAAAAGACACCTAAGAAACGCGTATAGAGCACATTTTGAGCGTTCAAGATATAGATATGTCTCGCTGTATACTAATATGTTACAATCTACAGACACATGGACCTACTGCGTAAACCGCAGGGGATAATGGCCTCTAGGGCCATCAGAGGGTACCGCGCGATATCCTTTGCAGCAGCGAGTCTTCTCGCTGGATCGCCAACGTGGATCCTGGAAGCGAGAACCCTTTCGGCGCTATATCGGTTCCGAAAAGCGGCACGGGAAAGGGGACACGATCCCGAGCCTGAAAAACTTCGGGCCGTGAGATCCCGGCTCTGTGAACTCCGGGCGATATCTGCATCGGATCGTCGAGAAAGAGCCAACGTCCGAGTGCCCATCAATGCGACCCGAGCGAGGACTTGGTGCTACATACGCTCACCGAGTGTCCGGCATGGGAGACGCCGAGACCGGAGTTGGTCGCGGCCCTGGGCGTGAGGGCCGAGTGGAGGAGAGACGCAAACTGCGTGGCCCGTGACGAGCGGAGGCAACTCGGTCGTGGGAGGTCACAAAATTACCTACGTCCCCCATGAGCTTGGGTGTGACGGGTGAGTCCGCCTGTGACCCTAGCAGAAGCAGGCCACAGCGGCGGCGCGCATTGCGTGCCGCCTCCCTATACTTGGGGGCGAGGTGGGGACTCCGTGGCCCCACTCCGGGAGAGGGCCAGCTGGAGAGATAAATGGTCCCAGGGTCGGCCGGGGTGCGAGGGATAGTTATGTTTACGATTACCTCACCTCTGGCAACCGAGGTCCCAGAGACAGCGTGCGTTTTAGTCGGTTCAAGTCCGACATGATCTCCTTCACCGGCTCCGGCGGGGGGTATCCATGGGGACTTTTCACACGATAAAAAAAAATGCATACCAATTAGTTTGAACATATACAGGGTGGAAAAATAAGTCGGGCCCTGGATGGAAACTACCATAAATCCTTAAGTTGGCTCATTTTACTTAAAGAATTAAGACATTCCTTTATTTTGAAAAAGAAATAAAACTGCATTCAAAGATTTTCTAAAACTAGCTTGGCTCACCCAGGCAGCACCCTGCATTTTTATAGCACCAATTGATAGTGTCAATCATAAGGATCAAATGTTGCCCAAGGTACGGTGCTGTGTACCACGCGAAGGTTTCCGATCAAACTTGGTCGTAACTCATGCAGTTACCCAATAACGTCACATTGTAAAGGGTAATTTCACGATGCCTAATTTTTTGCTAATTTCGGTGGTATTTTTCAATCATAGGTTTTCCGATGAAAAAATTTAATGGAGTGTTCTTTTAAACACATCAGTATTCTAGATATTCTAAAAGAACTCCATTAAATTTTTTCATCGGAAAACCTATGATTGAAAAATACCACCGAAATTAGCAAAAAATTAGGCATCGTGAAATTACCCTAAACAGGAATCAAAGTTCAGTCATTTAGTACTTATCTATTTTAAAAAGAGGTGGATACTTGGATACTTATCCATGTCCATACTTCCATATCCATATCCATACTAATACTATAAATGCGAAAGTAACTCTGGCTGTACGTCTGTCTGTTACGCTTTCACGCCTAAACCACTGAACAGATTTTGATGAACTTTAAAAGGACATAGGCTATGTTTGGTCGGATAACCGACATCGACGTGGGTGGAGCCGCGGGCAACAGCTAGTAATATTATAATAACTTGTCATCAAACTCTCAGTTCAGCTAAACACCGCTCTTCATCGAATAACACGCGGCGAGGCCAAGCGAGGTGTACAACAAAATGCTATTATTTCAAAAAGTTAGCTAAATGATAGAATAGTAAAAGTGGCAACGTAGCTATTTCAGTGCACCCTTATAAACCGGTTAACAGTTTGATATCGGTTAGGGTTCTGTAACGGTTACACAATCGTCCGTGGTAATGGTTAACAGTTTCAAAAACACTTTTCAAAGAATCAAAGAAGAGAATCAAAGAATCAATTTCGTTTATTCAATTTAGGCACATATAGAGCACATATGAACGTCAGAATATTACAATTGTGTCAAGAAGTATGTGAACAAAAAATAAAATATTAAATAAATTAAAGTAAACCATTTGAAAATGATTCTTTCGCTGGTTCGGTAGTTGGTTCTACTGAGAAGATACCAGCAAGAAACTCAGAGAACTCAATTATCCTTTTTATTTATTTATTTATTTTTTAATACGGTTTTTATACAATTTACAATGTGCGGGCAAGAAAGTGATTAGGTTGACCATGCATTTTTATCATTAAGATATTCTTCTACTTTATAATAAGCTTTTTCCATTAGACTTTTTTTCACGTTTATTTTAAAAATATTAAGTGGCATGTCAACCAAATCCTGAGGAATTTTATTGAATATTTTTATACTGTTGCCTACAAATGAATTACCAACCTTATGAAGCCTGAGTATTGGCACTGCTAGTCTATCTTTATTTCTCGTATTATAATCATGTGTGTCCGAGTTTTTTTTTAAAAGATTTAAGTTCTTCCGTATGTATAAAATATTATCGTAAATATATTGACAAGCAACCGTTAATATATTAATTTCTTTAAATGTTTCTCTCAGCGAGTCACGGGGTCTGAGGCCGTAGATTGCTCGTATCGCGCGTTTCTGTAATATGAAAACAGTCTCAATATCGGCAGCTGAGCCCCACAGCAACAGACCATATGACATAACGCTATGAAAGTAGCTAAAATAAACTAATCGTGCCGTTTCCTCATCACTTAGTGACCTTATCTTTCTAACCGCATAGGCAGCTGAGCTAAGTTTTCCTGCCAAGGCTGTGATATGAGAACCCCATTGCAGTTTACTGTCTAGAGTTATTCCCAGAAAAACTGTGGTATTAACTACTTGAATTGATTCATTGTTCATTACAATATGAGTATCTATCTGTCTTACATTGGGCATAGCAAACTTTACACATTTTGTTTTTTTTGCATTGAGTAACAAGTTGTTACTTGTGAACCAATGCAATATTTCGGAAAGGGTATTATTCACATCGTCAAGTACTACTTTTTGTCTATCAGTTTTAAAAATTAATGATGTGTCATCTGCAAATAATACTATTTCACAAAGATTTTTAGTGAAGTAAGGAAGATCATTTACATATATCAAGAATAAAAGGGGTCCTAATATCGAGCCCTGGGGTACTCCCATGACTAAAGGGGCGCCAGAAGAGTCGGTGCCATTAATGTTGACTTTTTGTACTCTGCCATTGAGGTAAGACTTTATTAAGCTAAGTGAGCCATTAGAAACACCATAATAACCTAATTTCAATAACAAAGTCTCATGATCAACACAATCAAAAGCTTTTGATAAATCACAAAAAATACCAATGGCATCCTGCTTCTTCTCCCATGCATCAAATATATGTTTGACGAGTGCAACTCCTGCATCCGTCGTGTTTCTGCCTTTAGTGAACCCAAACTGTTTCTCATGAAGTAATTTATTAAATGTAAAATGTGAAAGCAGTTGATTAAAAATTATTTTTTCAAAAATTTTACTAAGGGCTGGGAGTATAGAGATGGGTCGAAAATTGGATGGATCACTTTTTTCCCCTGCTTTGAATAACGGAATGATTTTACTGTACTTCATAAGAGTAGGAAACTGGTTTTCATCTATACATTTATTGAATATGATTGCAAGATAAGGCGCAATAGCGGGCATTATTGGTTTTATTACATTGGTTGAAATGCCCCAAAGATCCTCAGTCTTTTTTATATTCAGTTGCTTAAATGTTTTAAATATGGTTTCAGAGTCAATATACTGAAAATTAAAGTTAACACTACATTTATCAACACTAGATTTAAGAAGAGAAGCAGCCGCATTTTTTGAAGAATTTAATTTACTTGTAGTTGTAGTTGCAACATTTGTGAAAAAAGATTCGAATGCGTTGGCCACTGCAGCATCAGTATTAATGTGCTCACCATCCACTTCCAACTCGAAGGATCGATCACGTGACCTTGTCTTACAGGTTTCCTTGTTAATAATGTTCCATGTTGCCTTTATTTTATTATCAGATTTTTCTATTTTAGCCCGAATATAATTAGATTTGGCTACTGAACAGACTCTCTTGAACAGCTTTGAATACCTTTTAATTTGTTCAATTATTTGTGGCTCATTTGTAGATGCCTTTATCTCGTATAATTCATACAGTTTCTTTCTACTTTTATGGATTCCAGGTGTAGCCCAATCACTAAATTTAATTTTGAGTAGATTTACGTTTATTGTTTTTTTTGTGAAAATGTTATTAAATTCGTAGTTTATTACTCCGAACAAATCTCTGTAAAGATCATTCGGGCTTTCATCGCGGTTCAACTCCAGAAGAGGTATTTTATTGTTAATGTTTTCTTTAAATTTTTCTAATCTGTATGTTGTGATTGGTCTACACACAATATTTTTTGGCAATGGAACATGTTGGTGCTCAAATCTAGCTAACTGACCTGTATGATCTGACTTTACAAAATTTATTATAGATTTATCTTTTACATCAATGTCAGAAAAAAAATTATCCAAGCAGGTGGCTGTTGTGGGTGTGATGCGAGTTGGTTCACAGAAAATATTTTGTAAATTAAAAGATTTAAAAAGATTAAGGAACCTTACCGCTTTCTGTGAGTTTTCTAAAATATCAATATTAAAATCGCCACATACAACTACCGTCTTCTTACATTTATATATCTTTTTTAAGGTTTCTTCCATAATAGACTCAAACAGGTTGTAATCTCCAGAAGGAGGTCTATAAACGCTAATAATAATAAATTGCTCAAGCTCCGCACATGATAGTTCAATATTTCGCTCACTAGAGAGTGCTACTATATCTTTTCTGTCTTTAGATTTTAATTTGTTATTAATTAAGATGAGTGACCCACCTCTCGTAGCGGAATCTCTAGTAAACGAACTAATTATTTTATAATTATCAATACTAATTAATAGTTCATGTTTTTTTAACCAGTGTTCAGTAACACAGAGTACATGAATATGCTTTTCATTCAAAAATAATTCTAGTTGCAGCTCTTTGCCAGAAATACCCTGAATATTTTGATGAATAATATTCATGAGAGCAGGCTTTTCCTTAGTCCCTAAAATTAATTTGCTAGAGATTTCCTCTATTGTCCTAGAATTAAATTTAAATGATTGTCACTATTATTTGGAACATATTCCAAGGTCGCAACACAAACATTGTCATTATTATGCTCAAAAAAAGCAGTTTGTTTAGCCAAGTTCTTGGCTGATTGTTTAATACAAAAAGATAGCGAAGATGCTATCTGTCTTTTAAAAAATCTATTTAAATAGAATTTGTCTTTAGTCAATAGTATTTTATTTTCTACATACAAATTTATATCAATTAAATGGAATTTACTAGAATTATGAAATATTAATGTATGTATTGTCTGATTAAGTTTGTGTATAATATTATTCTCTGCCTGTGACAAGCTACGGCTATATGGGAGTGTGAATAAAATTATATTTTTTACATCTAACGAGCTAAGCAATTCAAAACAGTTCATAATTGCATTTCTGTCCGCATTTCCCCTGTCTCCCACTAAAATTACAATTGTATTGTTGCTGTTTAAGCTATAATTTTTAATTTTTTTAACAATGTTACAATAAGTTAAACCCGGCATACAATAATTAGTAACATTTTGTCCTAAGTGTGAACTTAGTAACTGGCCCATTGATTTCCCCAATTCATCACAAAACATCATTACTTCAGAACTTCCATTATTATGTTCGGTGAAGGAACTACTGGGTTTATCATTTACCTTAAGTGAAGGGCTTATATGTGAAGTCAGTGAGGACTTACAGACTGGGTGAAGACTGAGTGAATTGTCTTTAGATGTTAATGCAGAATTTGGTCTCATCAGATCCCTCATGGCCAGAATGTATTCCTGATACTCACTTTTAACATTACAATACTTGTTGGTCATTATGTCTAGTGATTTTTGTAAGTTTTTAATTTCTGTTTCTAGCTTTAATACATTATTATTATGTTCAGAGATGTTTTTTTCAACTAATAATGAGTACATATCAAGTTCATCGCCTAATTGCCTTCTCTCATTAATATATTTGACTTTGGTGTATATACATTTTTGTCTTTTAATAAGTTTTTGAGTTTTTCTTATGTATTTATTAATTTTTATATATTTCTTAAGTTTGTTTCTACTGCACTCAACTATGCCCATCTTGGGATTGGGAGTATGAGCTATTAAGGTATCATCCTTTGTTAAGTCTATAGTAAATGTGGGTTCTAAGCTAGGTTCAGTAGAAACAAGGCTGGGCACACTACCGACTAACTCCTCAAACAAGCTATGGGTATGGGATACTATGGTGTCACGTTTCTCGGCCTCAAGGTGAGTAATGTGGTGGTGGGCTTCTTGCAGTTCCTGCTCTAAGACCGACATGCGCTTGAGGCCCTGCTCGTACTCGTCGCTGCACTCCCTAAACCCAGCCACAATGTTGTGCAATCTATCCCGCTCATCTAACACTAACCTATGCTCTGTATGCAGCTCAGCCATCTGCTTTTTTATTAAGTCATATTTATTTAAGTTATCCAGTAGTTCCTTTTCATTGTCGTCCCTTTCCTTATGCAACTGTTCAATCAGCGTTTTGGATGCATCCAATTCTTTCAATGTAAGGTCAAGTTTTTTCAATATATTATCTAATTTAGCCTGATCACGGCGCGCAGAAGACATGCTACGTGTGACTGGCATTATGATTTAATAGATTTATGTATTTATAGTGGATTAAATACCAAAAAGCAGTTTGATCAATATGTACCCTACACAAATAAATATGTAACCTCAAAACGAAATGGATTGAATACGCTACTAATGTAAACTAATACGATAATTAGTGGTAATTGGTGCGATTACCTGTTTAAAAATCACTGTAAACTGTAATAAAAAAGACGACAAAGATCACAAATTAAAACAAATATATGTACGCGATGTCATTGACATTTAGCCGGTGAGCAAAATCAGCTGGACGCTATTTTCACTGATTTATTACACTTTACACACACTTTTTTACCTAATTACACTTTTATTATTGTAGTAATGTGTTTCGTGACGAATTAAAGCCCTGATTATGGAAATTATTAATTAAAAATTTAAATAAATACGGGACGAAATGCAATCAGATGTTAGCCGTAGTGTTGCCACACACAGAATTTTATAAGGGTTACACATTCAATGTGTAACCTTTTAAAAGTGTACCCCGTATATTTCTGTACCCTTTATGAATGTGTTTTTAAGTCCCTGTCTAGAAGTCATATTACAAGATAAGTCTGGCTCCAGGTAGCGATGTGTGCCATGTCTTGACAAGTAGGTAAATATGTCATGTATAGAATATGCCATACACAATTTCGGATACTTTAGGAATACTCGCGACACTTTGCGAGCAGATCATTTGGTGGACGTTAGAACACTTATAACCTAAGTTACAACACAATTACAATATATTATGTCTGTAACAAATTACCAGTTGCAGTAATTATATTTATTATAAAAGATGGATATAGTACTTACGCCAAGGGTGGACTCGTGTCGGACTTTCGTTGGTTTTTTAATTCCATTCCTGTGCGCCTTGCGGTCTGAAAGTTAAAGTTGATGTTTACATATTGCTTCAGAGGTTAGATTGTCCACAATATACTTTGATTTTTATTTACTTCACACTGAACACACTGAACAAAACGTACAAAATATGATCACGGATTAAATATTGTAATCATAATCACTATTTACTTACTTTGGTTATGATTTGTGTGATTCTTTGACTTTGCCATTTCGTCAAACTATCTTTCCTGAAAATAAAATATCTGTATTATTATTATAACTAAAACAAGATATTGTCAAATATAGATTATAATTTATTTATTAGTGTACGATTAACCATATATTTGCAGATAAAATTTAAAAACTGACACCAACCTAACCCAGTAAGGAAAAAGAAGAGGAGGAATTTGACATTGACAATCCGAAATCCAATGCGATTGCGAACATTGCCGATTGCGAACCGTTTCATATTTGCAATATTCTTAAGCATGAATGTTGTGTACTATCTCTATCACACTCACACACACTAGAAAAATAATATTATTTTTCTTCTTCATTCGAGTTTCGAGCACAATCCTAATCATAAATACAATATAATATTTTATTATGAATGTATACACGATGCCTATAAATAAGAAAACAATTTCTCTGTCTGTCTGTTTGTCGAGTAATCTCCGAAATGGTGGGTCCCGTGGGTCTATTTTGGTATTTCTACTGTAGCTGCAGACTGTAGTGTAGTGTAGTTATCTGATATTATATAATTAGCTTTAATTTGGGGTTTGGTTTACTTATTTCTACTTCACACAGCCAGTTTTCTTTAAGGCTTGCACTTTTATTGGAGCCTAATGTTCACCACAGAGTAAGTAATTTAAGTTCACTTTTTATCTATTCGATTAACCAAAATTTGGTTCCAATCAATTTGGTTATCAGACTCGGGGTCCCCCAAGGTATGTATTTCAGTTATATAAATAATACAATACAATAATAACTATGCATAATTATGGTAAATAATGTTTCACATATCCACATATTCTACTAGTTCTACTACTATAATAACTTTGACTTGAAGAGTGTTAATAATGTTAGATATATATTTTTGATTTCATTCTCTCTCTAATTTGTCTTTACAATAAAAAATCGTATAATATTATAAACGTAATATAAATTCGACAAAATAGTGTTACGGCCGGCCGGGCCGGCTGCCGCTCTTTTTTGCTTGACTTGGCGGGGGTATCTAAGCCTGCTCCTCAAACGTACCCTTGTCCCTTTGTCGTGTTGTCAAATGTCACTGTCAGAATCAGAGGAGACCCGTGGTCTGGTTTGGTGAATAAAATATATGAATATTGAGACTAAAGAAATATATACTAAAAAATTGCGATAAGTTGATAATTTATAGTTACAATGGTGGTTCTGGAAGGTGACTCTGGCGATGCAAAACCTATATCGTCTGAAGAAACTTCTAAAGAAGATGTTAAGTCACCGAGACTTCTTACGTTAGAAAGTATCCTTTGAAAACATACTGTATAATATTTCCTTAAATTATGCCTTACTACTTCCGAATTGATCCGCATATTATTATTCAGTTTGAAAGTTACGAATTGCTGAATAACACAAACGATCAAAAAGTTGAATCCACAGTAGCACAGGCTGCTATAAAATTTCCATCCTGTAGTGAAGGCTGGAATAGGTATACTTGTGTCTTTACTAAAGTGGTCGGTTGGATATGTTTTATAGAATTATAAAATTATACTGTATATAGGTTGTGGCCCTAAAATATTTTTTTGTCAACTAGTGATCTGATAATTGGACAGTAGCAGAATATACGTACATATATTTAAAAATACAAAATCTAGTTCACTCCCAGCTTGTCTGGACATAAGGCAGTTCCTGGTACTTCTATTGTAAAATCCTTTTAGTTTTGAGGATGATTTGCTTGAAACTTTCTTCCAGATGGTATCAATAATAGGTAACTAATTTGTTTCTTGCCTAAGGTCTGGCACAGGGGGATTTCTTATTGTTTTTATTATAATTCCTTAACCATCAGCTAAGTTTTCCGTATTATTAAGGATGCCCAGCAACAGCATGGGTTACGTCATGCTGACTTTCAACGGTACCGTGGTTACTGCTCACGGCGACTCAGGAGGCTGCGCAAAGTGCTCAAGATTCCTCAGGTTGGTGCTACATAATATCTGATTTTGACTGTAATTTTATCTTTTCTGGAGTACTTGTCTAGATCAAAAATGTACTACCATATAGTTCTATATACCTTATAGTCACTTGTGTACATAATACTACATCTAACACACCAGAATGCTAATTCATAACTCTATTATAAAAAATTCTCACATACTCGTAAACAATTTGAATGCTTGTCTGTGTCTATGTTATTAAAGACTTATGATTAGTTATGATTGACCTTTCAAACCGTAAAAAAACCTAAACAAATCAGTTCATCCATTCAAGACCTACAATGCCACAGACAGACATACACAGACACATAAAACTTATAACATTGTTTTTGCATCGGGGATCAAAAACTGTTATAAATGTGAATGAAGTTAATCATAACAAATTTTCAGGGCGATAGACGTCATTACCGACGTCGTGACGTCACCACGGTCCATCTGACGGCGACTACCGCCGAGAACCGTCTGCTTTGCGTGCCACTCCTGCAAGCAGAGAGGGCTTGGGCTCATGCGATGCAACTGCGCCAGGAAGCTAACACTGAACCTAGAAAGAAATTCCACCTTGTGTCGCGGTTGAAGAAGGCTTGTGCACATGCACAAACTCTTTTGCAGTTGTGTGAGGTAGATTTCAACCTTTGTAATATACTCTTATAAGCCAGGAGTAATAATAATTAGATGCCTCCGATTCCTTTGCCACACCCGAATTGTAAAGTAGGATGAGAGATTTTAACATAGATCTGTTATTTGACTATAACAATAACCATGTTAGTTAGATAATAAATATACTGACTTATTGCACATAGGTTGTTTCTAGTTTGGGCCTGATACTGTTAAATATCATAAATTCTAAATCGGGTTGAAAAAGTTCTCTATATATTATATTGTTGGTAACAGGCTGCCCTTTGACACGCGTTCCTCTGTGCGGTCGATATGCGAATGCCAATCGAACACCTGTCATAACGGCGTTTTGACAGATCTACGGATCTTCACGCTTGTGCAGTACGCTGCACAAGCGTGAAGTTAATTGAAAGAATTGTGGTGTTCGCGATTCGAATTACTACTCACGCTCGCTCAGTTTTAGGCAGCTAATTTTCGATGCTGGAGAGGTCTTCTTCTTCTGTCGAGTCGACGACGTTGGATTGCCATCGTGGTGTAGTAATTGGTTTCACGGCGGTGCCGCTACTCACGGAGAGGGCCCGAGCATAGGTATCGCTCTTCGGGAAGGCTAGACGTAGCCCCTCCATGGATGGAGAGGTGAAAATAAGTCATCATCATCTGCATGTAAACGCATTTTCCTGATTGTATCCGTGGCCAAGATGACCTCGGAGCTCTGGGTCCGCGAGGTGAAAATATAAGTATAAGGTTAGACACACGCGTGGTGTTGCAGCAAAGCGGCACGTGCGACGCGCGCACGCAGTTGGAGGCGGGCGCGTACGCGGCGTGGCTGGGCGGCGCGCTGCTGCTGGAGCTGCAGCAGTGGCGCGCCGCCGCCGACGCGCTGCAGCGCGCGCAGCTCGTGCTGGGCAAGCTGTGCGCCGCGCTGCCCGACGACGAGCGCGCCGTCTACAAGCAGAAGGTCAGTCTCACACGACACAACCGGCTATACCCCAGGACACGTTACGCACAATGGCCCAAAAAGGAGGCTAAGTGCGGAAAAAAAGAGTCCCATTTCCCTTTCCGCCCCAAGACACGTTGCGAGACAAACGAGACCCTGGCGCGCGTAGAATGTTTTGTCACAATCTATGCTTGGTGAATTTGAGCTTGTCCACAGCAGTAGCACTACATGCTATCCATAAAAGATACCCAAGAAACGTGTAGGTACTACGCGTATAGAGCACATTTTAGGTCCAAGATATATTCTTCTTCATCCTAGTGTTAATTACCAGTCGCATCCGAAGCTTTCACCTTGGAGTCTGAGGTCCGCTGTACCAGTCTGAACTGCGGATTTGGCTAGACCTCGATATTTTCCGTGAAGCGACTGCCATCTGACCTCCACAATGGTGATATTAGGCGCTATCGAGGCATTGCAGCTAAACCGTGTTGGACTTTTGAGGGCTCCAACTACCCGTAACGACTGCCATAGATGTTCGTATTGCAACCAGGACCAACCGCATAACGTGTTCTCCGAGGCACGACCAGACCAATGCAAATACCCATATTCATGCATTCAAATATTTGCACTGAGCGGGGATCGAACCCGCGCTTCCTGCGTAGCGGCCGCGTTCACTACCGCTACGCCACGGAGGCTGTCCAAGGTCCAAGATATATGTCCCGAGGTATACCCGCACGTGGGGCCTCCCACTAACACCCGTTTCAAATCCGTGTTTAATAGAACGCACACGTCGTCCAATCCCATAAGAATTTGTTACCCAATTGTTCTTCCAAACATGTTTTCTATTGGAAACAAGGAAGTTATTCCTCCAATCATGCAAACTTTATACAAGAATAATTTTCGTCATGAATTTTGACTCAATGAGTCTATCATCATCCACCTAGCAAATTCCCATGGTTGCGTCCATGACTGCCGTCTACTATCCCTGTCTTGGGCAGAAAACCAGCGTCAGAGCCTCGTCACTTAGTACGTCGACTCCGAATTTCATCGGGCGGACAAATAAAATGTCATATCATGCGTATTTAACACTACTGATTATCAAGCGCATAAATATAATTTTGGATATACTTATGTGTTGCTGGTAATAGGTGGAGGAGTTGAAGCCCAGTCTACGTTTTTGCGCGTACAACATCGGCGACGAGTCAGCGGCCGGCGACCTCGTCGCTATGCGAGGACAGGGGCTCATCGAGAACTTGGACTCGCTCATGGCTCAGGCTAAGTAAGTTGCGTTTTCTGTTTGCTATACTAGAAATTTTGCCACATATTCTAGTGTATATTAAAATAACATTTAGAATAATTCATCAATAGCACATACAGTATCAGAATATTCAGGGTAAAGGTCGATTGTCTTAGTGTCCATCAGATGAACAAGGTTTTCACTATTCAGGCTGCACCACTTAAGTATATTTGTCTACTCGAGCATCGATGGGTTGGAGATACTACACCACTGTTCTTACAGTAAAATATTGTTCCAGGGAGTCTCGTACTGGTGTGATGCATGAAGTGGAATGGCGCGGTCGGCGCGTCACAGTGCGCCCTGAAAAAGTGCGACTTTTCCTCATCGCATTACAAGACTTCGACAAATCGGTTACTAACGCTGAGACCGTACAAGCCAAGATAGATATCCTAGAAAACATTCTCATGGATTCTAAGGATGCCATCTCGGCTCTCAAGGATGAGATAAAAAGCGACCCGAAACTTAAAACAGCTTCCGAGACTCAAATGTCGAGCGTCAACTACTTGCTGTCTTACTTGATGTATCTGCGTCTGATGCGCACCATCGAGAGGAACAATCTTCTGGTGCAGCAATCCGAAGAAGCTCGCAAGAACAACATTCAGATCGATGGCAAGAAAGTACGCCCACATGACTTGACTAGATTGTACGAAATCATTTTGCAGAACTTTACTGAGCTACAGCAACTACCCGGCTTTGAAAACGACGCAGCTTACCAGCATGAAATTGAGATACAGACAAAGGTGTACCGTGCGTTCCGTTGTTATTATATAGCGCAAGTGCTCACTACTCTGAGACGCTTCAGGGAGGCGCTGGCCATGCTCGAGAGATGCAGCAACTATACGGCAGAGTCGTTGGCCAGTAAGCTCACTGATAAGCAGTTGCTCGACAAGTTGCAAGTCTTGAAGAAGGACATTGAAAGCTGCAAGTTTGAGGTCCACGCAGACTCTGTGCTGGAAGATGACGACGAGCAAGATGAGGATACGAAGTATACAAGCGGTAAGTATAAGGATAAGAAGCCTTTGGTGGACCGCTTGGATGAGTACCGTGAGGACACGCAGGTCCTCACTAAGAACCCTAACATCTACAAACTGCCGCCATCGATGGACGCTATCCCTTGTAAGCCGTTGTTCTTTGACTTGGCGTGCAACTTTGTGGAGTTCCCGAACTTAGATGACAAGACTGGCGCGGCTGACAACAAGAAGCAGGGTGCCGGCCTGACTGGGCTCGTCAAAGGGTTCCTTGGTTGGGGTAAGAGTGACAAGTAAACACAAATTTTATTGTAATTTTATTATACTTGGTTTTTCTTTTGAAGTTTCAAATTATATACACATATAAATATTGCAGCTGTTTATTTTACCTTTTTTTCTGTATTTACGTGCCGCGCTGCAATCGGGTTATAGGATAGATAGGGCGCTGCATAGAATATTTATGACTCCAAAAAAATCTACACTTCCTGTCTTTGATAAAATAAAAAAATCATACATACATTGTCATTATTTTTTATTTACTATAGTAAAAGTTACACATAAATGTGCTAGGAATATTATATGTCAAGGACATTATTTACATTCGTTCTAAGACAGTACCTAAAAGACGGACGCAATCTCGTAAGTTCCTCGTTAGTCAATGGTCATAACATAACTGTCGGGATTGTAATCGTGGTCGATTACTCGAGTCTTGACAATTTGTTTGTAAATAAATGCAGACTTTCTCGGCTTACGCGGACGACTAGGATCTTCAAAGTCCACCTCGTATAGTCCAAAACGTTCCCTGTAAAGATATTAATAGTGTTAAGCCATGAACTAAAAGAGGTTGTGGAGAATTTTGGACATTAAATACAGCAAAACCAATTGATGAGATAAGATGGTCTTTTAAAATGATCTCAGTCAAATAATTATTTCTTGGTTATCATACAAGCATAGGAATTTTCAAGCCACATCGTGTCTTGAAAATCGTTCGGGATCGGGCTGAGCCCTGCCAGTGATTATTGCACACACATACAGCATGGTCTACATGCTGCTTGTGTGAATTCTTTGCACGGCCGGAACTCGAACTCTCGACACAATATAGCGGGAATCATACTTTAGGCAATGCAACTTACGAATATCCCGCCAGCCATTCAAAATTATCCATCAGACTCCAAGCAACATATCCTTTAACGTTAACTCCTTCCTCTAATGCGTCTAATACTCCTTCCAAAGCTGCCCTGAAGTAGTTGACTCGACCGTCGTCTTCTATGCCTGTATGTGTAGACCAGCCGTTCTCCGTAATGTAGATCGGGACTTCACTCCCGTATCTATCATGTACAAGTTTTATTACAATGTACAGGCTTCTTGGCATTTGCTATTGAAAGAGAAGCAATTGGTTATCACTGGCACAAAGTGCTACTAATTGAGTAGAAATTGTTTGTTGATTGGCAGTTGTTTAACAATACAAATGAAAGTGATACTACTACATAGCTCTTGAATTTGAAGTTCGCCATTTAATTATAAAAAGATAAATTATTCATTACGGCTCGAGGAGAACAGAGATCGCTGTACATAGCTACCTAAACTTACAGGTACACAGTACATATATTATGAAATAATAATTCGCTACTTACTGTCAACCAGAAGGAAGCTGACCTAGGCCAATCATCGGGCACGTAAAATCCAACTCTTACATCATCAGTTGATGAGGGAACAATGGCATAGTCTCCATTATAAAAGTCGAAGGACATGTATCCGCCGCCATAGTGGTTAATGCCAAAGAAGTCACTAGTACCGCGAATATATTTCTTCTCTTCTTCGGTAAAGTCTGGGAATCGGGATCTGCTGTAGCCCTGTTCAGCACTCTTTATGGCTACACGCTCCAAAAGTTCTTTGGGAAAACCTCCTTCCTTTGAAAATATTGGATCTGTGTAAATCTGCCACTGGAACATGAATTTCCAAAATCTGTTTAGTAATCTGTTATGTCCAGAAGTGGACTGCAATAGGCTAATTGATTGACTCTAAAAGAGTAAGTATTACCTGTTATGATACCCGATTAAGTGCGTGTTGGACTCGCGCTCCGAGGGTTCCGTACAAATTGGACTAACTACATATGCCGCTAAATATTTTAATTGCGTTGACTTAGAAATTTGAATTTTGCACGGTATCAAGATGTTACAGACCTGAGTTTGTGATATGAATTTCAACATGATATCTCCACGCATTCCTGAGAATAAGATCTTGACAGATAGACAGAGGGACAACGAAGTGATCCTATAAGCGCCTTCGCTCCGTTAAGCGGGTGCGGGTCGCGGATGCGCGCGCAGGCGCAGTGCGTCCGCCTGTCCGTCGCGTGTGACAGGTATCCGCCTCACGCAGCGCTGCTCTTGAAATACCTAACATGAAACAAGCACGCGAAGCGGACGTCCGCGCCGTGCGCCCGCTAAACACAGCGAAGGCGCTAAGGGTTCCGTTTCTTCCTTTTGAGATGCGGAACTCTATAAAATAATGTACCTAATTAAAAGCAGCTAAGCTTACCTCAGATTGTCTATATAACTCGGCGGCTAATTTATCTTCATCGCTGTCGCTAAAAGGTACAGTGGAGGCTATAGCGATTGTGTAACCACATACTCCACCTTGAGTAGCTTTGAAATCGTTGTTATAGGCATGGTACGCTCTGGCGTGGGCTAAGGCCATATTTTTTGCGCACAAGTACTCTCCAACACCTGTTGCGTTTAACCTCGGAGCTTTGGTGACAGAACCATAGCCTTCAAAGCAAACATTCCACCCTTCATTAAACGTGGTCCAAGATTTCACTCTGTCACCAAAACTTTTATACGCAACTCGTGCGAAGTCTTCGAACCAGTCAGCGAAGAGAGGATTCAATAAACCGCCCATTTCTTGAAGCTTTTGGGGCATATCCCAGTGGTACAGTGTTACCATTGGTTGAATATTATATTTGAGCATTTCGTTTATGAGATTGTTGTAGTATGTAACACCAGCTTCGCTCACGTAGTTAGATGCACCAGTGGGTAAAAGCCTCGGCCAGGACAGCGAAAAGCGGTAAGTATCGATACCGAGCTCTCGCATCATTTCTACATCACGCTTGTATTGGTTATAGGAGTCGGCTGCTATGTCGCCGTTGCTAACATCTGCTATTACTTCTGGTGTATTGTGAGTCATGTGATCCCAGATACTTTCACCTTTGTCTAAAAAGTTATCAATACACGTTAGATGTTGGAGTAGTAGATATGTGCTGATGTGCAGAGAATAAATAAATGTTATAGGACACATAACCCAATACCATTTAAATACAAATACAGCTTGTCATATAATATGGGTTCTAGAATGACCTGACCTAGTTGAATCTAAAAAAAGAAGTTACCGTCTGCATTCCACCCTCCCTCAACCTGGTACGCCGATGTGCCAGCACCGAAGATGAAGTCATCTGGGAATCTGCGAGACTGTTTCGGCGTGGCGGCACAGACTAACGCCGCGCAAGAGCTGCAATAGAATCTATATTTCACAGGAAGCCGATTTAAGTATCTGAAAAACCCCTATTAGCCTCAGCCCCTCTGTAATTTTCCAAATCACGTCCACAAAGCTCAAGGTGTTTGTTTATACATTGACTGCTATAAAAACGTTTCTCTCAATACCCTATCGTATTTTGTTTTGGAATTTGCACAAAGAATACCTACTTGATAAAATTAAGATGATAATCAACCGGAATCAACTTATACCTATTAAGCTGTGGATTGCCCTGTGTAAAACCGGAGTGCAGGGGGTTGCTCTATTGGGTCAGCTTACGCGTGCGTGCGGTGCGGGACGCTGACGATGACGCAAGTTTTTAGTTCACCCAAATTTCTTTGTATGAAAACTGCCGAACTTGACATTTTTTTATCGTGCGCCGGAGCCGGCAAGGGCGGTTACGTCGGACTTGAACCGACTATTATGCACACCGTCTGTGGGTCGTTGGTTGCCGGTCGGATGTGAGATTGGCTGAGATAATATCTCTCACACCCCGGCCGACACAGGGACATCTCTTTCGAGCTGACCCTCTTCGGGTATGAGGACCACGGAATCCCTACCTAGGCCCGGCAATCTGCTTGGGAGACAGGCGGCTCCACCCGTCACCCCCAGGCCCATATCGAACACGCCTAATGAAGTTTTCACTTTAAAAACTTACCACAATAATATGAGAGAGATCTTCATTATCAGAGAGAATTGATAGTCATAACAACAGATACACACTAAAATGATCGACACACTGTAAATACTTATAAGAGCTAAAGGTAAGCATCTCGTACTATCAGATAAGATACTTAACCACACAGAGTGACTTGTATCAGATAACTATCTGCTCTCTTCACTTAATGTCAGTTATGGACGTTATCCAACGTGGATATGGATAAGGAGATTTTCTAATATCATGCTTTTGAACCTGAGCTGTAATACACATACAACATATTTTTTACAACAATAGCGCCGCGATAGTATCCTATTCTGGAGATTCAAGGTTCAAGGTACTTATTTCAGAGCATTCAGTATTTCATAACTGCCTTTAAAATGTTTGTCCGTTATATAGCTACAGAATACTGAGTTAGAAAATAATTTATGCTAATTCTATAGACACAGTAACTACAACGCGGCGTAAAAATAGCTACAACTTACTATACATCCCGTACAGGGGCGTATTTAAAGATTTGGCGCCCCGGGCCACTTAGGTTTGCCGCCCCCTATGCAGGCGCGGTCCGAGGGGGGGGTGGTCACAGGGGACATGACACCCCCCCCCCCCCCCAAACCATGCACGTCATATTGAAAAGTCCCAGTACGAGGGGAGGGGGGGGGGTTAAATTTCTTAAGGAATTTCCGAAGTGACCCCCCCCCCCAAACTTCAAGCTGCGACCGCGCCTGCCCCTATATGACGTTCACGTTCACCGTTAGCCTGCGCCCAAGGGGCTGACACAAAATAGGGATCCGTCAGAAATTGCTGGAAATTTTCAAGCCTGATTCGTGAGATCTCTATCTTATGGTGCGAGGGAAGTGACTTCCATCGATCTCTCCACTAACCCAGGCTCCCAACCAGAATCCCTTCAAGGGGAAATATTTGGCTCAAAGGCAACAGCAAAAGCACCGCTTTGGGACCTGGCAGCACTCTAGGCTCTAAAGGCACTCGGATCCCGTTTTGAAGGGTTCTATAACATATGCCTCAAGTGGGGACGGATTCCGAAAATTTGAAAGACAGGAAAACTGGTCCTCTTCTGCAAAGTTACCGTCCGCCTATCGGCTCATTGTATTGATGGACAAGGTGTGCAGTCATGCACTGTGTTTTAAACGAATTATTCCTCGTGAAGTGCCACATCGAGCGCCTTACAGGAGTGAGGCCGAATTTGGTAGACAATAAATTTGATTGTAGTCGGGAGCACCGTGGATGCCAACACGCGCTTGAGGGCCCTGGTGGAAGAAGCAGTGGCACGGCGAGTTGATGCTGGCAGTATCTATTGTTGCCTACGTCTTTAACACCTTGCCATGGAGCTGCATCAGAGCTGCACTCTTTCAGCACGGGGTGCCTCTCTATCCTCGCGTCATTGTCGAGGCTTACTTATCGGTGAAAGCCAGTATCTACCCATGTAGGACAGGGCTTGGTAAGTGAGATATGTGGCGGGGTGTTCTGGCTGGCGCGGATCTGGGGCCGCTTCTGTGGAACATCGGCTAGGACTGGATGGTGACGGCACGAAATCAGAAGCAACCAAGTAAGCCACAGCTGGAGTTACCCAAGTCCTTGGACGCAAACCAAAATTAAAACCGCACACCGTCTCTGTCGGGTCTCAATTGAGGCGTCTAGTTTCAAAACCCGCTAAAAGAAGATACTAAAATTTTAGGGAATATATGAAAAACGCTTTTTTGTTTTAATTTGCCCACTAAGATATAAAAATACTAACATGTTTTGTGAAATGTTATCTGGCAATACCGGAAATACCTTTAATACTTCGACATGCATGTGTTATTTTAAAATATAACGTAAACTATTTTCATTTTAGCGTATTTTGTTGCGAACAATCAATTTTAGGGGAGTTTGAAACAAACGTCAAGAGTTTTAGCGGGGTTTGTTGCGAACAGTGCCTAGCAATTTAAAAGCGTTATGCAATAACAGTTAATTAATTTTGGTTTAAAAAAATTGTGTAACTCATAGGTATGTAATCAAAACATGCAAGTTTTATTTATTACAATCAAATTTAAAAAAATAAACAAAACATTCGAAAATTAAAGGGTCAAAGCATGAAAACACAATGTAGGTATCTCACAATACAAATTGCCAAGTCAATTTATTATATTTAAAACAAAAGAATTAAAGTACCTATTTATAGAATATTAAGAATTAAAACATGAACGAAAATTCTTACATTCCTTTTCTTGAATTATTTAACTTTTTATAAATCATTGGTCAATACAGTAGTTAATTTAAAAATAATAATAATTATACTGCCGCATATCCTCGAACTAAATATCAGGTTAATATTAAATTCAATTTGACTAAATATTATATATACCTACCTAGCAATAATGGTTGTATGTACCTTTACCTGTGACAAGTGCGCCGATGCTGTAGACGAACCAGTACAGGTTTCTTGGGACAGGATTCGGGCAGCTATTCTTGAGGCGGGGAGGGTGGTGCTCGGCATGTCTAAGGGTGGACGCAAGTGTGACAAGGACACCTGGTGGTGGAACGACACAGTCCAGAGAGAGATCAGGGTGAAGAAAGCCCTCTTTAAAAAGTGGCAAGCGTCCAAATCTTCCGACGACCGCGATGCGTACAAAGATGCAAAACGCGCCACCAGGAGAGCCGTAGCCAGGGCCAAACGAGACCACTTGCAACCTCTATATACCAAGTTGGAATCGTCTGAGGGGCAAAAGCTCATATATAAGTTGGCGCGTTCCAGGGCCAAAGCGGCGCAGGGTCTATCCAAGTGCCGCTGCATTAAAGACCCTGGGGGAAATTTGTTGTACGAGAAAGTCGCGGTGAAGGAGAGATGGCGCTCATATTTCCACGAGCTGCTGAATAAGCAGCATAAAGAGGTGCAGCCACCAGACCTCCCTCCGAATCAAGGACTAGTGCCACCGATAACGCCTGCGGAAGTCCAGACTGCCATTCGCCGCATGAAGAACCGGAAAGCTGTCGGACCCGACGAAGTCCCCATCGAGGCTTGGAAGGCAATGGGCGCCCGTGGTGTGGGCATTCTAGCAAATCTTTATAACCGCGTACTCCTCACCGGCGAGATCCCGAGCCAGTGGAGGCTGAGCATCATCACGCCAGTCTTCAAAGGCAAGGGATCGGTGCAGGAGTGTGGTAGTTACCGCGGTATAAAGTTAATGTCCCACACCATGAAGCTCTATGAGCGGATAATCGACTCCCGGATCCGACAGGAAAGTACACTCTCGGAGTGCCAGTACGGGTTCCGTCCAGGGCACGGGACCATGGACCCAGTGTTCGCCCTAAGGGTTGTGGCGGGGAAATACAGGGCGAAGAACACGCCCCTGCACTGCCTATTCTTAGACATGCAGAAGGCCTTCGACTGTGTTCCTCGCGCGGTGATCTGGTGGGCACTGCGGGCCAAGGGTGTTCCAGAAACTTACATTGACACCATCCGAGACATGTACTACGATTCCGGTTCCGTGGTTCGAACTGCTGTTGGCGACTCGAAAGCCTTCCCCATCACCGTCGGGGTACACCAAGGATCCGTCCTTAGTCCTTACCTGTTCAGCGTGGTATTAGATGTTTTGTCGGACAGCATTAGAAACTCACATGAGCAGCCTCCGTGGTTGCTCATGTATGCTGATGATATTGCGCTCATGGACGCGGACAGGAGCAGATTGGTGCGACGCGTGAAAGGATGGAAAGAAGCGCTTGAGAACGGCGGTCTGAAGTTAAATGTAGCGAAGACAGAATACTTAGCGTTAAACTCCGCAGATCCCACACCCGTCCGCATAGGCGATGATTTGGTCGAGCGCACGGACCAGGTTAAGTACCTGGGATCTGTACTTCATGTGACCGGTGAGATCGACCACGACGTCAAGGCACGCATTGCTGCCGCGTGGGCCAAGTGGCGAGAAATGACTGGCGTCACCTGTGATCCTAAAATGCCAGTCAGGTTGAAGGGGCAGGTCTATAAGACGATCTTTAGGCCTGTTCTCTTGTATGGTTGTGAGGCGTGGCCGCTGCTCGAGCGACATAAGCAAGAGCTGCGTGTCACGGAGATGAAAATGTTGCGGTGGATGTGCGGCGTTACGCGTAAAGATCGCGTACGGAACTCTCGCATCCGCGGCAGCCTCCATGTCCGTGACATCGCGGATAAAATGCAAGAGAGCCGCCTTCGCTGGTGCGGCCACGTCTTGCGGCAACCGCCAGGCTACGTGGGGAACAAATGCCTGGCAATGGTACCCCCGCCGGGTCCAGGTAAAAGGGGTAGGCCAAAGAAGTCCTGGCTTGACGTCGTGGAGGGTGATATGCGTGCTAATGGTCTCACTACCATGGACGCCCAAGATCGTGCGAAGTGGAGAAGGAAGAGCCGGAAGGCGGACCCTGAGCTCCGAGGTCATCTTGGCCACGGATGCAATCAGGAGAATACGTCTATATGCAGATATACCTCCTAAGTGAAGTACCTACCCGAAAAAATAATTTACCTATATTATGTATCTACACTTATTTACTCATTTTACATAACACCATCAAAGTCACTTCGCTACTTGTTTTGAAGCAATTTTGCACCTACTGTTTAAAGGTTTCTTTGGTACTTTTCCACGAAGATTTGTCGCGTGGTTTCTTCCTTGCTTCCTTGGGATCACATTTTTGCACAAATTGAGTTAAATTATCCATATTGTGAATTAAAAACAATAAAAACTGCAACACACTTTCGTTTCGTTTTGAAAAAATCACCATACTATTTTGAATGTCACGTGATCACAATACCGCGCTGTCATTGGCTGATTTCCTTTAAGCGGATTATGAAGCAAACTAGACGTATTTTAGCGGGATTTGCAACAAATATCAATATTCCAGTGCCACTTTTTAGGCTTTTGGCGCGTTTTGATTGAAAACTGATAATGACATATTATGAAGAATACATACTGGCATCATTTTGAACTATTAACTCAATTTTTATCTAAAAGCCTTTTAGCGGGTTTTGAAACTAGACGCCTCAATTATCGGGTGTAAAGTTACCCAATTAGATATTTCCCTCGCAACCCGGCTGACCTTTTAAGATAGCTCCTTCGGGTGTGGGTAGTCGGTGTCCCCATTGAACCCCGGAAAGGTACGGGTTTCACCGCCGCGTTACCGGTCTGAATATATTGGAGTAACAGGCGACCGCACCTGTCGCCCCCAGGTCTCGGGGAACCAGCCGCCCCTTAGCTGCTCTTATCTGTGCTCTCTGCTAGTCATAAGGATACGTGGAAACCCTATGAGTGGCAATTTACAGCGCCGCTACCACCTCGGCCGGAATTAACCGTAGGCAGTAGCGTCTCCCTGCGAGAGTAAGGCGCTGCCGTCTTCGGCGCCCAAGTTGCTTGGCCCCAGTTACACCGTACTTGAACGCAAATGTTATTAAATGTTGTTTAAGGTTATTTGAATGCAATTAAAATAATGAGTGACATAGTCATATTGTAACTAAGTAAGCTCCGAAAAATTAAAAAAAAAAATATACGTAATATTTACTCTAATAGGCGCCTTTTAGAGTCAAGATTAAGGCGCCCAGAGACATAAACATTCGGGGCGGCAGGTTGCAATGGGCGGCGGAACCGCCCCGAACGTCTATCTCTGGACGCCTTTTAGAGCAAGATTAAGCCGCCCAGAGATAGACGTTCGGGGCGGCATTTTGCGAGGGGCGGCGGAACCGCCCCGAGCGTCTATCTCTGAGCGCCTTTTAGAGTCAAGATTAGGGCGCCCAGAGATAGACGTTCGGGGCGGCACGTTGCGAGGGGCGGCAGAGCCGCCCCGAGCGTCTATCTCCGGGCGCCTTTTAGAGCAAGATTAAGGCGCCCAGAGATAGATGTTCGGGGCGGCAGGTTGCGAGGGGCGGCGGAACTGCTCCGAGCGTCTATATCTGGGCGCCTTTTAGAGCATGGTTAAGGCGCCCAGAGATAGACGTTCGGGGTGGCAGGTTGCAAGGGGCGGCAGAGCCGCCCCGAGCGTCTATCTCCGGGTGCCTTTTAGAGCAAGATTAAGGCGCCCAGAGATAGACGTTCGGGGCGGCAGGTTGCGAGGGGCGGCAAAACCGCCCCGAGCGTCTATCTCTGGGCGCCTTTTAGAGTCAAGATTAAAGCGCCCAGATCAGATCTTCAGGGTCGGCAGCACGAGTGTGACGCCCATGGTGGTGCATACGTCCATAGGCCACGGTAACCACTTTCCACCAGGTGGGCCGCACCGTGTGCTTGTCTGCAACCTACTTAGGTTTTTACCACTTGGTATAAAAAAAAAATTTGACGCTCGGGGCGGCTCCGCCGCCCCTCGCACCCTGCCGCCCCGGGCCATGGCCCCCTTGGCCCTAGGGTAAATACGCCCCTGATCCCGTAACATCACATTGACAGTTTAAAGGCATTATTGACAATCGCGCACTCACACAACGCATATTTCGAGCCGTCTTTTGCAACTACAACTTCCTCGTTTTCACAAAAACCAGGGAGTCATAAAGTGAGGTTATGAGGCTCTTTGAGACTAAAACTGGTCATTATTCACCCGTCGTCCCCCCTGACACTAGTCGAAGGATCTGCCTTTGCGTTGGCAGAATATCATCAAATCAAAAGCAATTACATAAATAGCCCTAATTATGCATATATTTTTTGTTGCATTCGTAATTGCCAGGATAAAGTTTATGAAAGACCACTACAGTATGATGCCGTGCTGGGGCGAATTTATAAATAAAAACTGTTTACAAAAATTACAATTTTTTAATAATTACCATCTACTTCCACAGTCATGAAATTAATGTTCATAATATATGTTATCAATCATTTAGAAAAGAATCCGATCTACACATGTTTGTGTAGGCACTGTATACTTTACATAGGCCAGTTGAACCTAATGTGATAGTTTCTTAAAGTACGAGTGCAATCTTTGTTTCATTTTGGCGAAAAAGAAGACAGAAGACAATCACGATATCACCCTGTGATTGAATAATTAGAAGACATAGATGAAATGTTTCCTCAAAAGTTTGAGACTGTAATGGTTAATACAGTCTCAAATTTTAGATGAAGACATTTGAATAACTTGTCTTTAGCACAAATATTTTACAGAGAAGAAAAGTTGCCGTTTGAAGTATAAAAATATAATAAACTTTGAAACAATATATTTTACACCATTTAACATTTACATTTATAAAATCACATGTCCGTGTAATAATTGCGTTACTGTGGATTTAGTACTTATGATCACACATAACAATGCACAGTCAAAGGAAACGAGGCTAGCGTTTACGAAATTATGTCATATACCTACGTAACATCGAGGCGCGAACACACTCACACCAATAAACATTTTACGATATACGTAACTCTACCATATATGAGACAACTATGTATATACAAACGGGCAGACAGTTCGTCCGATACAAATCCACGATGCAAGCGACCGGACGACACTGCAATAAATTACTAATACGGTCAGATCGAACTCTCCATAGATACTTCTACGGGAGTTCTGTACAAAAAAATCACGCAGCGCTAGCCAGCAGAGAGCGTTCACGGCGGACACCGCACGCCCCTTAGTTCCCTAGAAAAGTCCTGCGCGTATAGTAACGTATGAACACATTGCCTCTCAGTGGTACAGGCGGGGCTAGCGCGGCGCGGCCAGCGGCGGCCAGTGCGCTCGCTCGTGCGCCGCGCAATCTACAGGCGACAGAAGTTGACCGCAAGTGGCACACACGCTTAGTTCCGTGGCACGTCCCACTGTAAGCTCCTGCTGCTTGGCGATGTCGGGCAACAGCGCCACGAGCTCGGGGAATACGTCATCGAAGGTACTGCCGAGCGCGGCGCGGCAGTGCGCGCGGAACTGCTCGGCGCCGGTAGATCCGTCGCGGAAGGCGCGCGACGCCACCTTGAACTCGTCGACGGCGGGCGCGGCGCCGAGCGCGGCCGTGAACTTCTTGACGAGCGCGCGGTTGCGCTGCTCGAAGTCGGGCGGCGGGATGTACGCGTGCAGCGGCGCCGGGAACGTCTGCCCCGCCGAGTTCGTGAACGTCATCCCGTCGCACGCCGGCCGAGGTTTGAAGCCCGGCGGCGGCGGGACGCTCCCGTTCGGAATTTTCTTCGCCGGTAAACAGTTGTCTGTCTTGGCGCTCAGCGGCGGGTAGTCTTTCGCGGCGAGGTTGAAGTCCCCGGTGCCGCCGTTCTTGTTTTTATCTGCGTTTGCGGGGTTCGAGTTCTCTACAGTTTTAATTTTCTTGCCGCTCTCGACAGTCGGCGCGCTATTGACGGACGCGTACGACTCTTTCAGTAGCCACTTGTCGTTCGTTCCGTTGACGTGAAACATATCGTCGAAGTTTTCCTTTTTGCTGTTTTGTTTCTTTTTCTCCTTTTTGCTCGGTTTTGTATATTCCGGTGGCGACGGTTGAGTCTGTGGCTGTTGCTGCTGCTGTTTTTTAGATTTTGATTTCGCGAGGTTGATAGGTAGCGTCGGAAAATCGGCGACTGGGTTGAAGGACGGCTCCCTCGGCTTCGGCGGTGGCTCTGTTTTGGCCGGCCTCTGTTTGTCCTTGGACTTGACGGTGATCCACTGGGGCGGCGCGACGGGCGCCGAGGTCGACGAAAGCGCTGGGAACGCCTCGGAACTCATTGGGGCTTTTTTCGACTGAGAACTGGGCTGGTGGCTCTTTAGAGCTTGCATCTCTTGACTGTTGATTAGAGTGACCTGTAAACGAACTATACCTTAGTCTTCCTATCTTGACCGCTTTAACTATTGATAACACAATATTTTTCATCCCTTCTATTCGAAAAGTGTCACTTTGTTCCTCTATAAGTGGGAGCAAAGTAGCACTTTTCTGTTCAGAGTTTTTTAGCGGGCGGTATAGTGATTTGAATTTGGAATATTAAAGCCCGTATTCTAGAATGACGCTCAACTCAAACTCGATTTACCTGAGGACAGGTTGTATAGAACTATAGACAATCTGTCCGAAAGCCTGTCAAATCTGTGGAATCTGTGCATACAAACTTGCTCGCTACGCTCGGGGTTCTTTTATAGAAACCTTCGCTACGCTCGTGATTCAAAGTGGCGCCCTCGCCGTAAAAATACTATTTTGCTCCCTAGTTATACAATCTACTATGAATAATTAATAGACACAAACAAGTGACGTAGGTACCTTAGGTGCCTGCACGGTGGCGGCCCCAATGCTCGGGTGGTCGTCCCTAGGTCCCAGCGAGGGGTAGTCGTCGTCGTCGACGGGCGGCGGCCTCCTGTGCTGCGGCGGGATGGTGATGCCGCGGTTGCCGCTCGTCTGCGTCAGGCGGAAGTTGCTCGCCGAGGCGGGCTGGCTGTGTAACTGGATGGACACGCTGGGTTTTGCTGTTAGAAACAATAATATGACTGTTAGAACGAGGTCTGACAAGGCATGCTACTCTCCAGGCTCCTATTTCCTTTGCATTGCATGCTTGCGCATTCACAATTTTTGAACATGAATGTAATCAAGATGGTTTACCTCGGTACACGTATCTTGGAGCTAAATCGCGAAACAAACAAGGCGCTGACACTTGTAGATAGTTTTATAATAATCTATGCTTGGTGAATTTGAGTTCGTCCACCGGTTCTTTTCCACCGTCCACCTTCCCAGACCACCTGGGTGTACGGTGGTAATTCGTGTACTGCGCGTATGAACACATTTTAGGTCCAAGATATATGTCGGGAGCAATATGGTAGAGACGATGGATGACAGTGGACACAGTACGTGTACGTACAGTTGCGTACAATGGTGGCGGCGACGGTAGAGGGCGCGGCGGGGCGAGGCGCGGGTTTAGGCGCCGGCCCGCCGCCTAACGTCGGGAAGTTCTTGTCAGTGCGCGCCAGCCCGTCCATGCCTGCAACCGAACAACACAACGATCATTACAACGCTACACGATACTGGTGGAGCGGCCCCAACAATTGAAGTGTTGGACGTCAAGAGTAAAACATATACGCGACCACCGACCTTGGATTTAATTATAGCATTACTAATGATCCCATTTACCAAGATTTTTGGAGTCCAAGCCAACCTCAATTGCAAGGCAGTAGGTACACCTACTGATTAACAAATGCGGCTCTGACACAATTTTTGTTCTCGGGGTTGGGAGGTTAAATAATATAAAATACAGAGGTAAGAATGGTAAAATCAAGATAATACCTACGAAGGCAGGAGAAGTTTGTATTGCTTCAGATAAACTCACCTCTAAACTAGGTCTCTGGTGAAACTAATTACATCGTATTTTGCGTAAAGTAATCGGCCATAACATAAAAAAGTTTGACGACACTAAATTCATATAGGTATGTAAAAGTGCAAATAATTATAAGAAACATAACAACTCATTCCATCCAATCCATTTCCCATCCAACCAAAAAATAACCATCCAAAAATCATCAAAAAACTAATGAAAAAACAACAATTAAAAAAAACAAAAGTCATTGCAGTCAGTAGCCCTCGAAGCTGCTCGCTAGTAGAGCGACTGCTCTGTGGAGAGGGTAAGCCACCTAGTCTCCCATGAGACATCAGACGTACCTTTGTAGACGCGGTGGTGCGCGGCGAGCAGCGGGCCCTGCGGCGCGGGCGCGGCCGACAGCGCGGGGAAGTGCGCGGCGCTGCGCGTGTCCAGGTCGGCGGGCGCGGCCGGCGCGGGCGCGGGCGGCGGGGACGGCGCGCGCTCGCCGCGCTCTCTGCGGACGTACGACACACTTACTACCGCTGTTACGCTTTACATTTGCCTAGGAAGCTACCACGACACTTACACCCGTATTCACAAACAATACTGCGAGGTCTCATAGTGTGCTCGAGCGCATAGGACTGGTAAAATTAATTCACAAACATCACGGAGCAGTATCTAACGCAGTGCGTTCCCTCAACGAAGTATTACTTAAGTGTTATCAATTAATAAAAAGGCTTTCCGAAACGAACGCACTGAGAATTTGTCGTTCTTTGCACAGTTTTGGTATTACGCATAGCGAAGTATTGTTTGTGAATACGGGTTTTACACTTACGGAACTTAGGACCCGCACGAGGCATGAACAAAAGACATGGGATTTTTTTATACCACTTAGGTCGCAGACAAGCGTGTGGTCCAACCAATAGAAAGTGGTTACCGTGGCCTATGGACGAGTGTAAGACCTGGGGAGTCATACTCGTGCTGCCCAGCCTGTAAGAACAGAGGGATTCTGTGTCGTCAGTGAAGAAGACAAGCAGGACAAACCTTTGCATTTCCCACTGACAGCACAGAACCTCTCCAATGAGCACTGGCTACCCTACTCACCGCTGGGGACACAACACGAGGTTATTATAACCGCAGTATTCTGTATTGGGACGGAAATACCGTCGTGTCCTACCTCCTCAAAAAATTTACGCACCATGAAGTTTTTCTTAGGATTTCTTTCGGGTAAATGGGTAAATGTGTTTCATAGTCCTAATGTTTCATGGTAGGTATTCAAGCAGCAGAAGCTGATGCACCACAAGTCTCATAATAATGTCACGCCTATTCCAGCATAAAATAACTGCCTCATATTATTCAGAGCTCAAGAGGCCATTTTACTAACCTTCTCGATGCAATTTGTATCGAAATTGTATAGATATTGATTGGTGTGGGACCAGTAGTTCGATAGCTAACAGGAGAAGCGATGTAAGCTACCTGGGAGTCCTCTGCGTGACGACAGGGTGCGGCGTGATGTTAAACTGCAGCTCGAGTGTACGCGCTTGCCGCGCCGCGCCGCGCGGCATATTGCGTCCATGAACGGTCGCCTTGTGCGCTGCAAACAATACACTACATGTTTATGCAGCAACGTTACGTGCATACAAATATCGAGACTGTATCTGATGCCCGCTCTACACATAGACAGAAGCATCTGCCGATGTCTTCCGCGGACGCGTACGCTGAAGTTTAGAGGGGGTGATTTGTTCGTGTCGTAGGCATTAAACGTCTGCAGATGCATCTGGCACTAATCCATTTGTTGTCGGTTTGTCAGTTTTTGTGGCACGGATCAAAGGGATTCGGTGCGAGCGAGTGCGGAGTGTCCACGCGTCTGACGGACATCTGCGGATGCATCTGCCGACGTCTGCAGATGCATCTGTCTATGTGTAGAGCGGGCATGATACGGATGGTGGGCCTCTGGGCAGATGGATGGAGGTCTTGAAAAGGTTAGTTAAGTTAGACTGGATTATAGATGCGAAGCAGGTTATTAACGATTTTAACCATGCGGTTAAATATGCATTTTTTGTTATTAACGGTTAATTATCAGCATTTTATGCTTATTACGGTTAAATACCACCGCTAGATGCAGCTAGTGGCTTGAAAAGTGTATTGCGATATCAGCCATCCATAGCCATCCATAAGCCCTATGCGCGAAAATCGGGGGTCAAAAAGGGGGGAAACAGGGGATGAAAGTTTGTATGAATGTTCGTCATTTTTCAAGATAGCTTGATGCAACTTTGTACAGAGATAGATTAGAGCTTGAAAACGGATATAGGTTGCCTTTTATTAGGAAAGAGGGAGTTAAAGGAGGGGAGGTGTAATACGGGAATGAAAGGTAATTTTTGAAAATATCTTGATGAAATATGGTACAGAATTGAATACTTGGATACTTCGATATCCATACTCCATACTATAATATAATATATCCATACTAATATTATCCATACTTCCATACTAATATTATCCATACTTCCATACTAATATTTTAAATGCAAAAGTAACTCTGTCTGTTACGCTTTCACGTCTAAATCACTGAACCGATCTTGATGAAACTTGGTACAGAGATAGATTGAAGCATGGGAACATAGGTTACCTTTTTTCACGAAATTGGGGGATCAAAGGGGGAAATAGGGGATGAAAGTTTGTATGAAAGTTCGTAATTTTTCAAGATATCCTGATGCAATTTGGTACAGAGATGGATTAAAGCTTGGAAACGGACAAGGGCTACCTTTTACGAGAATAAAAGGGGTAAGCCCCCCTCCCCTCAAACATGTATTTTGTTTTTTTTTTAAATTTTAATAATTCACGGATTGATTTAGCCCCCATTCCCACCAGCCAGGTCTGCGGCTTCGTGTTGGGGTATAACAGGAGAGTTGTGTGACAAGTTTTCAGCTTGCCTCAAGAATGTAGGTACTCAAAAAATCGTAACAGCTCTCGGACTATTATATCAGCGCGGCATACCTAAGCGGTGATGTTGCCACTCTGTTCAGTCGTTCTCGTTTGTTCAAATTGTGTTATACATAAGTGTTTGTTTAATATACGTAATTTATTTAACTCATAATAAAAAAATTGGATTATATGAAATCTTTATCTTTCGGATATCGAGTGTTCACTTCACCAAGGACTATGAGTATACGAGAAAAGAAAAACAAACTTTACCCTTTTTAAATGTCGCAGTCGGATAATATAATTAACCGTTAATAACCGCATTTTATCGGTAGCTAACCATAAATTTGGTTAATTAACGGTACATATTGAATAAATCACTTGTACTTTTCCACAATTATTTATTTATTTGAACCTTACCGGTTTCACCTTACGGCATTATCAAAGGTTTACAATGGTAATGGTACAATGGTTTACATTGTGTAGCAAGTTCCACCAAGTGCCATCAATCTCCAGTATAAACAGTCTAATTAACGGTAGCTAACGGGTTTTTTACAACTATAGACTGGATGACAACTAAGTTCTCAGATCAGAGGGATATCCTTAATGACAACTTTTTAATGAATTTCGTTAAGACTTTTGAATTAATATAAGGCAGTTGAGTGCTTCGATACAAGATGTGAACATGCTAATTTTAACAAACCAGGGTTTTAAGTGTCTTCAGTAGCCGTAGTAGTAGAGTGTTCCGATTGTATTGGGGCTTAATTTTTTCTATTGCTAGCTGCAATACTACTAAATTCTGTTGTCCAGTTCAGTATGCATTTGACGAGTTCAGTACTGCACAGATTTTTGCTAAACAGCTTGACTGGTGCAATGTCACTACCAGTTGGCCATCAGTCAGTCAACCAGAGTGGAAGTTCTTTGCAAAAACAGACACACATTTTATTACGATAATGTTCATAATATGAATATTATGAACATTATTATATGATTATTTATTATATCAATTGTGTTATTTCTGTAATATATTCAGATTTGAATCATTGATCACATTTTTCTATAACTCCTAGTAGAGTTTGCCAATTGACGACAATAAGCTGATAGAAAACCAAGATCGTATAAGCCGACGACGTTCACCTTAATTCTGATTACATCAATCAATCAATCAATTAGCCTACTGCAGTCCACTGCTGGACATAGGCCTCTCCCAATACGCGCCACGTTTGCCGATCCTCCGCCTTCCGCATTCTGATAACATATTTGTCACTAACCTTTCAGATCAATTTCGCTTCTAAACACGGCTGTCAAGTGTTGTCCAGCACATTCTCCTTCCTCACACAGGTAGTGGTCGGTCCTGAAGTGGTGCGCGAGCGCAGTGTGTGATGCGTAGTAGAGGTTGCGTCCGTCAGCATCACAGAGATGACAGTACAAGTGCTCTTTGCGCAGATGGCGGTACAGCTCGTCAGCGTCCATAAAACGCTCCTCACAGAACTCGCATAATGGATGTCCTCTGTAGGTAACAAAAATAATAAATGTAGTTTTGTTTGTTAAATTATTAGGTGCGAGTTCGATCCCCGCTCAGTGCTAATATTTGTATGCATGAATATGAATATTTGCATTGGTTTGGGTGTATTTACAAAAATCTATTATCTATGTATGTTTATCTGTATTCTAGAACCCATAACACAAGCTAGTTAAGCTATGCTTACTTTGGGCCTAGATAGCGTTGTGTAGAATGTCCTACAATATTTATTACTAGCTGACCCCGCGAACTTCGTACCGCCTAACAGTCATAATTTTTTAATTTTTTTCTCTGCGTAAGAACCATCCTCGTAATTCAAGGAATATTCTGAAAAAAGAATTAGGGAAATCAGTTCAGCTGTTCTCAAGATTTGCGCTTAGCAACACATTTAGGGATTCATTTTTATATTATAGAAGACTAGCTTTTACCCGCGGCTCCGCCCGCGTGGATGTCGGTTATCGCGACCAAACATAGCCTATGTCCTTTCTCAAGGTCTAACCTACCTCTATACCAAATTTCATCAAAATCGGTTCAGCGGTTTAGTCGTAAAAGTGAGACAGACAGACAGACAGACAGATTTACTTTCGCATTTATAATATTAGTAGGGATTATGCGCTTTAGAACTATCGTTTACAAGTACAATGTTTTTGTAGCATTCTCATTTGTTATGTTAACGATATTCTCATTATTATGTAGATTACGACTTCGTACCACTAAAAATTTAAATTCAAAATATGTCCCTGTTTATACCGTTTGTAGAGTGTATAAATGTAACTTTTATTAAGAGATAGATTTTCTGATTTCAATCTATAGGTAAAGTTGGCATACTATTGCTTTAAAGTTTATAAAAAAAAACAGACCTATCTCTATCAATCAATTGTATTAGTTCCTGTTGCATCCAGAACTTTTACTTCTTCCTCGTGATTAAGTTTATCTTCGCTTTTGTGGAGCGACTGCCACTGACCACCCAAACCCGACAGGAAAACCTGCGCCTGTGCCTCATCCTTTAACCAGCAGGTTTACCAGCTACCAGGTGAGATTGGCCAGGGCCCCGTAGATCTTAGTGGGCTAACAAATGTTTTGAAAAAATAAATACAACCTTTTATTTATTGCTGTATCTTTTCTATGAAATCTTTGACGAATTATAATGCCACTCTTCATAACAATGTGTTACTTTTTAAATCTGGCATGTGAGATATCAATCGGCACTTTGTTTTGTTGTGTTTGTTTGCAACCTTGTAGAACTTATTGTTTGCTTGCTCCCCCAGATACGAGTGAGATTGAATAATGCATACGTTCTACCTCGTCTCGTACGAGGAAACGATTTATATATTATGGTGAATATTTTTTTTTTCAGCAAAATTTATATATTACTTTATCAACCAATGTTTATCCTCAAAATTGTAAATCTGTCACTAAAAATGGTAAATCTGCCGGCAAATGTATCGACTATTGTCCGCAGAATATTTATGTTAAATAAAATAGATTGGGGAAGGAGTCGTAGAGACCTCTGCCAATCTCTCAGTGTAAGGCGCGGCGCAAACGCCGACGGGGCGGGCCGGTCTTTTTGACCGCGATGTAATAAAGACCGCGTCTGCCCGTCGATGCCCGCGACTGTCCTCGCCGCGAACACAAAGCGCCATGGACATGCCGCGCCGCGCCGCCAGTGCCCGGCGGGCACCTGCGGCGCGGTCTTTTTGCCCTTCATGTGCGTTGGTAGTATAGGATTCTCTTTGCGCTATCGTTCGCAGCGAAATTGACCGGCCCTGCCCGCCCCGCCATCTGCACCGCGCCTTAGGATACTTGTGATAATGCACGAAGAAATAGGGGAAATATATTAAATCACATGGTTATATGTGTATATACAAGAAAAAGTTTAATAAGCATTGTGCCACATATCGGGCAATTATCTAGTATTGAATAATATTTGCCATGCTTAGATAACAAGTAATCTATATGGTTAATAACGATTTTATCTCGTAATATTTAGATAACAATATGTATACACTTTAGCGTAACAAAAAACATCATTTTAATGTTGATACCTATAATAATTTCAATGCATTATTGTGTAATGTAGTTTTTTTTTTCACTACTAAGGTAGCAAACATAAATACAACAGAGGGGAAATGGGTGAAATGGCCCACATGAGAGGGCAGATCACCCGTCCAGTCAACGGCGTCCCATGCAGGAAGTAAGTAAAGGTAGCAAACATACATCCTTTCATCCTCACAAGCTTTCACATTTATAATATTAGTAGGAGGATTTGTATAACAAATTTTTTAAGGAGTATTCAGCACCCTGTTTCCTAACTACACTGTTCATACAGGTTCCAGTTCAGGGCATGTATTGTAATCAAGAATTGGTAGGCGTAACCGATCGACTATGCGACCAAATATCGAGCAAATAGCTACATGCTACATCTTTTGTGTAGGTCCGAAGTTTCATGATGCCCCCTTCCCTCCCCACCCTTCTCCAGTTTACATAGTTAAAACCTGCCAAAAGTACGTACCTAATAGAATGCTTCGGTTACCTTACGCAAATATCTTATTGATAAAGCATATTGTTTATCAAGTAACAAAGTTTTATTTCTCAAAAGCTCTCTGTATTCAAATACAAGAGCATAAATTGGTTTAAAGGGGGAAGTACCTTGCTCTTGCTTTCACTTATTATCGTAAGGAAAGGAAAGGAAAGAAAAATAAATTATGGAATCCTAAATGTCATTACACTCATCAAGATAAAATTACGACTTCATACTAATTACATAAACCATCTTGTAGGCAAGGTTAATGCCTTCAAAGTAATTAAGAAATGTGTTCATTTGTATTAAGATAGGTCAAAACAACTCATATTATTGAATGTTTTTTTTTTACTTTTACGACTAAATATTTGTATTTTTGTAGCTTTCGGTACTTGTACAAATACTTATGATTCATAATAAAATATCATCCATAAATGTATTTTGTGGGGTGCATGTATGAATGTGTAAGAGGATGTTTACACGTGTTGTTGTGGTATGACATCACCTGTGTGATGTGTCGTCGAGATCGCCTTTCCGTCGATGGTGTGCGAGCTCTTGACGTGTATAACATTTGCGCTCATTAGTGAAGATCTGAAAATGATAAAAAAAATATTGTATTCGAAATATTTTTTTGCATCTGTAGGTACATGTGGTGTGTACACCAGTACACTGTACAGTTATGCAAAATCATTATAAACAGGGGTTCACCCTCAGAGATTAAACGCTCTTGGATGTTTGCCAGAAAAAGAATGTCCAGTCTTGCATTATTGAGTCTAGCTGCTTCCAGAAAGTCAATCATTTTTTATTCCATCATCATAACAAAATGTTACAATAGAAATATAACTGAAATTCTTCTCTATGTTAACTACACATATAATGTTAATTTCGTATTTGGTTTTCCTTGAGATGGCAGATGTAGGTCAATAGAATCTAGTAAGAATTATACATAATTTATTTATAATTCTAACTAGATCATTAATCATTCTCAAAGAAAGTTTGATAGATTTTTAAATTATATCTAGTTTAATGATAGAGAGATGAATACAAACCTTCAAATGTTTAACACAGAGATCACAAAAGTATCTTTCATGCACCTTCCTCATGTGATCATTGAGCATGGCAAATGTACGGAAAGGTGGAATTTTCTCACAAGTCTTACACCGGTTCTCCAGCAACTCTTCATATGCCTGTTTGATCTCCTCACTACAGTACCCAATCTTAAACTGCCTCTCAAAGAGTCTGTCAGTGAAAACCCTGTTACGAAGCTCTTTGTAAGGTTGGATGGAATCCGTAAAAACAACCTGAAATGAAAGCATAATTTATGTAATGCCTATAAGTTAGTAATGATTTTGAACTGCTTCAAAGTTCTAACTAATAATATTTATTGGTGTTCTATTAATAAATGCCTTGCTGGATGTGCACAAGAGAACAACTTTCATATACATAATATATCAAAAATAGATATTATTTAGTTAATGAGATTCGAGGATATAATTTTATGGCTTCAGAATTCAGAACCATTGGAAGCAGCAGAAATGCAATGAATTTTGTTGTACTAGTTATTTTTACTTTTTGAATGTATTCACACATTTGTAAAGTTGACATCAATTCAAACATAAATAAAATATACTAATTGAAAAACAAATAATGTGAGTTTTGTGGTCGGCTGAAGCAAAAATATTACATTATACAACAGAGTTTATCAAACAGTTGAATTTTGAGTCACTCGCTAGCAAAATAATGAATAATTATAGGAAATCTTCCAACATAAAACTTTAATAACATTAGTAAAATAAACATACTTTGACTTGGTATAATCATTCATAAGAAATGACTGCAGCCAGTGTGGCAATGGTAATTGGGAATATTATTGACTTTGCGCAATATTTACCAATAATTATTTTTTACTACCAGACACTTATCTAAGATCTTGCGACCTGAGAACTAAAAAAATTGGATCCTTTTCAGAAAACTTGTTGAATGGGTTTCAGTTTATCACACCGTGTTTTTGTAATAACACAATGTTGCACAATTATATAGGTATCTAAACTGATCTAAGATAGCTCACCATATACAAACTGTTACTTACCCTTGAAAGGTCTTGCCGGCAAATAGGACATTCATTTTGCAGGCAAAGCACTCGCATGCGAGTAGAACACTCGAAACATACGGGATGATCACATTCCCCAATCGAATAGTACAAAACGTTCTTGAAACACACTACGCATGTATTTTCATTTGTCTGCGAGTCAGCCATGGTTTCCAATTGTGTTCTGTAAATTATAAACGCCGTAATGACAAATAAAAGGTTAAGCAGATTAGAGCGTTAAATTTGTAGGAATAATTAATAATATGTGTACCTACGTAAGAATATGAAAAGGAAGGATGAACGAAAATTTCGTGTTAAAAATTGACAGCAAGAGACAATTATTGCCATACCAAAATTTTATGTCCAATTTAAAAAATTAAAACTCCCTTTTATACGAACGAACCCAAGATTAATATATCGCTTGAGCTTGCTTGAGCTACAGACATCCCTATATAGTTAAATAAATAAGATAAATCATGTTATTTATTTGATGAAAAAGTAACTGCATGAGTTTGAAAAATATAATATTATAAACATCGGTTTTTTTAGTCGATATTGTCGATAAAGTTCTTTCATATTTTCCTAGTTACGGTTTTTATCCATCCGGTCCATCCCTAGCAATAAACGGTTTTGAAATTGAAGTTTGAAGAAACTGTTTGAATCTTTGAATTCAATTGATATTTTAATAAAAGTTCGTTTATTTTATGTACGTCTTGTATATTAAACTGTGTAAAGTTTAGTATTCCTTTCTAAGATGCATAGTTTGAAATAATTTGTGATCAACAACGGCGCTAATACCTTGATTTTCCAACAATGTATTTCCAAGTATGTGTATGAGATGATAGCAAAACAGTTTGTAATATTATTTATTACCCAACGAATATTGAGTTTTTCGTTAACGTTCTAGATCGAAAACACCCCTGAACATATTCGTCGAGCTCGACGCACGGTGCCTGTACCCAGAGAATCACCAGAAGAGGAATGCCCTCGTTTAGTGCTGGCTCCTTTTTCTCGGCCTCCTCAAGTTGTGTTTGACAATGTCCTCATTGGTACCACTTGTGAGAGAAATTTGGAAGTGTTTAATCCTTCAAAACAAGCCCAACAGGTTAGCAATAGGTTTAAAACTTGCAGTCAAAATGAAGTGATAAAAGTACTTACGTACTATACATACGCTTTATCTCTAGTTAAATAATTTAAAGTCATAAAAAATTTGCGATACTGTAGGTAATATACGATACAAGTCAGGGTTTACTCTTGGCTAATATGATAGACCTTATACAGTTACCCCTGTCTCCATACACTGACAGCACTAACACATATCAGTTGTTCGCACTATGAGTTATCTAATGTAATTATTTTTTATTTTCACTCGCTTTCATTGTTCTTAAGGAGAGACATAATGATTGGCATTTTTAATAGTTCCTGGTGTATAATTACCATCATTAACTAACATAAACTACTGCAGTTCTCTGTTTGGAGTAATTTGTATGTAATTATTATGACCACTTATAAATTATATTACTGGGTGACCCTACCATAAAGTAAAGGGCCCAAGTTAGCCTTATGTACAAGGTGGTACACTGGAGATTAACAGGATGAGATTTTAGTCAATGTGTCCTGGAATACAGCTGGAGGAGCTTCAGCGGTCTGGCACCCTTAGCCTGAGAGGGACCAAAAAAAACAAATTATAGGGAAGTAGGAAAGACAACCAGTCTAAAGTTAATTCTTTGTGGGCAACAGGCAAAGCAGTCTGATAGTAGACTCCAAAAAATTTGTAATTCTTTCCAGGGTAACTGCTTTTTAACAAAATGCCTTTAAGAGTAAGTATACCTAAAAAGGCTATTAAAAAATCCAGTAATATTTAGATGATAAATAAGCTTCGAAGTGAGCTGTTCGCTCAACTAAGTGCAGTGCAGTTTTAATGGTCTATACAGAATAAATGATTTTTTACTTTGACTTAGAGTTGGACAGGTGTGCAGATTAAGAGATACAATAACAGTAATAAACAATAATAAAAATGTAACTACAGATAACCCTTGGAAGATCCTTACCCCCTGGCCTAACCATCGAGCTACCGGAAGAATGGGTTCTCTTAGAGCCAGAAACCTGTTACTGTGTGACAATGGTGTGGACCCCGACACAGCCAACTGCTACAAGAGAAACTGTTCGCTTCACTAATGAAAATAGAGGCAGATATGATGTCATCGTGGTTTTGAAGTCTATCTTGGTAATTTATTTTGTTATTGTACATCCCAACTAATATTATAAATGTGAAAGTAACTCTGTCTGTCTCGCTTTCACGCCCAAACCACTGAACCGATTTTGATGAAATTTGGTATAGGGGTAGATTAGACCTTGAGAAAGGACATAGGCTATATTTGGTCGCGATAAGCGACATCCACGCGGGCGGAGCCGCGGGCAAAAGCTAGTACTGCAATATTTTAGTAACAGTGCATTCAACTACAATGCTGGGAATGTGGATTTGAATCTTGCAGTGCAATCTATACTTCTATTATGTATAATATGTATTATGTATATAGTTACCAAAGAGAAAAGTATCAAAGTATATTTCTGGAGTATGTATCCACATTCTAGATCCCATAAAACAAGCTAATTAAGGTGTGCTTACTTTGGGTTTAGCTATATAGTGCTGTATAGGATTTCATAAAATTTAACATTTATTTAGAGCCAGAAACCGACATGCCGACCCGCCCGGGCTTCACCCGCGGCACATTTCGAAGTCCCGTATCACCTCTTTTAGTCATCCACTGATCCGCAAAGTATGGAAATCTCTCAGATTTATTGACATTTATGATTACTGCTCCGCTCCCTTAAGTAGTAGGGTAATTTTTCTCTGCTTAAGAACTCCTTAAGAGCTTCGTACTTCAAGGTTCGAAGGTTCAAGGCGAAATCGGTTCAGCTGTTCTCGAGATTTGCGATCAGCAACATTCAGCGATTCATTTTTATATTATAGACTAGATGACCCGCCCCGGCTTCGCCCGCGGCGCATCACGCCTTTCAGTCATCTATAGGCCTGCAAAGTATGGAAATCTGCCAGATTTGTTGACATTTATGATTACTGCTCCGCTCTCTTATTAGCGTAATTTTTCTCTGCGTAAGAACCATCCTCGCACTTCAAGGAATATTCTAAAAAAAGAATTAGCGAAATCGGTTCAGCCGTTCTCGAGATTTGCGCTTAGCAACACATTTAGGGATTCATTTTTATATTATAGAATATTTAAAAAACGCTAATGCACCTACAAACTTTGGCACCTGCCCAAGGCAGCGTATGTAGACAACCAAGGGCGTCACCCTCGCACTGCCTACACTGTAAAAACCTTCTAAAGCCCCTTTTTTAATTTCTTGATCCTTTTTTTTAACTCTCAACTACTTACACTTGTTACAGAATATTAAGGGGAAAGGAGCCAAAGTAAAGGGCTTCAAAATATCACCTGGTAAGATAAAGAAAAAAGTGGGTAAGAAATCACCTGTATCAATGTACAAGAAGAAATCTGAGACTATTTACAGTACAACGCAGATCAAAAAGACCTATAGTGAGATTCAATATAAACAAAAGTACTCTTTAGTGTCTAACAAAGAAAATGAGACTATTAATGATAATACATTTGACTCGCGTCCTATGAAGTGTCCCTTTGATTCACCATCAACCATTGACTTCCATTTTGATACATCTGAAGTTTTCTCCAATATGAGGAAGCTTGATGTCTTACAACAAACATATGACAAATCCTTTACCACTAACAGTTTGTTAACACCTCAGGTACCTCACAATGTGCTCAAGCCATATAACAAACAAACAAATGATATTTCAGCTACAGAGCTATTTGATGATCTTACTTTTACCCCCTTGAAAAGCAACATAGGTAAAACTGATAAATTAGATAATGGACCTAAAATTATATTCAGTATGAATTCTGAAAGTGAACTAGACGATAGTTTAGATATGAAAAACACAGATGACAAGGAAAATCAAACTCATTCGATTATCAGCATAACATCGACCCACCCGCCAAATAAATGGGTGACAGTAAACCACCAGACGCAATACAACAGTCACGTTGAAACACCCAATGTTCTAGGTAAGAAACAGCCAAATACGTCGTCGCCCAAGGAATTCAACAGTCCAAACTTCTCTATCAACGCAGAATTTTCTCGTATAAGTGACCTGTCATTTTTTCCGCAAAGATTTTCTACAGAAAGGAAATATTTCCCGAAACTAAACAACGATACACATGACCTACTAGACGATCCCATTAAACTGAGTTCGGACACTTACACAAAAGACTCTCCAAACACACCACTAGAACCAAACTTTAATCAAATACATGAAACAAGACCACCGCACTTTTTCCTGAAAGACCAGCCGAAAATGTGTAGGCAAGCCCTATTTAGAGAATATCAATATCAAAAAGATGCTTTTGATCAGAAAAACTACCTGCATCCATACGAGCATAACTTTTGGCAAGGTGACTTGAGAGCTGATGCTAGGTCACCTCCGAGATCGATAACCCCACCGCTACAATCAATCCCTGAAGAGAGTGTACAGTTTTCTGATACTCAAGTTTTTGACAAATCTGAAAAACATAAAAACACTTTCACGATTAATCGCACTTTTGATAAGACGAGTGAAAACTTTACGCCGAATCATACTAATAACAGACAAACATGGTCTAAGAAAGCTGTAAGGGCCGAACCGGACCTTTGGAAAATACCTATCACTCATGTTAAGAAAACTGTAAAGAATAGACAGTCAACTAAAAGTAGAGACTCCAGTATCGGGAAAATCTCAAATACGACATTCGAAGCGAATAAAAGTATCATACAAAATATGACGGTCAATCAGATAGGAAATGTTTACTCTCAGTCCTCAACTGTAGATCCATTCGTTTCCTCTACATACTTTTACGATGAAGAAGCAGTAGAAAGATTTGAATCTGAATTTAAAAGGTGGCTTAATTGTATACTAACACCACCAGCTGATCTTGATAGTAACATAGAACAAAAAATTGATGTTGGCAAAGCTTGGATTGAAAATAGGAACAAAGAAGTACCAGTTGCGCCTACAAGGGAACAAGTTTCCAGTGCATACCACAACAGTCATAGGCTGGAAAGTCTTAGAAAATCAGCGAGGTCATTACTAATGAGTCCCGAAATGACTCAAGTTTTTCAGAAACTACATTTGCAGATCGAAAAAAAATTGATAGCTATCAGAACTGATCGAAACCTTCATTTGGATGTTGGCTTACAAAAAATTATCATGGAGTTATTATTGTCTTATAATCCACTATGGCTTCGTATTGGTCTTGAAGCCATATATGGCCTTGTTTTACCTCTGAAATCGAATAGTGATATCGAAGGGCTCACGACATTTATTATTCAGAGAATGTTCAAAAACCCATTCCTCAAGAACAAACATTCTAAATCGAGTGCACCAAACATGCTTCTTCCAGCTTATATGGAAACTATAAAGAAATTTACTCTAAAAAAGTTCTTTATGCTAGTGTACTTTATGGATCAAGCTAAACAAAGAAAACTGATAGCGCATGACCCATGTTTGTTCTGCAGAAACGCTGTTTGCAAAGAGAGCAGGGAAATCGTTATAAGGTTCACTAGAGAATTGATCGCGGGAATTGGTGATATAACAAAACATTTGAGGCCATTAGGCTATGTCGTCAGTCACAAGCAGTCTTATTTAGACGAATATAAATACGCAGTTCATAACATAGCTTTAGATATAAGAGACGGAGTGAGGCTAGTGAAAGTTATGGAGATAATTTTGATTAAGGATGGTTTACTGAGTCAACTCCGTACGCCTGCCATATCGCGTTTACAAAAGATTCACAATGTTCAAGTCGCTTTAAATGCTTTGAAAGAAGCAAATTTTGTCATTCACGGTGATATTACGGCTACAGACATAGCTGATGGACATAGGGAAAAGACGTTGTCTTTACTGTGGCAAATCATTCACGTCTTTCGTGCTCCTCTCTTCGAGAAAGCTGCGAGCGTTATCCAAACATGGTGGCGAAAGAAATATGAAGTTATTTTTGAGAAAAAAAATGAAGCGGCAAAAATAATTCAGAAACATTATAGATTCAAGAGAGAAGCACAGAAAATATACAATGACTATCAGGAATTCAGAAATGCAGTGATTTTTGTGCAACGTAGGTACCGTGCAAATAAAATAGCCCGTGCAAATAGGCGATGTGAGGCTGTGCGAAAAATACAAGAATGGTATGTAGCTACAAAAAAACGAAACGAATGTCGTCAAGAATTTTTAAGGCTAAAACAGACCATCACAATCATACAGTCTATAGTCAGAATGCGTATTGTTCGCAAGAGATTTACTATTATAAGAAACGCGACATTGCACATTCAGAGATATTACCGCTATTATAGATTGACCATGATTGAGAGACAAAAGTATCTTCAAGTAAAACACTCCATAATAAAATTGCAAAGCTATGTGAGGAGTTTCATAGTGAGAAGACGCTACTGCAAATTGCTTTCGGCTGTGCGAACTATTCAAGCCGCATATAGAGCCAAAGCGCAGTACAAACTAATACAGAAGCGTAAAACAGACGCAGCAATATGTTTACAGAAATATGCAAGACGATACATCATCCGTTCACAATATCTGCAATATCTAGAAAAAGTTATATACACTCAAAGAATATGGAGAGAAAAATTGCTTACAAGACTGATCCAAAGCCAATATTTGAACACTAGAAAAATGATTATTAAAAGTCAGTCAATTATTAGAGGGTTCTTGGTGAGGAAACATATTCAGCATATGAGTGAAGCTGCCCGTAAAATACAACATTGGTACAGAGCTACCCGAAAACGAGATGAATGTCGCCAAGAATTTTTAACTCTAAAGAAGACTGTTACAGTTGTACAAAGTAAAATTCGAATGACTATCGTTCGTAAGAGATTTATTACCATCAGGAAAGCTACTTTGTGTATACAGACATATTGGCGATCTTACAGATTGATGACTATTCAAAGGCAGCAGTATATTAAAATAAGATATTCTGTAATAACTTTACAAAGTCACTTCAGAAGTTATATTGTAAGAAACCGCTATAGTAGTTTTTTGTCTGCTGTGAGAACAATTCAAGCTGTATACAGATACAAAAAGCAAAAGAAAATTATACAACAACATAGAACAGCAGCAGCAATATGTTTACAGAAGTATGCAAGGCGATATGTAGTTCGCGCGCGATACCTGCAATATCTAAAGAACGTTCTGTACGTACAGAGAATATGGAGGGCAAAGTTGCTAGCAAGACAGTTACGCGCTCTAAGACTGAATAAGGCTGCCAGTAAGATACAGCATTGGTATTTAGCGACCAGAAAACGAAATATATGCCGTCAAAACTTTTTAAGGCTAAAGCAATCCGTCATATTTTTACAATCTGTAGTCCGGATGCGTATCGTTCGCAAACGGTTTACTGTAACGAAGACTGCTGCATTATGCATTCAAAGATATTACCGTTCTTACAAATTGACGACGATAGAGAGACAGAAATATCTTAAAACGAAATCTTGCATTATTACATTACAAAGTTATATCAGGGGCTTTATTGCAAGAAAACATTATTGCAAATTAATCTCAGCTGTGAAAACAGTTCAGGCTGCTTATAGGAGAAAAATTCAAAGAAGGCTTACACAGAAACGGAGAACGGAAGCAGCGATATGTTTGCAGAAATATGCCAGACGGTACATTATTCGTTCGCGATATATGCATTATCTGCAGAAAGTTCTTTATGTACAAAAGAAATGGAGAGAAATATTACTTATAAGGCAGAACCTCGTTTTGAAGCAGAACAAGGCTGCCTCTATAATACAGCATTGGTACATAGCCACCAGAAAACGTGATATATGCCGCCAAAACTTTTTGAGACTGAAGAAATCCGTCACGTTAATACAATCAATAGTCCGGATGCGTATCGTTCGTAAAAGATTTACTATAATGAAGAATACTGTCATATGCATTCAAAGATACTACCGTTCTTACAAACTAACGACGATTGAGAGACAAAAATACCTTAAAACAAAACAATCTATTATAAAATTACAAAGTTACGTCAGGAGATTTATCGCAAGAAAACGTTTCTGCAGATTACTGTCAGCTGTGATAACAATTCAGGCTGCGTACAGAGATAAAATGCAAAGAAAACTTACACAAAAACTTAGAACAGAAGCAGCAATATGTTTACAGAAATATGCAAGGCGATATGTAGTTCGCGCGCGATACCTGCAATATCTAAAGAACGTTCTGTACGTACAGAGAATATGGAGAGAAAAGTTGCTAAAAAGACAGATCCTTATTCAGAGACAGAATGAGGCTGCCTGTAAAATTCAACGTTGGTATATATCTACGAAAAAACGTGATGTATGCCGGCAAGAATTTTTGACCCTAAAGAAGACTGTAACATTTATACAATCAATGGTGCGAATGTATGTCGTTCGCAGGAGATTTATCATGATAAGGAACGCTACATTGTGTATACAGAGATATTACCGTTCTTATAAAATGACGATGATTCAGAGACAAAAGTATCTTCAAACAAAACATTCCTTGATAAAATTGCAAAGCCATATTAGGAGCTTTATTGCAAGAAAGCGTTACTGCAGATTGTACTCCGCTGTGGTTCAAATACAACTGGCGTTCAGATTCAAAATGCAAATGAAAGTTAAACGCCAACGTAGAATAGAAGCTGCGATATGTTTACAAAAATATGCAAGGCGTTATATACTCCGTTCACGATACGTGCAATATCGAGAAAAAGTTTTATATGTCCAAAGAATTTGGCGTGGTAAATTAGTAACTCGACTGATGCGTTGCGAGTTTTTACAGAAGAAACGGATTATCATCAAATTCCAGTCTATTATAAGAGGATTCTTGGTGAGAAGATACATTGCAGCTAAGAAGGAAATTATCCAACAGAGGAAAGAGGAGCAGCGGCGACATTTAGCTGCTTCCAAAATTCAGGTAAACTTTGTATAAATGTACTGTAGAGTTTCTCACTCAGAAACAAAAAAAAATCTTCTCATGACAATAATTGTTTTAATCCTGAAAATATGTTCAACTACAGATCCAAGCTAGCCTAGTTTTGAGTTTATTTCTTAATACAGAACTAATTTTGAGAATATGTATGTATCGAATTCATATTTCTAGGCACTTTGTCGCGGCCATTCAGTGAGGACGAATATGGTTCACGATAAACGAGTGGCCGAAATTCGGCGTAGATGGCGTGACGGCGCTTTGAAATCGACTCAAGAGACCATGAAAGAGCGCAATGACGAAGCTATGGAGGTTTTGCGGAACATTAGCGGTATTGAGACAGTGATCAAGGCTTTTAGATCTCTTGGTGAGTTAAGATACATGTGAATAACGATAGCTGATTACAAATAACTGTGAATGTCAAAATTATAAAAATAGAGGATTGGGTCACAACAGCAATTTATTTTTAACGGCTCATAATTAAGCAAGCGTCACGTCAGTAGTTCATCAAAAAAATCCGAGAAATCAAAAATTAACCGTTATTTGATTTATTGCAGAGTTATTAACTGAAGTGTTCCCGATGATGTACCACGACAATGCATCGGCCATTGTTCAAAGAGTGTACACATACATGTCAGTGACAAACAGATCCATTTCTAGCATAGAAGTGCTGAAGTCTGCGGCCGCGGTGCTCGTCAACCTCACTAGATATAAAGTTACAGGACCTAAAATTTACTTGGTAAGGCTATGACCCTCAATCCTGAGACTCCTTTTAGCTTACCATCAGGCGAGGTGTTAAATGGTAACCTCTGAAGCGTATTTAAGGTGCGCCTGAGTAAATAGTTCAAGTTCCTGAAACATTGTATACTAAATGGATGTATATTTAAAAAAAAAATTAATGCCGAATAGCGTTAAATTCGTAAAAACCTCGCACTAGGCACTCTCAATTTAAAAGACAAACACTACTGATTTAGCATAGTAGGTATACATTAAAATCCCTACTAATATTATAAATGCGAAAGTAACTCTGTCTGTCTGTCTGTCTCGCTTTTACGACTAAACCGCTGAACCGATTTTGATGAAATTTGGTATAGGGGTAGATTAGACCTTGAGAAAGGACATAGGCTATGTTTGGTCGCGATAACCGACATCCACGCGGGCGGAACCGCGGGCAAAAGCTAGTATGTACATAAAACTTACGAATACTAATTTCAATCTCTATAAATGACCATTCACTCAATAAAGTACTCATTGATTACAGCGAGATCGTATACCACCAATATTGAAGTTTATGTGGAGGTTCAGCAACACTGAAACACAGCTATTCTGTATAATGGCTACATATCTATGGCTTTTCTCTAAGTACGAACACATTGGAAAGGTAAGACTAAAACAATTTTTTACATAAAATATAATCTATTGAAAACAGAATAAAAAACTATTTGTCTGCACCCAGGATTTGACTGAACTTCTGAACATACCAGAAAATCACAGAATGCTAGTAACAATCAAAGGCAATGTCGGCAGAACCAAGCGAATGTCTACAAACTTGAAGCACAAGTTCAATACTCCACAGTGTTCAAAATTCGTCTCTCATACAAGAAATCAATCATTGAATACGACTGTGTGCAGTATAGTCAATAGCAGCATCATTCTGCCTGCCGTAGAACCAGACTACGGTATTGTACGCGTCGACAAACCGAGATATTTCGAAGACCCCGAGGACGCCATTAATTGCCTATTCTACACCTACAAGTTGTGAATATGTTTAGATTAGATTTATATATCAAGTGTTGAAGTAATTAATATATTGTATTTTAGGCTCAGACTAAAAGAATAACATAGACGGAACGCATAGAACTAGCGTGTGAAGTATTTAAAGTAATACTAAAGAAGTACCATTTCGCTCGCACTCTTTGTGTGCACGCTAGTGCGAGCGAAATGGCACTACTTTAGTGTGCGTGCGTTCCATCTATGTTATATTTTAGTCTGAGATTTTAGGATATTAGTACTGATTACTATTATAACATAACGTCAACAAAAACCTTTTGAGTGCAAAGTTTTGGTCAATTTAACTGACGTTTTTTCTTACATTTTGCGATAGTGCATACATTATTAATCATGCTCACAGAACATATTACTTTAATGACATATTTGTAAGGAACTTTGAACTTATGAATAACTTTTCTTATTCCCAGTAATTCCTTATTATTATTCTCAATGTTATTATCCAATATAATTAATTTTATTCTATCTCCATCTACATACAAATTAATTCGTTTGTATTATTTGCAAAACTAATATAATTCGTAATGAAAAACATTTGGGACACTTGGTATATTTGTACATTTCTATCAACTAAACCTCGATGAGGTTTAATTAATAGAAATGTTTAATGCCTGCTGGATGAATTGTATAATGACAATGACTAATTACTTTTTAATAGACGGTATCAATAAGTAGTAAAATATTTGCATGATATAATAATAATTGTATAAACTAACATTTCTTTAATTAGTGTCGTTTTTAGTTTGTATTATGAGCGATTATGGACTGTTATTTACTTTATGATTATAATTTGAAAAATTAAAAAGTATTTTCTTATTCCATTCGAGATGGTTCATCATAGTCGTATTAACCTACGTACATTTTACGCTACACACAGTTCGGAAGACGTAACGCGAAACGCGAGCCGTCAAAAATCGCACGGTATTTCGTTACATCAGCCTAGATAAATGGAAGTCGCTCCCGTAAAGGCCTACAAACCAATCCATAAGAAAATGAGTAGCAGGGCGAATTCATGGTCAATATAGACGCTATTATCGCCAAACTTGCACCAAACAAAAGGGTGTGATAATGAACAACAGAATGAGATGAGCGATAGCTGGGCACTTCCTCTAGATTTTGTTGTGCTGTCAAATGTTTGTAATTTTACTACGGCTACGTAGATGTAAAACAACTTGTGTTATTTACATAGTTATATTGCGCGGATCGTTAGAGGAAAGGAGATAAAGGAAAATAGTGGTGAAGTTTCACCAGAAACGTAACAAACAGTAAAAGTTATTAAAATAACATGTTGAAGCAAAAAGGATTTCATAAGGTGCCGCGACATCCATTCACTAGGAAAAAAGTTAAAAAAAAAAAGAAATTTACATTATCCTACCCAAAGATCCTATCAATGTCAAAGGGGATTGGGTAATCTAGTATGGACAGTGGCGTCTTTAATTTTTTCAGCGGCCATCAATAATTTTGATACCACTTCATTGTACTGTGTTAAACACACGTACAAATGTCATTATTTTTATTGTAAGTAATATCGGAGCTGCGATATACAGGGTGCAACATTTCGACTTTACCTTGAAGGAAAGTACCCTCATACTAAAGATAGCGAATTTTACTTAAAGGAAACATTACCTTATTTTTAAAAAGAAACAAAACTGCATTCAAAGACTTTTGAAAATGCCACACCCGGTAGTCGAACCGACTAATATCTTACAAAACCTTCTCTTTCATAGATTTCCTTTTATTTAATTTACCATGTTTTTAGAGAGATTTGATCCTTATGATCGACCCTATCGATTGATGCAATAAAAATACAGGATGTTATTTTTTCGAATTGTAGTCGGTTCGATTATAAGGCGTGGCAAACGATTTTTCAGCATTTCTTAAATGCAGTGCTGTTTCTTTTTTTAAAACACACTAAACTGTATTCAAAGTTTTCTGAAAATGCCACACCCGGTAGTCGAACCGACTAAAATCTTTCTAAATCTTCTATTTCATGGATTTCCTTTTATTTAATTTACCAAGTTTGTTAAAGACATTTGATCGTTGTGATCGACTCTATCGATTGATGCAATAAAAATATAGGGTGTTATTTTTTCGAATTGTTCGATTGTGAGACGTGGCAAACGATTTTTCAGCATTCCTTAAATGCAGTTTTGTTTCTATTTTAAAAACATACTAAACTGTATTCAAAGTTTTCTGAAAATACCACACCCGGTAGTCGAACAGACTAAAATCTTTCTAAATCTTCTATTTCATGGATTTCCTTTTATTTAATTTACAAAGTTTGTTAGAGAGATTTGATCCTTATGATGGATCCTATCGATTGATGCAATAAAAATACAGGGTGTTATTTTTTATAATTTTAGTCGGTTCGATTACAGGGCGTGACAAGCGATTTTTCGAAATTCCTTAAATGCAGCTTTGTATTTTTTTAAATAAGAGAGTGTTTCCCTTGAATGAAATTAGCTATTTCCGGTAGTAAGAGTAGGTACTTTTCCTACATATTAACACCCAAGAAGTAATTATTGTAATCAATTAGCCTATTGCAGACTACTGCTAGACATAGGCCTCTACCAATGTGCGCCATTTCAGTCCATCTGGCTAGGGAGGGGGGGGGGGGGGCTACTTTCCGTTTTCCTTCTCGCTAGGAATAGTACTCTAAATACTGGAAATAGCGAATTTCATTCAAAGGAAATGTTTCCTTGTTTAAAAAAAGAAACAGAACTGCATTTAAGGAATGCCGAAAAATCGCTTGCCACATCCTGTAATCGAACCGACTAAAATTCGAAAAAATAACACCCTATATTTTTATTGCATCAATCGATAGGGTCAATCATAAGGATCAAATCTCTTTAACAAACTTGGTATATTAAATAAAAGGAAATCCATGAAATAGAAGATTTAGAAAGATTTTAGTCGGTTCGACTACCGGGTGTGGCATTTTCAGATAACTTTGAATACAGTTTAGTACGTTTTTAAAAAAGAAACAGAACTGCATTTAAGGAATGCCGAAAAATCGTTTGCCCCGCCCTATAATCGAACAATTCGAAAAAATAACACTCTATATTTTTATTGCATCAATCGATAGGGTCGATCATTAGGATCAAATCTCTCTAACAAACTTGGTAAATTAAATAAGAGGAAATTCATGAAATAGAAGGTTTAGAAAGATTTCAGTCGTTTCGACTACCGGGTGTGGCATTTTCAGAAAACTTTGAATACAGTTTAGTATGTTTATAAAAAAGAAACAGAACTACATTTTAGGAATGCTGAAAAATTGTTTGCCACGCCTTATAATCGAACCGACTACAATTCGAAAAAATAACACCCTGTATTTTTATTGCATCAATCGATAGGGTCGATCATAAGGATCAAATCTCTCTAACAAACTTGGTAAATTAAATAAAAGAAAATCCATGAAATAGAAAGTTCAGGAAGATTTTAGTCGGTTCGACTACCGGGTGTGGCATTTTCAGAAAACTTTGAATGCAGTTTTGTTTCTTTTAAAAAATAAGGGAATGTTTCCTTTCAGTGGAATTCGCTATCTCCAGTATTTAGAGTACTTCCATCTAAGTAAAGTTGAAAAATACCACCCTGTATAGCTAAGTCCCGATATAGTTTAGAGAAGTTTGCCCATAGTAACTTTTGATCACTTTATACTGTACTTTCATATTATACCAATTTCATTGATGGCCGCTCAATTCCAACACGACGCCAACATTACCCAACCCCCTTTGTCAACTGATTGTGACTTCTCGTGTTGGTTCCAAATCTCCGTAGAAGCCTTTAGTAAAGTTTCCACCACTTTACTGAGGCAGCAATCATCATCATCATCATCCAGTCCAGTCACTATCATCATCAAATAAGATTAAGTATGATAATATTTAACTGATGACAAGGCAGCAAGGTGATAGCACCATAGCCTGTTTCGAAAGGAACAAAAAAAAAAAAACAATGTCAACTGTCAAATAAGTGTCAAAGTCAAATCTGTCAATCAAATTAGATTTTTAGGTTATTTTTTTATTTATCACTTGATTGTTGAAGAAAGCCCCAATAAAAAAGGAAGTTGAATTATAGAATAGAATTTATAGTGCTTACAATAAATAAATCTAGTTGAAACATAGCGAACTTCTATATTAGAAACGTTGCAAAACCCAGACTATGGATGAATTCGTGAACTATTTATTGTTGATATTAGTCATACTCCCAGTGCTCTTGTTCTTTAACCTGTGGGCTGGCATCGGATGGGAATTGTTTGAAAACAACTAACAAAGATGTAACAATTGAAAATGCATTTGGAACCCACAAGACTGTTTTAGTTTTTATTTTAAGTTATAATATGATTAACTAGGCTTTGTAGTGTCTACCTATAAAATAAAACATTTGGTTTCATAATCGGCTTTTTATTAAAAACATAGAATCTTACTTATGGTAGGTTTGGAGAGCTAGTTAGCATTATCAGTGTGCGATTACCTGATTGGGCAAAAGCATCCTGGTACTGCTAATATCAAGCGCTTCAAACCTGCCCTTAGTACTACAATTATCACAATAGTGTCGTAAATTCATAATATTTTCATAAACAATGATAACAGCAATTGCAAGAGAACTACAAACTGTCTTAAGATAAAAATATCACATCAATAGTAAGACATAGAAAGATACTAAGTACAGCACTTTTAAACAGTCCTTTTGTGAAACTGTGTTTGGTATTACCATACCTGACTAGTCTAATTATATTCTATCTGCTTAAGGTCTGCAATCATAAGGCTTTTGAGTTACTTTATTCTCTTATCAATACAATGTAGGCAAGTCAATATTAAAGATCAGATTTTTTCATTGATAGAAATTAATCCTTAATCATAAATTAATATAATAGAAATATTTGTAAGTTATTATTGGAGATATTTTTCTAAGCAATACTGTAACTTGAGTTTTAAAATGTCATGAAGAACACCAATTTGACTAAATAATAATCCTATTGTTATCATATCCTAATCAGTACCTATATACAAAAATGTCACTCCATCAGAAGGCAATTCTCCTATTAAATGATCATAATTTCATCATAAAATAAACATTCCCAATTGAAGACTTACTATTATATTCCTAAATTAAACACTAACAACTTACAGATGTCCATGTTTAATCAATATTGTATTTGGCATTTACTAATACATCTACAATACAAATTGCTACATAACTAAATAAGTATAAGGTATCAAACCAAATCATAAATATTACAAAAATAATTAATAGCTATGTTCTTGGTATTATTATGTCATTTGATTAAAAGTTAAATTAACATTAAATACAAAATATATGTTAATGTAAACAACAGATGATCAATTAAATATGTAAATATTTTTTGGGTTGGGTCTTTGCTCTTAGGGTTGGGGAGGGTTAGGGGTTCAAATTGAAAGGAGTTAAAAGAATAAGCAGATCGAAGATGTACATTTATCACAAAGCCATATTATGGTGCACTAAACATTCTAATACTTTGGACCATAAATGGACAATTTCATACTATGGACATTTTATTAGGTACTTTAGAGCTTATGAACCCAAAGGAACGCACAGTATGGTTCGTAAGACCTAGGATATTCTAAGTATGCTGTTTACCTTCTATATTTTATAATTGTTACCTGTTGTCTACTTTGATTTTTAAATTTCACTAGAAAGTATCAATTCTTCCATTCCCATGTGACCCCGATGACGCCATACGCGGTACCTGGCTATATCCTTTCTGGTTACCATACCAACCACCTGTGACCAAGAAAACATTTCAGAAAGAGATAATGTGATAGCTCCTTTAGGCCATGGGTTATCCGTGGCTTATGGGAGCTAATTACGGTAGTTTATCATGTAGTTGCCTTACAATTTTTTTCTCTAATGCAATTTAATGAATATTCATCTTCATCACAAATTAACATTTAAAAATATCAAGATCAATGCTTCTACATTTTATATCGCAATTCCCAAGCTTACATATAAAGGCTGCTGGGGGGAAGAGTGAAAATTTTCAAAAGGGTGGTGGAATGGAAGGGGGACTCTTTTGTCCACACTTACCCTCTTTTTTAGGCCATTGTGAGGTGTCAAAAGGGTGGTGTGGTGACTGTGGTGTGGGTGGGCCAGCGGAAAAAACTTAACTACCTCGATGTAGTTTGTCATGCACGGCATGCATCATGCGACCCATGAGAAAGAGAATCGGATTGTAGGGACACCTGGGTACTGAAAGGCTGTGAGTAAACGACTTACCTCATTGACATCATTGACTATGGGCAAGTGCCGCAGGCCGAGCGCGCGGAACAAGCGAAACAGCCGCGGCAGGGACGCGCGATGCGGGAGCGTGTATGGTGACGGGTTCATAAATGGACGCAAATCTATTGTACATGTCTTCTCCCAGTCTGCGATCTCCAGCTGTTCATATAAAGTGTAATATGTATAATAGCTACTAGGACTGGTCTAGGATTCTAGTGCAAGACCCTAATTCAGCTAATGGTGAAACACTATCATAACTTTGACACTGCAAAAATTTCGTTAAATTTTAGACTCTATTGATAAGAGTTAAATTCCAAATTTAAAAATAATGAATAGCTCATTACATACTTCTACAAGATATTGAATAATATATGACAATAGTTGACCATAAGCAAAATTGAGGTCCTGTTCCGGATGTTGATAATTCTATACAAATATTGTGTCTCTAAGAATTAGGGCTGTCGCACACGGGCCACTGGCTACAATCACAAAACGCCGCCGCCGCCACTAGTATATTTCCTGTAGTTTTCGTTTACGTACACAGTTGACGCCGGTGGCCGCCACACGCTACAAACTAGCGCTAATCGCTTCTTGTGAACCGCATCGACCACTAAACGCAGAAACAAAACACCACTACACGCCACTCACGCGAATCCCCACCCTAAACCTTCATCATCAGAGTCTATTATGACACAGAGTGTATGGGTTAGAAAAATAGCGGCTTCCGACTGCAAGTGTCAACCACCGGCCACAAGTGGCTGTCTCGTGCTTCCAGCCACTTTTGTGGTCACTTCGAGAGTCTTGTGGCGACGTTTGTGTGCTTATAGTTGCGGCATGATGGCCGTTTTGACACGACTGGTTATGCTCGTTTTCTCTTTTTTGGTGCGCTTAATATTGGACAATGAACTGTTAGACGAATAACTAAAGAAAAATATGGCGAGACCGGCACAGAAGAAAATAAACTTCACACACCTAATAAGAGAAAACGAGCAAAACCAGTCGTGTCAAAACGTCTATCATAGCGTGCCGCAACTATAGTAATAATAATATGGAATCATGTGATGGTAGGTTCTATTCTTACCTCATCAATAGACGGGTACCGTGGGTATTCCTTCCTAAACATATTCATATCAACATTAAAGTTTGACCAGGTCGAGTTTGCATTCTCGTTGTAAATTTTGTTTTGTAGTAACACTATTAATTGAGATCGAAGAATGATGCCTCGGAGACGTTTGTAAGTTGTTATTTCCACCTACAAAATTTAATTTCATGATTTGTAATCTGCTAAAAAAAACTGCTTACCACAACAACTGTCGACACACAACTGTCGACCACAGTGTCAGTGTGTGATCGACGATCTATAAGGTTTTAACAGTCCCACTGACTGTTAAAATCAATAGATCGACAATCAAACGATAAAATAACGTAACGATAGGAGTTTTTATAGAACCTGGAACGAAAGATTATAAAAAAATAGTGATGCAGTGATTGATATGACATTGGTAGGAACAGCCTGGGCGTCAATTCTGCTAAAGCACAACCACTGTCAAACCACAGAGACTGTGAGATAATTCCATTTGATTTTAGCCTTTAAAGTAAAGCAGTTAAAGTTTAAAATTAAATGGCTTTTTGTAGAGTGAATGAAAGAGTGCAATGAAACTCTTTTCATTTCATTTTGTGACTTTAAGCCTATAGAATAAGGTCTAAAATTTAATGGCATTTTTTGCAGTCGTTGTGGTGTGACAGTGGTTGTGCTTTAGCAGAATTGAAGGCCAGTTCTAACTTTATTGGATGCATTCATAAATATATTTTCAATATTGCACAAAGTTCTGAGCATGATACATGTATGTAATACACATACAATATTGTATACTTTACATAGTATACAATAGATTACATAGTAATGTTTAGCGTGGTATCGAGTGATCACCTACTACTCCGCTTCGATCCCACTGAGAGAAAATCTGCATGAAATTATAGTTTCTTATTCGTCAGATACGCAAAGCTTAAAGTAACTAACTAGTCAGATAGTAATAGGTTATGGGCACATAAATAATTGTTTCAATACTTACATCGTCAGCCAATGGCGGGTCCACAACCGGGAATCCGTTATATGTCACTAGTTTCAATAATTCAACAATATGGCCCACATTCTCTACCGTTCGTAAAGTGAACACGGGGTGCGACATCACTTCTGAGGCGTATATATTGTGGGCTAACGGTGGGGGCTCCCATGCCAAAAGAGGTACTGCAGCTAACTGTATGTGGATATCGTAAATGCCCTTAAAAAGAAAAAATAAACTATTAAGTAGGTACCTACATAATATTATCATATAATATCCATATTAGTAGGTTAGCACATTGCAAGATTAACCAATACTAGACATGTCTGTTTTAGGAATTAGGATGGGTGATCTAGATTCTAGAACGACACCCAGTCCTAAATCTCGATTTATCTGAGGACAGCAGTCTCAGCATGGCGGACATTGACAAAATCGAGAGACATCTCTTCGACCAATGAAATCGCTGCAAAAAGGTGTCACGTGAGCAAACCATCATGATGTACATATTCATCAACTTCATTGGTTGAAGAGAAGCGAGGCGTAGACATACTACGCCATGAAGGCTGATTTAACAGAATGTCGGTAACATATACAATCTGTCCTCAAAAAATCAAGATTCAGAACTTATTAGAATGATACTCCCATTCTAGAATACGGGCCTGAAACCTCACCATAATACGGACATAAATTAGCATTCGTTATGGGTAGTTGGATTCCTAAGAAGTAGGAAAATATCGCCTATAGGTTGTGGAGGCCAGAATGGTGGCAGTCGCTTTACACAAAATATCGACGTTCGGCTGTTTCGTTGTTACACTGAAAGCCGACCCCAACTGAGTTCTAAAAAGGCTCACGGAAGGACATCTACTCATTAAGGGAGGATGTTGTTCATGTCAGTTTGCTGAAGAACTATTTATACCTCATTAAAGAAGTCACCGGTCCACTTGGCGACGACTAGCGTGATGATGATGGGCAGCGCGTTGGAGATCTGTCCGGTTGTCTCGATGATAATGACGGTGAGTGAGATCGTCATGCGGACCACGCCCCCGAGTTGTGCCGCTGCGCCGACCAACGCGTACTTCGCTGGGTTTATAGTCTGGTGTGGAGATAATAGCTATTAGATAAACTAATAAATAACGAAGGATCATAGCAAGTGAAAATATGCTATCTCTGCATACCCCAATGAAAAAGAGGCATGACTGTATTTTTTTTTAAATAACTGCACCTAGCTAGATGGTAAAGAGCTGAGGTGCTGTCTAGATTGGTTTGACACGGTGCGAAGAAGAGTCAGTCGTCATACTTACATATTTGTACGCCTGTTTGCTTTTGAAATAGAGGCAATAGCCCGCCATCTACTTTAGTCCTTGCACATTTTATGAACTACTTTTATTTTTTTCATGCAAGACCACCAATTTTGAGTGTTTGTCAGCTAGTCACATTAAAAAAAACAACAAGATGCTATACTTACATTAGAAGGAAGCATAAATTGTATCAAAATAGCTAACAGCCTGCCCCAAACTGCTCCCGTCAACAAATTTGGTATGAAGAGTCCACTGGACACTGACAACCCAAAGGTCCAAGTAGACAGTAGGAAATAGCAGATCATAAAGACAAGCAGAGACCACGGCTTGTATGAACCAATCGGATCGTGGAGGAAGGAGCGTACGGAAGCTTCAGGCGTTTGGAACCAGATGGCGGCTAAAGCGTTGTATTCACCATCGGCGCAGAACAACTGTAATAAAAAATATTTTTTAAGTAATGAGTACTTTCGCTAATATTCATTTCTCATCGAAATAACAATCACCATGTATACATTCTATCACAGACAATACAGCAAATCAATAAAAAAAAGTTACCTTTGAAAAAATATTTTGAACATAGACAAGAAATAAACAAGAACAGCTTAGATCGTTGAAAGCTTTATCTTCTTCTTCTTCTTCTATCGTGGCGATGGCACCTATTCTCTTAGCTTTATGGTCACAGCAGACGTATTAACTCGGAAAGGAATCGTCAGCGTATCGTCTTTCGCCTCGTCGACAAACAGACGTTAACCTAACCTAAGCTCGTAAACAAGGCGCATCAGCAGCAATGTCCTACGTCGACTCGGCTACAGCTAGTAATAGTGTAACAATAGTGCTGCGGGCAGGTCTCAGGAGGGATGAAAGGGGCAAGGGTGGACGAAGAGACGCAAGCGCGGTGACAGAGAGGCTTGAGCGCATTCAAGGCGAGCTGTAAGCGATGGGACCGCTGCACGCTGGTTGACCACCACGAAAGGCCAGGGTTCGGGAGCTTGTCCCGAAGTGAGTCCTTTACGATACTACTCCGATCTGTGTGCTTTGCAGTAAGGAGTTTCATACTAAGAATACTTTAAGGCTGGAATCGATACGGTTACGATCTGTTCTGTTGCAGAGTTGATATGTGTGCTGATAGAAGGCTGTGACCTTTACGAAGAACTAGAAGTTATTATGTGAATACAACTATTGATATGAATCAAAATCAGCTTCCTGTATAATATTTACCTGTAAAGGTACTTTAGTGGGATCCTCTCCGAGTGGCCGACAGTCATTTAACAGAAACATCATCAGAAATCCACAGGTGGCACTCGCGGCAGCAACCAGACAAGCTTCAACTACCCGGAGCCAGGGGGTTCCTATGTACCTGTTCGGAATTACATGACAATATCAAAAGAAAGGCATAACATTGTTACCCCCTACCCCTTCCCCTTCCTTCCTCATACCCTCGTGTACACCATATACGTTGTAACCGCTTAGAATTAAGTTAAGAGACAATCAAATCATTTTTGTTTTTTTTTTAAACTGGTCGAAACGTCAGGCAAATCAAAGGTATGTATGTACCTATACCATGATCGCGTTAATTCCCGTTAACATTATTGTAAATCAAATCATTTTCTATTAGCTAGTATATACTTTACTGATTTATTTATGTATTTAATATTTATGCACACATAGAAAAAATATACATACAATGGAAGTTGAAAGTTGGTACATTGGTACTGCTTATTTCTATAAAGAAATTTCTCCCAGCAGACCGGCGAGAGGAGATCGTGAGGAACAAGAAAAGAGGTGTAAATGTGTGTATAGAAACGGGAGAGAAAAAAAACACTTAAGTACACACACAATCATAAAGATATACAGTGGTAATACATAAAATATATTCTCACAATAACATACTAAACATAGTCTACATAATAATGTACTAAATATAATAATACATAATAAAATACTAAACATAATCTACATAAATATTACTTAATATAATAAATAAGCAAATATTTATGCATATAGGAAACTTCCGCCATCGCTCCTCCACTCCACGACAACGTCACAGAGTAGAGGAGAGATAATGATTTTGAACTTTGTTTCTGAAGACAGACAACGTGTTGCTAGCTCTAATGTCAGACGGTAGCGAATTCCATAGTCTAACCGCTTGCACAGTGAAGGAGTAAGAGTAGAAGTCAGTTTTGTGGGAAGGGAATTTAAGGAGAAAGCGGAGGCTTGATCTGAACGGAGCATCAGGATCACGTATAAATGAGAAACGCTCCCTAAGGTAAGATGGCGCAGAAGGGTTGTATAGAATGTTGAAAAGGAGACAGAGAATTCGGGTGTTCCTACGAAGACGGATAGGAAGCCACTTGAGTTCTTTGCGAAACTGCGAGACATGGTCGTACTTCCTTAGATTAAATATGTACCGAATGCACAAGTTTTGCAGTCTCTCCAATTTGTTTAAGAGTTCCTCAGTGGCATCTAAAAAACAGGTATCAGCGTAGTCAATAATGGGTTGGATCAGCGTTTGGGCAAGAGATATTTTGGTTCTAAAAGGAAGAAAGCTTTGGAGACATTTCAGGGAGTGAAAGCTGTAGTGCACCTTCCTGCTAATCTCATTGATGTGAGGATTCCAGGAAAGGTTAGCATCAAAGAGGACACCCAAGTTCTTAGCGGTATCCGAGTAGGGTATCCGAGTACCGTCCAGCGTAACAGGAGCCAGTGTGGACAGATCAAGCTGTCTGCGCATGTGAGCGCTGCCAATGATCATTGCCTGTGATTTGGTTGGGTTAATACGCAGTCCAAATGATTTGGCCCAACTACTGATACGATCTAGCTCGTGATTCATGGTAGATACTGCAGAGGAGGCATCTGTCGCAATGAAATGATAATATAGCTGCAAGTCATCGGCATAAAGATGATAGCTCGATGAAATTAAATTAGTTACAGAGTTTATGAAGATGGAAAATAAGAGAGGAGAAAGGACACCACCCTGGGGCACACCCGCTGCGAGTCCACACCAGTCGGAAGATTCCTGGTCTAGGTGAACGCGCTGCGACCGCCCCCGAAGATAGGATTCAAACCAAGAGATAGCAGTAGAGGAAATATTAATACTCTTCAAAATGCCAAGCAGTATATCAAAATCGACAGAGTTAAAGGCGCTACTGAAATCTAGCAGTATTAATAAAGTAAGTTCTTTCCTTTCCATAGCCCAGCGAATGTCATCAGTTACTTTAATGAGAGCCGTAGCTGTACTGTGACCTTTACGGAATCCGGATTGATAAGAGCTGAGCAGGTTAGAGGAAGATAAGAATAAGGACAGTTGTCGGTGAACAATATGCTCAAGAACTTTTGAAAGAAATGGAAGAATAGAGATTGGCCGAAAATCAGTCACTGTGGAAGGTTTGGACGATTTGGGTAACGGGATGATGAATGCTGATTTCCAGGAGTCAGGGAACGTACCAGAGAATAGGGAATAATTGAAAATGTGAGTTATAACAGGGAGCGTAGAAGGAAGAAGTGGAAGAATCATGCTTGAGCAAATATGATCAGAACCAGCAACAGATGAAGAAATAGACAGGAGAGATTTTTGAACCTCCGCTTCGGATACAGGGGTTCAAGTGAAAAGATGGAGTCTGCGGAGTAGGTACACCAGCGAGAATATGCAGAGTGCTCTGCTTGGTGACAGCGTCCAGCGAAACCGGTGGTAGAGAGAAGTGGTCATTTAGAGCGCATAAGTCTATATCTTTGGGATCAGAATCGGGTGATTTTCCAATGCCAACAGACCTGAGGAATCTCCAAGTTTCCGAGGAGTTTCGATTGTTGAGCGAGTTGTAGAAATGGCGTCGCTTAGCATCCCTGCACATACGACTGCAGCGGTTGCGCAGGGATTTGAATGCCAGTAAGTTGTGCTCCGATGGACTGCTCCTGTAACGCCTTTTGGCTTTGTCCCTGCGAGCCATAATGTTTTTGATAGTGGCATTCAGCCAGGGCGCCGGATTATGCCTAATCTTGACGCGTCTCAGAGGTGCGTGTCTGTCGAATAATTCTAAGACCCTCGAACCAAAAAAGTCCACCATTTCATTAACGTCAGTGGAATTGTATATTGGCGTCCAGTCGGTGCTACTGACTTCACTATGTAATGCCTCCAGGTCAATACCCCTGAAATTGCGAAGGCAGCGATACCGTGCCTTACGTTTGGGCGTTCTAATCCGATAGGATAGATATAGTAGGTCGTGATAAGAGAAGGGGGCAGATAATTGACCGTGCGTATCTACGTTGTCAGAGGAGGATACTATAAGGAGATCAAGCAAGGTGGAAGGATGGCCAGGAGGGTGGTGGGTGGCAGGAAGTGGCAAAGCTTTAAGGTTACAGGAGGATAGAACACCCAAAAGCTGACGCGAACGGCCGTCATCCTTCAATAAGCAAGTATTGAAGTCACCCATTATGACTACGTGATCATAGGAGGGAGAGTGATTGTGGAGAAGACTCTCAAAGTTATCGAAATAATCGATATACATATTAGGACTATAAAATACCCCGAGTAGAAGTAGTACTGATGTTTGTATCAGTCATTTGAGTATGCTAATAGAGTAATACTTCGCAATACAATAATTTATTATGCTACTCTGATACCACACGAGTCATCATAATCATATCAATCTAATATCCAGATAACCCATCTGACCTCAAACTCGATGGAAACTTCTGAGAACGATTTATCATTAAATCACTTAAATAGGTATCTATAAATTATTACAAATCGTATAATTAAGAGTTATAATAACCGTACCTTATCCTAAAAACAGCTAATCTGTAGTTGATGTGGTTCCACAAAGCGCCGAGCATGCCGCCGACCACACCAAAGAACATAAACACAGGCAGCTCGTAGAATTGAAACGGAAAGGGATCCATCTTGCCTAAATTCAGGAGACCTGAAAATAATACCTCAGTGGAGTGCCCAGAGACATAAAAACATTTTAACCTTGGATGTCAGTCACAGTGAAAGATGTACATAAAAAATGGAATAATTTTGCAATTTAGAGCACAAAGTACCTACAAGATCCCATCTTAATTATATAAATCTATTCACCATAACAAAACTCCGAGCTATAAAGGCCCAGGCACTCCACTACTTACATTAATATTAATGCTTTGAAGACAATTGAATAACTGTACCAATTAGGCAAAGGAAAAAAGTCAATAAAAAGTCAATCTTCCTTCTAACTTGATTAGCATATTGGAAAAGAAAGAACGCCCTTTTTGGTCAATAATCATGATATTAGTTTGATTGTCTTATTAATTGAAACGCTCATGACGTTTTAGTTAAAGCGTTGGAGAAGTTAAGCCTTCAGATGGTCTGATGACAATCGATCTGAGAGCAAATTGTCATTTCATATGGAACATTGAAGTTCAATAGGATGTATTACTTTTCGTTTTGTAATCATTTTAACATTTTTAGAACTTTTAGGACAAATCTGTAGTCTAAATTTTCAAATGGTAAATAAATGAAGAAGCTAAGAAACTGCATATATATTTACCTGGATAACTCAGCTCGCCAGGTCGCCCATGGTAAGCAGAGAGAGCGCAGTTCAATGTGAACGTCGAGACCACAGTCCCGAAGAACGTTCGCCATGTCAGTGCCTGATTCCAAAAACTTGTGCCCTCTTCCAGTGAGAATAGTACGCCACCTGGTAACGTTAATATTTTTTAGGATGGAAGTATCGTAAGTGTATTCCATAATTTTTATAAATCCAAGGTGGTCTAACGCTGTTGGAGGCCCTAAGCAAGGTAGCTTTAAGGCTAGATCAACCTCGCTTGCAAGTCAGTACATTTGCTGAGTGACGGACGAGGCTCTGACATAGGCTGTCCTACCAGGGTTAGGAGGAGAAATAGTTAAAGGACCTCCGGCTTCGAGATGAATGGCTGGAATGCAATCGGTGACAATGCTAAGATGATGAAGGTCTTCCGTCATTGGAGCCTATTATAAGGGACTCTACGTGTACACAGGGCGAACGCGTTGTCGAATGCCACAAATCCCCGCTCTACACGTTGGCTAACAGCTGTTGGCCAATGCGTTCGCCACTGTGTTCGTCAACGTGTAGAGCGGCCCTTACAATTAATTCCTTCGTATATTTTATATCTAATGCAAATAATGAATATAACCAACTAATGTTCTTGAATACATTACAGCTAGTTAGAACTAGGTCACGGTTACTAAGACCGCAGTAAACACTAGTTTGATAATAACTGCAATTGCTTGTTTTCGCGATATCAATGTTTTTAATTTTGAAGACTTTTTGAACTACTAAGGTAGTAAATAAGCACACGGCCCACCAGCTGGTATTAGTTTTGCTCCTCAAATCTACGGGACTCGAACCCGCGACCAGACCCTTACACTCTGACCACTGAGCTATCGGGCATTCCGTTCCATTTCGAGTCGTTTCACTTTTTCCTAATCGATTTGAATAGTTAGCATGCTAATTGCTTTAAAATTTCATTTCATTAATTTTGCTGTTAGGGAGATATGTATTTTTCACAAATGAAACGAATATTTTTTCTTCATATTTTACATTCCAATTTAGAGACTTAGAATAGTTAGAATAGATTAATATTATAGATATAGCCATAAAGTCTGCTTTCATGAATGGTGGATATACCTATAAAGATTAAAAGTAATAAATTCAAACCTATAGGTGCTCCGAAAGCCGCCGACACACCGGCCGCCGCGCCAGCCGACACAAAGTCCCGTTTCTCATGATCTTCCCTAAAGTACTGGAATATCTTGAAGTCCTTATTGAAAGTTGTGCTTTTACCCTGCGATATCCCTGCTGCGACTACCGCACCGCTGTGGATCATAGGGCCTTCCTAAAACAAATTGGAGCAAGTAAAGCAACTATTAGGATCGGAAAATCCAAAAAAATTTGCAGATTTTAATTAGGAGTTTGATTGTGATCATTTAACGTCCGATATACAGGGTGGAAGATTTTAACCTTACCTGGAGGGAAAGTACTTTAAATACTGGAGATAGCTAATTTCATTCAAAGGAAACATTCCTTTATTTTTAAAAAGAAACAAAACTGCATTCATAGTTTTTTGAAAATTCCCTTGCCATGCCCGGTAATCGAACCGACTAAAATCCAAAAAAATAACATCCTGTATTTTTATAGCATCAATCGATAGTGTCAATCATGAGGATCGAAACTCTCTTATAAATATGGCAAATTAAATAAAAGGAAGTCAATAAAATCTTAACTTATAAATTCCATTCCAACAGATACAGTACTTTTGCTCAACGTGCCATCACATATCTTATCAACAATAACGCCATTTATTTAGGTGCAAATATTTGTGTGCATGAATATGAGTATTTGCATTGGTCTGGGTGTTTCTATGTATAATAAGTATGTATTTACGAAAAAAAAATGTATCTAAGTATGTTTATCCGCATTCTAGATTCCATAACACAAGCTAGTTAAGCTATGCTTACTTTGGGTCTAGATAGCGTTGTGTAGAATGTCCTAGCATATTTATTTATTTATTTATTTATTTAGTAAAATGAGTACTAAATGACTAAACTTTGATTCCGATTTAGAATGTAACGTTATTGTGTGACTGCATGAGGTAGTCAAGTCTCCCGATTTTTTTTTATAAAGAATATTAGTAACCGAAATTACTAATATTCCTGTTAACCCCCCCAAGTAAGCTAAATTACTTGTACTAGGAGTGGGTTCACGTCTGTAGTGTAATAGTCAGGATTCGAACCCGGGACCTCTCAATCGTAAGGCTGACTCCTTAACCACTAAGCTACCGACGGCGACGCTACTATTATGTGGATTTAGGTCCAAGATACGTGTCTCGAGGTATACTTGATTGGGCTTGGAAAGCACTTCGTGGTATACCGCATCGCACCCTGGGCAACAGAGATGGCGAGAGAATTGCCTTATTGGTTCGTCTCATAATACGTTAATTGAGACTTTTGAATTAACCTGGGGCCTTACTCCCAAAAACGAACATGAACGTTTCGGATCGAAACGAACGGTCGCCGAACACGAACCATTAAAGTTACTCTGAAAACCTTTCGGTGACGACTGACGGATGCCGCCGTCTTCGGAATCATAGACTAACGATCGAGTCTAGATAAATAGTGTGGACCAATGTATTATAAACATCTAAAAACCGTTAACAAATGAAAAATCAACAAATATAGTTGTATTCTCATGAAAAGAGCGTCAAATTAAAAAATATATGAGATTTTTATTACAAAGGTACTGTTAGATCACTAAAATGTAATTTTTCAAGAATTTACGTATATTTAATGTGAACGATCTTAAAAACCCTCGTGCCATAATATCGTTCTATGTTTTTAATACGTACTTTGACAGTTTGACAATTTCAAATTTGAAACTTTGATTAAGTTAATAGAGATGAGTGCCCGTCATGGTGCCCGTATGTGTGTAGCGCCATCTACTGGGGTCATCAAATACTTCCGTAATGGAAAATGGTTGTTGCAATGCCCCTTTGCCAAAATGTTGTTTTTTGAGGAAGTAGAGGAATGATTTCCTCGCATAGCTCCTCAAAAAGTACCCTCGTCAATCTATAATTATAGACAAATTCCATGTCCGGAATTTGCCTCAAAAAGTTTTTTTTCACGAAGCCGGTGACGATTTTGGCTTCGCACAGCCGCTTATTCCCTCATCATATCGTCCAGCAATAAAAATCTCGCCATTTTCTTAGATAAAAATTCAACTTCGAAAGTCTTACGAAAGGTATATAGCTTTCGTTGAATTTCAAGTACCTAATAATCCGCAAAATTACTTGTCAAACAACGACAACAAAAACGTCAAATGTATTTTGGGAGTAGGTGCACCGACAACGATTGACCACCTCAATGTCAAACGATCGAAGACGGATACGAAATACGACACGAAACACTTTCGGGGTAGCTAAATGGCCGAAACGTCAACGAATACGATAGTTTTCGATTTTCGGAGTAAGGCCCCTGAGACGGCATGCGGTTTTAGTCGGTTGGAGTCGAGAGAGTAAATACCCCTGCTGGCCAGTGAGGGCCAGCCATGAAAAACAGGGACAAGTAATTTAAATATGGAATTTTATTCTTAATATGATAGGTGATAGATCCTTGAGTTAAGTTCTCTATTTTGTTAAATCGAATTTGAAAATTGAGTTTTCAGGGATTTCCTTTAATTTAATTAACCATGTTTGTTAGACAGATTTGATCCTTATGATTTATACTATTGATTGATGTCATAAAAATACAGGATGTTATTTTTTCGGATTTTAGTTGGTTCGATTACCGGGTGTGGCAAGCGAATTTTGAAAAATTTATGAATGCAGTTTTATTTATTTTTAAAAATAAAGGAATGTTTTCTTTGAGTGAAATTCGGTATCTCCAGTATTTAGAGAACTTTCCCTCCAGGTAAGGTTAAAATCTTCCACCCTGTATATGTCCTAAAAAATATTTGCCCTTGAAATTAAATGGATAATATAAGATGTGGATTCAGCTACCTACCGTGCTGCATCCTATCATCAAGTGGACGATGGTACAATACAAAGAGTCGATAGTGCCCTATAATGCATGCTTACCTTGCCTCCAGCAAGCCCGCCCACAACTGCAGTGATAACACCAACCGTCTTCACCAGAAGAGTCTTAATACGCACTACTCGGGGAACTTTAACGCCATTTAAGTAACATTTCACTTGAGGAATACCGCTGCCGGCTGCGACAGGCTAAAATATTAATAAATTGGTATTTAAATCGAAATTTTTTATTAACAAAGAAATCTACAAAAATTTTCCTAGGAATCAAACCTAGGACCTCATAATAGCAAACAAACATAAGCGCTTGGACTCAACACGGTATTAAAAATATGAGTAGTCATATGAATATTCAGGTCAGACTATTACTTTACCTCCACATACGCAACTAGCATAGATCCAACAAACACGATACATATGTTTGATAACACCCACAGTAGATATGGAATGTATAGTCTATCTTGTAATACATATGTGTCGACAGCTGTTGAGTGTATAGTTATGGAAATCACATTTGAAAGAAATATAATAAAACTATGAGTCATAAATGTCATAATAGTATTCAGGTACTTTATTAAGCTCACGCCAGTTGATAGTCTCCATCTACCTTACAATTTTAAACACAGGAACTAAAACAATGTGAAAGTAACTGTCTATTATACTTTTACACCTAAACCACTAAGCTGATTTTGATAAAACTTGACCTTGAGAAAAGACCTTGACCACAAACAATGTTTGGTCATAATCACAATAAAAGACATCCATGCGGGTGGGAGCTATTTAGTACTAGCTCCCACTGCCAGGTATTTTTTGTTGATCTTGATCTATCATGAAACTCTCATTGTATGAATCATACACAGTACTACTTGGTAAAAGGGCCTGCCTGATGGAGTTGAAGAATCAGACAGTAGATAAGCCAAATGAAACGATTTACAGTGCTTTCGAAAGTTGACCCTGAGCTGACAGGTGAAAGAATAATTCAAGAAGCTATGTAGATATTACATAGTACTTATGTTTCTAAAGTATTTTGAAAAGGATACACTTTTTCAGCTCTCTATACTTAATTTTGGAGAATTCTTCTATACATATATCAATGACAAATGCTATAAGAGCTGTTATTATTCCAATCAGTAGTATAATGAACCACCGGGCCATATCTTTCCAGACTACGAAGGGGTATCCACGCTTCCGCTCCTCGTCAAGTAGCAAGTGATTCTCACATGTATCATAATCTAAACTCTGAAATACAATTAGGATTACATTAGTATACCATTTTGTGTTTGACAGTAATAAGACTTATTTCTATGTAATTGTTTTACCATATGCAGAACAATAATGCAGTGATTATTATAAACTCTTTGTAACAAAGAAATCCAACACCAATAGCAATAAAATAAATACATTTTACAACACACCTGCTCATAAAAGTGCTATTATTTCACCGCAAATAGGCACGTAATGACACCTATTATCAAACTGTGACATTTTCATTGCTATTATTCACAAGTGAGTTATAGATTCTTTTTTTAGATTTTATAGGTTAAGTTTCTATGTTCTTAAAAAAGTTTCGATACAAAAAAGAACTTGTTTAATAGTACGAATAAATTAATATGCCTGTTGTATGTTCATTTGATGCATTTTCGTAATTAAATAAATAATTTCAACTTGTAATACTTGTTTAATAAACAAAATTTTCACTCAAATTTAACTTTTTTTTTTTCTCTAAGTACAGAAAAAAAAACAGTAAGTATAAAAAAGTTAAATTCAAACCTAATTTTTTTTTTAAATATGGCCGACCGCCATTGTTAAATGCGCGTCACATAGGATGCCACATGCCACATAGGAAAACGAATTAATTTGTAGTAAGTATTGTTTATTTAGTATTTGTAGTATTATTTTATTCGCAAGGGTGTTGTAAAACGTCGTATGCCACGCGTGAGCATGATGATTACCGTCCTCGGCTCTCTTAAGACCCTCGCCTTGCGGCTCGGGTCTCAATGGCGCCTCGGCGGTAATCACCAACTTTGCTCACTTGTACCATAATGTACTATAATATCATAGATAAAGTGTGTTGTAGCTTCACAGTGTAATTTATACCATGAATACATCCATACAAAATTGATTGGTGACTGTTACTTACTTCATATTTAGCCGAGAGGGTATTCAAAGAGCCAGGCTCAATTTTTTGTACAGGCTGCCTTCTTCTAATGCTATGACTACCATGCATTTCATCATTGTCAGAGTCCTGCAGATGATAATATTCCATATCACAATCATTACAGAAGAGACTGAATTGATTTAAGCTATTTATTGAACAAAGAGATATAAAACAACAATGTTGCATAGCTATTGAAAATTTAAGTAGGTAATGCAATGATACATACATCAAAGTTCACCGATTTATTAAATTGATGATTTGAAGTGGTAGCAGCTTCATTGCTGAGCAGTTGTGCTGTGTCCGAAGTAGTGTCAACATTGCTAATAGAACTGGCAGTGCCTTCAGCCGCTGAAGTCGATGATTGACTCATCTTAATGTGGACTCAATAACTTAATATGCAGCTTTAATATTAATTTGTTTCAATTGTTTTAAAATAAACACATTTTGTCATTCGCGGTACATATAGCTTCCTCGTCTTTGTGTCAATTCAATGTGGTGTGTTGTTAATAGTTATAGTATAAAATATTATTTCTTTATGTACAAATAGCATCAGTTTAACTTTGTCACAAGTGTAACAACACAACACCTTTCCTGTTTTCATAACACTGTACATGTGCGTCACATCACACATCAAATATTCAACATTTCACGCTGTATTTGTTATTTACACTACATATAACAACATGGTAAAATATTTTATGACCCAGAGTCCCAGACACATATGATTGTGTATGACATATCTGTCATATCTGACATGAATGACAAATGTGACAATGCTTGGATTTTGCTTGACACTAGGGATGTAACAATATCGGTAAATAATCGGTAAATACACAATATTTTTAATCGTGAAATATCAATATTCAATAAAACCCTAGATTCGCACTTGTGATAGCCACACGTTGTAGTATGGTGAAAGATGTATTATAAAATCATTTTAGAAAGCCACATTTGACATAAGCTTCATAGTGAGGTGACATGTTTGAAAACCCAATTCTGTTGGATAAATCGATAAGAATTTCAAACATCTCTGAATCGAATAAACTGAAATTTATTCCTAAAAATATTTATAGATTAGGTATGTAGGTACTATAATAATTTTAACTGAACATTGAAATTCAAATTAAAAATTGATACAAATCCGTCTTTCATTTTTTTTCTATCGTGGTATAAATTTAGGAAACAATAAGACACGTACATTTTATCCGGTAAATGTACACAATCCAAGGTTATAATAATTCATACCCACCTGAAATCACAATTCATCAAATCACTTTTACCTAGGACACCAGTGACAGGCCAGTATCCATAGCATTAGGAACAGGGGACAAGACTGTGTGCGAAATTCTAAAAGAAAAATATGGACCCCATGGCTAAACAAGAATATCCTACACGGAAAAGCTATCGGGTTCCTTAAATGAAGCAGGTTATTTTCTGGTTGTCAGTTATCTCTGCCTAAGGTTTTGAAATCAATTGGCTTAAGATACAAACAATCTAACAAGCGGTAAATCCTACTGAAACGCTACGATATTATTTTGAAGAGAGTTTTAAGAGAATTACTGATTGAGAAAATATTGTCGCGACCTTTCGTCACGAGGTGTAAACGCCGCAGCTAACTTAAAAAATTAATTGCGATAATTTTCAATTTTATTTCGCGTGGGGAATGTCGCAAAGTTCCTTCACGAATAAACCTCCTTGTTAGCTTACTGGCCGTCGATTTATGATTCATGTCAAACTCAAATATTGTTTCTTTTCTCATGTCTATGACAATCAAATTCAGTCTTGTATCAGCAGAAATTTTCATGGAATAAATTATGAATATGGAAATAATGTTATAGAATTACAGAGCTGTAACGGATACAGCATCGCTATGAAAACAGCTAAGTACCCTAGAGTAATTTTCCACCGTTGTTGTGACTAATTGAGCAAGGATTTAGTTAATGATGGATATCGGTGATGCCTTGCGAGGCGTGTTCGCCTGGCAGTATACGGGGCGCCCAAGAACTATATCCTTCTCGATGGCAATTTGTGTATGTCAATGATCTGACTAGGATATAAGGGTAGTTAGCTGATTCCATACATTTGGAATCAACGGTTACTTTCTCATTCCAGATGCGTGATTCAATCCTCATCCCTAAGCGAAGCAGAGGAACATTGCATGTCAGATACGTCCGTAAAGATCAACATCACTTTCGCCAGTTGCACTGCCAGGCCCTCGAAAGAGACACAGTGCCCCTCGCGACAAATATAGTGTTCATTGACGAAACGTGGTTGAATGCGAACTATACAGTTTTCCGGTCATGGACCAATGATACAGCGGCGTTCACCTCAAAAGTAGGTACCTTTGGAAAAAGGAGTCCACCTTAATATATATCACGCGGGCTCAGCTTCTCGAGGATTTATTCCAAACTGCCTCCTCACGTTCGCATCAAAAACTGTAACGAGTGGTTTCAAAAATTGCTACTCAGTTTAGAAAACCCATCATTTTTTTTTTCAAGGATAATGCCACGTTCTTTTCCCTGTAAGTTGACAAACTACCAACTCAAACAAACAAAAACCAAGACATAGTGGGGTGGCTGGAAAGGAATGGAGTGGAAGCAAGAAGTCCAATCTTACTGAAAGTGGACTTATTGCACTTGGTAAATGCAACTAAGTCGTCCAAGCCACGCTATGTAATTCATGAACTAGCTTTAGAATATGGGCACAAAGTCATAAGTTTGCCTCCCTACCACCGCCAATATAACGTTATTAAGCTAATTTGGGCACAAATAAAAGGAAATGCAGCGCGCAACAATACTGAGCCACCCTTCAGCACTGGAAAGGTGCTGAAACGGCTAGAAACTGCGTGTGCAGATGTTATTGTATAGGACTTCAGAAAATTCGTCGAGAAAACGAAAAACATTATATTGAACGACTTTCAATGTGATATAAGCATAGGCAATACTATTGAAAATGATTTAATCATATGTTTGAGGGCGAATAGCAATGATGACAATGATTATGACACTGATAGTGTTCATCAGAATAAATACTTATTTTGTCAAATTATTGACATTGACACGTGACCAGCGGTGCTTTGGGGGTCCACCAAGATCTTCGGGCACTAAGCCAACCTCACCTGCAAGCCGGTGCACTTGCTGAACAACAAACGTGACTCTGGCGCTGGCTTTCCTTTCGGGGTTGGGGGGTCGGACGGCAGTCGCCCTTGGAAAGGCCAAAAACACCACATCAGAAAGTTAATGGCTATATTGGAACATGGGAAGGGTAGGACGCCGCCGCCCTATAGATAATTGTATGATCCTTAAATTTTTATTAAGTATAGATTATCATGGATAACTTCATCCCTGAATTAGATTAAAGTTAAACATTCCTTCGCAAGTAATCATAGCATTTAATTTAAATTAACCGTTCATCAATCTTTTAATGTATTTGCATAATTTGTATTAAATACAAATTTTATAAATTCTTAGTTTTGATCATAGATTTATAGAAGAAAGGTTTTTATGTATAAAAAAAACCGGTTCTGGGTATCATCCCTAGTGTCAAAAACTTGAAAATATTTTTAAGAGATACGATTTGACAGATGTCTGGATTCATGGTAGGTAACTAGGCACTATTGAAAGGATACATGAAACTGTTATAAATTAAGTTAAACCATTTCTAAATACGTAATAACTTATAATAGTAAGTATAAAAAATATGGTGTGACATATTTCACTTTAAATTACTACAAATATTTTAAGAATTGCTACAAATAATTTAAAATAAGACGTGATTCTTCATTTTTCGAAATCTCGTGTGACAGCTACGTCATATCGTTCTTATTTTTTCATTTGAGTGTTGCGGCTGTGTTCTCTATGGTTGTTACATTTTAATCGTCGTTACGTTTATGGTCGGCGTTGCCAGAATGTAACTTTTGTAATATTATGTATTTCTTTTTACCCTCTTATGTTTCTTCTAAGTAATACAAATGAAAATATTGCTTAGATTTTGCTTTTATCGTATCGCATACTAGAGACAACGAATTTTTTTTATTTTTTTTCTGATACTGAAATCGAAAGTAGCTCAGACAGTGAATATATAAAAATTATAAATACCCATTTCGTATTTTCATTTACCCTGCTTTATTAACATTATATATCCTGAACCTAATATCAATACTAGATAAATATTAAATTGATTGTAAAAATGCACCTCTTAGATTATTTTGCCTACCAGCATCATCATGCGCATGGAGACGTATTTTCCTAATTGCATCTGAGGCCAAAGCTTGCCAAAGCTATAATTTTTAGGTTTTTAGGTTTCCCGTAGGAGCCGCGTGGTTCCCGGCAGAGTAGAACTTGGGCCTCCCCATCTCTTCCTATGCGGTGTCGTACCAGGCGACTAAGGGATAGGGCTGTTTATCACCAGACAGTTATATAGGTACAGCCACAACTTAGCCTCAGATGCATACTTCGAGTCAACAATAGTGCCAGGAATATGGCAATAGGCTCACCCCCTATTACGTGGGACCGAATAACTACAAATACCTATTTATCTATTATTTTTAACCTATTTATCTATTTTTTTGTATGTTTGTTATGCGATTGTGAAGCCAATTCTAGACGGATTTTGAAAATTCTTTTTTTGTTCGTAAGTAGATTATTTCGAAATGGTCCCATTTAAATTTTGTAAAGATCTGATGATGGGTTTCCGAGATTAGACCAAGGAACTCTTCAAAAAGTACCAGGAAATCAGCCGCGATTGCTGCAATCGCATATTATTGCAATGTTTTCATTAAGCCTAACACATATAGGTCACTGGCGTAGCTATGGGTGGGCAAGGTGGTGCGGGGCACCAGGGCCCCCAGGCTCAGGGGGCCCCCCAAGCCCGAGCCTGAACTAGCAAATCTCATATTGAACTACCAAAAAAGTCTTAATTTTGGAATGCGAAAATGGGTTGTAGGCGTTGATTAGAGTTGCACTCAACTCATTTGTTGGGAATTTTGTGCAGTATTGTCTCGTTGAAAGATTCGCCATCACATTTGCAGCTAGCTTGAGGCCCCCTGAGCCCTCAGGAGGCCCCTAAGCTTAATGTCTAGAGACTAGAGAGTGATATTTTTCTAGCAGTCAATAAAATATTTTACTTATAGTAAATTGATTGTAACTATTAATATTATAATAACTAGTAATACGAGTTCCTACCAATTTTTTTTTTGCTAGATAATCGCTGGTCTTCTATTGAAGACCATTTGTGCACCCTGGGTAACGGAGACAGCAGCAGTAAGGGGGTGGGATGATTCTGGGCCAGATGGAGATATCGTGGTTCCCATATTTGAGGGGGTCGAGGTGCAATGGAATTTTCTTATTGGTCCCGCTAACACTCCGGCGCTTGAGACCCGAGACTGCATGCAGTTTTACTTGGTTCGATTCTTTTCTTTCTTTCTTTTCCTTCAACCTGACTGGCAATTGGTACTTAGCCTGGTCCGTGTGGTCGACCAAATTATCACCTATGTGAACGGGTGTGGGATCTGTAGAGTTTAATGCTAAGTACCTATTCTGTAGGCACACGAAAATAAATGGGAAGTTATGTATGTATGCGCGGAAACCAGCTAGATGTAGGTATATCTAGATTAGGGCACGCCGTAGTAGCGGCGGTGAGACCCATCATGGGGGAATGGCTATAGGGACCATACGGCGGCCTCTCGTTCTGGCTGACGCAGATCATCACCAATCATGGATGCTTCGGGCGGTATCTGCATCGGACCGCGAAGAAAGGGCCAACGTCCGAGTGCCATTACTGCGACGCGAGCGAGGACTCGGCGCTGCATACGCTCACCGAGTGTCCGGCGTGGGAGACGCCGAGACGGGAGGTGATGGCAACCCTGGGAGTGAGAGCTCTCACGCTCGCCACTTTGCACGCAGCGATGGTTGCGCGGATGCGTGGGCCGCCGGCGCCTCCTTCTGCGAGCAAATAATGCTCGTGAGGAAGGCGGTGGAGCGGGAGCGAAGGAGAATCGCAGTCCTTGCGGTCCGCGAGGAGCGGAGGAGAATCGCAAACCGACCCGCGACGAGCGGCGGCGGCGCGCATTGCGTGCCTCGCCATACCCGGGGGCGAGTTGAGGACTCCGTGGTCCCCAGTCCCCACACCGGATGAGGGCCAGTTCGAGAGATATGGCCCTGGGTCGGACGGGGTGCGAGGGATATGGCTACGACAATCTCACCTCCGGCAACCGACGGCCCACAGTCGGCGTGCGTTTTAGTCGGTTCGAGTCCGACATAACCTCCTCCTCCGGTTCCGGCGGGGGAGGTATCCGTGGAGATTATTCACACTGTGGGGACACCGTGCTTCTCACATCCGAGGAGGCCATTTTAAAACCGTAGATGGCCCAGAATCAGCCGGGGTGCCAGTGATATGCTCTCGGTAACCTTACACCCCGGCAGCTCTGGTAGGTATCTGAAGATCCGAGACGGCGTGTGGTATTAAGCGGTCCGAATCCGATATAACTACCCCCGACGATGGCCAACGACGGGGGTGGTATCTGAGGAAATTTCCGCACGAAAAAGAGGGAGAGAGGAGGGATTTGATCCCCAACAGCACGTTAGCGACCGGTAAGGGGTATGGCCACCTCATTGTTTACTTCAGTAAGGTGACGCGCGACGCCCGAAGGAATTTTCGGAACCAAAAAAAATAGGGGGGGCCCCCTGTTTCTTTTTGCACCGGGGCCCTTGGTCACCTAGCTACGCCACTGTATATTTGACTGAAGCCATACGAAATGCCTAAACGCGCGAGCCCATACGTAGATCCAAACATCCAAAGACGTATGATCTTCAGATTAATCTTCAAAGTACTCCACCCAACGAAGATGAAATAAACTGTTAAATTAAAAAGAAAACTTCCAAATCTGCCCAGACCCCAACGGCATTCCTTATAAAGTACCTATATAAAAAGTGTCCGACAGTTCGTAAACAGTAGAGTTTGGGTCACCCCATCTCTTCCCATGCGGTGTAGTACAAGGTGACTAAGAGATAGGGCTGTTTAACACCAGACAGCTCAAACTCAGCCTCAGATGGCTCGAGTCAACAATAGCGCCCAGTATACGGTAATAGGCTCACCCCCTATTACGTTGGACCAAATACAATGACTGGTTGAAATGTGGGTGTTGATTCACCTCTGCCTCTCCGGGGATATAGAGAATAATAATAAAGAGATCTCTCTCCATCCTCTTAAGAGGATCCTCTTAAGAGGATGGAGAGAGAAAATAGGAGAAGAAAATAGGAGAAGAAAATAGGAAAAGAAAATGAAAATAAAACTACTTTTTAACGGATTCTATCGCGATTTATTTGTTATCAGTTACTTTTAGTCCGACAACTAACAAATAAATCGCGATAGAATCCATCAAAGAGTATAACCCGCGCTACGTATCTTGGACCTAAATCGTAAGACACGAGGCTCTGGCGCCCGCGGGTTGCTTTGTAATAGTCTATGCTTGGTGAATTTGAGTTCATCTACCGCAGTACCATCCCGTGCTATCCTCAAAAGACACCCAAGCAACGTGTACTGCGTGTATAGAGCCCATTTTAGGTCCAAGTTACATATTTACAAAAAAAAAAAAAAGTATCTAAGTATGTATATCCGCATTCTGGTCTCTGGATTCCATAACACAAGCTAATTAAGCTTACCATGGGTCTAGAAAGCGTTGTGTAAAATGTTGTGGAACATTTATTTATTATTTATTTTTATTTTTTTTTATTATTATATTTTTTTTATATATATTATATTACATAATTTATTTATTATTATTATAGAAAATATCGTATATTTATTCCTCATGTCACACAGTCGTCATTACAAGGTTACGTTAGTACACCTTTTTTCTTCATTGACACTACAGTTGAAAATATTTATAAGATACGATTTGACGTTTATAGTCTAGGGATGGAGCTTTTTAAATCAATTGTCAGAATAATCGATTCAAGTAACAAAAGATTAATCGCATAGCTGCCAAAATGTAACTTTTGTAACATTGTAAATAAATAAAACTATTCATCATAACCGCGCAATATAATAATTATCCGACAAGATTTCCATACCATAAAACAACGTTACTTTTTCCCTGTTAAGTAACTTTTTAAGCTATCTTGTTTACATTTACACTAGACTATCTGGCCCTGGCAACACTGATTAATCATGTAATATATCTAGTATTGATATTTGGATTAGTACCTATATCAGTGGCGTAGCTAGGTGACCAAGGGCCCCGGTGCAAAAAGAAACAGGGGGCCCCCCCTATTTTTTTTGGTTCCGAAAATTCCTTCGGGCGTCGCGCGTCACCTTACTGAAGTAAACAATGAGGTGGCCATACCCCTTACCGGTCGCTAACGTGCTGTTGGGGATCAAATCCCTCCTCTCTCCCTCTTTTTCGTGCGGAAATTTCCTCAGATACCACCCCCGTCGTTGGCCATCGTCGGGGGTAGTTATATCGGATTCGGACCGCTTAATACCACACGCCGTCTCGGATCTTCAGATACCTACCAGAGCTGCCGGGGTGTAAGGTTACCGAGAGCATATCACTGGCACCCCGGCTGATTCTGGGCCATCTACGGTTTTAAAATGGCCTCCTCGGATGTGAGAAGCACGGTGTCCCCACAGTGTGAATAATCTCCACGGATACCTCCCCCGCCGGAACCGGAGGAGGAGGTTATGTCGGACTCGAACCGACTAAAACGCACGCCGACTGTGGGCCGTCGGTTGCCGGAGGTGAGATTGTCGTAGCCATATCCCTCGCACCCCGTCCGACCCAGGGCCATATCTCTCGAACTGGCCCTCATCCGGTGTGGGGACTGGGGACCACGGAGTCCTCAACTCGCCCCCGGGTATGGCGAGGCACGCAATGCGCGCCGCCGCCGCTCGTCGCGGGTCGGTTTGCGATTCTCCTCCGCTCCTCGCGGACCGCAAGGACTGCGATTCTCCTTCGCTCCCGCTCCACCGCCTTCCTCACGAGCATTATTTGCTCGCAGAAGGAGGCGCCGGCGGCCCACGCATCCGCGCAACCATCGCTGCGTGCAAAGTGGCGAGCGTGAGAGCTCTCACTCCCAGGGTTGCCATCACCTCCCGTCTCGGCGTCTCCCACGCCGGACACTCGGTGAGCGTATGCAGCGCCGAGTCCTCGCTCGCGTCGCAGTAATGGCACTCGGACGTTGGCCCTTTCTTCGCGGTCCGATGCAGATACCGCCCGAAGCATCCATGATTGGTGATGATCTGCGTCAGCCAGAACGAGAGGCCGCCGTATGGTCCCTATAGCCATTCCCCCATGATGGGTCTCACCGCCGCTACTACGGCGTGCCCTAATCTAGATATACCTACATCTAGCTGGTTTCCGCGCATACATACATAACTTCCCATTTATTTTCGTGTGCCTACAGAATAGGTACTTAGCATTAAACTCTACAGATCCCACACCCGTTCACATAGGTGATAATTTGGTCGACCACACGGACCAGGCTAAGTACCAATTGCCAGTCAGGTTGAAGGAAAAGAAAGAAAGAAAAGAATCGAACCAAGTAAAACTGCATGCAGTCTCGGGTCTCAAGCGCCGGAGTGTTAGCGGGACCAATAAGAAAATTCCATTGCACCTCGACCCCCTCAAATATGGGAACCACGATATCTCCATCTGGCCCAGAATCATCCCACCCCCTTACTGCTGCTGTCTCCGTTACCCAGGGTGCACAAATGGTCTTCAATAGAAGACCAGCGATTATCTAGCAAAAAAAAAATTGGTAGGAACTCGTATTACTAGTTATTATAATATTAATAGTTACAATCAATTTACTATAAGTAAAATATTTTATTGACTGCTAGAAAAATATCACTCTCTAGTCTCTAGACATTAAGCTTAGGGGCCTCCTGAGGGCTCAGGGGGCCTCAAGCTAGCTGCAAATGTGATGGCGAATCTTTCAACGAGACAATACTGCACAAAATTCCCAACAAATGAGTTGAGTGCAACTCTAATCAACGCCTACAACCCATTTTCGCATTCCAAAATTAAGACTTTTTTGGTAGTTCAATATGAGATTTGCTAGTTCAGGCTCGGGCTTGGGGGGCCCCCTGAGCCTGGGGGCCCTGGTGCCCCGCACCACCTTGCCCACCCATAGCTACGCCAGTGCAAATATAGCTTTCCCATTTCAATACTCGAAAAATATTTTCAAGCCTGTTCCTTGAAAATATTTTTCGTGTATTGAAATGGGTTTTTATTGAAGTCTACTTACTTCATGTTTGACTCTGTTGAAATTATCACGACTGAACCGTAAAATTGCCTAATTTGGTCCTTATTGCAATAAATATGCATTTTGAGCTATACAATATTTTGTTCCTCCGTTACAAGGTTACGTTGTCAAATTTTGATGAAACTTCAAAAGGGGCATATAAAAATGAGTAGTGACCAAGATAGAGAAAGAGACGATTATAAGGTTCGGACACGTAGATAAGAAGATAATAATTAAAAGAAGGTGGACGAAACTGATTCATGGCGCCTATGGCAGGGGTAATGGGCTATGCAGACGTATACCAATTAGCTTATAGACGTTTTAGGGGGGCACACTCAGAACTAAGCAAAATTATGAAATTTTGAAGCGACCCCTGGTGACGGGTGGGAGAAAATAAATGACGCCATTTGCCGAGTAGGTAACGTCAATAACGTCATGTAAGGGGTCCATTACACGCTAGGTTTTGCCATGGTTTAACCATCAATCACGCCGTGATTGACCAATAACATAACGTCTAATAACCGATTGACCAATAATATTTATGATTGACGGCATGATGCATGACGCTTGCATGAGCGTGTAATGGACCCCTAAGTATCATTTTTAAGTTTGTAAAAGGGGTCCATTACACGCTTATGCAAGCGTCATGCCATCATGCCGTCAATCATGAATGTTATAGGTCAATCGGCTTTTAGACGATATTGTGCATACTAGCTTTTGCCCGCGGCTCCGCCCGCGTGGATGTCGGTTATCGCGACCAAACATAGCCTATGTCCTTTGTCGAGGTCTAATCTACCCCTATACCAAATTTCATCAAAATCGGTTCAGTGGTTTGGGCATGAAAGCGAGACAGACAGACAGACAGACAGACAGACAGACAGACAGAGTTACTTTCACATTTATAATATTAGTAGGGATAGGGATTAGACGATATTATGTTATTGGTCAATAGCCGATTGACCAATAACAATCATGATTGACGGCATGATGCCATGACGCTTGCATAAGCGTGTAATGGACCCTTATGGAAATTAGTTCCACTAATTGTCAATATATGGCATAAATCACAAGTAAATTAGAAGTCGCTGTTCGCTATTAAGATTCTCCGGATCGGGATGATCTCACCGTATAATTTTTATTAAAATTTAATAATCACGTCTTAAACAAATGTGCTTTAAGACTTTCCATTTTCCATCTAATCTTAATCTTGTAATCCCATTTATATTTATATGGTATTGCAAAGTTAATTTAAATGAGATAGCAAAGTTATTTAAGCAGTTGGTAGAATGACAGCAGTCGGTCAATCATTGACCTTCTAACCCTGCGTCCACATACTCGTCGATGAACGTGGGAACTGGCGAGAGAAGTAGGCAGAGACGTGGTGTGGATGGTATATTCGTCATGCCGCGAATTTTGCCGCGTACGTTGCCACGAATGTCGGCATCGTGACGCGAGTCAAAGGAGTGGTAATACGACTGCAATGAATCGTTTACATACTCGTGTCGAACTCACTCCGCATCGAGCGCTAATGGCGTATGCACGTATCAATTTGTTCAAAAAATGACGCAGCCTACAGAATGGTCGAATGACAATACCTAGTTTCCGAAATAAGTAGGTACAGTCAGCGTCAGAGAAAACGGACCCCCTCAATACTTAAAGAATATCGCCACCTGCGCCGCGCCGGCCGCGTCACATGACTCACGAATGACGTCACGTGATGCGATCGTCACTGAGCTGCAGCCTTTTATTTGCATGTTCATATATTTGTAATTTTCTGATATTTTTTGTCCTTCGACTCAATTGTATACCAAGATACAATATACTCACAAAAAGATGACACATTAATTTATGTGCTGTTTGAGGATACGAACCCGCATCTCCAGCGCCAGCCGATCACTTAGACCGCGCCTTATACCACTAGGCTACCGGTTCACTTGATAATAATGGCGAAGATATGAATAACATTACTTCTATTTTATCGAACAAAGTTGATTACGGTGTAATTTTCTAGACCTTAAGGTTTAAATTTCAACTACACCATATGTGATAATAATAACTGCTCAATTGACTAAAAGATAAGGTTGAAATTAGTATAGATTTCTCGGATCTCTGCCTTTTCGCCGAAAATTGTTTGGCCGATTATCACTTGCCAACTAACGTTTCGCAGAATTTTATTTCGCAGAATAATCCTTTGCCAACTTGTGATATAAGTTTGTTTTTATTACCCAACCTCACAGTTGCCAATTTTACGTTTGGTCTTCCTTTTAGAATGACACTTTTCAAAATGCCAACTTTCAAGTAGCGAATGTTTTAGTTAGCGTAATATTCATGTAGTTGTTGTCAAAATTACTGAATGTGGCGTACAAAAATACTAAGTAAGCCACTATTTATGGATGGTTATAAAAAAATAACCACGAAGGCTAAAGCGGGTGCTCCACTCCGCTCCGCTCCCGCGTTAGCCTTATAACCTAATCTGTCCAAGTCGGGGCGCGCTATAGTCGATTCGTCTAAAAGTTGTCTGGCCTAATAAATAATTTGACAAAAGATAAATGCCCCAAACGTTTTTTGTCATTACAATAATCAGCTTAACAATAATTCTACCAAATGAAACGTTGTCGTACAAAAATTTGACAATCGTTAGTCGTCAAAGTGAAAAATAGGCGAAACGTTGGTTGGCAAATGATAATCGGCCAAACAATTTTCGGCGAATAGTCAGGATCCCAGATTTCTCGTTTAGTTCAATAGATTACGCTTGATGCAGCTTGTTGCACTACCGTCATGTTTTACTTCAAAAACTTATCTGCTGTATGAGCTGCTGTATGGGCTATAGTATTATAATATCTGTGACAACGCGCTAAGGTTGCAATTAGAATACTTCTTTGCCTTATTTACTAAACTGTGATTGAAGGTAACTTTATAATTCGTGGTAGGTAATTTGCATTGGTGTTAATCCTCCTCGTAATATTATCATTATCATTATCATTTAATTTACCATGTTTCTTAGAGAGATTTGATCCTTTTGATTGACACTATCGATTGATGCCATAAAAATACAGGATGTTACTTTTTCGGATTTTAGTCGGTTCGATTACCGGGTGTGGCAAGCAAATTTTTAAAAATCTTTGAATGCAGTTTTGTTTCTTTTTAAAAATAAAATGATGTCTCCTTTAAGTAAAATGCGCCAACTTAAGGATTTAAGGTATTTGCCATCCATGTGGCATCGCCGTGGGACGCCCTGTATACATTGCACGTAGCGCGTAGCGCAACGTAAAACGTAAGGGGTCCATTACACGCTAGGTTTTGCCATGGTTTAACCATCAATCACGCCGTGATTGACCAATAACATAACGTATAATAACCGATTGACCAATAATATTCATGATTGACGGCATGAGGCATGACGCTTGCATGAGCGTGTATTAGACCCCTAACGTAAGTTACTGCTTTTGAAAACGGTGGATATTCTCGAGATCTCCACTGAAACTACTGCTCGAAGACATTGAATACAAATTGTAATTATATTTTTGTTATTAACAAATGTTCGAATAAATAGTAATAGGTACGTATTTGTAAAATAATTAACTAGTTTTTATTTTTAGTATTCATACACTTAAATAATAATGTAATAAATTATATTTCTGTACTTCATTTTATGTAAAATGACTAAAGAATCATTAGTCATTTTACATATAGCGAAGTAAAAAATAAAGAGAAATGTCTGTTTCGATCATTAACAGTAGTAAATGATGTAATTTAATCAATATCTTAACATAATTCACTTTTGTTGCAAAAAATATAACTTTGATAATGTTATCATTTTATCAGTTCGTAAACTAGAATATACCTTTGAAGCTCACACATGCGAGGCGTTCAACGCTTCGTAAACAATAGAGATTATCAATGTGTGTGTAGCTTGTTCGTTCGTTTGGTTGACAATCGCGATGTGATGTATTCTACCATACATCATCGCATGCTGAGTTATATTTTCAACAAAACCTTTTAATTTTTAATTAAGTTACTCGATTAATTTCTAAATGTTTTCTTTCATTGTGAATACTTTTCTCTGTTTTAATTTCTAAATATGTGTAATTTGCCGCCGAAGTTCCATTCAGTGTGTCGCCTTTGTTTATCATTCTGTGGCGATAATTGCAGTGATGTTAAACTTCCAATATTTGACCGTGATAAGGATAAATCACGACTTTCCGAGATGATAATGGCTAATTTGTCAATAATGGTAACAATTTTGTATTATTAGTTGCAATGATCACTAAGAAGGAGGAGTTTTCTCGTGTGAAAGTTTAGCGTAAGCGTATGAGATTGTGGATGCTGATAAGCGCCATTAACTTTCTCGCGGGTGTTGGGTATTTTCGCATTGTGATATCATATTACGGCCCACGCGTCGATTGCTCGACCGTATGACTAATGTCATTCGGAGAAGTGATATACGACCGTGTGGCAGGCGCGCTGTATCAGCGGCGACCGCGTTGCTGATAACAAAGGAGCGCGGATATCATCTCGCACTCCGCGACACTCGCCCTGCCTCCTGCGCCGGCCCACGTTGCCTTGGCCCCCTCGCACTCCATAAATACACTTCTAAAATAAATGTTCCCTTAACTGTGCTTATCCACATTATGCTATGCTCTGCTATTTTGAGATTTCAATATTATCTAAATTTAGATCTGTATTTTAAGGGAATGAATCTGCAGGGGCACAGTATTCCATGTCTGTCACAGAGTATCCTTATAGCTGTTACAAAAAACTTGTAGGTTTCTTTAATGTGTTTGTTATCAGATTGGCACCAATGACTCATCATCTATGATTACACTTGCAAAAGGTCACTGGCCACACCGACTCTCCTAATGACATGGTGTGTTGAAGCTGTTGTAGGTATATTACTAATGTTTTGAATAAAAATTTTAGGTATCCCCAGAAGATTTGCTACCACAAGTATTATGTGGGAGCTGTGCCCACAAACTTGATGAATTTCACACCTTCAGAGAGTTATCTCACAAATCAGAACGTCTATTAGAACAGTTTCTGCAGTATGCTGATTCATTATGTGGTTCAAAAGAGGTGAGTTTTAATTAAACAGCATTCATATTACTTTTATTGTATTTTATTGATCTCCAAAAATATTTGATACAGTTTTTATTTACATGTTATTATCTATAAGTATTAATTTGTTCTATGGTTATGTAAATATACTACTCCTTAATGTTTGATATTACTTTGTGTACTCATGCAAAACTCGAGTCTGAGTTTATATTAACGTACCGAATTGGCTGACTTCTGATTCTTTTATTGTAAACAGATTTAATTGAGTTGACTAATAGCCCTAATAGCATACCTAAGCAGGCTACCGCTGCCACTCCAAGAATGCTCCACAGTACATGTTTTGGTTTCAAGTTTGAAAGACTATACCTCTGTTTAGGGGCAAAAGTGGTGTCAAAAGTAGGGCAGTAATCTATAGTAATGTTGGTTATATATGCACCACTGAACCGTATGGGGGCTGCACAGCTGTAAATGAAACAAAATGTTAATAGTCCATTTAATTTACAGGTATGCTAGGATGTTTAATGCATATATTTGTAAATAAACATGTAATGATAATGGTTTCTCTTGTTATTTGGGGGTAACCCACAAAACCAGTTTATCTTAAGTTGATAACACTAAAAATATACTTGTTATCAATTGATTACTTTGTAATTAGGGTGAAGCAGTGATTTGCCATATTTGAAGTATATTACTGATAAAATTCCTAGATATTTTTATGGTTTCTAAGTATACTTACAAAGGTATGTCACCAGCTTTGAACCTTTGTCCGGCCCCCTGTTTTGTAACAATGTCGGCTAGTTCACAGTTACACAGCCAGTTGTTGTCAGTCATTCCTAATATGTCTATTTTACTCCATGGCATCAAGTCTGTAGACAGTTCACTCAAATTGTTGTCATCCAAGTATACCTGTTGCACATGTAAGATATTTAAACAACATAGTTTGGAAAAGAAAACTACTCTACAATATTACTTTTTATAAGAAAAATTACTTTCATCAGGTGTTTTGAACTGTGAATAATGAAATTTTTTGTGTATAATGTATACATATTTATAAAAAAAAAGTATCTATATCTAAGTATATTTATCTGCATTCTAGAACCCATAACACAAGCTAGTTAAGCTATGCTTATTTTGGTTCTAGATGGCCCTGTGAAGAATGCCCTACTATTTATTATTTATTTCAATCAATCATTTAGCATTAGCCTATTGCAGTCCACTGCTGGACATAGGCCTCTCCCAATGTATGCCATTTATTTATTTGATAAAAAATATCAGTAGTAGTCCAGTAATATAATATGCAATTGTATTTTTTTGTTATCTAGGATAAATGTAGCAATGTGTTGATTGATTGTATATCAAATCAAAACATAATGCTGAAATGATTACTAAGATGCAGATGACCTGGTTCTTGGACTGTCATGTTAGCACTTAAAAAGTAGGGCAAAGTGATGTGTAACATTCTATAATGTGATGTTTATGATACACTTACTAAATATATTTGTAAATAATTACAACAAATTTGATAAATCATGTTACCATGAGCTAATAATAACTGAAGTTAATCTTCTGCAACCTAGTTATCAGACTTATCAGTGATAATTTTGTTAGATTAATGATATAACTGGATTTCTGACCAAATTTGGAACTGCTTCATACGAGAATGACTTCCGCCCGCCAAAAACCGCAGTTATACAACACTTGTACCTAGTTAATTGTATTTTTGGCAGTAAGTAGAATTCTCAAATGTCCTTGGGGAGGTGAATAGATCACTAATATGTGATTTGTACATCTAGATGTGACTGTTTATGGGTAGATTGTTTACCACCTTAATGGTATATCATCTTAAATTTGGAATCAATGGACTGCCAATGGATATTTTAGTTAAGAAATTCTAAGCAGCATCATTGCATTTCCCCATTTTACGTCAGTAGGCTCGCTAATTTAGAATTTACAGACACTTGCTCATACATACTCACTGATCATTCATTAGTCACAGTAATAATGCTTTTGTATAGGAATTGAACCTATCGCTAACATAGGCCCTGGGGATTTGACAGCTCTAGCATCCTTTCAGTTTATTACAACATTAAACAAGATGGTTTTTCAATACTTCCTGTTATATTGGCAAACAAGTTACTCACTTCTTTCAGGGTCCACCTGTTTTTCAGCCCGCGAAAAGCATTATGGCTAATGTACTTTAGGTTTTGGTTGTGGCAGAGGTGGAGCACTCTCAGGTTTTTGAGTGGAGAGAATGTACCCTTTTTAACTTCATCCAAATAGTAGTTTTCGGCGACTTCCAATTCGATCAAGTTCGTTAAACCTGCAAAAAACTGATTCTATTATTATGTACTTCCGTATTTTCCAGTACCTACACGTTATCTATCATCTACATCGCGCATCAGGTATTTTTTTGTTTAATTACGAGTACTTGGAATAGCCAACTACTATTTGAATCGTGGGCAGAGGCATTCTAAAAAGATCGGAAGTTTGTATAAATGGCGTAAATAGTTCTTAAAATAGTTATTTAGATAGTTGTGTAGTTGATGTTATGGTTTATACTCCAGATTAACGTCGTTGCCAAATAACATGGCCCATTCGTACATTGACTAATACATAACATACAAATTACCTACTTATAGCGATATGAGTGGATGCTATTGATATTGACCAATACAAAAGATGAACGTCAAGGCAGTGTTTCTGTGTATTTGTTGACTATATTTCGAGTATACTATACTGGTTACAATTGAGGCGTGGCGGTAGGGCGTTCGACTGTTGCGTGGTGTGAAGTTGAGAGTTCGGTTTCCGTTCAGTGAAAAAATGTTTGCATACATAAATACGTTTATTTGGATTGGTCTGGATGTAACCATTATGTGTGCTTACAAAAAAGGGTTCTAAGTATGTTTTACTCTCGTTCTGAAAACCCTAATACAAAATATGCTTGGCTCAGTTTGGGTCTAGACGGCGCAGTGTAGTATAGTAGGTAGTCCTAGTAATTTACAGTTCTGTGATAGAAGCAGAAATTTGATTACGGCTGAGCACGACTAAAAACCTCATGACCATTTTTATTGTATGTTTAACAAACATTTATTTGTATTTATATTATTGACACAAGAAATCAAGGCTAGGCGTTTGCTCAGTACCCATAACGAGTGTACGTTGTAAATTAAACTGCAAACTACCTCAATAAGGCTTCCAACACCCTCCTATTAGTATTGCTTGCACTTTTCTTTTTTGTCGCTTATTACGCCTCTCCAGATTAAAGTGAATAATTATATATAATCCGCCAAAAATATCCGAATCGGCAAAGCCGTTTCGCCACAACGCGTAGGACCAAACGGAAGTATGAGATAGTCTTGCTTAGCAGTAGCGATACTATAAACTTTTAATAAACGAAAAAAAATAATAGCTCTGCAAGAAATTTCTTTCAGTAACTTAGAGAGCTTGACAACTTCATTTACGTAATTTATCAACGTATGGATACTATGAGTACAACACAATAAAAAGTATAAAAATACGACTTACCTATAAAACTGTCGTCATTCAGCTCGACAATCGGGTTATTGTTGAAGGTCAGGTACTGTAGAGAACTACCGACAACGCTCAAGCTCTCGGGCACGGTCACAAAACGATTATGGGACAAATCAATCATTTGTAACTTCGTTAGGCCTCTGAAGGCGTCCAAAGGAATGTGATCTATGTCAGTCTTACTTAGGTCCAACACCTAAAAATGAAAAGTTTACGTTAAAATGGTGTCAGTAGCACTTGACACTAAACTTGACCATTAGTAATCGAAGACTCGTTAAAAAGTCATGGGGTACACCTAGGGTTGCCAACTCTTTTTTCGAGAAAAAAAGGATATTTAGGTCTGAGAAGAAAATTGAACAGTATTCTGGAAAATAGAACAGTATTTTACAATTACATAAATTAATTTTAACAAAAAAGTTTAACCGACTTAAAGAAACGAAAAAAGGCACTAAAAAGCGAAAAATAACTGCGGTGCCTAGCCTAGCCCGAGAGGCTTTTAATTTATTTTTCTCTTTTTAGTGAGTTATAATCGATCCATCGTCCATCCTTTGCTTAGGTTCCTATCATCAGCAACTTAAAATCACGAGCAGATAATTTTTAAATGCAAATACTGAAATTAAATTATGTTAAAACAGCAGAAACAGTGTTTTGCCATCATTTTGAGGATTTCCCTAGATCCTGTTATCCAATCCTAACTCCCTTGATCCTGTCATCCTATTCTGGCTCCCTGAATCAAAACAAAGATCATAAAAATCCGTTTCATAAAATACGGTTTTACATACAACGGTTCGTCACCTATTTTGCCCCCTTAGGTCTGTCTGTCTTAAAAGAAAGCATGGTTTCGTAAACATCTAAAATGGTAATATGGTTCCCATCAATTTTTTTATGGATAAATTAAACATAACATAACATAAACTCACGCCTATATCCCCGAAGGGGTAGGCAGAGGTGCTAGCCTAGCACCCACATTTAGCCGTTTATGTTTAGGTCCCAATGTAATAGGTGGCGAGCCTATTGCCATTAACCGGGCACTTATAAACTTGCGATAAATACACACATAACTTCGAAAAGCATCAAAAAGTCATTGGTGTGCGCCACCGGTGGATAAATTAAAAGATTTAATATATGGCTGGCAAATAGAAGATAGCTGTGTTCTATATTATGATTTATCATTTAATAAATTTTGGATTATCATGGGAAAATCAACACCTAAACTTATAAAATAATTGCAAATTGGTGCCCAATTAATTAAAATTGTATCAATTGCTGCACATTTTTGTAGTGTTTTGCATTTTGATGCTGAAAACAGTATTTTGGATACTGTTTGTTTGTTGAACAGTAAACAGTATAATTGGGTGTAAAACAGTATAATACTGTTTTTAACAGTATGGTTGGCAACCCTAGGTACACCCCATGCGCCCTTAGTGTGAATTCCACATCAAAGCTGTGAAATTAAAAAAATATAAATCCATATCCATACTAATATTATAAATGCGAAAGTAACTCTGTCTGTCTGTCTGTCTGTAACCCCGCGTTTACATACTGCCGCTCGCATTGCTCATCGCCTTGCCGGCAATATTCACGCGAATAATGCCCTAGCATTCAAACACTCGCATCATCGCGATGTTCATCGCGTTGCCCAACACTCGCATCATCGCGATGTTCATCGCGTTGCCCCGCATACAGTATTCGCCTTGCGATGGAGATGGACGACTTTAGTTAAGTGGACACCTAACCGAATGCAGTATAGGCATTTTATTAGGCTAGCCAGCTATACTCTAAGTGTGTTCCGCGGAACCCTAGGGTTCCGTGATACCTCTGTCGGGGTTCCGCAAGAATTTAGAAATAAAAAAAACAAAACACCTCTCTCTGGTCGCTCCGCGGCTGTGCGGACTCCGCGGCCGCGCGGAGACAAAACGCTATGAATGTTATTTATTTATTTATTTGTATTTGTATAAGCTTGTGTTACATTAGCTGGTACAATATCTCATAAGTTTGGTCTCAACAATTTTATACTTGTACAACGCGTTCGCTCTAAGTTTGCCGGTCTGTGGAATGCGCGTACCCTCCCCCACGTGACAACAAAACTTATAATGTGTCATAGTTTTACCCAAATATCTAACGTACACAATTTTTATTGTTACAATTAAATAAAAAATTTCGAACGTCATACACTCATACCTATCGCCAGCGGCAAACTTAAAACGAGCGGGTAGTATACTTGTAAGCGCTCAGTCTCTTTGATAAAAGCCGCCTCTGAATTAGACGCTATAGTTGTCAACAAGCGACTTTCGTCTCTAACTTCAAAGGATAAAGTCGATATTGTTTACAACGCTATTTTTAAATTTCTGTTTTTATTTTTGCTTTTTGTTTATCAAAGGTGCCGACTCGAGTATTTTCGAGAATATTTGAGATCGAGTCTAGGACTAAGTATAAAAGCGGCGATCGCGCGTTGGCGTCGTCAGTTGATGATTAGCGTTCGGAGCGATAAGTTACTACCTACTTACAAGCTCGCTAGCGAGAAACTAGTGTTCATTGTTTTACTGCCTGCTGTATTCTGTTGTCTCAGTTTTATACATTTCTTCCCTGTAGGTTCTAAATTTAGTCTCTTAAACGCAGTAACGATTGTGCATTATTTAAACCCCACTATCCTGACTTGTAACATTATAAATAAAGAAGAATGGCACGTTGGCTTAAAGGTGTTAAACGTGTTCCAACAACATCTTCTAATGACGCTGAATGTTCAAAAGCAATGCGCGCGGAGAATTTAGCAATCACCGATCCAGAAGATGATGCCACGAGTGCCACGACGTCAAGCTCGACGGTTTCAAAGACGAAAAAATTCTCTGCACCACCTATTAGGTTGACTGGTAGAGAATGCCTATGGCATTAAGTCCGCCTCTGTACATATGTGCATGAACTTAAAATAAATAAATAAAAATAAAAAAAATAAAAAAGGAAGTATGATGAATCTTATATCAGTTTCGGATTTGTTGATTCCAACGGCTCACCTCTCTGCATGCTCTGTAGTAAACTGCTTCCTAATAGTTCCATGGCACCTGCCAAATTGCGTCGACATTTAGAAACCGTACACCCCGAGACTAAAGACAAGAATAAAGAATTTTTTGTTCGCAAAAAAGATCAGTTATTAGAAAGTCAAAAAAATATGATGCATGTAACACAAACTACCAACGAAAAGGCCACGGAGGCATCATATTTAGTTAGCTGTCGCATTGCACAAGCAGGTGAAGCGCACACTATCGCTGAGAAATTAATAAAACCATGTGTATTAGACATAACAAAATGTATGCTTGATGAAAAATCTGCAAAGCATCTTTCTACTGTTCCGCTATCAAACGATACTGTTTCACGACGAATCCATGATCTGGCAAGCTACGTCAAACAAGAACTAGTTACACGTCTACAAAATACACGATTTGCTTTGCAAATGGACGAGTCGACTGATGTCGCTGGTTTGGCTATCCTGCTGGTTATTGTGAGATATCCATATAAAAGTTCTTTTGAAGAAGACATGCTTATGTGTTCATCGCTGCTTACAAACACTACCGGGGAAGAAATTTTTAATAAAATAAATATATTTTTTGAAGAACATAATCTCAGTTGGAACAATTGCATTGACATTTGTACAGATGGGGCCAAGGCGATGACAGGTAAAACAGCAGGAGCAGTGTCACGAATGAAAAATAAAGCGCCTAATTGTAGTTCCAGTCATTGTATTCTGCATAGACAAGCACTTGCGATGAAGCAAATGCCGTCTAATCTAAAATTAGTTATGGATGAAGCGGTAAAAATAATTAATTTTATCAAATCACGACCACTACAATCCCGATTGTTCTCATTATTGTGTGAAGATTATGGCAGCAAACATAAAACACTGCTGCTCCATACAGAAGTGCGATGGCTGTCTCGGGGAAAAACTTTAACAAGGCTATTTGAACTTAGAGCCGAGTTACAAATGTTTCTTTCAGCAGATACTTCTTTTAATTTGAAGGACCGTTTGTATGATAAAACTTGGTTGTTCCGATTGTCTTTTATGGCGGATATCTTTCAAAAACTTAACGAATTAAATTTATCGTTGCAAGGTAAACAGACAACAGTGTTTCAGGCCTATAATAAAATAACTGCTTTTAAAAGAAAATTAGATTTTTGGATCATTTGCATTGGTAAGAAAGAAATAGAAAGTTTTACATTACTCAGTGAGTTTGTTAGCGAAAACGACTCAGAAATGTTTGAAGATAATGTGTTTGAAGAATTGGTCCAATATCTCAGTTCGATGCGCGCATCTTTTGAAAAGTATTTTCCCGAAGAACACAATACAAAAATTAAAGTGAACTCCTGGATTCATAATCCTTTTTTACCCAACTTGGAAAAGCCTGAAAACATGTCAAATGAGATATATGAATCTCTTTTAGAAATGTCATCAGACACAAGTATGGAGTCGTTGTTCAAAACGACGCCTCTTAATGATTTTTGGTGCAGAATCCAAGATGAATATGCAATGCTTGGCCAAATGGCTCTGGATATTCTTCTCCCGTTCCCAACTACATATTTTTGCGAAACAGGATTCTCTACCTACGCAGCCACGAAAACAAAATATCGCAATAGACTGGACGCCGAAGCTGATATGAGACTCCAACTTTCTTCCATCAAACCTGATATCAAGCAATTGATGAAAAATAAAAAACAGTTTCATACCTCCCACTAGTTAGATTTTTTCTTTTTTAATGTTTTCTATTATTGTCCTTACCAAGTGGTGAAGTAAATAATAATTAGTAACTGATACATTGTACTTTTATTATGCTGATTAATAAAGAATACACTTATAAAAATAATTGTTTTATTGTAGGGTTCCATCAAGTATTTTGCTTCCCAAAAGGGTTCCGTCATTTAAAAAGTTTGAGAACCACTGGGCTAGGCTATCTACTTAGATACTTAGCTAGTAGGTAATCAGGCTAATTTGGTAGGTAGGTAGGTACCTACCTACCTACCTATTTTAATTTGGTAGGTAGGTACCTACCTACCTACCTACCTACCTATTCTAATTTGGTAGGTACCCTAGCTACCTGTTTGGTAGGTATAGTTAGGCTAATTTGGTAGGTAGGTACCTACCTACCTACCTATTCTAATTTAGTAGGTAGAGGTACCTACCTACCTACCAAATTAAAATAGGTAGGTAGGTAAATTAGGCTAATTTGGTAAGTAGGTTACCTACCAAATTAGAATAGGTAGGTAGGTAGGTACCTACCTACCAAATTAGCCTAATTACCTACCAAATTAAAATAGGTAGGTAGGTAGGTAGTACCTACCAAATTAGCCTGATTACCTACCAAATAGGTAGGTAGGTAGGTAGGTAGGTACCTATTCTAGTTTGGTAGGTAGGTACCTACCTACCTACCTATTCTAATTTGGTAGGTACCCTACCTACCTATTTGGTAGGTATAATTAGGCTAATTTGGTAGGTAGGTAGGTACCTACCTACCTACCTACCTATTTGGTAGGTAATCAGGCTAATTTGGTAGGTAGTGGTAGGTAATCAGGCTAATTTGGTAGGTACTACCTACCTACCTACCTATCTATTTTAATTTAATATATTCTAGTTTGGTAGGTAGGTACCTACCTACCTACCTTTTATATACATATGTATTACCTATATTATTTAATTAGATCCGTAGCAAGCATTTCAATAAATTCTATTGATTTTTCGTTGGATCATTCGATTGGTTGCGTCATTGTCATGATAATAAATTCGAAGTAATCCTGTGACTGTGACACGCGCGTACACAACGAGCGCTCGATGCGAAGTGTGCGCGACGCGAGTATGTGAATGCTTCATCGCGCTAGTATTGCCGCTCCTTCTCGCGCCGCCAAGCCGACACTCGCAGCAACATACGCGGCACTACTCGCGGCATGACGAATATACCATTCACACCACGCCCCTGCCCACTTCTCTCGCCACTTCCCTCGCTCTGCCGCGAGTATGTAAACGAAGCATTACGCTTTCACACCTAAACCACTAACCATTTTGATGAAATTTGGTTTAGGGGTAGATTAGATCTTGAGAAAGGACATAGGCTATGTTTGGTCGCGATAACCGACATCCACGCGGGCGGAGCCGCGGGCAAAAGCTAGTAAATATTATAATTTTACGGATCCAAGCTACCTATAAACTTCATGAGTTCAAATGATCCCACTTCAAATTACCACCCATCTTGCCACACATGACAATCGCTAAACGCGGAAGAAAACCTTTCAGATGTTATTTTGCCTCATAACGTTAGACCCAACACGTACAACTTGTTGTCCTACCTACCTACATGAAATCTGAGATGTCTGTCTACTATTTTATTATCTAAATCTCGTTAAAACAGTTTTTATCATAAACAGGTTTTTCGTATTATTCATTCTTATCTGTTGCTGGATAAGGGTTATTGTACCGAAAAGCCGCCTATGCGGTGTCCAAGTCGTCCAAAGTTCTGCGAGAGTTCACAGACAGTACCATGCTGCTCCTTCGCACTGTTCATACCTTCGCACTGTTCTATCTGCTTATGATAACAGAGGGGCATGCACGTAGAGTAACTCAAAACGAGGGCTTCAGCACTAGTAGAAATTTAACCGGCAACAACAGGGCAAGATTAGCAGAGAGAGGGAGAGAGTTCCCAAAAGATGCTTTCTATTACTTTCGAGTCTCGTAGTCCAAAGTGGGAAAAGGGCTTCCTGGAACGCACTTTGGACTACGAGAGCAATAGAAAGCATCTTTTGGGAACTCTGCTGCAGCATAGCAAAATTACGTTCATGGCTATAGGATGCGCTTGCACAGCACACGCGATGAATTTCCTTCGAATTAAAATTACTTTTTAGGACATTTACGTGTTAACCTTACAAAAAGGTATTAAATTGGTGACAAACAAAACAAATACATGCTGTGAAGTGATAAATCTTGAGTATTGCGTCTAGTTCACATATTGTGATTGCAAATGCAACTAAGTAATGCATTTGTCAAGAAATTAAATTCGTACAAGGACAATCAAATTTGTTTGTTGGCTGATATGTGTAACATGTAATAAAAAATAATACAAACGATAAGTACTATTTGCATAGCATTGTTGCTGCTGGTGACTAAATTCGTTAGAGCTCCTCAGAAACGGGACGTGGTCAGGAGGAGCGTGCTAATGCCTATGTGGCTAAGTTGTTGTTATTTATTATCAGACTGGCTATGTACTTGTTTGTCACCTTACTAGCTAAAAAGTAAGTGGCTGTACCTAGTATCTACTTACTAGTAGTATTGTCCCTCAATAGAGTAAAATTTCAATAATTTTGCATAACTATAATATTCTTTGAGTTTAAAAAATACTCGTGCGAAGTTTAATGACCTCATTTTGTTGTTCACGTGCTTTTTCTTGTTATGTGAATTAATGTTTTACCTTGGAAGTCAGAATTAGTAAAATGACGAGGCGCTTTTAATTATACATTGCTATCTAATAACTATCATCTCTGCACCAGATAAAGAATAGAAGAGCGGATAAAACAGTGGGCAACTAATCAGAGCGTGGATGTCCAACCAACCCGTAAACCTGCCCCATATAGCGGCTGTTCCGTGCGGACTGCGAGGAAAAACAATTTACGCCTAATATATAACTTCCTCCTTTTTTAAGTCGGTTAAAATCACTAGGCGAGGAAGGTCTTACCGTTTACAAAATCCTTCAAAGACGATGGATTCAATCTGTTATAGCTCTACCTCCAGCCAACGCGTAATCCCGACTGGCAATGACCAGAATAATGGTTTCTACAGGACTACAGCCATGATGACTGATCCTATCCCACTCAATGCCCATTTAATAGGTACAAACCATCCATATAAAATCATTTTATGTGGAAGGAGTTTTGCCATCAGCGATTTTTTGAAAGACGATATTTTGCTTTTGAATTAGAACACCCGGTTTGTAACCAGTAATCGTGACCGTCAACTGATAGGAACGGTTTTCGGAGCTCAGAAGAAAACCACAATAAAATCAGCCTGCGATGGGTGGTTAGGTGCACCCACCGTCTGCTTTATTAAAATCGGCAGATTATTCGATCTACCACAGCACAGGTCTTTTCATCGTCTAGAACTAGACGTTTAGAAAACGCATGACAGAAACGGTGGCTCTACCCAATTCTGAGGGAGAAAACCTTCTTAAAAACATAAATGCTTAGTCGTACCGTCCCTCGGGAATTCCCACACAGATCCTTCTTAATACGGGCTTTGAATACGGGTTACCTAATAGTCAGCGGTCACCGCAGGGTAACGCTCACAATTCCAAGGTTATAGAGTGGTTTCCATCATTCATATTATGCGTTCTGGTTTCCCCCGTTTTTGTTTCCCCCCGGAAAGTATGCATCTCATATCTCCACATCTTATCCCGGTAGAGACAGATAAACATTTGTTTGTTATTAAATCTAATTTGTCAATAGTTCGAGTACTCTTACCTCTAAATTAGTAGCGCTAGACAAAGCGCTGGTAGTGACATGATCGAGGATCTCGATAGGATTACTGTTTAAGTATAATCTCGTCAGGTTCGGCGTATACTGGAAGAGGTAGTGGTCCAGTGAATGTATGTCGTTATAAGCTAGGTTCAATGTTTCCAATGCAATGCTGGCGTATGTTCCGTCTATGTAGCGACCCTGGAATACCTCACTTCTCAACGTCTCACCTGAAAAGAGGTTTGTAGGTTAGAATACATTTTTTTAATATATTTTAACATAGTGATAGACATTTTGATGCTAGCTATATTTTAGGGCAATATATTACCTGCTATCAATCACATAGCTTACAATATTCTGAATTCTCTTCAGTAGATTTTTTATTTCTAAATATAAAAAAGAAATTGCTGTGACAGTGTTTGTCGCATATTTAAGGATAGTGTATACCATATACCTACCATTAGGGTTATTATAACACTAAGGTACCGAACAGGTGTACGGTTCAATGGGTGGTAAGAATTACAATAGTATTCCGATAAATTATTTGTCTTTATCCCCCATGTATTGCATCTCATTTTAATTTAAATATGTAGTTGTTCCTAATGTTTATTTTTTGTTTACGTTAGGAATACCGGTTTTCCGGGCATTAGGCTATCTTATACAAATCCTTCTGGTTTCCATGAAAATATGTGCATTTTAAATTAAAAACATAGTTTTCAAACAATTCAAGTTGCCTCAAAATTAGTTCAGTTAGTGATTACGTCACATAGAGACGCAAGCTATAAAAATAGGTTGCATTCTACATAAGCACCTCCGCCTCAGTGACCCAGAATCTCTTTCAATGGCTTACTTTAACAGAATAAACTAACTTCATTCAGCATATTTTAAAAGCTACCTTAAGTTTCTAGGCGTACTTACTTACAATAGCAAAAAGTTATTATTATTTCAGGAATGCGAATTGATGAAGTATACACATTAAGAGCTGATTTCACAAATGATCATCCGCGCCCAAATTCATTCAATCAAAGTAGGTTATCTCGTTTTACTCTCATTAAGTAAAATGTGAAAACTCAGTTCAGTTTGATATGATCACAAGTATACATCACGATACAGCAGGTTTTATGGAAATCGGTTTAGCGGTTACCTATAAGAAGCATGACATAATAAAAATAAAAAAATGTACAAAACCCCCGACTCAAAAAGAACCTATAAAAAGTAAAATAATAACTATTACATTATGTTATGACATACCCTAAGTATTGACCCTTTTGTCATTTGTCTCGTCCTATTCCCCCTGACGGTCAGACGGCGGTCCCCCGACGAGACAAATGACAAAAGGGTCAATACTTAGGGTATGTCATAACATAATGTTATAGTTAATATTTTACTTTTTTATAGGTTACTAGCTGACCCTGCGCACTTCGTACCGCCTAACAGCCGATTCGTTATTTTTTTTTAAATTTTCTCACCGTAAGAACCATCCTCGTACTTCGAGGAATATTCTAAAAAAAAGAATTAGCGAAATTGGTTAAGCTATTCTCGAGATTTGCGCTTAGCAACACATTTAGGGATTAATTTTTATATTATAGATTTTGGGTCGGGGGTTTTTTAATTTTTTAATTGATTAAATTCGATCTTAGACGAATAACAAACATGATATTGATAAATTAATGAAGAAAGACTACTGCATCAGTTTGAGATAAGTAAATAGAGGTAGCCTCGAGGAATACTAATTTTAAATTAACTTTCTATAAGCTTAACAATCGAGAGACTGTCTATGACTATGTAAATTGTACAGTCGACAATAAAAGCAGCTTAACACGTTCTATCTTGGAGGCTTAAAATACTTTTTCTTCTAACATCTTACAAATTAAACAATACTGTAATAAATTAACTCCAATATTAAATTTGGGCTTCGAGGATTCCAAAAAACTTTCAGACATGAACATCCGTGAACACAATGTTTTTGTCCCGTGTTTGCTTGTGACTTGTGAATTAGTACCTATAATTGTTAACCCTTTTCATTTTGAAATGTTGGAATGGACGGATTTCAGTGAAATTCAAAATGATATAGGTTTTATCGTATAAACACAAAAGCAATATTTATCCCACAAAAATAAAACAAGTAAAACAGCGAGATGCAGCTAGATCTTTACGAAATTATTTTAATGTAATGAATGACACTAATGACCTATTCTAGGTTTGTTCATGTTTAGTGACGTTCGTTCCTAGCAGTACGTGTCAGCAAGTTTATGTATTTATGCTGATTATATACAAATCATTTACGTAATCTGTTTGCGATTTCTTGTACCTATCTGTTATCTTTGCGAGAATACATAAAAAAAGATTGCTTGTGATAATATCACTATCACTCTTACTTTCTACAGCATCAAATCTATCTATGTATTATTAAGCGTTATCAAAAACTTGTTTGTCTCTCTCTAGGCGTGTCCTAATTTAAAATTCCATTTGTCGGATCAACATAGGGAAATCTTAAATTAGAAAATTGTCTCTCAAAACTATAATTACGGATCGTTGAACCGAGGCTTTTGATTGAGATCTTTGTCGTTTGCTTAACCATTCATTCTTTACAACACTTCTTTTTTGTTACACTAACATTTTTTTCGCTCTCATCACATTGTAGGTATTACAAGTTAGAAAGATGAATAATTCTTTATTCTGTCACAAGACTAATATTTATATTTTTCTTTGTTATTTGAAACTTATTTACTTCAGTGATTTGAAAGTTGCTCTTGTCAGAGCTGTTCAAATAATATTGTTTGTGTCGTAAGAGCAACGTATCTACGCCATAAAGATTTCGATATCTAATCTGAATTAGTCATCACATCCTAGCTAGAGTAATCAGCCGGAGTCGAAATTATGCTAAGTGTGATCACTGATCACACGAATGATGTATCATTTCCTATAATGTCTGTTTTTATGAAGAGATTGTTAATTATTAAAGACGGGTTTTTGTTTTCTGCCTTAATTATTTAGTTTTTATGTTTTATTTCGTGTCACAAAATACATCAACTTATGTTTATTGTGATGTGCATATTATACGACATTATATTGATCAAAAAGTTGCAACACAAGTGGCGTTCTCCGAAACCATATAAATAAATGTACCGGTGTTGATGACTAATGTTATGAAAGACGTTCGCTATACATTTGTATCGATTTAGAGGGAAAGATAATAAACGATTTGTTATTTTAGCTTTACAAAATTATCTCGCAAACTGTTTTCGTGTTATACCGATATCGGGATACGGACTTTGTTAACAGTTTCAAAATCCAAATGATATTCAGGTACTTCAATCAACATTTAATCTATTACGAATAGCACGCACAAATCGTTGAAACATAATTTATTAGAATTCGTTCACCTTTACAATAGAAAGTATGCAATTGTAGACGCAGAATCACGTCAGTCTATAATTTATAATTAATCATGTTCTGTTTATAGATTTTATGAAGGATAGATTGTCGAGATATAGGGCTAGAGCAATTTCGGTTGAAGCTCATGACAACCATCCGGTGATTGTTTCAAATTTGTAATCAACTAAGAAATTTTATCGGAAACCGCTCCGCGAAATCGTCGTTAATTTTTATCGCTATATCGATACCGGTTCTAAGAGATTTAATGAACAACAACATTACATAGTTGATTAGTAAAGAATAATACGAATACCAGATAAGTTAAAATTGACCATGTGTACGGGAGTTGGATTTTTGTATCTACTAATGTGCTAATGTTAAGGGTTTCATGCTACAATACTGTCTGTAAACAAAATACGGTATAGAATAGGCTCTAGTAGGTAAGGAATACTAGTAAGCAGTTAGTTAATAAAATTATTATTTCCAAAAATCGAATAATGCAATTAGCATAAATATAAAGGTTTGAACCGAATGGATCTTCTGAGTTGAGCTCTATTGAAAAATTATCAACAATATATCCAATATCACTTTGCAAGTGTCGGGCATTGAATCAGCGACCTCATGCTCCATGGTAAGATGATGCTTAACGCTGCACCACCGTGGCTATATAAATTTGCCGATAAAAAGTTGTACATGCGCGGAAAGGCTGTTTTCATAGCTCTGAAGGCATATATTATCCGTCATCGGTCAATGAAATTGTACTTCGATGGCACTATTTTTAAGCTAACGTCAACAGAAACGCTTTCTTACGAGTTATCGCTATCAACATTTAGAACAGTACAGAAATGCCCACCGGTATCATGTTTGTCATTTTGTATACGATATTAATAGTTGCGCTTTTCTTGTGGATGTCGGCATAAATATCTGACCTACATAAGTTTTCTGATCAATAAACTCATCTTGTATCATATTTTATTGTAGTGTTAAAGTACTTAACGCTATTGTAGTCAAACCACAGAAGTTCACAATCGCACCTGCTTGGTGATATGAAGTAGATTATTATTTATTGCGAATTGAAATGGTTCGGCGATTCATTACTATGGGTTACATTTCGATTTCAAGTGATGACTAAGTCGTTATATCTGATTTCTCCACTTGTATACATATTTTATTATCTCCATGACGAGTATTCTTAGGAATGATTATTACAATTCATAAGTGAATATAATACAATCTTGCTCGTTATTTATAGGTTTCTTTAGGATACAGCGTTCTATATGCATTATAGTGAGGTTTCATTGTGCAGCTGTTGAAATGCAAGACTCTCGGATAGATTTGCGAGCATAATATACTAAATTTTTCATATTCTATTTAGGTATTTGTTTCTAAAATATACAAAAGAGAGCTATCGATGCTTCTAACACCATTGTTGCCCATTATGCTTGGTTTCAGGAAAAACGTGCGTCTACCACTCGCGAAGTCTAATATTTAACTTCAGTTAGTAATAAATAACAAATGAATTATGCTTATAACTAAGTGACCTAGGGCAATAGTGGAAGAAGGTGAAAATTTGGATGGAAGCCAATAAGGATTAAATACTTACGTGATGCACATCGACCTGTACCAAATCCCGAATGTACTTACCATCAATGCATCACTTTTTTAAACAAAACAATAGGAGGAGATAGTTTATAACAAGATTTCTTGTTCGAATTTTAACTGCTGTAGAAATTAGTGTTGCCTTAGATTGTGATGCATTTCTGCCAACGTAGGCTCAACACAGCTCCATATGAGGTTATAGTGTGTGTGTGGGTACCACATAAGTAGGTAATACGTACCACTGGTGTTGCAAACGTTCATAGGTACCGTACCCAGCTTTCTTTAAAGGATGTGGCAAAAGTCAAATCGGATTGAGGGGAATGGGATCGTTTTGCCGTGTGTTTTAAAATTCTCAACTTCGGGTGAACAGAGCAGGGCGGGGCAAGAACGACTTGCCCAGGGCGTGGAACGCCCATTGGCACCGGTAGCCCTTTAAAATCGACAAGAGTCTTCGATATTGAAAATGCCTTATCTCATGTGCTAAGTAAAACTCTAAGCTAAGTGACTATCGCTACTGCTTGGCAGCATAACCTGCTATAGTAGTTATACTTACTTGTAATGTTATTCTTGCTTAAATCTAGATACACCAGCCCCTCAATGTTACTGAAAGCGTCGTCCTCAATGTCCACGATCGCGTTAGATTTGAAACTGACCGCTACCCTCGTACCCGGCACCGCAGGCAATTGTGACAGGTTCGATATCGTGTTGTTGAAAAACGTTATGAACACGTGCCCATCTGGAAAGTAGGTAAATCCCCGTTTAATGTTGCCCTGCTTTCTAAATCTAAATTATAAAAAGTATCAGAAAATATATAATACTATTTTGTATGTATAAATTACGTATTTAACACGTTATTAATATTCAAAGTAAGTGTTCTCATAAAATTTAATAGAACCGCCTACGATAAACTGCGCTATGAATTAACCTACGTTCCTACGTGAACGTATGCATATAAAGAGTTAATTTTATCGTTTGTATTTTATAAAAATACTAAAACTCGATCAGATGCTTGATCACAAGATCAACCGATGCCGCAATGGTTATTTCAAATGAGTTAGAGCGCAAAACGAGTTGCAGCTACGTATTTGTTTTGTTTACGTCATCGTCATACTTTTGCGATAGAGCTGCATGATAAATGAGCCCGCTCCGCTTTCGGTGGCGTTACCTTTGTCTACGCTGTTTATGCGTTCCGGCCAATTATCAGGAATCTCGTAGATATTACGCCGTGAACAGTTTAATGTAACACTGTTAATATCTTGTATGGAAATATCACATGGAACACTAGCCGCGTTGGGCTCTTGAGCGCGGCTCCACGAAACTAGGACGCATAATATCATTAACACCTACAACAAAGAAACACCATTACTTATATAATCTCTTAGGTACACAAACAATCGTCTAAATGTCTCGTCATAACGGTCACTCACATTGTATTTCGTTTGGAAGTACATTTTGATTCGAAACTATGAAGGATACTGAGACTACCTTAGAATAGACATATATTTTTATCTTATCAGTTATCACGAGTGACATGAAATAAGCAAGCGCCTCATTGGTCCATGTTTATTTGTGTTATCCTCATACTAATATGGATAACGATTAATGTTTACACATTGTCTTTATTTTTTTTTAGGAAATACTGAATATAGCAGCAGCAAAGTTAGAAGAAATTATCAAGCCATTGAATGATAACGACTTCGAGCACGACGTGAAACACAAATATGCCGCGATTGGATCCCCAGACTCCTCCACCGAGGAAATGAAAAACTTGGAAAGCCGACAGGCGGCGGTCACACTACTACAGATTAAAAATTACGATCCAAGCAAATATACAATCAAACCGGAGGATGAGCCCCATATAATGTTCAACAGTGTGCCGAGTTTACCGCCCTCAGATAGAGCGAGAGAGGTTATGCACTGTAATACCGTCATTGATATTATAAGTAAAGCTGTCGCAGTCGCGCAACGTGAAAACGAAGAATCTCAAAAGTTTCCGCCGAATTACACGAGCGTGATCGACAGGACGCAGGCTGGCGCCGCCGGCGAAGTCTACCCCCACGATTACACCGAGGACCAGTACAACGCATACAGCGGTACGCAAAAAGCGCCGAGTACGTGCAGTAACGAGGATCATGATAACAAAGAGATGGATCTATCACTTTATGGCTCAGTTAAAAATGAACCGGTTGAACAAAACGAACAACAAGAACATACAAATGCATATTTCCACAGCGCGCTGACACATAATAAGTCTACAAACTTTGTTGATGAATATAAGCATCATGTTTTTGGTGGCGATGAATACAAGCAGCACGTTTTTGGAAGAACGAGCAATAAGATGAAAACGTCAATAAAGGAAAATTCATCAGTTTATGAGGAATGCAGTCAAAGCAGTAGTGGGTCAGACCCAGATAGGCTTCAGATGGATATTTCTCAGATGTCGCAGGTAAACATTTGTCTACATTCCTACTTATAAATTGAGCATTAGCAACAAAGTAGCGAAATAGAAGGCTAATAATAAAATAGTTTACTGTTGCTCAATAGCAACTAGATAGCCTGCTGATGTCTTAACTTTCTACACTTTTTATTTAGGTACGAGTAATATGCACAGTAACAACTTAATTACATATTTAAGGGGTGTATTTATGTTACAGGACGACCCAGAAGAAACCCAATCGGTCCGATCAGGACAATCATCTCCACAGCCTCCACAAGAACATGAACAGGACAAGGAATCGCTCTGGCAAGCTCTCCATAAACAAAATGGTAAGCAGACATCACATAATGAATATGGCCACAATAAAACATCAGATTTAAAGTTCTCAGAGACAAACCTGAAGAATTACCGATTACAATTCGGTGGATTGGGGACATTGGGTCACATTTATAGTACACGTTTGGAATCTTGAGTACTACTATACTATTGATTTTTAGTAATGTCGTCTAATTCTGTGTTTTATTATGCATTCATGAGAATATTATATGCATGATTAATTTTACTACGCATAGCATACTGTAAAATATCCAGTTCATATTCACAGTAGTTTACTTTCGAGACGTTATAAACGAGATGAAAATAGTTCGAGACTGCTATGTAATTCTCTAGCACAACGTTGCAACAACCTTGACAGATATTGTCATTGGTCGGACTGGATGACGTCACTAGAGATCGACCAATGACAATCTATATCACGGCTGTCGCAACGTTGTGCTCGACAACGTTGGGCTAGAGAATTGAACAGCTGAGATAGTAAGTTAATAAGTCGATAACGTGTCGAACGAACGTATAATAATTATTAGCAAGCTAATACAACGCGCGAGGAACTTTAAGCAGGCTTAGAAAGTAATAAAAGAAGTTTTTTATGTGGACCCCAAAAAGGTTTCTGACTGAAACTATTAAAAGTAATAACTCACCAATACATTCACTTGATACGGTACTCTACCATAAAATATTGCACAAAAGTTAACACCGAACAAGAACTGGCATTTCTGGCAAGTAGACATAATTCACCAGGAAACTCCATTTTATCCCGACGAAATAAATAAAAATAAGCTAACTTTTAGAAAAAATGCCAATAAAAAACTGATATCGGTCCTAGAGACAACAATACACAATTTAGATTCAGAGACGGAAAATCCACTGAAGATTTTGTTCTAAAGCTCACTACTCCATAACAACTTAGATATACAAGAGAGTTGTACTGGTTCTTGACCTCCAGAAAGCTTTCGACACGGTTGCTATAAAAATAATAAAAATCCTATTTACTAGATTGCAGAGCATGGGAATACATGGTATAACTTTAAAATGGTGTAGAGTGTAGAGACTACTTGACAAATCTGGCGCAGAGTGTTCGAATGGGCGAGATATCATAGAGTTTCAGTTCTCTCTGTAGTTTCGGGGTGCTTCAGGGTAGAGCGCTCTCACCAACACTGTTTAGTTTATAGATTAGTCCTTTGAAATTCAATTTTTTGGAATATTGTGCAAAACTGAAAACTGTTTTTTGGTTGTCGTTTATGGGGTCACAATCCTTGTCCTTAAAAAAAGGTATGAATGATTTTTTTGCTATATCACACAGAATTACATATATTTTCGCACAGGAAACTGTAAAAGCAATTTTATTGCCAATTCAATTTTCTACAATTTTTGATTTTATGACTTTGTAAGACTAAGAAAGCTGTGTGGCGTAGCAGCTACATTGCTTAATACGTCATGATTTATTTGTGACAAATATAGATAACTTAACCATGAAATTCAACTCTTATGACAAGGTGACTTTATGTGTTATACAATATACCATTTTATCTAAAATGCATGTTAGTGTAGGGATATAAATATGACATGATAATCATTATGATATCTTTAAGATATCTCAGGTACTATGTTATCAAGGCTTTTTGGTTCTTATGCATCTACCTTTGTTCCTTTATTTTTTTCGAAAAATAAGTCGCGGGCGCAGGATACATATGATGCACTAATTGAAGGTGTCTATGTGTACTAGTTTATTCAGTTTTCTGAATTGTATAGTAAATATTATGTTGTATTATTTTATTTCATTTTAAAATATAATCTATAAATGAGAACAAATACTACAGAGGTTAAGTTTGATACGCTCGAGCGGAGTCGAGCGTTGCACACAAACACATCGCTACGAACACGAAATTTCGGCAAGCACTGGAGGAAGGGCCATACACTTAGGGAATGTTTAAATTCAACGTTAAATGAACCGTTTAGGGACTTGATTGCTCCGCATCTGAACCCCTTTTATAAAGCCTACCTGCTCCACATACAGCAGTATTATCTTTCAATTTTGTAAACTGAAGTTTTTTGTTCGCACAGGTCGCGGCGAAGCAACGCAATTGCTACGGCGATTGATCAACAGCAAGCAGTTGGGGATGACAGTATCACCGTTGCGAGCGCCGGCTTCACCATTATCGTCCACGGTACAGCAACCGGTTAATGGCGCCGTCTCTCCGGTACGTTTTGCTTTTGCATTTTGTATGTACTGTAAGGGAAATGTCTTGTGGGTGCTACCGGTGAAGATGCTCAACATCGGCTATATGGTGTGTGATGTTCGTTTGGTTGCGTTGCGTTTGATTGGGTTCAGGTTATTTTTACTATGATATTTCGTAGTTTGATATTATGTATAGTCACGTATGGCACTTATAAGCTAATTTCGTACGCACCTTAGAATAACTACTTCCTGTTTATTTACTATGTTATTTTCTCAAGTTTGTTTCGTATATGGCAACTTGTTAGGTAAGAATATTAGACACTGTTGATGCAAATTATTTTTTCCGTGTTTAGATTTATTTGAATTTCGGAATACTTAGGTTACGAATAAAATGAGCAATAGACCAAAACATTAGCAGGGAGGAACAACGCCTTTCCTAAAGGAAGGAAGAGTGACGATTGATAAAATAATTAGATATCATGAATTAAGTGTCCATTAATTTACAATATTATTCTCAATGCAGTGTGTTAAGAAATGTAGTTAAGTAATTGATAATATGGGTATTAGGTACACACAAACAACGATTTTAAAGCTATTGAAGTAATATCCTTGCTCGTTGGCAAACTGAATAAATTCAAGACTAACCCTGAAATGACTTACGGATTAGAGATTTTAAGATTATATTATTAGAGAAAATTATAAGTAGGTACTGACGTAAAACATATCACTCAACACTCAGTTCATAACACAGTATATCCGTAATTGTGTTAAATTATTTTATCAATGTTTTAGCAGCTACGATACCGACACCACACTGACGTAGTCTCAGTCACGAATAATGCATATGACTCGACCGTAGGACAACTTGACAGCATGAATTTATCTGCTCATTGTCAGTTCATGTGTTATTGTAATTTACTCACGCGGCACTATTTTCCTCAACTACAAAATACTTGCCATATTAGTATCTCTGTATCATTTCATTGATGCTTGTGTTCTTTAAGGAGTTTCATTCAAGCTGATCTGTGACTAATTTGTGTCTAATGAAGTGCAACATTATGACTACATTATGTGAAGGGTATTATGTGCATTTAGGTAATGTGTCTGTCACTATATAATTTGTAACATACATAATGTGTAATCGTCTGTTTAGAAGGTTATGAGTCGGCCTTGCAAGAGGTTCTGTGTTCGAATCTTTGCCATTACACTGTCAATGTGAACCCACTCCTAATACAAGCAGTTTTTCATAGCTGGAGGGGTTTAATACTAGTAATATTGGTAACTAAAAAAATAAACAAAATATCAGTTATCATTTTGAATTATGGGCATTTGAATTACTATTATATATTTACAATGTTTATTACATATTATGTTTTTGTTGAGTTGCCGATATTTCGGCAATGTACCAAGCGCCATGATCAGAACCATGGTAACTATTCCGATAATAGTAATTATTATATTAGAAATCAAAAAGTTGATGAACCCGAACCCTGGTTCGGTAATGGTTATATTTTATTTAGTCACCAAAAATAACATTTATTGTTCTATGACTCTCGATTGAACGATAGATAATAATGTAATTATTATTCTTTTAACAGAATAGCGAGTGGCAGGCGTCAGGTCGCGGTGCCAACGTGGCGGGCACGGCGAGAAGAAAACAAAGCTTTCCCGCGCGAGCGCAGCCAATAGCCCCTCTAGATCCGCCTCTAACAAATCCACATTGGGCGCCAACTGCTTCTGAAAATGTAAGTCAAAATTATTCTTCTTATACAAATTGCTGATTTAATCGCAAAATTTCACTATATTACTCACCAGTAGATTTTACAAAAAAGGCAGAATTTATCAATGTCAAATATTTTTAATACTCGATATAAAACCCTGTACCAACCCGTCTGGCCAGCGTGGAAACAGTAGGCCAAAGCCTCCCAATATTGAGAGAGGCCTATGTCCAGCAGTGGACTGCGATAGGCTTATTGATTGAGTTAAACGTCGGTGAGTCGTCCATTATGTATTTCGTACATTAGTTATTATGAACATATTATTATGTGATACAACCATTAGGTATGTCAACCAATAGGTGAATCAACCGTAATTGTAATGACCGTCGGCGAATTGATACGTAATCTCTTTGCAGGCAGTAGTTACATTAAATCGCGTAGGAACAATAGCAGAACAGACTTCGTAGCCTTAGGGATAGCACGGGATGCTACTGCGGTGGACGAGCTGACATACACCAAGATATCACAAAACAATCCGCGAACGATTCAGCGCCAAGCCCTCCTTTGTCTCGCGATTTAGGTCCAAGATACGTGTCCCGAAGTATACGGGTTAAATGCGAGAACTGGTATGACAAAGAGACTCAGAATGAATGCATGATATATTATTATAATAGGTAATTAACTTTATGAACCCGAGGGTTGCGAACTAGAGACTAGCTTGATACAAACTTTGCTATGAAATAGGCTTCGACGAAGTCGGAAGGCGCTAGTAAAAAAAAGTATAAAGGTATGATTCCGAAGCCGACTGCATACGACAACGACAGACGCATGCAGCAGATACAGCGTACTATTACTTGTTTAACTTAAATACGGATAAAGGGGACCATTGAGAAGCCGCAATGAATTACGCTCATCTGCTGCGTGCGTCGGCAGTTGTCGTATGCGGTCGGCTTCGGAATCATACCTTTAGGGTTAGTTTTTTTAAATATTTGTTCCTTTTGGAACTGGCTAAGGTTCTATCACCATGCTGCCTTGTCATCAGTTATTTTTATACTTATTTGGATGAGGATGATGATGATAATGGTGAGTTGATGATGATGATGATGACGATGATGCTGATTGCTGCCTCAATAACGTCGTGGAAATTTTACTAAAGGCATCTTACGGAGATTTGAAACCAACACGAGAAGTCACAATCCACTGTAATATTTCACTTTCTTGCTCTTGTGCGCGTTACCAAGACGTTATGTCTAAAATACTACCATATTTACACATAAAAACTCGAACTCACACTAATTTTGGAAAATAAAATACAACCGCTTAAGTTTCTTTCATCGTGGTCGCGCCAAAACTCGGTTATTGTTACTTCGCCCGCAGCAGGAGCCGACGGAGACGTCGACGGGCAGCGGCAGCCGGGCGGGCGCGCTGGCGGGGCCGCGCGTGGAGCTGTCGTGCAGCAACTGCGGCACGCACACCACCACCATCTGGCGGCGCGACGCGCGCGGCGAGATGGTGTGCAACGCGTGCGGCCTGTACTTCAAGCTGCACGGCGTGCCGCGCCCCACCGCCATGCGCCGCGACACCATCCACACGCGCCGCCGCCGCCCGCGCCACGACGCCAAGCACAACAAGAGCAGTGAGTCTCCACCACCATCAGATCTCTGCTTCGTTCCTGCGAGCTTCCACAGCCTCTTCCTAAGGCATTGTCCTACGTGAGAGCCCAACGCGACGCGTTTTGACGCGCGTAAAAATCAAATGGTCGTTGTTCTTTATTGTATCCTACGTTGCGTCGCGTGAAAACGTCATGTGAAGTATCGAAGAATATATCACCCCAAAGACAGTTGTATAGAGGAATTTGGATAGGCTTCGTGCGGGCTTCGGTGGGTTAGTCGTCAGAATATTCCCCTTGTAAGGGAAAGATCGCGGGTTCGAGTCCCCCTTTCTAAATCGATTTGAATAGTTAGCATAATAAATGCTTCAAAATTTCATTCAAGACGATATCACGCATCCCGTCGCGTTGCTGCGCTGCCGCGTTTGTCGCTCACGTAGAACAACGGGTAAGGCTGCCTTTCCGCCGGAGATGTGCTATGCTACGTTGCTATGAATGCGTTTGATATCTAACAATTATATTCCTTGGTCCACATAATGCTCTGGTGGAAAGGGGTTCAGCTAAGCTATGTTTTTTATATAGATAGATGAGAAGAGAGAAGAGAGAGAATTTTGAATATTTGTAAGAAATTTTATAACAGATCTTACTCGCTACATAGCACAGTGTAAACGGTCACATAGTTTCATAGCTTGGCTTTTACATCTTCGTAGCATAGCTGCATAATACATTTCCGGTGGAAAGGCAGTCTAAAGCTCGGGGACCGCTTACCTCTTCTCCGCTGGCTTCATAGCATACAGCTTTTATGCCATCTGACCTCCAAACGGAGACGAAAGCCTACGCCAGTGCCTTGTCCGTCAATCAGGAGAATCAGCTTGCAGGTGAGATTGGCTTATGCCCTGAAGATCTCGGCTGAAAATATCCACCACCACACGAACAAGAGCGTGAGTACCCTTAACTTGACAGCCGGTAGACTAGTGCTGGTTTAGCACTTAGTAGAGACACACATATCCCAGCCACAGAATTTGCTAGTGCTACCTTTAAAAAGCCACACCCCGGGAAATATGGGTGTTACTACTGCACTAAAGTAAGCCATACCTACATATTAATGGTATACGAAACTCGGCGGCTAGAAATGGACAATCTGGTGGGTAAGCTTTTTTCTGGGAGTATGTTAAAAGAAAGGTCTGGGACAGAATACCTATTAAGCATTTTTTTGAATATAGGTAGTGTCAATATGTACTAGTTAACACAAATCCACCTGGGATGGTAATGATCAGGTAGGCATCGACCTTATATTGTCGAGATGCAAATTAATAATGTATATTGTATTTATATAATATGGAATTAATTATTATTCTTATGATAATGCAGCGCGGAAAACAGACACACAATAGGTAAATAAAATATATATTATTTTTTTATTATCTTGAGATTAATTGAAGTAAAGCAAATATATGTTACTGAATAGAAAATTATACAAATTAAATCTATTATCTTTTTACTAATAAAAACCTATAAAACATATTAAAATGAATATTAGTGTACATGAGATTCATTAACTGCAAAAATCACCTTGAATGTTGGGACATCTAAGTCTTACATGGAGAAGGTTTTTCAATTTACCGAAATGTACCTACTTTTCAATTAACCGCAGCTAATATAAAATAAGAGTCTGGTCAAGGAAAGATGATTCAAGAAAACGGCGGCAATTTTGAAAAATCAACAGGTGGCAACACTAACTATACACCGAGATAACGGAGTTGATACTATGATTTTTTCCATTTTTTTATTTAAGCACGCATAAAAACTAGCTACATAGTACTAATGACATGTGTTAAACTGTTAAAGCAGCGCTAGTAGACTTGTGTGTTTACATAAATACAAACATCTTTAATTATAAAACATAAGATTAAAATTAATCTCATTTTTTTACATATTCATGAGTCATAATCACGGCAGTTTTTATTGGTAACAAATTCACCAGTCACCAGGCTGAACTCTATTAATAACACCAGATGGACCTTTGTAAAGTTATATGAACTCCAGGTACTTAATACCTATATTCAAAAATAATTATTGACCAATTGCTATAATTTATTGGTAATTGAAATTAATACACAAATGCCCACCAATTAAAATACTTAATTCATTTTATAAGTCTGCAGAAAATTGTTTATGGGTCTAAGTATCAAAACGTTTTCAAGAACTATAAAATATGTCAGTATAGGAAAACATTGTAGCCATATAAAAGTTTTGAAAAAAAAAATGTTCATCTTCATTGGCCAGACTCTATTTAAACATGCCCATTGGTTAAGGTTTGAATTTACATTTGTTACGATTGTAACATTGTGAATTCAACGTTATTTTTACTCCATACCTTTTACTAGTCCAATTGATGTTAGTAACTAAATTTTATGACTATGGTGTAAAAATCATGAAAATCTATAAACCGACGTGATAAAAGATGACCGTCACGTTTCACAAGCCCTTTTATCTTGCATACGATGAGCAAGTACGCCGGTAGCGTGACGCTATCTTGCGTGTCCAGGGTCTTGCGTGAGGGCTTCGCGACAGCTCCATGGTTGCGAGGCACGTCAGTGGAGCCTTTGGACAACGCGTCTGCTCACCACCTGAGATGCCAAAGCTGAGTGCACCTAACATCTTAGCACCCGCAACGGTCCAACTCCACGCCGAATATATGTGTATATTTGTAAAACTCACTCCTGCGATAACCTAAATCTATGTGAATTTTTGTAACGGCATTCTGTTATAACAATATACATGGTTGTATGTAATGTTGTAATCTTTCATTTAAATTGTCTCATGTTCTCGCTAGGCCTGACTAGGCAATTTTAATTTGTCATTACTTTACGGACTACTATATAATATAACTTATTAACCTTAGTAGTTCAATTTTAAACTATTATCAAAACATCTTTTTTACGTTTGGTTTTGATTTTGTTTTTAGTATCTGATGCTGAACTAGGCTTTTGATGTGTATCTCAGCTTACAGCGGCGCAACGCCGCTTTGGAAAGGTTACATGATATAACTTTCAAATGATTACTATAATAGCCTAACCTAACCTAACCTATGCTACCAACCGGGCAGCTTTTCATGACTCTCTGATGTGGAACAGCCCTGCCCTATCCTTAGCGCATCGACGACACCCACGGGAAGTGATGGGGCGGGGCTTGTATTCTACTTAGTTGGGAACGATATGCAGGCGGGTAACAACCCGTCAACACACTGGTGGGAGCCGGAGGAATTACTATTATACCCGTGCACCCACTTGCCCATCGCTGGAAGTATTGAAATTATCAACCAATATTATACCAATATATTAATATAATATATTATATAATATATTATAATAATACCATACATTTATCCAAGCCTCATACTCCTTTTAATTACTTTCGTTGTAAATTTCTCAGTGGTAACAAGCAAAGATTGAAAAAACCGTAATTTCGTCTTCCAATTAAACTTAGGCCCGAAAGAATAGAATTGTAAGTAAGTATTTATATAAAAAATGTACACTATGGCTTTCCTGCCACATTCTTCAATTTGAAGATTGTTATGATATAGATAGATGTTATGATTTATACGTTTTCTTGGTAGGGTTGCCAGAATTTTTGCCTTTATTGATTGTTAAAAATATGAGTTAGTTACGATCCGCCCAAAATTTTTAGTTTTAGCGGTAAATAACGGCTAGATCGCCAGGGGACCAGTAACCATGCCATGTACACCTAATAGCGTTACGTACTTCAAGAATATATTTATAAGTTCAAATGTATTTTGAAATATTAGTATTTGATTTATCTCCACGTCGCATTAGCGATTCAGTTTTGGGTGGCGGTTCAGAGGTAAAGAGATGGAGATATATACATCTTGTATAGTCGTACCTAGTAGGCTCGCTACAAAATATAAAATGTTAAAAATGAATGATATTCTGAATCTTGGGTAATCCTTTTAAAAATAATAGTAGATTACCCAACAAGTGAAAAAAAGATGAATTCTTTTCGAGGCACTAAGTTGTATCCCGAGAGGAGCGAAAGGTTTCTGGGGTACAAGAGCCGAGATGAATTCTTTTTTCACGTGTTAGGTACGCTACTTTTCATCATTGACTACAAGAAAACAATTACTCTGATCATGAATCAAAATTTGTTATGGATAGTACATATAAGAAGCAGCAAATTATCAGTAATAGCTACCGCTTTAGCGCGAACAGACTCTGGAAAAACCTTTTACAAGAAAAATTGCACAGAAAAAAATGGCGGCTTTTTTTTTCTTAATTTAAACTGAGCCACATTCCATCCAGCCAGTGATTACATTTAGGTGGCTTTTAGTACGTTTCTATAGTGAGAGTGCAACCTCTTTGCATGTTTTACTACAATACATACATTTGAGCATGTTCCAAATTCAAATTTTTTTATTCACTCAGTGAAATAAAGAGCGTTTTATTCACTGTTTTTGATGAATCACGGGCCCTTTTTCGAGTGTTAATGGTGAAATAGTAGATTACCCAACAAGTGAAAAAAAGATGAATTCTTTTCGAGGCACTGAGTTGTATCCCGAGAGGAGCGAAGCTTTCTGCGGTAGAATCCCGAGCGTAGCGAGGGATTCTAGATAGAAAGCTGAGCGTATCGAGGGATACAAGAGCCGAGATGAATTCTTTTTTCACGTGTTAGGTACTCAACTTTTCACCATTGACTACGAGAAAACGATTACTCTGTGATTATGAATTACATTTTGTTATGGATAGTACACAAAAGAAGCAGCAAATTATCAGTAATAGCTACCCCTTTAGCGCGACAAGACTCAGGAGTCTTTTCGCGTTCGAGAATATGAGTTTCATTTTCATCACTAGATGAAGTCATTTTATGATTTTGAGACAAACATAAACTTTTACAAGGAAAATTACACAGAAAATGGCGGCATTTTTTTTTCTTAATTTAAACTGAGCTGCATTCCATCCAGCCAGTGATTACATTTAGGTGGCTTTTAGTACGTTTTTATAGTGAGAGTGTGCAACCTCTTTGCATGTTTCACTAGAATCCGTACATTCGCGCATGTTCCAAATTCAAATTTTTTTATTCACTCGGTGAAACAAAGAGCGTTTTATTCACTGTTTTTGATGAATCACGGGCCCTTTTTCGAGTGTCAATGGTGAAAAGAAAATTTTCAATGAACTAAAGCTCCCAGCGTCATAACAAACGTACACATCGATCGTGGAATATAGACTGTATAAACAAAGTGGTGTATCTATTGCAGAATCCAGACGCAGTGCTGGCGGCGGGGCGTGCGGCGGCGGAGGCGGTGGCGGAGGTGGCGGCGGCGGAGGTGGTGGGGGCGGCGCGGAGATGGGCGAGGGCGTGTGCTCGAGCGGCGAGGGCGCGGAGGAGGCCGTGCTGGCGGCACTGCGGCGCCAGTTACAGCCGCACCTGCTGGCCGCGCTGCACGCGCACAACACGCGCGCACTGCGCCCGCAGGTCAGACCCGCTTCATTATCTTCTTCATTCTAGCGTTAATCCCAGTCGTATCCGAAGATATCACCTCGGAGCCTGAGGTCCGCTTTACTAGTCTAACTGCGGATTTGACTGGACTTCGATATTTTCCGTGATGCGACTGCCATCTGACCTTCACAACGTAATCGCGTTATTAGGCGATATCGAAGCATTGCAATTAAACCAGTTGTTGGACTTTTTAGGGCTCAACTAACCGTAACGACTGACATAGATGTTCGTATGGCTGCGCAGGTTAGAGTCCATTAGCAAGATGTTTGCCGGTCACTTTACATACATAGTTATCCGGATTTTATTTTATTTATTTAAGATTTATGCACACACAAAAAAATACCAGAAATTGGAAGCTGATAATTGATACATCTGTAGCGCATGGCCCATGTATAACTTTGTCATCGTAGGGTAGTTCAATATAATCATGAAATAGTCCGGTTTGTTGAAGATGTCATAGAACCCAGTCATTCGATAATATAATGGGTGTGTAGTATGTCAATTCAAACTTGATGATGACACAGAGAATACAGTTCGATTCGACATTTGTTTCTCCACCAACACCTAAAAAATTAAAGAATTTATTAGATACGTTGAGTTATAGCGCGGGCACACGGTGCGTTGCGGTCATTCGGCCAATCGGCGGCCACACGAGCGGTGCGGGGCCGCTCGTATGGCCGCCGATTGACCGAAATTTCTGCGGAGCGGCGCCGCAACGCATCGTGTGCCCCCGCAATTAGCAAGTCGTTATTCAGGTCAAACATAACATCCTATTAATTTTTCATTATTAAAGGCCAGATAAGAATTATGAATTACAATTTTATGCCGATGAAACAGATTCTGACTATCATATTTTCTTGCAGGTTGGCCACACACCAGAGTACGACGAAGCGCCCCTGAACCTCGTCGCGTCGCACGTCGCCGCCACCGAGGAGACGCACTGACTCACTGTGATAGCTCGCCTCACGCCGCCTCACGGTACCCGCAGCCTATCCACTCACCAATGATACCCTTAAACGTATTAAATCATCCGTCGCGTGCCCACAGATGTACTTCCCATAAGGCGCAGGTCAGACAGAAGAGACGTAAGACGTGTGTCGCGTCGCTTCTATACATTTTGTATAGAAGCGCAAGGGACGCAGTAAAACAAAGGTCTGCGTCTTATCTCTCTTCTGTCTGGCCCGCGTCTAAGTTTACACACACTAGCTACTTTTGTTGCATCATTGAGATTAAGGACCTCAGCATTTATCTTTAGAACTATCATTTCAACTACATTATCCTCGTATCGCTTATTCTATGTGTTCCGATAAATCACTCACGTCTGTAACTGTCAGTTATTATTCATGTGAGAACTACTATCATTCTTGAGTTTCATATGCCTATGATGACTTCTGAAGAAGCTATTGTGTGAAGATCATTAATATGACGTGTTTCCGTGATTGTTTTACAAAAGTTGTTCGAAGCTTATATTGACATTATATCCGAAAGAGATTTTCAAACAAATCATCATTAAATATTTCGCTAGCTATGTTTTTCGGTCCCTATATAGGGATAAACCTTCTACCGTTAAATGGGCTTATTTTCATAGGCTTTACGTTTACTGTCGCTGTGTTTTTCGCTTTATATGATAAAGAGACAACCCTTTTATTCTATTTTGCCCGAAATATCTCGCATATTGACACCTTTTGTAAAATAGTTACTGAAACACTTTGCACCTGTTGAAAAAAGCGCTCATGATATGTACATCCAAGTAGAATTACATTATAACGTAGTACTAAATATACAGACATATATAGTGATAGTTGAGGCCAGTGTTTAAAGACAATAGTTGAAAAAACGTGTCATTCTTTTTGTCAGGTTGTTAAGTGTACTATCAAATATTTATTTTTATAGAAGACCTTACAATATTCCAAATAGAGTTAATAGCACTTTGAAACGTTTGTTCACAGTTTCTACTTAAAAACGGCCGACAGAAGCTTAGAATCGAAACTTGTCGCAAAAAGTGTAGTATAGTCGACCACGACTTGAATATTTTATGATTATAAATAGCTACATATACCGAATATGAGTATTATAGAGAGACCGCGAGCGCTGTACCGCTTTCCATGATACGCGTGGCGAAGTGGGAACACTTTAGAGAAAGAGAAATAAAGAGCATTAGCTGATAGCGAGCGGGATACCGCCACCAGCGCTCACGGCGGCATCTCGCTCACTATCAGCTAATGCTCTTTCTTTCATACTCTACTCATATTCAAAATTCTCTCTCGTCTCCTACTCTTTTTACCCGACTACGGCGAAGCCAAAGGAGGGTTATGATTTCTTTACAGCGTCCCTCGCCACGCCGCGCATATCGTGAGAGTGGTATAGCGCTCGCGGTCACAGTATAGTTATTATTGTCGACTATCTTATGCCTCTGATGCTTCAGAATTAGTATACACAGTATTCAAAAATCTATAAAAAATAGGCACTTGGTTGTTGGTCGCGGGAAACAATAATACATTCTTTGATTAGTGCATATTATGTGTACAGAAAAAAAGTGGTACCACAGTGGATATGCGGAGGAGTGTCCGTGTGTACATATTTTCTTGACTTGTGATACCTATGTATGATTGAAGTCATGCATGTGTAAGAATTGTGCAATTAGTTAAGGCCAAAATACACCTACTCTTATTTTCTTATATTATTCTTGCGCAGTTACATGTACCGACTACGTACGTTAGCGGTACAATAACTCTGTGCAATAATTAGGCTTGCAGGACAGCGACAAATATTTGTATGTGTATTTTAGCTCTTATGTGGTAGCTCGGGACATTCTCTAGTGAAGTTCCCAGTTGCCTTCAACATATTCGGGTTTGTTCATTACGAATTTAACACATACCGATTTCGATCTGTAATTATAATCTCAAAAAGATAATGACACTATGATATCGGGTTTTATTATTATTAGGCCGTTGCCTTAGAATGCTCTCTTGATATTATTGAAATTATATTTACGGTTACCTATTGCAGGACGCAAGTATTCTTTTAGTTGTAGGTCATATTGTAAATTTTATTATTTACTTAGTAATAGTAATGTTTAAATTCAGTAAATTATAAGTGTCTAATTTATTTCCCATTTCGGTCAGTATTTACAATGTAAGTATTTTTTTATTTCACTATAGTATTTTGTTAGTTAAGATAACGAGATGAGGTGAAGCAATAATAACAATCATAAGGATACAAATGAATCTCTATACAATATTGATCTAGTTACATTAAGGGCATCTCAATGTCCACTGTTTATGAAACAATATGATTTACCATTCACACTTAAAAACTTTTGTAACATAATGTTATTTCGTGAAACCCCCAAAACAATTGTGATTTTTTTAAAGTTATACACTACATACTTCCGTACTGTTGCCCTTAACATATAATAAACAAGTCGTGTAATTTCTGGCATTATTAAAATAGATATATTAATATGTAAATGTTAGGTGAAACTTTATTTTAGGAACTACTTCTTCAATCCATTTTATTGGGCATTTTGATTGTTAAGAAAACAAACGTGTCACAGTAGCGTTGTGGCGTTATATTCAGTGAAAATGTACCAGATTCACCTCATAAGGTCAGTGTTACGTATACAATATTATAGCAGAAAGCATTTAGGTTGTACCATACCTTGAACTGTTTTGTTATTGCTTCCATTCGACTTATTTAGCTGTGAACTCTGTCACCGTCCTTTACTTGACGTCTCTACTTAATTTAGTATTAGTTCGTTTTATTATTGAAACCCCTCGGGCCAGTAAAATACAGCTGTCTATGAGACATTGTGATAATACTTAGCTAGACAAAGCTCGGCTGTAGCGAAGCTGAGACTCTGATCGTATGATTCTGTTGCAGCTAACCTTTCAACGTTTACGTCAAGCTTATCGTATTTTTTAAAAGCTTTAAAATTTGAGATTATTTATTCATTTTTATTGGAAACACTGCGTAGATGTCGGTGTAGCTTATATAGTTCAGTATTGCTTACTATATTATTTGGGAGTAGCAGTCTACCTTGACAATAATGTTTCGGGAACGTTTATAGTGGAACTATAATGATACGTACCTACATTTATCTAAAATTATTTTGCTCTCTACTCAATTTTAGCTCTCTGTGTGATGTTATTAAATAGAAATTTAAAAGATCTATCCATGATAATTTATTACCATGATATATTAAATAACTAGAGCGTGTTTATTTTTCTAAGAGTATATATATTTGATCAAATTTTAATCTTCAAATTTATTTAAATTTTAGCCACAAGTGGTGGCTGGCGTCGGTGAAGATCTGAATTAGGTCTTGTTTCTAAGGATTATTGTAACGTAACGGTATAGCAAAAAACGTTGATACTCATAGTTACGAGATTATACACAGGGTTGTTCTGACGCAGCTTCGTATGATAAGTGATGCGTCGCGCACGACCACGTTGTGCGTGTAGTTCGTGTACTTACGGGCGAGAGTCAGCTGTAGGGGTGTCGAAGTAGCCCTCGTCCATTCGCTGGAACAGTTCTAAATCTCCACGAATATTGCTGCTCGCAGTAGTGATCCAGTATTATTTTATACAACTCTACTCTG